>CM060605.1:2395000-2995000 GCA_030578255.1 Tiaroga cobitis | reverse complement strand
GGCCCTAGCATGTGTGTGGGCTACTGAGAAATGGCGAACGTACGTGCCATCGCTTTACACTTCGCACAGACCATCAGGCACTCACCACCTTACTCACTACAAAAGGCATGGGGAGGGCCGGAATGCGGATTGCTCGTTGGGCGGCACGTCTGCTATGTTTTGATTATGACGTTGTCTATAGGCCGGGCTCCCAGAACCACACAGCAGACTGCTTGTCTCGTCTTCCCATTCCGTCATATGATGATGACTCTGCTGATTTAGAGCCTGAAATTGTTACATTAATTTCCTCCACATTATGTTCTCTTTCAGTGACTGACTTTGAAACTGCCTGTGCTGCCTGTCCTGAACTGGAGATGCTGCGAAAGCAAATTACACATGGCTGGTCACACTTAAATCGCTATTCAAAACTCTTGACTTTAAATAAGCAAACAGTTATAAACAGTTAGCTGTTTAAGCATCAAGAAGGTAAAATATAAACGCTGTTGGCCAACATCGGTTAAAAACATGTATGCTACATTGAGATTCGATCTCGGGTCGATTGAAGTTCCTTGAAGCTCGTGTTGTTGCGTTAACCACTGAGCTACCGTCTGTACGTCTGTAAATGGTTTTATTGGAATGTTTTATGTTTTCATTATTAATTCAATTTCATTTCAGTAGCCTGATTTCAGTATTGTGATTATGAATTATTTTAACTACGTTTCACTTGTTGAATTCATCTGCTACCAGCTTTCAATGGCGCAGCGGCAGATTACGCATTAGAAAGAATAAACAAACACTTTTCAGAGTCTATGATTGTAGCGCCTCTTAGCGGTAAAAGGCAGCAAATACACCACACATTTTACCGCCGCGGTGGAACGGCTGATGTGGGCGTTGTCATGGCTTGCCTCAACATTTGCGTTTGAATAGCGCGCGTCCTCCGTGGGCGTGTCAGATTAACGCGTAATGAAGTGTAATGAGCTGGGAAAAAAATTCTGACAGCACTCTCTTTTCATACAGATTACATAAACTGAGAATATTTGTTTTTTTATATAAATTACATCATTGAAAAGAAGAGAATTCAAGCTTCATAAAGAAAAATCTCTCGTGCCTGTATGACAAGTTTGCGGAGTTATAGTTAATCTTAGGACGCGTTTCAGAATGGACTTCACCGACAGAGAGAAGGCAAAACTCGCATCATGTTTATTTTTCTTTATTTGACAAAAAGCACAAAACTTTGTTTTTATTGTGAGTATACAGAAAAATAATGGACACTTAACAGGATCGAATGATGTATAACACTTATATGTACCAAAATCAAATTTACAAATTTCTTTTAAAAAAACAGTAACCTTCATGAACAGGCTAATTAATTGCACACACTTTAAAGGGTTAGTTCACCCAAAAATGAAAATTAAGTCATTAATTACTCACCCCCATGCTGTACCAACCCCGTAAGGCCTTCGTTCGTCTTCGGAACACAAATTAAGATATTTATGATTAAATCTGAGAGGTGGATGACTCCTCCATAGGCTCCCTAAGGGAATGACACCGGACGGCCCAGAAAGTCAATGAAGAAAATGTTTAAATATTCCATGTCACAACAGTGGCTCAACTATAAGTTTATCAAGCGACGAGAATACTTTTTGTGCGAAAAAACAACAAAAATAACGACTTTATTCGACTATTCCTTTTCTTCCTTGTAGGCCTGAAACGAGACTTCAAGAGATTTCCACGACGCATGCGCGAGAATTGCGATCTCCTTCAACTACTTCAGTTCAGTTCTCGCGCGTGCGCGTCGTGGAAATCTCTTGAAGTCTCGAAACATTTTCTTTAATGACATTCTGGGCCGTCCGGTGTCATTCCCTTAGGGAGCCTATGTAGCAGTCATGAACCTCTCAGATTTAATCATAAATATCTTCATTTGTGTTCCGAAGACGAACGAAGGCCTTACGGGGTTGGTACAGCATGGGGGTGAGTAATTAATTACTTCATTTTCATTTTTGGGTGAACTAACCCTTTAAGCCTGTATGCAATTAATTAGCCTGTTCATGAAGGTTACTGTTTTTTAAAAAGAAATTTGTATGAAATAAATTAGACCCAATATAAAAGTTTGTGGGCAGGCGAGGGGGTGGGTTGAATCTGCTGTACCTGCACCCCTTCTTAAAAAAAGTGATGTCTATATTATTGTTGTTGTTCTTTATATTGTTATTGTGAATTTAATTTATAAGGCCTACACTTGAATAACAATTGAATATGTTTTAAGTGTGCCAGTTTGCCAATAAAGGTGTCCCAGTTTGACAGTAGCGCCTTGAAACATTGTGTATTTTTTGTGAGGAAGATTGATCCATCCTGTGTTTAATGTTTCTTTCTTTTTTAGTGTGTATAGTATAGTAGAGCTCTTAACCCTCTGGGGTTGTTCGTTTTACAGTCACACTTGGGTTGTTCGGGTCCAAATGGACCCAAAGGGCAGGATTCATATTACAAAAAAAAAAATCATAATTTTTTTTTTGTTTACTTGTTTTTTTTCCGTTTTTTTTGGTGTTTTGAGATATTTTATGATTTATAATTAATATTTATGCAATAATTATGACCCATATTTTCCCATTGAACATAATAGAATTTAAAAAAAAAAAAAAATTTTTATCAAAGCTGTATTACATTTTAGAGTGAAGCCTAGGGCTCATGAAAGCAATTTTAGAAAAAATATAGATGCCATCTGGTGGACACACTGAGCATTTTATCACGCAATAGCACATTTTTACCACTAGTGGATTTACAGCTCTCTGTAGAAAGGCTTGGGAATTCTAGTGATTTTTGCAAATATATACCAATTTTTTTTCAGGTTGTTGATTTTTAAAATATAATAACAGATTCTCAAAGATTATTTTTGTCTTGTTTTTTGTTTGTTTGTTTGGTTTAAATGGTAATTTGAAGTGCCAGTTTTACTTTATAATACAGTCAAATCTGAACATTGCATTGGAAGGAGAACAAATGGAAAGCATTTTGTTACCCAATGTTTAATTCTAACTTATTCTAACTTAATTAAAATGCAATTCTTTCAGTCATAACATATTTTTTTATTAATCTTTCACAAGAAACATTTTGAATTCAATGACCAGTATTCAATGAACAGTAACTGAGAAGTCAATGAACAAATTCAATGAACAGTAACTGGTAACATCAAATAATGATAAAAAAACTAAAATAACAGTAAAAGTATAATTATTATCAAACAAAAATAGAAAAAAAATATCATAACTATATATTTAAGCTGTGATTTTTAAAAATTCAAAACAGATTTATGTAATCTGAATTTATGATTGTGTATGTGTATAAAAGTGTGTGTGTGTGTGTGTGGATGTGTCTGTTTTGCACTCTTGATGTTTTATAGATTCACCCCTTCACTGTTGTGTGCTTTTTTTTATGGATTGTGGCTGATTTGTAGATTGTACGCACCAAAAAAACTCAGTTTTTTCACATTTATGCCAATTTCCCATTCATTTTCTATGGGGGTCCATTTGGACCTGAAGGTCCTAAATGTGACTATTTTTTTTACAACCACTTAGACTGTTCACATCCTGTCCCCAATTTTTTTGGGTGTTCATATACCAAATACCAACAAAGTCACCAAATTTCGGACCATTCCGAAGAAGCTGTGATTTTTAACATTTTTTTATTTTAATTATTCGGGTCCATTTGGGCCGAACAACCCCAGAGGGTTAAGCTATTTAGAATATTATCATATGAGCGGCTAAGACATTTGGATCATAATAAAAAAGTATGCAGAATATAAATTAACAGAAAGTGTCCCACTTTACCAGTATTCACCCTATAAAAATTCTTAAAGATGTTTAAGTAGAAAAATGCCATAAAATATTATGTTGTTGCTGTTGGTCAAGGCCACGAACTCATTTAACTTTGAGTAACAGGAAATCTGTAGAGGATATACTGTCATCAACTTGCTGCGCGAGCATCATAAGGTCCTCCACAATTTCACCAACAACCTCCATTGTTTAAAATAAACCGGCGTCTGTTCAGGGCATCACCCGATTCACCTCTTGACCGTCGTCTGTGAGTGACGTCACTTCCCAACACATACACGGCCCATAGCATAACCCCACCCTCGACACTGATTGACAGGTCTCCGTGAGGCATCGGAAATGCAAATACTAAGGGAATTAGTATTCCATTTGAGTTTTGGCTGGCTACACTGAGAAAGTAAAAAAGCAGACGTGGTAAATTGAAATTGCTATTTAAATGTGACAGGGCCAAAACTCGTAAGATATGGGAAACGCAGTTGCAAATGGACTTTGCTTTTCCATTTGAAATTTGGCAGTCAGTGTGCGTTCGCTTAAACGAAAATGCAAACGGTAATGCGCGATTTGCAATTGCGTTTGGATTATGTCACATTTTATGCGTCACAAGTTGAAAACGCAATTTGCAATTCCTTTTAAATAATGTCCGGAATATCATTCCATAAAAATATGTGAAAAATAATGCATTTTTATTTTTAAACGGAGTATGAACACGTTACATTGCACCCCACAAACACAATCAAGCCTTTGAAAAAAGGTGTTTTACCACCCCTTTAAATATTTTTTTGTGTTCCCATGTGCTCAAATAGCAAAAGAAGAACATAGTAGTGTTTTCACAACTTTCAAAAAGAGGAAAAAGACGTTGGCTGTCAGAAGAACCCTCACAGCAGCATTAACTATTTTTTTGTTGCAATTTTATGCAAAAGTAATATAATATAAAGTATAGTGTTATAAATGTATGTACTTTAAAAAAAAGAAAAAGAAACAATTAAAATATCAAAAACTGTAGGATTTACAATGCTGATGACCGTTAAAACGCATCATCACAGTCTTTGAAAAGGGTCCATTTGTGTTCTGTAGCAGTCAATAAAAATTAAATAATTTACAACATTTAAAAAGTCTATAATTATGCTGTTTGCCAAATGCAGTATATTGTAAATTTTGTAAAAGAAATGTGTTCAGCATGATGTGTCACAGCAAAACAATTCTAAACTCTCTTCCATGATGCATATTTTGATCTCAAAACTAAATTTGATAGGTATATGATGACTCGACTTTACTGTTCCGATTGATTTGGAGGAGACTCTATAGTTGCGTTTCATTTTTAAGGCTGCATACATCATCGAGATGGTCTCATTTTAGAAAAGTAACCATTAGATTGCAAATTAAGAAATTACAATATTTTACATCTCACTAGGAATAACAATACATTTTTATTAAGGTTGATTTTCTTAAATAACACATCCTTGATGCACTAGCGGCGCCAGGAATTTGATTGTAGGTGGGCCTCCAGAAAACTGGATGGGCCAGTTAAAATAAGCACAAAAAAAAACGGGTTCCCCTTCATCTCCGTTTCAGCACTTTTCTGCGGCACTAAGGACAGCGACTCAGTAGCCTACCTGTGTGGCTCTTGTGTCGCTGTCCTCAGCTCAGTCCAGTAACGTTAGCCTAACTGTGGGGTCGCACACTGGACAAGAAGCGCAGCGCTGTGCCGCGTCGCGTCTACGACAACTCGAGGTATCGCACACTGGACGCGCACTTTCTCAGTTTATGCCCAGCAACACTGTTATGTTTAAGGACATTATGGAATTAAGATAATGTCTGTAATATGTTATGATTGTACTGTACAATTAAATACAATCGTTGCTGACTTTGCAGTCTGAACACTTTACCCCAGAGCGTCCGTTAACTGAATGAATTGAGAATATCAGCTGAAAATTCGATAACATCAGCAATTTTCATTCAAGCAGCTGATTTCTGTAAATCTCTGTGGCGCGGCAGGATTTTGAACAAGGTCCTGAGCCGTTGCTGGGCGCCGCAGACAGACGACGAATGGCGCCGCCGGTGCGTAGCCTACACTTATAGAGAATAATGTGTTTGAATTTTAAAGACGCGGCGCTGCACTTCTCGTCCGGTGTGCGACCGCTTTAAGTCACACGTGGGGTAGAAGCCACTGATTGGTTGAGAAGCTTTCACTCAAAGCTTTCCTCGGGCTGCTAGAATGAAAATCACTCACTACTCACTATAGGCTTGGGTCAAAATGGGCGGGCCCGGACCTAAAATGGTAGCGCCGCGGGTGCCTTGATGACATAATCAGCCTTCAAATGCGACCTCTGGAGCACGCAGCCCTCGAAGACGCAGCATATATATCTATTTCTGCCCTGATCTGTGTGTTGTAGTGAAAGGATTACCTTAATGGAAATTCACGGACGAGGAGGAGGAGAATCGAAGTCAGAGTGCAGCAGCATTTAATGAGTATTGCAATGGAGGCTGTGGAGCAGGCAGTGCAACATATTGAGGACAAGCATGCTGATGAAGCTGTAAATCTGGATTTTGATGTTGATACTGAAGTTGATGACTTGTACATGGCAAGTGATCCTGATGAAGATTCTTGCTCTTAGCATCATTATGGGGTTCCTCTTCAGGATTATTAAAGGAAACTGGCTGAATGGGCAGCTAACGGAAATGTGTCTCATTCTGCACTTTTAGGACTAGTAGGTACTTTTGGAGCTAGGTTTGGATTTACCAATGGATCCCAGAACTCTTCTCAGTACAGTGAAAGAATGTGATGTGAAAGAGATGGGTCAGGGTAGCTACTATCATTTTGGCCTTACAAGTACAATAATTTCAGAATTCAAAATTACAAGCGAGAGTGAACTGACAACAGATACATTGACTGTTTGTGTGAATGTTGATGGATTACCTCTTTCTAGGAGCTCTAATATGCAGTTGTGGCCTATATTAGGTCAAATAGTTGAATTACCAAAAGCAAATGTGTTTATAGTCTGTGTCTATGCAGGTCCCTGTAAACCTGAATCAGTAAATGACGACTTGCAAGATTTTATAGAAGATTTAAAAGTTGTCACAAGAGTTGGTGTAACTTTTAATGGTAAACACTACAATGTACCACTGCCAGATGCATTTATCTGTGAGACTCCAGCAAGAGCCTTTTTAAAATGTGTCAACGGTCAAATGGCATTTTACTTGATGGTAAAGTTGTGTTTCCTGACATGGATTCAAGCCCAAGACAGGGCTCTCAAGTTTTAAAGACAGGCAAGAGTGACATCCCAGCATCCTCTAACCTGGCCTTTTTAGGGGGCTTTCCTCTCAGGGCGAATGAGAGGATGCTTGATTGCTTTATACCTGACATCTTTGAAAGACAGATGCAATGATTAATGCATCCATGGCCCGGATATAAAATATAAAATATGACATGATTTTAAACATGACTTATAACATCGACTATGCAATACACTTTAATTTATTTAGTGCTTAGAAAATTATTAAGCCTATTTGGAGAGAGAGATGTTTATAATGTGACAATATGTCAGTCATAGTGTGATAAGGAAAATATGACTAGGCCTAGACTACTTGTTCTGAGCAGGTGTCAGGGAACAGGCTGTAAAACTGTTGGCTAAGTTACTCATGAAAAACTCATGCTAATTATCTGGGAATCATTCTCTAACAGCAGTCAAGCTGTCATTGTTTGTGTCAAACAAGTTGTGAATTTTTTGTAACATTAAAACAGGAGATCAAAGGGGTGTAACGATACACAAAACTGACGGTTCGGTTCTTCCCACGGTTTGGACTCCTCAGTTCGGTTCGGTTCGCTGGTGGGGTTTAGAAATCTAAAATTGCTTTTTTGTTGTTTTTTTAAACAGTGGTTTGATGAAAAAATTGTGTCTCTGTCTTTAAATTAATTAAATTACAATTTAACGTTTTACAAGGATAAAAAAAAAAAGATCTGCTAATGCTGTAAATTTTATAGGAAGCCCACACATTACTATAACATTAAAGGTTAACAACAGAGCCTAGTCTATTAGCCTAAATTCAGATGCTATTTATTTTTTAGATATAATAATCAACTCTCAACAAATTGTATGAAAACATGTAAACTGAACAAAAGGCAGTTTGTGCATTAACTTATGTTTTTACTCTAATTCGTTATTGAAATATCATAATTTACACAGTTGCTCATGAAAGATATTTTAAACATACATTAAATAATCAAGATATCATTAACAGGTTAAGTAATATAATATATAGGCTAATGGCTCATTTCCACTGAGCGGTACGGTACAGTACAGTTCAGTACGGTACGCAATTATTTTGCGTTTCCACTGTCAAAAGTTGTGAATGGTACCAAAAAAACGTACCGTACCAGAACCTAGCACAGCGGTGCGGTACTAAAGGGTGGAGCTAGACTCACTGCAGAACGCTGATTAGTTGACAGAGCAGAAGCGTGCTACAAGGGCAATGACAACATTAGAAGTGCCATTTTGTAATCTACAGTTGAAATATAACACTACTGTTATTGTGTCACGAAATGTAGTTTTAAGAGTTTTTCAGGCGAGAATGTAGTTGTTTAAAGCTCAAATCTGTGGTTTATTTTGATCCAGGTTATAAGATCCATTCCAGGCGATCACCGGGCGCTCATGTTTCCCGCCTGGGACAGCCTTTCCTCGGCTAGCCGTTCTGATGTTTGCCGCTGACTCTGACGTCTCTGTAGTGGTTAAACATGAGATATAATTCGTCTTGTGTAGACCTAACGGGCGATCTTTGGTCTCGTGAATCTATCATTTTAATTTTTATTTTATTACAAGATTATCACTGTAATGTTGTTTATTGCAACATTTGTACAAATGCACATATTGCCTGGAATATGTTTAATATTTTAAAATTTAAACGAAAAGAGGCAGTTATGTTTTATATTTAGTTTTGTTATAAATAGGCTAACGTTATACATGTAGTGAATATAATCAATACGCGTTGCCTGAACCACATTTGTGTGCCTATAATGTTTAAAATGTATTTAAATGAAATCGAAAAGAGGCAGAGTGGTGTTTTATAACATATTTAGTTTTATTGTTGCCTAAAATGTACATGCATTGATAACCGAAGTAGCAGAGTGAGCTGAGTGGCTTTCAAGAACGCGCTGTTCCATTAGCAGAATTACTGGACTCGCGTCCTCGGGAGTCATTCTCCTGAGTCGGTCTTGGCGAGTCCGAACTTTGCGTACTTGGTATTGAGAAATGTCTAATGTCAGCGCTTGTCTTCTTGTGACAAACATGCCGAGAAGCAAGAACAAGATCTGCTGTATATCATCCATTGTTGTTTACTATGTCGCTTTCTTCTTCGCGTTAAAATGACGTCGATCGCTTCTTTCCGGCAACTACGCCTATCAAGTAAGGGTACCATAGCGTACAGCTCAGTGGAAACGAGCCATAATAGAGTACATTTATTTAGTGCCAGAGTTAATTTCTCTAGGAACGAAAAGCTGTGGACACTGAATGACTTGCCTGAGTTAAATATAATGCTAGTGACAAACTAAGCTCTTTTATTGACGTCTTTCCACTGCTGAAACACTGATTGAGCGATTACACGAGTTATGATGCCTTTCAGTAAGTATACTGTATCTCTCAACATACCACCGGGTGTCCATTCATGTTTATTCTGTAACTGAGGAAGAGATTATCGCGTTTCCCCGAGCTCCGCGCTGCCGCTTGAAATGAGGAGCTAGTACAGTGATCTGTCATACCACATCAAAGAATTTCATGATCAAATAGACAGAATTTGAAGGATTACACCTTGCTTATTATCTAAAGTAACTAAACACAGAGCTTGAAATTATATGGTGTTAATGGTGGTTAGGCTACAAAACTGAATTTGTTGCGTATACAGATAAGACATGAGGTCCAATGAGCCAGGGTTGGGCCGGGGTAGCAGGGGGCAGGGCGTGTTCAGTACACCATGAGAGTATCGCGATACGTATCGTGGGTCCTGTATCGCGGTTTTTCAGTTCGGTTTGAATATCGTTACACCCCTTGGAGATCATGAATTATCTTGAATCTTACCCAGATACAATAGTGCTATTTTCTGATTGGCTATTGTGTAACCCCTTTCTTTTCTTTTTTTTGATTGGCTGATAAGTGGCAGACTCGACTAGGAACTCCAGGGGAGACGTGCTTAATTTCTGCCGGATCCACAGTGAGAGCGACGCGGCCAGAGAAATTTTGGGCGCCGAGGCATATTAAGTATATTATAAATAGTTTTTCAGCGTGAGAAATACAATGCGTGGCGGGAGTGGGTGACAAAAGACCGAAATGAGTGACTGTCACGCTCAATGCGTGACACTTGAGAGGCCTGCCAAGAACAGACACTCAGTTTGATCAAATGTTTGATGAAGAGCACGACCACTCTAAATCACCTCTCCAGGGCCTAGACATTGGCATAGTTTCCAGTTTTCCTTTGGACTATGCATTTAGTTTGCTTGGGCATTGTCCGTAAAAGTATTGCTCTGTGGTTCAAGGGACCATTGCAGTGTCGGGTTTCGTCTTTGTTACGTTTTCCTGATTGGTCTAGGGGAGGAAAGCAGCAGAAAAAGAAAATGGATGGTGGTGAAATGAATGTGCAGCAGCATGAAGCCACCCCATCTCCAGACCCAGAATTGTTTCACAATAAACACAATTATCTCATTTAAAGAAAGTAGTTTTTATTTACAAATCAAACAAAAGAAAAAGGGGTTATCAGATTCAGAAGGGGGTATTTGCCAAAACAATAAACAATCAATCTAACTCCTTATTAATCAAACTACTTAGACTAAAAGAAAATAAAAACAAGAATACAGCAAAATAAGCTAACTCCCTTGCTAGCATAAACAGGAGAAAAAGTCAAAGTCAAAATAAATGGCACCCACCTCCCTACTAACCCCAAAATAAATAAAGAAATCATTAACTTTGCAAGTTGCAAGTAAGAGACAAAACAGATGAATTAAACTATACAATAAATCATGAAAATGATCACTTCTACCTTTGTGAATCTCAACCATAGAGTGGTCAAAGAGGGACGACCGAGAGAAAACTACTACAATAAGTAGAACACCAACATAAGTTAGAGATACACAACACTCTCAACTTGTTCCAACAACACATCAGGTCTGGGGTTGGAGATAGGACCTCAAAGCCGCTGCACACAACCAAGCCACCACCAACACAGCTCAGATCATGGTTGCAGTTTAAATAGTCTCCTTCCCCTCCCAGCATCCAATCACAGCAGGGCATTGATTGGCCTCAGGTGGAAACCATTCTTCTACGAAGAGAGACAGGGAGAGAGAGAGAAACAAAACAGCACAGCTTGGGCGCCCACAAACAAAACCTTACGGCTTTGGACGTAACACCCCCGCCACCAAAAACTATAACCACCCACTGGTTATAAGTGAACGTACTAAGTCACTAATCAGCAAAACATTTTAACTGTCTAAGGAATGAGTTCTAGACAGGGCATCGGCAATGACGTTGTCAACTCCTTTCTTGTGCCGAATGTCAAGATGGTATTCCTGCACAATTAAAAACCACCGCATTAAACGTTGATTAGTGTTAGACATGCGAGTTAAGAACACCAATGGATTATGGTCTGTATAAACCAAAATGGGGCTATCACTTCCACCCAGGTAAACTTCAAAATTTTAAAGGGCTAGTAACAATGCTAGAGCTTCCTTCTCAATTACACTGTAATTTCGCTGACACTTAGTGAATTTCTTTGAGAAAAAAGATACAGGATGGTCAATTCCTGCTCCATCCTCCTGCATCAGGACTGCCCCGGCTCCTGCAGCGCTGGCATCAACCTGTAATTTGAAGGGCTGTAAGAAATTAGGAGCAGAGAGAACAGGTGCAGTGCAGAGGAGATCTTTTGCAGCATTGAATGCATCCATACACTCTGGAGTCCACACAACCTTCCTAGATGCACTCAAAAGGTCAGTGAGAGGAGAAACAATAGCAGCAAAATTCTTACAGAAACTTCGATAGTAGCCACTCATTTCTAAAAAAACGGCGCAACTCACGTTTATTAGTGGGCTTAGGAAACTCAACAACGGCAGCTATCTTGGCTTCCACAGGTCGAACTTGTCCTTGGCCAACACATTTACCAAGATAGGTAACTGTTGCTTTGGCAAATTCACATTTAGCCAAATTCAGAGTTAGAGATGCCCTACTTAACCGTTCAAAAACAACAATTAACTTTTCAAGATGTTCCTCCTAAGTATTAGAATATACTACCACATCATCCAAATATACCTGAACATCGGTCACCTCTGACAAAACTCTGTTCATTAGCCGCTGGAACATAGCTGGTGCATTTCGCATGCCGAAAGCCATGACAGAGTACTGTAGGAATGAATCAGGTGTGACAAATGCAGATATTTCAGAGGCACGAGAAGTTAACGGGACTTGCCAGTACCCTTTTAGCAGATCTAGCTTTGTAACATAATGAGCAGCACCAACTTTGTCAACACAATCTTCCATTCTTGGAAGGGGAAAAGTGTCTGGTTTGGTCACAGCGTTAACTTTACGATAGTCAGTGCAGAATCTGAATGTGGAGTCAGACTTTGGCACTAGAATACATGGTGAACTCCATGGACTTTGACTGCGAGTTGCAAACCCATGCTCTAACACATATGTTACCTCAGCTTTCATGACGACTCGTTTCTTTGGATTCATTCTATATGGATGTTGTTTAATGGGCTGGTTATCGCCCACATCAATGTCGTGATACAGCAAGGTAGTCTGGGAAGGAACATTAGAGAACAGGCTGGAATAGTTAACAATTAAGTCACTAACTGCTTTAGTCTGTTCTTCTTCTAAGTGGAAGAGGTAGGATGGCAAATCACTCAAAATAGCCGAATTCTGCAAACAGGCACACAAAGTTTGAGCATCTTTAGCTATCAATCCATCCTCTTCTAAACATTCAGCAGGTTGCAACACTGCTGTAAACACCGGTTTAACAGGAACAGCTGAGTTTGCATTTCTTGTGATGTATGCCTTCAACATGTTTACATGACACACTCTGCTCTTACGTCGCCGCTCAGGAGTGCCAACAACATAATTAGTATCACTTAGTTTTTTCTCAATTATGTAGGGGCCAGAGAACTTAGCTTGCAAGGCTGTAGGGCCAGAACAGATTCACCGGTCTGAAACTCACGCCTCACACTTTTGTGGTCAAAACGAGTTTTCATCTTCGTTTGAGACTCCAACAAATGAGACTGAGCTAACTGACAAGCTTGGTGAAGACGTTCCTTGAAAGAAGTCACGTACTCAAGTATAGATACAGGTGCAGAATCCTGTGAAAGTAGCCGTTCACTCAGTAACCTTAGCGGGCCTCTTACGGTATGGCCAAACACCAATTCTGCAGGGCTGAATCTGAGTGACTCCTGAACACTTTCTCTAATTGCAAACTTCATTAAAGGTAGACCTTCCACCCAATCTCTACCAGTCTCTGTGCAAAATCTTCGAAGCATAGTTTTAAGAGTCTGGTGAAATCTCTCCAATGCACCCTGAGACTCTGGATGGTATGCACTCGCTAATTGATGTTTAACCCTCTGGGGTCTGAGGTGTTTTTGGAGTCCTTGAGATGTTCTGACATGCTGTGACATTTGTGTTTTTTTCAGTTGCTTATAAACATATTAAAGGCACAGGTGAAATTACACTATATTTAGCACAAACATGTCTATGATAATATGTGATATAATATGTATGTACATGTTTGTATATTTGAGAGAATATTGTTTATGCGTGGTTATTGAAAAAAATAAAAATGAAAGTTTCTGAAATAAGGCTACAAAACACATAATAAATATGTGTCCACAAGACTTTTGACTAATGGATGTTGTTGCCTAGTGTTTTTTCTTCAAAATGATCTGAAAAACATCCTGCCTAATCATTCACATAAAACTGTGAATTGGGTTTTATTGTGAAAAACTTTTTTTTGTTTGCCAAGGCAATATGCGAATGGCCTTGAACAGTCCAAGCCCCATCATGAATAATTAGGTGATTCTCACCTGACCCGCATAATAATGAGCCTTTCATTCAGGTGTCACACAAGCAAAAATTGAAAGGACAACATACATACATACATACATACATACACACATATATATATATATATATATATATATATATATATATATATATATGAAGAGTTCAGATGCAAAAGCCTCTAAGTGCCATTTGAAATTTTTTTCTAGAATGATAATTTTTATCAAGCTTGTATATTTAAGTTCAGTAATTTCACTTAAATGGCAATGAAGATTACCTAATAATTGTCATTTAAGTGAAATTACTGAACTTAAAATGTACAAGCTTGATAAAAATGATCATTCTAGAAGAAAATTTCAAATGGCATTAGAGGCTTTTGCATCTGAACTCTTCATATAATCAAAATATAAATGAAAGTCAAAAACCCATTTTTAGTCATACCTGGAAACAAATCCTGGTCAAATAGGTTATATGGGTCATTGTATAGAATTGGTTCAAAGTTAGAGTTGGAAACATCTTGAAAAGAATTTTTTTTCCATATAAAGTAGGCTATTATAAGCTTGCATTGGATAACAGTTGATTAGTTTATTTTTTACAAAACATAGGCTACTATATATTTAACATATGAGCAGAAACTGTCTAACTAAAGCTTATTTGATGCTATTTTATAGTAAAAACTTTCTAATCTATTTCGTCTGTAACAGTAGGCTATGCATCTGTGCGTTCGTTTGTTCACACACCCAGACACCCGATTCATATTTAAACAGTCTTTTTGGTTTTACAGATACTATTCTATATTGCGATTAGAACAAATCTCAGTTGTCTTACTAATGTAGGAGCGAGAGTGAATGAACGCACAGCACGCGCGCGTCTGTGAATTCGTCCATTCATTCGCACACAGACGCGCATTTAAAATTTAAACAGTCTTTGTGCAGTTTACAGACACTATTCAATAACACGATTAGAACAAAGCACTTAAGAATAAATGACTTACTACATCAGCTGAATCCGTGCTCCTCGAATGAAACAGGTAACTGAGTTAACTTTTCCAGGAATTATTCCTCACTGCGCAGCAAGACGAGATAAAGGTTAGCGCGTTCTGATGTGGGCGTTTTCATGGCTTGCCTCAACATTAACGTTTGAATAGCGCGCGCTCTCAGTAGGCGTGGTCACATTAACACATCATACGCTATAGTTAGGTGAAAAGAAAAAGACCGACATCTCTCTCTTTTCATACAGATTACATCAACTGAGAATAGTTGCTTTTTTATATAAGTTACTTCATTTAAAAGAAGAGAATTTCAGCTTCATAAAGAGAAATCTTTCGTGTCTCTGTGACAAGTATTTATTGAGTTACAGTTAATTTTTCGGACGCGTTTCAGAAAGATTTTTGCGGAGACAGTGTGAGCTGAAAGCGCACCCTGTTTATTTGATTTATTTTACAAAAACACAAGGTTTTGATGTTAATAAGAGTGTACACAAAAAAAGAAGACATTTAACAGTATTGAATGATGTGTAACACTTATATGTAAGATCAAAATCAACAAAGTATTTCGAGTTTGTTTTGCACTGATAAGAAAAAAAGTGAGCAGATCAAGCCGGCGTGATTGCCGACCCCAGAGGGTTAACTCCCGGTTCACTCAGCATCTGTGTAAACACTTTTGATGTGAAATTAGAACCCTGGTCAGATTGAATAACCTTAGGCAAACCAAAGAGGGAACAGAAGCGAATTATCTCTTTTACCACTAATTTAGCTTTTATCGTGCGGAGAGGAATCGCTTCTGGATAGCGAGTCCCAGTACACATGATGGTTAAGATATATTGATGACCAGATTTAGATTTAGGTAAAGGACCAACACAATCTACAAGCAGCCGTTCAAACGGTTCGCGAAGGACAGGAATCGGTTTTAGAAGAGCTACCGGAATGGTCTGGTTTGGCTTTCCCACTAACTGGCAAGTATGACATGAGCGGATAAATGTAGAAACGGCAAACTTCAAACCAGGCCAAAAGTAGTATCTGGTGATTCGATGGAATGTTTTTGTTACTCCTAAATGTCCTGCTAGAACATTCTCATGAGCTAACTCTAGTACATGGTGTCGATAATCAGTGGGTAACACAACCTGGCGAACCTCTTGCCACTTTGCATCACAATCCAGGGGTTTCCACTTACGCATCAAAATTCCATCTTCCCAAAAATATGCTATTCTAGCTTTAGATACTTGGGTGAAATCTACTACAGCATCTCTACAAGCAGCCAGGAAAGGATCAGTAATCTGTGCAGCAGCTAACTCCACCTTACCTACTTTCAATGTAAGTTTCGGTAACACAGGATATTCAATGTTTTCTAACTCAAACTTAGATTTAACTTTTGTCACCCTCTCCATATCCTCAGGTTGAGAAAACAGCGCAGTATCTGAGAGATCTGCAACATCTCCAAATTTCAGTGATTGAGCTCGTGTTACAGCACAGGCAGGGAAAACAGATGCATACTGAGTCATAAGCTCAGATACTTCAGTAGTAACGGGTTCATGAACAACAATAGGACGAGGAAAGACTTTGCCACCTGCAAGATCATTTCCCAGAATGAAACCAACCCCATCTACCGGTAATTGTGAACATACCCCCAGCGTCACTAAGCCAGTAACAAGTTCCGACTTCAAATACACTCGATGAAGAGGAACATTGACACAAACCATCCCAAAACCACGAACTAGCACATCAGTACCTGTATATGACTCAGCAGAAAAAGGGAGAATCTCTTCTAAAATAAAAGACTGCGCAGCCCCAGTGTCCCTTAGAATCCTTAACTGCTTTTTCTCTGACTCTGATGAAAGAGAGACTGTACCAGTACAAATAAACGGCTGATAAGCGGTAGCATTCACATCGTATGCTTTTGGAACCGATTGCATGAGCGCTACACTTTTGGACTTGGAAGCATTTTTTTGCTTCCACGCCTTTACATTCTGAAATTATGTGATTAGGGTCAAGGCAAAAAAAACATGCTCGTCCGTCACTTACACGTTTAGGAATCGATTTTCGTTGCGAACTATGGTCTTGTCCGGTGTTAGTATTACGACTCGGTGGTCGAAAAGCTTCAAAACTTCCCCCCATAGAAGGCTGACTTTTGTACAATCGGGTTGCGGAGAACACATTTCGATGCGTTAACACAAATTCATCGGCTGCAATAGCAGCGTCAGCCAGAGCCTGCACTTTTTGTTTGTTAAGATAAACAACAACGTTTTCTGGCGCACACGTTTTGAAATCTTCCAGCAGGATCAACTCCTGAAGCTGCTCAAAGGTTGTGATCCCACTGGAAAGACACCACTTGTCAAATAGTGTTTTCTTCTCTCTAGCAAATTCAACATATGTCTGTCTGGCTGATTTCACATGCGATCGAAATTTCTGACGATATGCCTCAGGCACTAATTCATACGCTCTCAAAACCGCCGTCTTAACTACATCATAATCGAGAGCTTGCTCGATTGGCAATGCAGCTGAGACCTCTTGCGCCTTCCCTACAAAGTTACTCTGCAAAAGCAGAACCCACATGTCTTTAGGCCATCGCAGCTTAGCAGCTATACGCTCAAATGCTGTGAAATATGAGTCTACTTCAGTTTCTCTGAACGATGGTACTAAAGGAATGAATTTACCTACGTCAAAATCAGGAGGGGAATCAAACGGGGAATCAGAGGAGTTATATCTTGAGTTTGGAGCAGAATCCACTTCTGGCATTTTCACTAATGACGCAGAAGGTAATCTGGTTTGAGGCAATGGAATTGGCCTACGTGACTTTAAAACTTCTAGCTCTAACCTACGCAGTTCAATATCACGATCTCCTTTCACTTCTACCATACGCAACTTAATACGCTCTGCCTCACATTCTTCCTGTTTTAACTTCAATTCAATAGGCTCTATGCAGCGGGGATTGTGGCGTGTTTACGACTACACTCTCTACTGGGCAAACAGTTTCCGGTTCCGTATTAGATCTGACGCGCGAAAGTTAACAACGACAAACATTCTAGTTATTCTTATCTTGGCAGCTTAACTATGGAGAAAAAGGTTTTCCGAAGCTCAAAAGCTAATGCGACCTAGTTTGGAACATTGTTGTGTGCCGTCGTGCGTTGTGTCGGCAAGATACAACTCGACTGTGAGTTTTCATTCATTTCCTGTGGAAGAGGATCTCAGAAAAAAATGGATCGTTAAGATCAGGAGGGATGACTTCCAAGTCAACAAAAACACAAAGGTGTGTAGCGTTCGTTTCAAACCTGATGACTTTATGGAAGGGATTAGACTGAGACGTCTGAAAAAAGGTGCTTTCCCTACACTGTTTGAGTGGAACCGTTACCAAGTGCAGCCGCCGCGGTCGAGTGTTTGGGAACGGCGAGAGAGACCGCTGCCCCCTGATCCTGACTCGGACGTAGAGCAAGATATGGCCTTTGACGGGGAGAGGACTGGACACGATTATTGTTCAGTTCCCGAAGCTGCAGCTCTGGACATGGTATTACATGAAAATGAGGAGTTGACGAGGGAGAAAGAAGATCTATGGAAGCAGTTAGATCAGACCAAGATCATACTTCGCTTCGGTCTCCAGAGATTTGCTGGGTCCGATGAGGACATACGCTTTTATACAAGGTAAAATTATATTGCCTGTGATAAGCCTTTCTAATAGCGTTGCCTTTGTCTTGAAAACACTAGTCCACGTTGTTATTAAATATTATTTGAGTTGTATTGGCTAGCTGCACGTAAAAGTAGGCTACACCGACCAAAATAATAACAACAACATAGGCTAACATAATTATATGTATGAATAACATCTGTTGTCTTCAACAGCAATCAGAGTTTATCAGAGTTTAATCATACATACGGAATTCCATAATTTTCATGACTCATGATGTATTACAAGATTGTTGTATCAATTACTTGTAGTTGACCATTCTTATTTCCTAAACTGAAAATGACTATATTATAAAGCTACATTTACATTTAGCAGACGCTTTTATCCAAAGCGACTTACAACTGAGGACTAAACCAAGCGAGTCATCGTGAATAGACAAAAACAACGCAAGAAGTGCTCAAAATACAAAGTTCAGACATTGCTCGGAGTAGCATAAGCCAGATAAGCAAGGATTTAAAGGAAAAGGAAAGATTTTATTTATTTATTTAAACTGCTACATAGGCTCCCTAAGGGAATGACACCGGACGGCCCAGGAAGTCATTAAAGAAAATGTTTAAATATTCCATGTCACAACAGTGGCTCAACTATAAGTTTATCAAGCGACGAGAATACTTTTTGTGCGAAAAAACAAACAAAAATAACGACTTTATTCGACTATTCCTTTTCTTCCTTGTAGGCCTGAAACGAGACTTCAAGAGATTTCCACGACGCGCACGCGCGAGAACTTAACTGAAGTAGTTGAAGGAGATCGCAATTCTCGCGCATGCGTCGTGGAAATCTCTTGAAGTCTCGTTTCAGGCCTACAAGGAAGAAAAGGAATAGTCGAATAAAGTCGTTATTATTGTTTGTTTTTTCGCACAAAAAGTATTCTCGTCGCTTGATAAACTTATTGTTGAGCCACTGTTGTGACATGGAATATTTAAACATTTTCTTCATTGACTTTCTGGGCCGTCAGGTTTCAATCCCTTAGGCAGCCTATGGAGGAGTGATCCAGCTGTCACATTTAATCATAAATATCTTCATTTGTGTTCCGAAGACGAACGAAGGTCTTACGGGGTTGGTACAGCATGGGGGTGAGTAATTAATGACTTAATTTTCATTTTTGGGTGAACTAACCCTTTAAGACATCCCAATTCAAGTAAGCATGTCAGGTGTGTTTTAAATCAGGTAAGTTAGCTTGTTGTAGATAGATGGTAACCGGGAGGGGACATTTGGTTCACTTAGTTTTGTCGTGGCCACGAGACACTTCGTGGGAACGTGATAAATCGTGGCGACGAGATAATTTTGTTGAGGTAACGACATCATTATGGCCACTCGGTATTAAGTAACCAAGCCTACAGCAGCTGAAGATGGAGATGACTGATAAAACAACATTTTTTACTTTAAATTAGAAATGTCAAATAAAGATATATTGCGGTCTCTGGCATTAAGACATGGGTACGTTATAAGTGAAAGACACCTGAAGCGCGTTTCGTCTCAAATTTGCTGGTTTGAATGAGCCGAAAGCCAGCGCGCAAAGGGAGCGCGTGCAGCGTGTTAAAAGCTGTATCGCCCCAGTTTCTACACATCTAAAGTTAGCTCCTTTTATCAGGAACAAATGGCCATTACTTGTAAATAGACATAAGTCATGACATTTTGTTTGTGGTAAATGACGTGATTTCACTCGCGTGCATGCGTGCGAGTGAGTGTGTGTGTGTGTGATGAGGTCAATATGAGTAGGTTAGTCTCTTCTGCTGTAGAGTTTGTGATTCTCCTTCAGTCTCTCTCTGTCTTCACCTGTGGAAGAGAAATATACTGAGATAAGTTCTATTGAAAAAGGATTAGTAATGAATAAAAATAAGGAAAGAAAATGATATACTGTACATATATATATATATATATATATATATATATATATATATATTGTTGTTATACACACACACACACACAGAAAGTGTTGTAAATGCCTTGTATACACATACAGATAATTAGTTAATCAATTGTAAATGACTTATAACTGAATCTACAAAACATTCATACAATAATTAACATTTCACTTATTAATGATTTATGAAAACAGTCATGTTTCGTAAATGATTAGTTCATCAATAACTAACCACTTATAAATGACTTACAACTGAACGTTATTATAAAGTCCAAAAGAGGACATCAAACGTCCAAAAAGTCTATGGTATAGGATCCAGTCTAAAAAAAGGCTAAACTGTCATATTGGTAAGATGGTTGCTGTGATTTTTAAGGCTGCCCTAACATTTACAAACTATTGACTTTCAACATATTTAATATTACTTCGAATTATATACACTTACTTTCCTCGCATTTATGAGGAAAAAAACAATCTTACGGACGTGACAGTTCTCCGATACGGACATGTCCGCGCTAAAAGCGACTTTCACAGAGACCTCAAACAGAAAGGACAAAGCCTTTCTTTAAAGTGAATTTCGTTTTTTATTAATTGTATCTTAATTTTAATCAATGTTTCATCAACCAATTGCCTGGATTTAATAAATAAGAAGTAAACATGGTAGAAAATAGATCATCATGACACGGAGGCGCCGGCGCGTGACCTGGACCTAATAAATGAACCGAAACTCAGCGTATAGCCTAAGGTACACTGTAAAAAAAAAACACATAAAAAAACGAGCAAATGCATGGCAGCACAGGGTGCCAAACGTTTGCCATTGATGAAAATAACGGTAAAACCCCATGAACTGAAGTAACATGTTTACACAGCAACATGAAAAAAGAACATTGACCATACAGTACTATAAAATGTTTAAAACGTAATCTGAAATAACATATTTTGTCTGTATAATTGCAAATACATGCATAGACCATTAAATGAAATGGCATTATTTGACTGTAAGTTCACGTAACATGTTTAAACCCTCGTTTAATAAAACATGTTTTAACTGTAAATGTAAAAACATGGTGTAGCAGTTGTTTAACTAAACATTATTTGAATGTAGATATAAATGACATGTTGACACCATTACTTCATAAAGCATGTTTTTACTGTAAACTGAAATCATGTTTTAATCATTATTTAACAGAGTTTGACTGTAAATTGAAATAACATGTGTTGACCGTTATTTGAAAAAAATAACTGTGATGGACCATAATTTTTAAAAGGCATATAAAGCATTTTGATTTTGATTATGGCTTACAAATAATTTTATATGTAGTTCATGAAATCTATATGTCACAAAAAGTCATTAGAGAAAATCATTTGTATTTTTCCCTCTTTATTTTCTTCTGTTACAGTAATTTCCATTGTAAATAACAACAATATTAAAAACTTTAAACAGTGCTACAGTACCATCATCTGAACATTGCTTATATATGCTTAAAATACAACATTGACAATTCAAATTAATTTTATCATTGCATCTTCCACAAACTACACTTCGAACAGAACAATGGTCTCCAATTCAATCTCCATGTTGATGCCTTTAAAAAATAAGAGAGAAAATGGTTAGATATCATACATCACATATCTATATTCATCATCATGTCTGATCATGTTATTCTTTTTAGATGTTCTTGCGTTTCTTACATTAAAAAAATATTGTTTTTTACTTAAAATAAATATTTGTTCATTAAATATGTAATACACTTACAAATTTTATAATGGTCCACAACACCTTACTTCTTCAGACAGTTTAGTGATGTGACCTCACCCACTGACAAGGCCAAGGGTGCACTGCAACAGCAGAAACAACGTAAATACTGTAACACTTATTGATTACAATTTTATATTTAATTTTACATGCCAGCATATTTACCCAGTATGATTACCTCACAATGTCGCAGGAAATTTCCCCTTTTGCTTTCTATGGAAGACATTTTTTGGTGTGCGTTTCTGCACTGTTTTGACCTTTCTTGTTAAGTCCCGCCTTCACGCACGCCATTGGTCAAACTGCTTCTCAATCATTGCCCTCGGCCCAACGGCATCAGCCAAGAGACAAAGCAGCAGCCTGTTAACTGCAGGTGGCACATCATGGCTCCAAAACAGCGTAAAAATGCCTCAAGGAAAAAATCCGTGTTTTTGTTTTGGTCGGGAAACGTTCTCATTGACATGGCAAATAAGCTAAAAGACGGAGCGGAGTTGGGTTCGCTGGAATACTGAATTACAGGCGTCAGTTTGTTTTCAAAAATCGTAAGTAGTGACTTTGTTAAGTAGGCAGTAGCTTTGTGTGTAAACGTGACTGTTTAGGCAACATACTCTGCTGTATGAATGCAATATATAACAGAATGACAACAAAACAATCATGGACCTCGATGTCGAGTGGTGAATGGTAAGTGCTTAAAAAAATTCGGTTGACGTATCATCCAACGTAATTTAAAAGTTAATTGGCAACAGGTGAATACAATTACAATGGCTAATCACAAACGTTTTTAATTATTCTTAATGTTTGATGCAAGTTGCATTAAAAAGGACTAAATAGGTTTCAGAAGTGTTGTTGTCGTTTTAGAACTTTGCTTTCACAATCATTTAAAAACACCCATATGCATGGACAACGGATTTCATCTTATGAGGTGTGTTACCTTTAACCATATGGATGATGATGTATTTGTGCAAATTTTGTGATTGCTCTCTGAAGACAGTTAAGGGATTTGTTGATCATCAAATCTTACACAGACATGAAGCAAATGCTCAATTTCCATGTTGCTTCCCAGAATGCAAATGTAAATTCTTAAAATACAATGCTCTCAAAGCTCATGTTTATCGCCATCACAAAAGACCACATACTCGTTTTGATGATTCGACGGGCACGTTTGTTTGCAACAATACAGACTGTCAACAACAATTTACAGACATGAACAATGTCCTTTCTCATCTCAGGTCACATTTAGCCAAGGGAGAGGTGGTGTGTTGTCCTTTTGAAAAATGTGACAATTTCAGTTTAAGATCAAGTTTCACTGCCCATGTTTCACGAAAGCACAGGACTTCTACATTTGCACAATTACGGATTATGGATACTTCATCTCAGCAACCTTCTTCAGCATTTGATGTTACTGAGGATGAGGTTGATGAAAGTGAATTTACAGACTCACTGACGAAATGTAACGCAAAGTCATTGTACATGAAAAATCTCTGCCTGTTTTATATGCAGCTACAAGCCAAATACCTGGTGCCATCGTCAACCATTCAGATGATTGTGGAGGAATTCAGTGGTTTAAATTATATCTGTCATCAGTACACACAGAAGATGTTCAGGGAAATACTCAAGTCAAAAACGGCCCTTTCACAATGTGATATTGAATCTGTGGTGCAGACTTTGCAAGGCCAAGATTTACATTCAGCTTGTAATTCATTACTTTCCACAGAATACCAAAGAAGACAGTATTATGAGAAAAACTTTTCGTACGTGCATCCACAAAGTATGTGTCTCGGGCGAGATGAAAACCGAATCCAACGTTATGCACAGTATATTCCATTGAAGAACACTTTAAAAACCATGTTAATAGACCCAGTGGTGTGGGAGCAGTGTGCCAAACATCAGCATGTACACTCTTCTGTGTTCTCTGACATCTGTGATGGCTCTGTATTCAAATCCAATGACTTGTTTAAGCAGCCTGAGATTACAATCCAACTTATCTTGTACCAGGATGCCTTTGAGATTGTGAATCCCCTTGGGTCAGCTAAAAAAAGGCACAAAATGATTGGAGTGTATTTTACACTTGGCAACTTTGAGCCATTTTACAGATCATGCATTGATAACATTCAGTTATCACTTTTGTGTTATGAGAGAGACTTTAACTATTTTGGTCAAACCAAGATTTTTTCTAAGTTGTTGGCAGATGTCAAAGAACTTGAAGAGCATGGATTTGTGACATCTTCAGGTGACATAGTACGTGCAACAATAGTGGCTATTATCGGTGATAATTTGGGGTCCCACTGCATCGGTGGTTACTCGCAGAACTTCAGTACTGCCAAGCATTGCTGTAGGTATTGCTTGGTATCTCGCAGTGAACTTCAGAATGTGTGTGTAGACTTTCCCAATCGCACAGTTGAGTCCTATAAGGCGGCAGTGGAAACTCTAAGGACGACCGAAGAAAATGTTGTAAATGGGTTGAAGTTTGACTCCATTTTCAACTCTCTCAAATATTTTCATGTTGCTCAGCCTGGCCTTCCCCCATGCCTTGGCCATGACTTGTTTGAAGGCATTGTAGCTATTGATCTTGCCATTTTCTTGGAATACTTTGTAAAAAGGAAGTGGTTTTCATATACACAGCTGAACAGGAGACTTGCACAATTCAAATATCTGGATTCTGATGCTGGTTCTGCCCCCTCCCAGATATGTAAAAAAGGCAGAAAGTTAGGTGGTCAAGCAGCTGAGAACTGGTGTCTCCTCAGATTTCTTCCTGTCATAATTGGAGACAGAGTAGAGTCACAAGACCCTGTATGGCAACTGACTGTTAAGTTGAAAGAACTGGTTGAGTTAGTGTGTGCTCCCAAGATTAGCACGGCACAGATTGCATATCTCAATGTCTTAATACCAGAATATCTGGAAACAAGAAAGGAGCTGTTTCCTGGTGAAAATTTTAAACCAAAACATCATTACATGCTTCACTATACGTCACTCATTTTAAGTCTTGGACCTTTAATTCGTTTATGGTCATTGAGATTTGAAAGCAAACATTCTTACTTCAAAAGAAGTGTGAGAAGAACACAGAACTTCAAAAATGTATGCAAGACATTGTCTCACAACCATCAACTTCTTCAAGCATATCTTCACTCACGGTCATTTTTTTCACCAAAGCTTAAAAGTGTTGACTTGGCCACATACTCTCCTCATTTGTACAGTGATGCTGTGTGCAAAGCTGTTGAGACAAGTTTGCTTAATGAACCAGACTTTGTTTCAACACGGGTAGAATACAAGGGTACCCTGTACAGGAAAGGAAATTTAATTTGCCTTAAATGTGAAGAGGAGGATTCTATTTTACAGTTTGGACAGATTGAGCTGATTTTCGTGAAAGATGATGATGATGTAACTTTCCTTGTGACTCCCCGCACCTCAGTGTATTTGCATGATTATGGACTTTATGAGATTTTGTCTGCGACAAAGGAATTAATTTGTGTAAATGCAGAGGAATGTCTGGATTATTATCCCTTAAATGAGTACAGTTTTATGGGACTGAAGGTCATTACTCTGAAGCACAGCGTTGTTCATCTGTAAAAAGGATAAACTGTCCTCTCCCAACAGAAATGGATGCATTGTTGATTTTTATTGAGAATGTGTTCCCAAACCCTATAACTTCAAAGCTAGCCATAGAGGGTTTGAACAGCCTAGGTGTGGAGACCATAGATGACCTACAGTTTTTGAAAGAAGATGATCTAGGTGGCTTTCTGAGACCGATTGAAGCAAGAAAACTAATAGCCCAAATCCCAAGTAAGTTTTCAAATCAATGGTTGTTTTTACATATACACTAGTCAACATTTGAAGCGGATCAAAAAGTTCATTACGTTCACAAGAACAGGTATTGGTTTTAAGACAACTGAAAGGTTTGATCCACTTTAAATGTTGACTTATGTACATGCATACAATTAGATGAACTGGAAAAACAACACCCCAGTCTCTTTCATTCTGTACTTTGTTAGCTGTACTCTTTACTTGTATTACAGTATGCCAATGTGTTTCTTGTTTCTGCAGTATGGTTTTTAATGCAGTTTTTTGTTTATGCCATGTAGATATTGCTTCCACTCTGCAAAACACTGCCAATGAGTTGTCTGCTGAATACACTTCTGATGCATCAGGTTCACCTGCTCCTGGATGCTCAATTTCACCATCCAGCTCTTCAAGTGGAAGACGTGAGTAAAACGCTGATACAACATTAAACAATCCACAAACATTTTGAAAGCAAAACATGTAGTTTGAAAGCAAAACGCTTATATGTATAATATGTACACATATATGTGTATATGTATACAAGTCTGCAGATTTATTGTACACTAGTACACATTTGAAGAGCTTTGGGTATTGGTTTTAAGACAACTATTATGAAAGGTTTTGATCCTCTTAAAATTTTGACTAGTGTAGTTTGATGGTACAAATCAAACTGTGATGGCACGGGGCCTCAAAACATTGATTTTGGAAATTGCATACATTGTGATCCGTACATGTGCCACTGTGGTGGTTACCTGGTGCATGAATGGCCAAAACGTCTCCAGTTGAGTCCGCATCTTATGCCAGCGGAGAGTGAAGACTGTTGTGCATTGTTCAGAGCAACTACAGGGCCACAGTGCAGTCAGCAACACGTTAAATGTGCCCATTTCATGCTAGTGATTTGTTGCACTGTGGTCCTGCGGTCCCTGTGAAAAATGCACAACAGTCTCCCCTCTGACAATAATGCACTGCGGACATAAAACAAGTCTGTGCACCACTTTAAATGCGTACTCTATATAGTGGCACATGAACAACCCACAAAGCCCCATGCCATCTCTGTTTGTCCGTTATTAAACTTCAATAAATCTGCAGCTTGGGAATAGGCAATTTTGCCAAAAAGTTACCGCTGCATGAAAAGTGTTCATCATGTAACCTGGACATTGGTTTATCTTCTAGGTGACAGTAGCTGTGAAACTTCGTTTTATGACCATGACTGGCATTATAGTTTTGATGTTCCATGGCAAAAAATGCCAGCAAGTTTTATGGAAAAGTTGCAAAATGGTGAAAGGCCAAGTTGCTCAGAGAGAAGACAGTTGGTCCGCATTGTTGCTTCTGAGATCCTGGAAGTCAGCAAATGTCCAGCAAAAAAACATGTATCAGAAATAGCCCGACAAATGGTGATTGCGTACCCAAAGTCTTTCAGAGATGAGATTAATTCCCAGGTTGTAGGAAGTGGATATGATTCTCTCCTCAAACAACTGGTGTGTAGAATTGACAATTTTAAAAGGGCAAAAGCTATTAGTACACCACTTTGTGGTACTCTAGAAGTATCAACAAAGAAACGAAAATTGTTATATGGTTGTATAAATTCTGATCCACAACTGCTAGTTGGAGAAACATCCAAATTGCAGCAGGAAAAGAAAGAGAAGTTGCTAGTAATGTTTCAAAATAATGAAAGTGATGTAAAGACAATCTATGACTTAATGACTTCTACTTACACCTCTCAAAGAAACAACATCCAATCTGGAAAGGAAACCAAAGATTTACTTGATGAGTGGCCATATCTTTTTCAGCCAGCAGGAATGAAAGCACACTTTAAAGAGCTCACTGGCATTGACATAAACAACAGCTTTGAAGAATCTGCTTCCAGTAAGTTCAGAAGAATATTGGACTACTTTCAATTTCAGTGCACAGAAAGAGCAAGCAGAGCAGGGAGAATCCTCACAAAGTATAGAGCTGGAGGGGATCATGTTTGTGGGGCAGTGATGTTGCTGCTAACCCATTTCAAAAATGAACAAGACCACTTTCTTGTGATGGTAGAAGACACCTCTGTTCCAAGTGATATATGCTCAGAACAGCTTCCAGCAACACCATGTATAGTGGTGTGTGGTGGGTATAGTGGTGTGTGGTGGGTATTATTTACTATGATCTTGCAACACAATAATTCCTGGTTTCAGGGGACCAGAACTCACATTCTGTTAAATATTATGTCTTACTGATTTTGTTTGTTCAAAGGAGAGAACCCACTGACAGCCAGTGTGTACATGGTAGCAGTAGACCAGATGATTGTAAATGACCATCTCTTGAGTTTTACAGAAGCCCTGTATCTGATGTTCTCTCTTTACTATATATTGAACATCAGTTACCCTGTAGAACTGGGAGCCACACTAGAATTCTTGCAAAGGTAATTCATCACTGCATTCCTTTGGTTAAGAAGCATACAACAATTATTTAAGGATATTGTTTGTGTTGTGTTTTAAAGGTGCATCTTTAGGATTAATCCTCATAAAGGTACCAAGGTGGAAAAGAGAGAGAAAAAGAGAGCGTACTCTGTCAACCCCAGAGTATTGAGTCTGACGTCAAAAATTGCTGCATTTGACTGGGGAGAGTAACAGGTACAGAAGCTCTGTTGTCTTGTATAGTAGTGGTAGACTTCATCTTCTGTGTTTATCATTCATCAATGATAAAGTGCACCAAATGACAATCATTTTTATAATTAACTCCAATAAATGTGATGTAATCGTCTGTAGCCAAAACTGAGAGTATTTGGTTAAGGCTTGTTGCTGTTTCTGCTCTTCTTTTGGTTTGGGTTTTAATTTAAACTGTTTGTGTCCCCACAGATTCAGGTCTTTCAGAAGATTGACATTTCGCTGAAGAACAGGACAGACCGACTTTTTGTACTTCAGTGCAGCGCTTTGTTCCTTAAATTATTTGTATTGCCTTGTGATGTGATTAGTATTTAATTTTTTTTTTTTTTAATTGAACAAATTTGTGATCTAAAACATGACTTTTGCTGGGAAGTGTCTTTCCATTGTTTGATCTTGAAGGTTTGCTATATAATCAAAAGCTGAAGTTGTTTACAGCAATACTCTGGCTACCATAATTTATTGTATAACATTTTACAAAAATTTTTGTTTCAAGAGTATTTTTAATTTGTTTTTTAACATTACTTCTGTCACACAGTATACAAATATGCTCCTGTACATTTGGTTTAAATAAATAAATTCACTAGAAAAAGATTATGGCATGAAAACATGTAAGCCTTTACTAAAACTTTGACTTCCATGGTATTTTTTTCGACTATGCGCTTAAGTCATGATTCATGACGTAAGGAATACTGTGTCCGGGTTTAACCCTCCACTGATTTAAATCGAGGATATGAATCCATTTATTTATCTCACCCATTTCGGCAACACCTTTATAAACTCCGTGTATGTTGCAGTCTCCCGGCTCTCAAAATCACAGACAGCAATATATCCAATAGTGCCTTAGAGATATGGCTTATAGCCGTGGCTCCCTGGGCAGCCCTGAGATGATGCCAGGGGGGCCCCAGTTTTATGACATTTTATAAAATAAATTAATTTATCCTAATTTCTGTGTAAATAAATTTGAGAACCACTGGCTTATAGATTTGGCTTTGTTTGTGATAAAAAAAAGCCATTTATTTGCAATGAAAATTTTGAAAGTGGAAATAACGTGCTTTATTAAGAGAAGAGTGTTTATTAAAAATAAGTATTTATTGGGTAAGCTTAGGGGTCGGTGTAGAAGGGCTTTTATTCTCACAACAATGTAGCATCCATTTAACAATTTTAAAGGGGTGGTATAATGCCCTTTTCACAAGATGTAAAATAAGTCTCTGATGTCCCCAGAGTGTGTATGTGTAGTTTTAGCTAAAAAATACCCCACAGATATTTTTATATAGCATGTTAAAGTTGTCACTTTTTGAGGGTTAGCAAAAACGCACCGTTTTGTGTCTGGTCCTTTAAATGCAAATGAGCTGCTACTCCCGGCACAAGGGGCGGAGCTTCAAGAGCTCGTGCGTGTTAGCAGCGCCGATTACCTCATGCAGAAACACACTAAAATGTCAGAAACTGTTCTGCCTTTTATGTTCAAACCGGAGTCAGACAAAGATGGAGAGACTCAAGATAGAAAAAGTGACAACATGTAGAATGCAACAGGACATTTCTGAATGCTTAGTTGATGAATTTATGTTGATGATTTGGAGTTAACTATCTAGAGTTAGCATATTCTGTCAGGATAATCTATAAATCGCTCGTATAGGAACTGTTGTGAGATGCACACAGAGTGACTTTCTATTGCATGTGAAAAGACGGCTGCTACAGTTTGAGCTGACTCACAAATGTGCTCGACTACAAGCTCTTCCCCTTCTCAACATGGACTGCGTGTTCCCAGGGGCGAGTTTATGTAAATTTTCAGGTTTGTGATGTCACTAACCCGGGAGGAATGTCTTGTAGTTCCTACCAGCCGTTTGTTGTAGTCCTTAAAAAACAATTTCTTTAAAAGCAAACATCTCCCTTTGCTTTGAACTTTGAGCGTTGTAACTTTGCAGATGTTGTTTATGCTCAAACAGCAACATTACACACTAACTAAAGCTAGAAAAGTGAAATCATAATCAACCCCTTTAATAAATATAATCATTTGCACTCTATGATAATTATTGGATCCTGTTAATCTACAAAAATACTAAGGTGCAACTATCTGCCAATATAGATAGCATCTAATTAGCATGTACACTTACTGCAAATTTGATAATTATATTTATTAAATGAAAATTATTTACACCTAATGTAAATAGCATTACGTAAAAATGCTGATATTGTATTATACTTATAGTGAAAATAAAAATATATCTGTATTTTTCTTAGTGTAAATCTACAGCTGGTTATTTCGGATTTTGATATGGAAATCATGACAATTAGCTTACCTTAACAATAAATGGTTTTCCAGAAGTGGTGTAACAAGTGGGTTGGACAGGAGTGTGCGTTTGGATGAGGATACCAATAAGTGAAAGCATACTCAAAATGTGACCTTTTTAACCCATCCCAGTGAATGTTGAACACACACATCCCCGGAGCAGTGTGGGGAGCAATTAGGGTAAGGTGCCTTCCTCAAGGGCACCACAGTCACAACACGCCGGCCATGAGACTCGAACCGGCAACTCTTGGGTTACAAGCCCGACTCTCAAACCACTAAGCTACAACTGCCCCCACAGTAATAAAATGCTCTAACAGCCACAAGAGAAAACTGATGCCTTTCGCCACTAACCACAGCAGCAAAAAACTAAAAAAATATGATTTTATAAACAACACAGTCCAGCACCAGATCGCCTCTTTAACAAACGAACGGTATGACATGCATAAAAACAATAGTAGGCTAAACACTGACTATAAATCAAGGAAACAACATGTGTCGGATCACCAATGAAGTTTAGAAAAGATGCGCAATTTAACCTACTGTCTTCAGTGGCACAGGCACTAGTCTGAAAGCCTTGTTTATTTGATGCTTGTTTCAAAGTCCTTGGTTCAAATCTGTAATTTATACCTTTTGGTATCACAAATCACATCGAAAAGGCATTTATTTTCAACAAAAATTAAGTAGAATTAAAGTGTCTAACGTGTATTTAATAAAACACCTTATACTATTATTGCATCCTGTTAAGGCTACACAATTACTGAGATGCAAACAGAATCTGCCAAAATATAGAATATAGCATCTAATTACTATACATTATTGCAAACTATCACAACATTTACATGATCTAAATAGAATACATAGCTATTTGTTTTCAGTGTGAATCACAACTGTTGCTTTTTGCACTTAGTGCATAGTCACTGCCTAATTCAACTGGAAATATATAGGCTATTTGGTGTTAATGTATGCATTTTTGTGGAATTTCACCGTTCTGATGAAAATGTTTTATGACTGTGAAATTCTACTGGTTTTCTCTGCAAAACGACATTTTTTTTCAACTCTGACCAAAAAATATACAGGAATGTTTTTTTAAGGACATGTCAGGATAACAATAGACAATAATTACTGTTATTTAAAGGAAAATGACATTTTTTTGCAGTAACAAATTTAAATAGTTAAAAAACAGGGAAAATGTACATTAGATGTCAATGTTAGCATTTTTATGGAGTTTCACAGTTCTGATCAAAATGTCATAATACTGTTAAATTCTACCGTTTTTTTCTGTAAAAATACATTTATTTTTTACAGTGTAGCCTACTTGCCCCACAGACCTGATAAATATATATAGAAAGCTTGAAATGTCTACTTTTTAACAGAACGATTCAAAACAAAAGAAATCTGACTCTCTGCTTATGTAATCCGTATGAAATGTGCATTTCTCTCTGGCGCATTCACTACTGCGAAGATCGTGAGTCCGCATCGTCACTTTTATATTTGCAGCCGAGACTGACAAACACTTGTTTATTAATAAACAATTAAAATGTCTCCTTGCTATATTTGACATATTCCTAATCATTACTTTTGCCGGTTCTTTGAGGCAGCTTTTAGATACTTTATTGGCAGCGCCACCCTTACATGTTACATGAACGCGTCACCACTGCATCAGCACCGAAAACATGATTTTTTTTCAAACTGCTGGCGAAGGGAGGGTCAAGTCTTTTTTGACTACAGATCTCAAAACTACTCCGGTGGCCCCTTAAATAAAAAACGAACAGTCCCTAAGATCATTTTTCGCGTACCCCTTGAAATCAGTCCACGTACCCCTGGGGGTACGCGTACCCCAGTTTGACAACCGTGGATGTAGATGAATGCAGATTCACGCTGCTGTGTTTAAAGGAGGTCAGGCTAGACTTTTCTCCACTGAATTTCATTGACCGCATATGAATGCAGGAGACCACAAGCAGTTTCACATTGAGCTGTGTGGGGCAGTTTGGGGAACTCTGCCCTGGGAGTTCAGGTGACATGAAGATGAGTGACCAATAAAAGATCAAAACAACTTTGAAGTATTGCAGGAAAGTGGAGTACACATTTTTCACATTTTAAATTCAATTAATTTGTCATTTATTAATTGACATGTGGTGCTCTGGACATTTTTTGATGGTTTAACTGCAGCTTTAAGACTTAGGGCAAAGCTTTTCCAGTCCCACTTACCTTAGGGACCCTGCTTCATGTTCTCTCCACACTTGCCAAATTAGCCCTCAATTCCCTGCTTTGTTGAGTCATTGTACATGATGGCAGTGTCTGACATGTTGAAATGAGAGAAAACAGATGCTCCACGTCACTCACAAACTCAGGTTCTGAGGCGAAGATGCAGGGAATATAATTACAATATAACAATGGAGTTCCTGTGCCAATCTGTGCCTTTTCGAGTCTGTGGAACACAGTTCACGGCGCAGTTGTCCTGTAAAAACTACTCTGAGCATGTTAAATGGTTCGTTCACTCGGAAGTGAAGATATTTTGAAGATTTTTGATTTTCAGAGAGACATTTTTCATAATATCTTCTTTTGTGTTCCAGAGAAAGAAAGAAATCCATAAAAGTTTGGAACAACATGAGGGTGAGTAAATAATGACAGATTTTGTTTTATTAATTTATCATTTTAAATATATTTCTTTCTTTCTCTGAATAAATTGCACAAATAAGTTTTTTTATTCCATTTAGCCTCTCCAATAATCAAAGTGGTCATGGATGTCCTACATGAAATTTTTTAATTTTTGTTTGATAAATAGGTTATTTATGTGTGTATAAAGGCCTGTATTTTTGATTTAATATAATTCTTCCATAGCCTTACTTAGTGAAAACTGGCTAAAGGAAAAATTATTTAATTTAAAGACAGAAAAAATATATACATGATTTATTTTGAGATGTATTTTGTGTGCGTTTGTTTTGGTGTAGAAGTATGGTATTAATTTTATTAGTTTGGGTCTTAAAAACAATACATTTTACGTTAAAGTGTGCAACAACCCTCGAACAGACAGTTTGGGAAGCAACTTTGGTCCCGCTGTGACGCACAAGACGAAGAAAAACAGTGATGTGTTGCAACAATCAAATGGTTTACAATAAATCTCAGCTTTTTGCCATAGTCACGGTTTTGTTTTTACAGTAGTAGTTTATTTATTACAAATATTGACTTCACAATGAACTGGACTTGGAAATGACTGACAGCCTTGAGCTGTAGAATCATTATTATCCGTCTTCATTACAGTAATGTCTTTAAACATGATCTGAAATAGTGTGATATCCACAATACTTGGATTCATTTTCATGAAAATGTTAGTACTTTTGCATGTCTGGATGCCTGGCACTAAAGGTTCGTCAGTGACAACAAATACTACGCATCCCACGCCTCTATAAATTAGTAAGGATCAGAGATACTTCTGCTACTAGCACATGACATCGGTGGACATGTATGCTTATCTTAACACAACACAAGCTTTTAACAAGATCACACCTGCAAGAGGCAAGAGATCTCTCCTGGCATCCTTTCCTCCGCTAGCCAGTCATGACATGTGAAACCTCTTGATTTGAATCAAGGTTGAGGTAATTAGGTTCTTGAAAGAGAATGGAAGTTGTTAAAAGGTTTGATTCATCATGTAGCATGTTGCTGTTACAGCGTAGAGTAGAAGTGTAGGAGAAGCACATCAGAAGGACTGGGCGCTTGTCCATCACATCGGCGTGTTGTCCACAGGAGCACTGGTGGAGTCGGTCCCGAGATTCCCACAGCGGCCGGGAGACAGGCGCAGGGTATTGAACAGGGATGTCCGGAACGACTTGCAGAGGAAGAAGTAGATGAGTGGATCCAGCACTGAATTGAGGGAGGTAAGCCACAGCGTGCTCTCCTTCAGCTGGAAGAAGAACAGCTTCTGCTGGCAGTTGAACATCTGTCCTCGTGTCTGGCTAATAGTGTATGGCACTCGGGCAAAGTGGAAGGGAACAAAGCACACGAAGAAGACGGCCAACACCAGGAACACGTTTGCCTGAATGCTGTTCTTGTTGAGCGGCCTGTGGGGAACATCCGCTCCTCGCCTGGCCTCGTGTTGAGCTCGTGTGCGGGCGTACGACTTGTAGAGCTCTTTTGAGATGAGCGTGTAACATATTATCACGGTCACAAGGTTCCCCCAGAAGATCACCTGGCACACGTGGTTGACCACCTCATGCCACTTCAGTCCCAGCTCGGTCTTAAGGTCGCTACACTTAATGCGGCCCGAAGTTTTGAGGCGGCTCGTCAGGATTACGTTGGGCAGCACGAGAGCCAACAGAGAGGTCCATATGCAGGCCGAGAGGAGCTTTCTGTGGAGCAGGCGTCTACGGCTGGTGCCTACGAAGGGCCACATGGTCTTTCTGCAGCGATCGATGCTGATCAGGCCGAAGAACAAGATGCTGATATACATGGTGAGGTAGAACAGCACTGAGGACACGCGGCACACAAACACACGCACGCCGACGATTGCTAAGTTTGCATCGGCGAGGATCTTAAAGGGGAAGGTGAGGGTCATGATAATATCAGCCACAACGATGTTCTTCAGATAGATGATGAAGTGAGATTTGCTGGGGATCCGGAGGAACACCCACGCTGCCAGGCCGTTGAGGGACGCGCCCAGGAGGAAGAGGACGCTGTAGAGGACAGGGAACACGGCTGTCTTCAGAGCGCCCTCACGGGAACAGGCCTCCAGGGACTGGTTCCTGGCGCTCTGGTTGGAGTAAGTGTCCGTGACTTCTGCCAGCGCCGTCGGGAGCTCCACGGGTGTGTAAGCCCTGTCGCATAAAATACACACCGGCTAGATTTAGAATAGCATACTAGCATTATGTACAGGTAAAACTCGAAAATTTTGAATACCGTGCAAAAGTTATAATTTTGATGATTATGGCTTACAGCTTATGAAAACCCCAAATTCAAAATCTCAGAAAATTAGTATATCACATGAAATCAATAGAGAAATTTCAGCCCTCTGAAAAGTATAATCATACATATGTATATAGTTACTAAATATATTAGTTTCACCTTTTAATTTGAATTACTGAAATACATGAACTGTTGCACGATATTCTATTTTTTCGAGTTTCACCTGTGTGTGACTAAAGATCTTTAGCCAACTTTAGGCCACAATGTTTTTTTTTTCCTTCTTGACTCATACGTGTATAATACAAATGCCACATCATAGAATTATCTTTATATTAAGTGTCTTAAGCTACTATGGCCTACATTTAACCCTTGAAAACCCCTTTTGTGTTCCTGGTCAAAAATGACCCTTTTAAAAATTCCTTGTAAATCGCTTATGCTATATCAATCAGCAAATATTGGATTCAATCTTTTTGTCGACTTGTTTTCTTTCAATTAGGACAGGTTTGGTATTTCTTTTTGAAACTGATTGATCGTAAGCCTCATTGATCTGAGGATAAAGTTCATCTCTGTGAAAAAGTAAGCCTGTAATACTTAAAATAGTTTGTGTGTGCATGTATTCACACATGCGTCCGAGGTCTTTATCTTTGCAAGCACATGTACATATGAAGAGGTCTTTTCCAAAACGCTATAAATCCATTTCAATAGTTTTCAGGAAAATTACATTTTTTACCTAGACCCACACATTTTGTGAATATTCAATTTATCCTGTTAAAATGTTTTATTGGCTCAGTCTGAACATGTTGAACAATGATTATTAAATCAAACAACAATATTGTTTATGATAAATTAAAAGTTAATTTATTTTTTTTCCAAAACGCTATAAATCCATAAATTTTTTCCAAAACTGTATGGTTTGTCTTAAAAAAAAAAAAAACGAGAGCATGTAACATATAATCAGGGGCTCATACTATAAATTAAATTTAGTAACACATTTAGGCTAAAAGTCATTTGGTGCAGAACCTGAAAATAGTAATGATATCAATAGCTATTCAATAAGTTATTTAGTAATACATTCAGAGTCATTTTTAGTAAAGTGTCAAACCTGTAACAAGTAGGACCAATTTGTCCACTACATATGCGTAAAAAAAACAAATTATTAAAAATATTTAATAATGATAACGATATTCAAAAGTAGTGATGGGCACCCCTCCACCACACACACACACACACACACACACACACGCGTGTATAGGCTACACAGCATGTGAACAAAGCGGAGCGGCGTGACGCTTACATATAGGCTAAGTTTAAAAAAAAACTTAAACATACGTTTCATATTTATGTTTAATAATATAGGCTAATGTTATTTTTTTTATTTAATCTATGTTGATTATATGAAAAGGGAACCGCATGAGATGAGTATGATAGGATCATAAGATGACCAATATATCGGAAAACATTTGGAATGGGTCAGACATGATTTTGACCACTTATTAAGTTTTGTTTAGTAGAAAGCCTTGCTTTAAAGTGAATTTCGTTTTGTATAAATTGTATCTTCATTTTAATCAATGTTTCATCAACAAATTGACTGGATTAATAATAAATAAATAAGCAAATATATAGCAGACATATAATCAGGACACGGAAGCGCCCGCGCGTGATCTGGAGAGCATCACATAAATGAACCGAAACACAGCGATACTTGCCTCACAATCCTGAGAAGTATATCTATAAAAAGCTTGAAATGTCTACATTTAAACAAAACAATAAAAAACGAAAAGAAATTGGCTACTCTCTGCGTATGTAGGCTAATTCAAAGTGTGCATTTCTCTCTATAGGCGCGTTCACTACTGCGAAGATGGCGAGTCAGCATAGTCAACTTTATCTTTTCAGCTATATCTGACAGAAAACACTAATTAAAAAATAAACAATTCAAAAGTTTCATGCATAGGCCTAATCATTACTTTTGTCGGTTCTTTGTGGCAAGCTTTATGCGTGAGATGCGGAATAGGCAATTAAAAAAATGGTCATTATGGTTTCTCTCCCATATTTAAATAATTAAATCAATAGAAATATGTGATTAAACTTAAATGAACTACTACTAGTCGATTAGAAAACTCACTCATTTTGAGGAATAAATGAACATAAACAAACCTCTGTTCAGAGCGCCACCCTGTTGGATTGCGTAGAACGTTCACCGAATTCTGATTAGTCGAGAGGATTTATAGCGTTTAGGCTAAAAATAGGTTTGGCGCTTATCGCGTTTTGGAAAGAAACTGCATCTTGTAGTACATTTTAAACAAGGAAATGTAGCGATTTGGCATGAAATGTTGATGGAGCAGTGAATAGGTTCAGTGCACAGCAACATGAGATGACAAACTCATTTTTTTTAAAAATGGCGTTTATCGCGTTTTGGAAAAGACCTCTTCATATGTCAACATGAACACGCGCCTGAACACCAAATGATTCTCTGATTTTCGATCTCCCACATTCATTTTCAACAGATGGTTATTTTTGACCAATATAAGCTCAATGAGGCCTACAAGCAGTGAGTTTCAAAAAGAAATACAAAACTAGAAATATTTAAAAGAAAACAAGTTGTCAAAAAGACTGAATCCAATATTTGGTAAGCAGTGGTGTAAAGTAACGAATTACAAATACTCTCGTTACTGTAATTGAGTAGTTTTTTTTAGGAATTGTACTTTTTTAAGTAGTTTAAAAACAGTGTACTTTTACTTTTACTTGAGTACATTTTAAGTGCTGTATCGGTACTTTTACTGCGCTATTTTCCCTGAACCTGCCGTCGCTACATTTATATTAATATTTATTTTTATAATAAGTCATCATGTGACTCCATGCGTGATTCCCGTCAAATCAAATCGCGCGCGGAAAACTTTGCATCAAACCAGCATCAACAGACTTCGAGACACCTGGCGCCAATTTATTTTGTTCACGAAGTGACTTTCGGAGTGGATCTTGAGCCTGGAGGAAGTTCATGCATTTGTGTCTTCATATAGGCAAAAAAACAGCGCAAGCGTCACACCTCACACGTGCTTCAGTGTGTGTGTGTGTGTGGTAAATGAAACTGCGCGTCGGCTGCACAATTCATTCACACAGAACATGCAGGATTCGTATTTAAATTGTCTTTGTGGTTTAATATTCACACTATATCGCGATTTGATTTCAAGTGTACTGAACTGCTTTCTATTTTTCCTCAAAAAATTTACAAATTCCGTGAAATTCCGAGTTATAAATTCCTTTTTTATGACTGGATTTTGTCAGCATTTTAGGGGGGGGCGGGGGTCGTCCAAAACAATGGTAGGGGAAACGCTGTATTTTTAGGGCTAGCAGTCAAAAATAAAACTGTTGGAGAAATATTGAAATACTGTTTCTTTTTTTCTATGAATCTGTGATAAAAGAGTAAGCTACATTTTCAATTTGCAGGGTATAAGGTGGACTAACATTCATAGCATAATACTCACTACTCACTACTCTTGAGTACTTTTAAAAGGGCTACTTTTTACTCCTACTTTGAGTAGTTTTTAGGACCGGTACTTTTACTCTACTCTCACTACATTTTTTGACAAGTAACAGTACTTTTACTTGAGTATGCTTTTTCAGTACTCTTTCCACCACTGTTGGTAAGAATATAGCATAACGAGACATTTAAAAGCTTCTTTTTGTTGGCAGGTCATTTTTTTACCAGGAACATCACAAGTGTGACTTTGTGCCATTTTTCCAAAATAAAAGCATTTAAAAACAATCTTCCTGGTTAACCATTAAAGCACACTAGTGTGATCAATTGGACAGACTATTTGTAAATATTATTAAATGTGGCCCTAAATTACCAAAAATGGTCAAATTGGTCAAAAATGAAAGTGCATAAGCTCAAATGACAAAAGCTGAGGTAAAACCCACCCTGCAGTAAAGCAATAATACGCATTCTGGACAGGAGACCACCAAGAAAGAGGACAGGACATGGTCTTGCCCAAACCTTTCTGTGCACCCTCCTTGCTTACTTTCCCCCTGATTCAAGTCACTAAAAGTTCTCTAAGAAGATCAACATACTGCATATGATGTATCTTTTGAACCCATTGTTTCCCTTTTATGTTTGGTATAATTTTAAATGCCTCAGTGCGATTAACATTTTTGGGAAAAAGAATATCCTCTCCAGGTCAAAATGACCTGAACACAACATTAAATAAATCATTTGACAAAAGTCGATTTTTGTGTACATAAATGTTTCTACATTGTACATATAGTATTTAAAAAAAAAAAAAACCCTGCAATACATTTCTGTAATTCCATATATAATGATCAATGATGTTCCCTTACACCGTAACCCACTCGTACCTCTAAAGCGGTCCGAACCCGTTTCTCATCTCAATAGCGGCACAGCTTTGCAACACAACAGGAACACAATAAATACATTGTACTTGCGACTCTTTTTCATAGTAGTTAAAGACACCTAATATACAGTTTTTTTAATAGAAATTATTTTTTTTATGAATTATTTAAAATATATCTTTCAATATTAACATTTAAGGTAACCAATAATTATAATGATTGCCTTTAAAAAACAACAACCTTTAGAGTAGTGGAGAGTGAGATCGATTAATACATGTATTAATAAGTAAAGATAGCAAAACTCAAGACATTTTGTGATGGTCCACAGAATGTATTATTATTGGCTTGTTTTGTAAATCACTTCAGTGTCAGAGAATTATGCAAAATGTAACACTTACCTCAACATGACTCCAATGTGATGAGTTTTCCTTGAGATCGGTCTGAGTCACTTCATGGTTTCAGCTATCCAGCTTTATTTTGGACCTTTCTGAAACGAAACGAACCTTACTCTCTTCCTTCTGCTTTTTGCTTCCTGATATGCCATGCAGACACAAGAGGAAGTTTAAAACTGTCTGAAATCTGCTATTATGTCAACTATGTTTTAGTTCAACACCGTTTGTGCTGACCAAACCAAAAAGATCATGCCTCAGTTTGTGACCGTAAAACCACTGCAAATGCAAAGGAGAAACACATTAGACCTTGAATTTAATGTATTTAAATAGTGTCAAAGTTTATTTTCATAAATGTAGTGTTTTTAATCCAAGCAGCTTTACAGAAGATTCGGCCTTAAAACACCCAGTGAGGAACCAGACTCTTCTGGAGGGAACATATCGTCCCCTGGTATTACAACACATGTGTACATGTACTACATATTTTTCTTACAAGTCATGTTGACTTGATTAAATGATCAGTTCTCACTGCACATATTGGGGGCTTTCTTGAACTAAGGCTTAAATGGTTAGTTCACCCAAAAATTTTAATTATACCATAATTTATCACCATCAAGCCATCCTCGGTGAACAGGAGACTACAGCAAATGTGTTTTATGTGATACTGTTTGCTCCAATATCAAAATAAATAAATAAAATCACAGTATTTCTATATTACAGACGTGTATTTAGAATTCAGCTATATATAAACTATATAAAAGCATAGTACCAGCAAAATGTTTTAACGTGTAAGTATTTGCATGACCATTTAAAGTATGGTGGCCAAGAGAGCTCAATGTGCTGCAACTGAAGAAAATGCATCCAAATAATATGAAAAACACCAGCAAATTAAGAAAACATCTTCATCAGTTTGACAACACATGTGCTGCAAATACTCTCGACGCAACCAAATGTGGCAGAGCTGAAGAACTGAGGCCCAACTCTACCACTGCTAGAACACAATGAATCAGGGCCGCAGAATTTAGTAGGGACGTGTATCCCTACCAATATCCATCCAGTGACACTGATTTGTCCCTAGCAATAATTTCGATCTAAAATGTAAATATATTTATATGTAACCACTGTTGCCCGGTTGGATCTTGTGGTTTTTATGTATTTCTTATTTTATTTAACCAGGAAACATCTCATTTAGATTCAAATCTCTTGTGAGAAAGCGTTGTGAGAAAAATGCGCAAATCCTGGAACACAAACAGTTAATAGATCTAGGTCCCGTCTGCTAACTGATTGACTTTGTGTTTTCTTTCTAACTTGTGAGAGGCTGTAGCTACATCTGGTTGTGCGAAGCGTCAAAGCTCCTCCGAAGGAAACCTAGATGCGGTAAACCAGGGAGTAATCTACAGTTCTGTGCACAAAAATACAGGGCAAATCACGTCAAAAAATGATTCGGGGACAGCGCAGTTTTTACAATATAATGTATGACAATCGCGGGATAAGTGGCAAACATAATCGTTAGTGTATGTGTGTGTGCGCGCAAAGAGCACTGAAACTTAGTAAAAACATCACTTAGTATGATTTATAAGCCGTTTTCCAAAAAAGAAAAGAAAGAAAATCCCCACAAGGACAAGGTTTTCCTATATTGCCAATAAACATTAGCAAAGACAAAGACAAAATGTCCCCACAAAGAGGGCAATTTCACAAATCTTTGTCCTTTTGGGGATTTTTTGAAGTTTTTTGAAAATCCAGAAAGTTATCTGTGATAGGGTTAGTGTAGGGGGATAGAATACAAAGTTTGTACAGTATAAAAATCATTATGACTATTGATGTCCACATTAAACATGAAAACACAAAATTGCTTGGTCTTGTTGATTTGAGAAGTTGAAACCCTTGTCATCCCCGTGTCTCATCAGCTGAGGCTGAAATAAGCTTCATTGCTCTTAGGACGCTGAAAACATGACTCAGAACAATGGCACGAGTTGCTGGGTGTCATGTCCAACAGGACAAACTGGACAGTATTGATGTGAAACAAAAATACCAAAAGTTCATTTCTGTTAACGGGATAGTTTCCTTAAAAAAAAAAAAAAATTCTGTCATCATTAAGTTGTTTCAAACCAGTTTCTTTCTTCTGCTGACCACAAAAGAAGTTATTTTGAAGAATGTTGGTAACTGGACAGTTTATGGGCCCCACAGTATTTGTTTTCTTACTATGGAAGTGAATGGGGTCCAACAACTGTCTGGTTACCAACATTCTTCAAAATAACTTCCTTTGTGTTCAGTAGAAGGAGGAGATTCATAAGGGTTTGAAACAACTTGTGGGAGAGTAAATGATGACAGAATTTAAATTGAAATTTTTGGGCGAACTATCCCTTTAATGACAGATGCAGACATGTGTTTGGCTTCTTCAAAAAGCAAGGAACAAGACTGTATTGCACTATTGCATTGCACTATGAACGGAGTAAAGTTAAGTCTCTGAATGAATAATTCAACTTTAAGAGGATCATCACTCTGACATCACACAAAGAATGGCTGAAAGTAAATTTGCACTAGTAAGGAATTGAAACATGTACTGTACAAAATGATTAAAATTACTACGTGAACTCACTCGAGGCCCACAGAGAAGGAAATGAATAGTTGAATAAAGTCGTTATTTTTGTTTGTTTTTTTGTGCACAGAAAGTATTCTCGTCGCTTCATAAACTTAAGATTGAGCCACTGTTGTCACTCGGACTATTTTAACGATGTCTTTAATAACTTTTCTGGGCCGGCCAGTTTCAATCCCTTAGAAGCCTATGGAGGAGTGAGACAGCTCTCAGATTTAATCAGAAATATCTTACGGGGTTGAACGGCATGAGGGAGAGTAATTACTGACAGAGTTTACATTTAGGGGTGAACTACCCCTTTAATACTTTGGGTGTACTTTATACTTGCAGCTCAGGAGCATAGCTCAAAATTTTCTTTGCAGAGCAGATATACATTTTTTTATGTAAAATTTAATAGCCAGCCAGTCCCTCCGTTTTAGGGTTTCCGGCTCAGATTTGAGGCACAAATCGCAGGCAGCCTTTCCAGGAACACGACAGGATTCAATGAAGTGCATCATGTGTTTTTCGACTGCTTCAACCTCCACCTTCTGCCAATTGTTTTTCTTGACTGGTTTGCGACCTAAATGAGAATGAAATGACTGAACTTGAAGCATTAAAAGAGCAGTGTGGAGGTTGTGACCCTTTGCCTGTTTGTGTTTCTGAATGACATTGCTGATTATCTTTTACCAATTAAACTTGAACCACAGAAGAGAGCAGTGTTCAACACTAGATGCATTTAGTTAAGTAGAGACAATACATGTGAATGAAGATAAAATGGGATATGTGATTTCTGATTAATTTGAACAAGGAGGTTTTCGTTCACTGATTGTGATTGTTCATCTCAGTTCAGCCGAAAAAAAAGCACTTAGTTGTCCTTTTAAGTTGTTAATGTTGAAATGAATGTATGTTCAGTGCAGATTTAGAGATGATGGCATTTTGAACATTTTCCTTCATCATATTTTTGTCAGACATTACTGGTTGAATTTAGATATTTTGCACCAAAGCAACTTAAAGGACCTTACCGAACAGCATTAAAATGAGATCAGTTTTGTTAAGGATTACTTATGTCTACTTATACATATGAAAAGACATGTTTATCCGTAACTATAGTTTGTTCAATAAAAAAAAAATGTTTTCTACACTCATTTTAGTTTCTACACTCATTTCTTTAGTCTGGTAAAACCCATCAACTCATGTTTTTATATATAAGTGTCCGAACCTCGGCTGGTGAGGAGGGTTCATTTACTGGACCTCAAGTAGGGGTGGGGGATATGGCAAAAATATCATATCACGATTTTTATAGGAAAATCACGATCATTACAGCCAAACTAATGACTTTTTGTTTGTTAAAAACAAAGCCTTAGGTAACAAAACAAAAAAGAAAGGCATACATTTAGCCCAGTGGTGAAGATAAAAATCTTTGTCATTATTTTCTTTGTTATTAAAAAAATAAGACAAGATAAACATTACACAAATTAATATTCAAATTAAATAAACAGTGCTTTATTTTTCAGATACAGTAGGTGTATTTAGCAGTAGCATTGAAGAAAGTAATTAAAAGAACAAATATGAAATTAAAACACTACATAGACTTCACTGTATAAATTATTGATTCTTATTAAAGCTACTATTAAAGTTCTCAGTCAGTGAGTGATTTTCTCCTTGTGTTTTTTTCTTTTATTAACATTAAAGGGATAGTTCCCTAAAAAAATAAAAATTGTCTTAATTTACACTCTCAAGATGTTTTAAACCTGAATAAGTTTCTTTCTTCTGTTGAAAATAAAAGTTATTTTGAATAATGTGGGTAACCAAACAGTTGCTGGTCCCCAGTGTATAGTTGTTGTTTTTTCTCTCCTGGAAGTTAATGGGGACCAGCAACTGTTTGGTTACCCACATTCAAAAAAAATAATCTTATTTTGTGTTCAGCACAAGAAAGAAATTAATACAGGTTTGGAACAACATTAGAGTGAGTAAATAATGACAGATGTTTTTTTAATTTTTTGTGAACTATCCCTTTAAGTACAAGCGGCAGTACTATTTACTACTGTCGCAGACCAGCATGCGACGCGTTTAATATATACGCATATTACACCATATTTTCTCTCAAATGTTTGCTTTCACTTTAGACATAGCCAATTCTGTTTATGTAAACATTGTGTGTATTTAACAGTATTAGCATAATAAGACTCGAAATATAACTTAGTCCAGTATTCAGGCGCTGTTTGACAGGCTTCTAGTGCCTGTGAGCGTCGGGGGTATGCGCTCAGGAAAGCGCACGTTAGAACACCACATCAGCACGTGAATTAAATGTTTAACCGGCAAGGCTTATGCAAATAATGAACTTTTGTGAATTGCAGTGTCCCGTACCCAGAGCCGCCGTCGCAAGGGCTGCAACCGCACAGGGCCTCGCGCCGCTAGGGGGCCTCGCAATCTTGCAGTTTTTTTTCTCCCCCTAACAAATTAAGGGGGTTTTTCTCCCAGTCGATTAGTCGATTTATTGGTCGATAAGTTCTGGATTTTTTTTATTTGACGTGTTAATTTCATCAGGTGGAAAGCACTAATTGCTAATGGGGGTGTTTTCAGAGCACCCCTGTTTCACAGGTAACAGCCTGTCTTCAGAACACCCCCCTTGTTTTCACTTTTTTGGATTAGCCCAACCCACTGGAGACAGATTGAAGAAAGCCTACTAGAAGGCATTGGTATGGAGGTTTACTGAATATTAATTTAATTGCGAGCGTTTAATTTACTGCCAGTCCTCCTTTACCATGTCAAAGACATCGACGGTGTGGCAGCATTTTACGAAAATAGATAAAGGAAAAAAGTAGAATGCAAGCAAGTTGGCAAGCAACAGTTTGCATATCACAGCTCGACTACAAACATGGCATATCACCTAAAAACGGTGAGCTAACTTGTCTGCGTTAGGTTTCCCCATCTGTTTTGAGTAGGCTATATGAATGAACATATAAGAATTGGCATTGAAATATGCCAATTAGTAATAATCATGTTTATAACTGCAGGCGCACCCGCACGCAACGACGGTATTGCGTAATTGTGCTGTATTTGTTTTGAGCCAGTAAAAAAAAACTAAGTTAATGATCTCCATACGGGTGATTATCCGCTTATCATTATTTAATCTACCCACGAACTAAATTTACACTATGCAACAGATTTCAATGTAATACCTTTTAAACATTTGAAAAATATATTCGTGTCTCAGCGAGGACATGCACAGAGCGGCTGAAATGATAGTGTCTGTCTTAATATTATAATATTATGACAAAAACAATTGTCTAAATTATGTTGCATATTCCTCAACAGTTCTTGTGCTGATATCACTAGTTGACATAGTACTATTTTTGGAAATCATAGGCTTTATTGCGCAGGTGCACGTGATGCAACGCCGTCAGAGCCGACAGAGTGTGTAATTTCAGTGCCAAATAATTAGGTCAAAAACGATTTAATATACTGCAAATAGCCTATTCATTTTTTTTGTTTATTTATAATTCATTTCAGCAGACAGCGCAGCCAATTATTCTAACGTTCAGAGCCTGGGAGGGGCCTCGCATTTCAAGTTGGCACAGGGCCTCGCACCCCACCTGCGACGGCACTGCCCGTACCTATTCATTAACGTGTGATGTGTAGGCTACGTCGCGTTGTACAGTTGAGACAGAGGCGCCAGAACTGAACTGATAGAATGCACTGTAACACGATATTTCTTCAAAAATCGTGATATCGCACACCCCTAACCTCAAGCAATTTTAGTTGTAGACCCCTGGCCTAGATGCTAGAAATGTATCAAAATCCAAAATCAAAATTTTACCTACTGTATGTTCCTTGACTGAATTTATTTCTTTTTTACATTTTGATACTTTTTTTTTTTTATATATACTTTTCTTTGCACATTTGGTAGTGAGAGTTTCAAGCAGTGTTTTTTAATAAAAAAAATTCAATTCACTTAAATTGAGACTTTTTTTTTTCGACTGTGGTATCGATACCGAGGTATTAGGTTCTGGTATCGTACCGAAGCCAAAATTGTGGTATCGACCCATCCCTACTGCGCAGTCGTGAGCAGGAAGTAAAGCCGCGAAATCAACGCCCCGCCCTCACTCTCGCTGAATCAATCGCAATCACATGCCCCTGCACTTTTTTTAAGTGGCCTCTGTCTGCTCCGTTGCTTTTAACGAGGCTTGTTGTCTTTTAGCTAGCTGGCCTACAACATTTATTTACTAATTAACTTATAAATTTAACTTACCGAAAAAAACTCAAAGATCGATCGGAAATGCCAGATCGGTTAGCACATTCTCCTGCAGAACAACCCATTATGTCGGCGTGGAATAACTAATTATAGAAATTTAGATATTTAATATAAAGCTCCAATCTCCTCAGTCCTCCGAAGATCCCGAAAAAAAGTCTGTTGGTGCTTCAGTGACTACTTCGCTCAGAGAACCTGTCAATCACAGCTGTCAATCATGACGTAACAGCACCGTTTTTATAGCATCACGTAACTGACTAAAAACAAACTTATTTTAAAAACAAACACTTGAAATTACATCAGCGTAATAAAAACTACGGTAAATGTCAGAAACTGTCTTTGGAAAAAAGATATGTGAAGTGTAATTTAATTGTTTAGTTGGTCTCACATAACGTTGAATAACATGGGGAGGCGGGGTTTATGACATTTACTTGGACCAGCCACCAGGGGCGATCGAGACGTTTTGGCTTCACTTTTCAGGGCTTGTGCGGCACACTTGGTCTAACGACAAAACAGCTCGCACTCATCCAGCTCCTTTACGACCTGTTCCACTCCCTGACGGTCCCTGGATAAAAATTAGACCTTGATATTGTTGTGACGCAAGTTCACATCAGCTGAATTTCTTAAAGGGGTCATATACTGATACATGCACTTTTACAAGTTGATTGTACTGAAATGTGTGTTGGCAGTGCCTGTACACAACCATCATATAATGATAAAAATCCATCCAGTGTTTTTTTTAATCTCCTTATATGTTTTCCCCCGTCTCAAATCAAGCCGTTCGACCGTGTGACGTCACACGGTCGGACGCCCCTCCCACGATTGTTGATTGACAGCAGCATTTCAACACAGACCCGCCCTCGCTCGTGAGCCAGCTGTCAATCATAGTCGCGGTCATTGTTGAAATGCTGGAGCACTGTCTATGAGCAAAATGGCGTCTAAGCGATTGTGGTGTTCTGTTCTTGGGTGTAATAACGAACACAGCAGTCATTTTAATGTTCCTAAATCCGAACCGCTTAAGACGCAGTGGCTGAGTTTTGTTTTCGAAGGAAATATTCCCCACGAGCATCGTCAATGCTTTCATGTTTGAGCGAATCATTTCTCACCAGACTGCTTTATAAAGGAGGGTCAGTATAAAGCTGGTTTTGCTAAGAAGCTGGTCCTGAATAAAGGATCGGTGTAAACTATTCGTGTTCCTGCTGAACCTCCAGAAGAACTGAAGTGAGTGTAACGTTTTATTAACCTTTATATTAATATGTATATTAATCTTTGCAAATCGCTTGCACGCTTCACGATGAATGCGTCTAAGGTTTACACTCTATGTACGACGTTCTCAATATAATTCATCATCCCACATTTATAATGAACAACGCGTTATGGTTATTGTGTTATTGTGTTACAAACGGTGTACGCACAGAACAGAGGGGCGGGGTGAGCAAAGCTCATTATCATTTAAAGGCATATGCACTGAAACGGAATCACCCTAAAGAATCATATTAGCTTGTACAAAAATGCCATAATATGATCCCTTTAAGACCCACGCCACACCGCCATTAAGCAAGTATCGTCCCTGGTAAGATACAGGGGGGTGCGACTTTCCGAGTTGTTTAGGATGCCCGTCACCCATACTACCAGCGCGCTGGTATTCGGTCGAACGACCAGCACACTTGACATAATAGCAGTCGCTAAGCATAGGTAGTATACTTACGTCACCGTTTAGGCATGAAAGTCCAATTGAAGGCCCAATTGTGCTACGAATTGGTGTCACTAATGCGTGCACTGTTCTAGTGAGTTGCACTTTTTCTAATCATATCGAGAACCCTTCTCTCCCATGTTCTGCCATCCGAGCAACCGGCCTTGTCCGCAACTGCTGTCTTGGCCTGCATCTGCAACAGAAAACAAACAGGATAGATTAGTATTATGATTATGGCTCTGCCCCCCCTCCCAGGTTCCAGACCCATCGCTCCAACCCACCATGCTGCAAAACCGGATCAGGCTGTGCGGACACCGATATCCCTTCACGGGATCAGGATCATGCATTACCCAACCCGGCCCACACACATCAAGGTAGGCTAGAACAACAGGGTTTTCCTTGTCCTCCCTCTCTAGGTCCTCAGGTCCGAGGTGAAACTTCGCATAATGTCCAACGAGTAGAGGAGGCATCTCCGACTAATCAACTTCGCAAAGGCCTTCATCCTCGTCTTCCCCATGCCTATGGCTTCCAGCACCTTAGCGTTGCCATCATGCCACAGGCCCCAGGCGCCCAGGGGAAACCCGAAGACCTGCACCTGCCTAACGCCCAGTTTCCATGCAATCTGACTATCGTAGGGGCCGTAATAGTAATAGTCCACCTTTTGCCGCCCTGCCACCGCGAGGGTGTCAGGAGCGAACTCAAAGCGGACCGTCACGTCTATGACCAAGGCAAACTCATCCCGGAGAAGCACCAGGTCAAGTCATCGCATGACCCCTCTCGGGGCCCTGAACTCCCATTCCTGGCGTACCTCCCACCCGAGAGTCTCGGCCTCAGCCCCGAGGAGACGGCACAGTTTGTTGTCCCAGGCAATCCTGACCACCTGCATGGCCGGGCATTGCCCAAGTATGTGCGAGCAGGATTCCAACCTGTATGAACACTGTCTACACGCTGCACCTGCCTTTTTCCGGCCCCTGCACTGGAACTCCAAGATGGAGTACACTCCGGCACGCACCTGAAGAGCCGCTATGAACTGTTTTTCAGACGGCCACGCGGGCTTCCTCAACCACGCATTGCTCGTGGACGAGCCCCTGAAGCCAGATATCCCCACACTCTGAATTAGCAGTCCTGTCCATCTTAGGAATTCATCCTTCCTCCAATCAAATGGAGATTCGCAGTTGTGGGTCAACGGGTCGGTGGAGTCTCCTCTGTCATTCGAATCCTCGCCACTAACGAGTGGGAGGTTGGCCTCTGTGCCACCGGCCCTCATCCACGCCCCCTTGAACTTGGATTGCATGTTGGAAGTCTCCATTAACGGCCTTACCGCCGGATCCGAGGAGCAAGCATGGCGAAACAACCTTCTTGCTTGAATGGACGGGATGTGTCGAGTGAGCTTGCAATTCCCCAGGCCGCCATCCCAGTTCCTTGCATAAAGTAGCCCATTGGACGGCGGCAGATGCAGCCACTTCTTGACCACCCACCTGATCTACCCATCCACGGCTCGGAGTACAGCATCCCCTACCTCGCTGAGGTCGGCTTGGTAGAATAACCGTGGCAATGCAAATTGATTGAGGAGGACCACCCTCTGCGAGGGTTTAAGGAGTGATTTCCCGATGTTCTTAACCCACTTGTCAAGAGCTCCCACCAAATCAGTCTCGACAACCCAAGGGTTGACTCTGATCCCCAAGTACTTAACCATTTCCACAATGGATGTTTGTTGTAGGGCCCTGCCCCCCAGAACCCATAGGGCACAGTGGTTGACCGTGAAGGCGTCTGTACATGGCTTCACAAGGAAGCTTCTGCACTTCGTGGGTTGTACTTTAAGGCCTGTGCTCTGACAGAACTCGTTCAACAGGCTCAAGTTATGAGCCATATCACTCCAGGATCCTCCTATCAGCACCAGGTCATCAGCAAAAGCAAGACACACTACTGAATGACCACCTTTCACGATGTACCCCTTGCCATAGCGTTCGAGGCTTTGGATGAGTGGATCCATGACTAGGTTGAAAAGCAAGGGAGACAGCGGATCTCCTTGCTTAACATCCACTTTCACCTCAATTTCATTAGTATCTCTACCCCCAACCTGGACACTTGTGCTATTTGTGTAAATCTGCTGGATCAGACCTACCACATGGGGGTCCACGTTAATCCGCCCAAGAGCCAACAGGATGTGCTCATGGGAGACGGAGTCGAACGCCTGTGCAAAGTCGATAAATGCTACCGCGAGTGGGCTGCGCTCTTCTTTGCAGTGTTGGATGAGGCCTTGCAGCACCTCGATGTTCTCCCCACACCCGGGGGTAGGACGAAACCCCCTCTGTCTAGGGTGGATTGGGCACGTTTCCGTCATTCGCTTCGTTACCACCCAAGTAAAGAGCCTTAAGAGCATTGACCCGATGGTGATCGGTCTCCAGTTACCCGTCTCCATCACCACTCCTGGGTCAGATGTCTTTGGGATTAGCACCGTACAACTTTTCTTCAGAAGGGTAGGAACTCCTGCGAACCACCACATGTTAAACAGCCGAGTGAGAGTCTCACACCTAGGGTCCCAATTGACAATATCCCGTTTCCCAATCTCATCTGGGCCAGGTGCGGAATCGTTCGATGCCTGTTTGAGGCTAGCTTGGATCTCGCCATGGGAGAGTGGCCCCATGAGGTGAGTGTTGTAAGCAAGAGCTTTCCTTCGGGCGAGAGCTTTCATTTGGCGCCACCTCATGAACTGCTCTATGGACGTAAAATGCGAACCAGACTGGACATTTTGCCCATTGCACCTGTGTCGAATTCATCTGTCCACAACACTGTGATAAGGAAACAAGCCAAGATGAAACAGTACACTGGCATTAAGCGTGTGCACGTACCCCATCTTTTGCTCAAGGGGAGAGAGTGCTTTAGTCCCTAAATTAAAAAAAAGAAATTATTATACCTTTCTTTAACCAGAGAAGAAAATCACATTGAGATAGATATCTCATTTACAAGTGAGCCCTGGCCAAGGTAGCAGCACACAGTACACATAATAAAAACAAACAAAGGAAGATTAAATACATAAAACAATAATCACAACACACATATACACTAACACACACACACACTCACAACCACACACATACACACTCCAGATTCTCTGCTCCGTTAACAGTGGAAAAGAGTGTGAGATGGCAGAGATGGAATGTCAAACACTTGGCTCGCTCTCATTCTGTGCCTGAAAGTGGAGGTCAAGATGGTACACCAACGTACACACAACCCAGTGGCGGCTGCTGGTCTTTCAAAGAGGGGAAGCACGTTTTCGGTCTACATCATAAACATGGTTCATTTATTTATACCTATATATATATATATATATATATATATATATATATATATATATATATACTGTATGAATGAATGAACAAACAATCTAAAAAAAGATATTAAACTCGATGGAGGAAAAGTGGGAATTAGGTTAAGCTGAAACAAGGAATGTGGTGTATAATGACCAAGGTACGTTTTAACCGTTTGTTTTTTTGGTATAATTAACAAAGGAAAAAAACAGAAATGGGCCGTTTTTCCGTTTTTTTAATTTTGACCTGAAAGAAAAACCAACATTCAGTTTGATTTTTCGTTTTTTCATCAAAACAAAAAAACGAAATTCAGCGCAATGTCTTGTTTTCCATTATTGCTGACAAAACAAATTTATTACTCAATATTTCCTTTCATTGGTGGGTGGGACTTTATCAACCCCTCGCTTCTGATTGGATAGTGTTCTCCATCAGTTATGTCTGTGCTTCAGGCTACTTTTCAAAATTTAAGGTTCTACCAAAGAATTTCCATTACTGCTGTGGAGCTCCCTCTTTGCCTTAAGACGGTGCAATGTCTCCACAAAAATATAGCTACACTTAGATAACAGTTTATTAATGAAAACTAATTAAATAATGCTATAAATCCCCCTTCATGATTAAGAGATGAACAGTTTATGAGAGGAGGCGATTCAACAGTATGATCAGTTTGGAGCATGTAGCCTAGTTTGTGGTGCTGTTAACCCTCTGAGGTTGGCTATCGCGCCTCGCTTTTTTCTTATCAGTGCAAAAGAAACTCAAAATACTCTGTTGATTTTGATCTAACATATTATGTGTTGTACATCATTAGATCCTGATAAGTGTCTATTTTTTTTGTGGATACTCACAATAAAAACAAAGTGTTGTGCTTTTCGCCAAATAAAGAAAAACAAACATGATGCGCGTTCTGCCTTCTCTCTGTCAGTTAAGTCCATTCTGAAACGCGTCCGAAAATTAACTGTAATTCCGCGAATACTTGTCATACAGGCACGAGTGTTTTTCCATAATGAAGCTTGAACTCTCTTCTTTTAAATGAATTAATTTATATAAAAAAACAAATATTCTCAGTTTATGTAATCTGTATGAAAAGAGAGAGATGTCAGTATTTTTCTTTCCAGCTCATTATACCTAATTACGCGTTAATGTGCCACGCCCACGGAGAGCGCGCGCTATTCAAACGCAAATGATCTTAGACAAGCCATTCAAACATGCCAACGCCCACCAGCTGGATTATAAAACACATCGTGTTTAGTAAGTATCTTGTACAGCTGTGTACACAGCGTATCCTTTCGCTGTGAGGAATAATACTATATAACCCTGGAAAATGTACCAGAAGTGCTGGTAGTTTCATTTCGAGGAGCAACGGATCCAGCTGATGTAGTAAGTCATTAATTCTTAAGTGCTTTGTTCTAATCGCGATATTGAATAGTGTCTGACTGTAAACCGCAAAAAGACTGTTTAAATATGAATTGCGTGTATGTGTGTAGGCTAAATGATGAGTGAACGGCATAGGCGCGCGCGCTTTGTTTACTACAGTTATACAGCGCGTGTCTGTGCCTTGTTCATTCACTCTCGCACCTACATTAGTAAACGTTATGTTTACATGAACACATACAAACTATATTGCTATAGCCTACTAAGATGAGTAAAAATAGACTGAAATATGTTGAAATAAAATGTCTGTATAAGCAACATGCAGCAAATTCACATGTATATACTAATATATCATACACAATATATTACAGACTAAATATGAATGTTTAGACAAGATTTTGTGATTAGTTTTGGATAGATTATAAAGTTTTGACTGTAAAAAAAGACTACTATTACATTAAATAGGTACGCTTTTGTTCACCAATTTCTGCTCATAGTTAAATATACTATAGTATGATGTTTTGTCAAAAATAAAGTAGGTATATTGAATTATCAACTAAGATGTTATTATAGTGTTTGTTCCAATATTCAAACTAATGAATCCTTACCTTTTTTTAATACGTATGATAAAATGTATACTTTTTACAAAGAAATACACTTGAAATATTGTTAAAATTGTAATTGTTGTTGTAATCAGGGCCGTCCATAAGGGGGGATAAAGGGGAACGTTTTCTGGGGCCCAGCCACTAGGGGGGGCCCATGCAGTCCAGCAATAATTATGTTCATCCTAAATGTTATCATATTTTATTTTAAACCAAAATAGCACCATTTATTGTTGAAAGTGAGAGAAAAAAAAGCATTTTATTTAATCTTGCATTAGTAAAATGTAGCCTGTGTCATAATGAAACACCCCTCTCCTGAAAATGGTCTGAGTAGGCTATTTTTTGTTGTACGTAACGCAAAGTCAAAACGCCAGTGCTTCGCGCCAGTTCGCAGTCAGCAGCGCAAGTGAGTGACACACGATGGAGTGCGCGATTGACACGGTAAGACCATAGACAGTAAAAGAAAAAGTAAGACCTATTGCTCACCACCTCCCCGGTGTGATTGAAGCAATCAATTGCCTAAAATCATCCTGTAAAATTATCTAATGAGGCCTTATCAGATGCGCGAGGACTGAGAGAATATTTCATGTCATTTACAGCAGTTGTCATGTGCATTGTCCGGCTAAAACTGCTCCAACATATCGAAGATAGGATGGAATTTGCTTCCGCAGAATGGCAGCCTTATGGTGTGTTCACACCGAGCGCGAATAGAGCGTCAAATACGCTTCTATCGCGCCGGGCGTTGTGAATGACGCGAATTGGGTGACGCGTTTGCCGCGAATGTCTTCCGCGCAAGTTGAAAAATTTGAATGTTCAAGCGTCTAACTAGACGCGATAGACGCGTATTTGACGCTCTATTCGCGTTCGGTGTGAACACACCATTAGATGTTGGACAGGTCGTGGGAATGGGGTTGTTTCATGACAATTTTCTTCTTTTTTTTTTTTATTGGTTGTTGCGTTAAATCGTACCCAGATACAATAGTGCTATTTTCTGATTGGCTTTTGTGTACCTCGACTAACAACACAGGGGAGACACGCTTGATTCCTGCCGGTCCAAAGTGAAAGCAGCGCGGCCAGAGACAATGATTTTGGGCGCTGCGGCATATTACATATATTATAAATCATTTTTACGCGTGAGAAATACAATGTGTGGGGGGAGTGCGTGACAAAAGACCAAAATGAGTGACTGTCATGCTCAATGCGTGACACTTGAGAGCCTGGGTGTGTGTGTGTGTGTGTGTGTGTGTGTGTGTGTGTGTGTGTGTGTGTGTGTAACTATACACACACACCCCATCAATGATTTAGTCTCTCTTAGTAAAATTGATGTGTTAATGTAGGAGAGAGAGAGAGAGAGAGAGAGAGAGAGAGAGAGAGAGAGAGAGCACAGGCATGATATGAGTAGCCTATTGCAGATTTGGGGAGGGCCCATTCACTGGACCTTTTCAGGGGCCCGGTCATTTCTGTGGGCGGGCCTGGTTGTAATTGTAACCTATTTGTAATTGGTTACAATTTCTAATTGTAAAATATGTATAGGCTATATAGATAATTTCTTTTGTCCTTGCATTCTTTGGGATCCTGTGACACACCTGTGTGAAAGGGCTAATTAATATGCAGCTCATTATGCGGCACATTATCCGGCCTTTGTCTTCTCAGGTGTGAACACGCCTCCACGCATATTGCCTTTCCAAACCAAAGGTCTCTAATAAAATTTAAATCAGTGTATGTGTTTGTGTAAATGATTAGGCAGGATGATTTTCAGATCATTTTGAAGCAAAAATTCTAGGCAACAACACTCATTAGTCAAAAGTCTTGTGGACACATATTTAGTATGTGTTTTGTGGCCTTATTTCAGACACTTTAAGTTTTAGTTTTTTCAATAACCATGCATAACCAATATTCTCTCAAAAATACAAACATGTTTCATAATTGTTGCTCAGAAATTACGGTAGCCCAGTTTGTGCTATATTGAGTGAATTTACATCTTTGCCATTAACATGTTTATAAATAACTGAAAAAAGCACAAATGTCAGAGCATGTCAGAACACCTCAAGGACCCCAAAAACCCTTAGACCTCAGAGGGTTAAACTGTAATGAATTAAACAAAGGTGTTTCTGTTATTTAGCCTCACAGATTAAAGCTTATTTTAGTAAATGCTGTGGACAGTAAAGTGTTCTCAATATTATAAAGATCGATGGCATCGAACTAACAGCAAGCACACGAAAAGGATTGACAAAAAATGACCAGCAAGTGTCGCACTGCACCTCCCTCAGCTGTGATCACCTGGAGCCACTTGAGAAAACAGTTCCAATGTGTTAATCCTGCAGTGTTTAAAGATTCATCACACCTGATATGGTCTTGTTAGGCTTACACTGTTTTTGTTATTTTAGGGGCGCATTACTATGACACCGTGCGCATTTACGCACGAGGCACAGCAGCGTAACTTCACTGATTATTAAAATCTCCTTACAGCTGACAGGATCAGTCGGGATCAATATTAACTGATGTCCTGTGTTCTTTACACATCCAAAAGGTCTCACACACAGTCCAAGTTCATACAGAGAAACTGTTTGGAGTAAAGCAGCCGTCCTCCTGATCAGTCCTTAGCTCCATTAGAGCGTGTCAATAATTTCAGAAGCTACAAGTGGGATTCTAGTTCCTCTGCAGAGTTTCCTCTGCCCTGTCATGTCAAGTTAATTACTTCAGCTTTTTTATTGTTTACAGCTCGAATACCCTAAAATATTTGTTGTGACTTTATTGGGGACATGACGTTTAAAATGACCGACACCAGCCTCTCTGATCATGAATTAAATCGTTAAAACACTCACACATCAATAAAACACAAAATAAAGAAACCAGTGTGGGAGAGATGTGACCCACGGCCGGTTCATAATTTATATTAAAGGGGTCATGACATGAGAAACCAAATTTGCCTTGATCTTTTGGTATTTAAGAGGTCTTTGTACCATTAAAACCTCCTGCAAGTTTCATAGCTTAAGACGTCCTCCCCATTATAAACGAACCATTTATTTAATCAAGCTCTAAATACAGCTCGTTCTAGATCCTTTGAACTTAGTGACGTCACGGTACGAAGTGACGTACCAGTCGTTTGCATATGACCGCCTCCAGTGCAGGACAACTACGCCTCATTTGACATCATCGCATGCGTTGAAGTGCAGCGAGGGGGTCTGTTTACGCCACGCAGATGTGCTGTTCCTGCTGTGGACAAACAACATGTTTGAATGCTGCCGAACGATCCAGACGTCAGGGAAAGCAGTTGGATGCAGTTTATTTGCAGCATATGCAGCCCGCCAAAGCCTTATTTGTTCGGTGAGTGATGTAGATGAGTGTGACAGGGCGCATGTTACTGAAATAACGACGAGAGAGAGAGAGAGAGAGAGAGAGAGAGAGAGAGAGAGAGAGCCCCGGCCTCGCGCGCACCTTCAAACTTTCTTGCTCTCCCTCCCTCTCTCTCTCCCTCGCGTATATGAATCAAAATCAATTGAGAATTGACACGATGGTAAAAGATCGGAAGACCGAAGTTTCACGTGGCGGAGAATTGTGTAGCCTACATGTGATACAAAATGATTAACGTTAATAATTTATGCATAAGCAGCACTGACGTTAGCCAATCATAACAATGGACGTTAACACTGAACTCTTAAAGGGGAAACAACTCCAAAACAGACTGTTTGAATCAGAGGGGGAGAAACAGGGTGAGAAAAGGTCATAAATCACTACATTTTGAAAGTTTTTTGTACAAAAAACTTTAGTAATACTATAATTGCACATAAGGGAACATAATAAAACAAAACAAAAAACCATGTCATGACCCCTTTAACACAGCACAATGAGGATCCAGACATTTCATTAGAGACAGCGTCTGTCTGTTAACAGACTGATAAACTACAGAGCAGCAGAGTAACAGAGGCTTCATGATCAGAGGTGGTTTTTATATCAAATCGGGCCCGATCACGTGGTTTCAGACTCGATCGGAATCGGACGTTACCTCCCGATCAGGACTCGGATATACGTAAATTAGGGGTGTAACGGTACATGTATTCGTAATTATTGAACCGTTTCGGTACGAGGCTTCCGGTTCGGTACGCATACAAACCGAACGACTCCTAGGACCATTTTTCCTGCAGACAAAATCCGCGCTGGCGCGACCACCACAACGTTGCGCAACATCAAATGGCAAACGTAATGAAAACGTAACGAAACTGCGCGACTCATTATATTGTGCTTAACGGACTATTTATCAGTTCGGACCAGCAACATCTGTGGAGCGCGAGATCAAGCGACACTGTGCTAAGAGATCCAGTGAAGAAAACATTTGAATTCGCCACTGAAGTAATAACATCGCTGCGAGATCTAGTGAGAAACATTCACATGTCTCCGTTATTTACCGTAGATCTCTATTAGATCAAACAGCGCTGACGTGGGAACCAGGAGAAACATTGTGCCGTGAATGAACATGGATTTAATGTTGCACTTCAAAACTCAAATATTATATAAGTATATATTTAAGGTGTTATTTTTAATGTGATTACCAAAACATTATTTGTTCATCCTTCAAAGATTACCCCCATTTATAAACCTGAAAGTTTCAAGATGTAGGAAAACTCAAACTTATTTATAAATAGTTTTTCTTTTAATAAATAGGAAATTTCTCTGGCATTTCTTTCTTTTTGCTGTATTGTATCGAACCGAACAGCACATTTTGTGAACTGTTACACCCCTAATGTGTATATACTCATTATTTTTTTATACACTTTTAAAACATTTTTATTTTTTGTTTACATGCCTGCCAGGTATTTTAAGTTGAGGTGCTATTTGTTTTTATATTAGACTTTTTCTATATTTACTGTTGCACTAAAGTCCAAAAGTGAAGATTTTATGTTATTTATTACTTGATTGTTCAAGCTACCTCACAGATGTGCTCTGTTTGAATGTTGAATGTTAAAATAAGGTGAATTAAATAAAAAATAAGGAACATCCTGGATCTGTTTTTTCTCTCTTCTTTATTCTTTTTTTAATGTATTATATACGTATCGGATCGGGACTCGGTATCGGTAGATACTCAAAATCAAATGACTCGGACTCGAGGGCAAAAAAACCTGATCGGGACATCCCTAATAATTAGTGATATGTTGAGAAGGCATGCGACTCATGCTGACATTTCACAGCACCTTACAGATATTGGCGTGGGACGTGGATGCTCTGTGATGAGTGTGCGAAGATTTTGTGATGGTCACAAACTCAAGCGGGAAAATCTGATGACTCGGACTCAGACTCGAGGGCAAAAAAACCTGACATGCACCCGTTTTTTTCTGCCGTCAAACTAGCAAAATTGGAGTTGGATATGCCCCAAACGCAACTGCGCTATGTGCTTCACACCGTGAAGGACTGTGAGTATAAAGATTTGCCCCTTCGCAATTTTTCATCTCTGACGCACTGGCATTTGGGTTCTCCATCGTGATAATACGCGCATTCCCAGAGGGGATTCATTAGTCTAATGCGCTTGCTATGGTTATACCAACCCGTTCTCACTCCCAAGTCGTCACGTGTGGATGCATGGTCAAGAGTCGTAAGTTTGTGCCGCACTGGGGATCCCTTTTCCGTCATAGTTCGACGTTGTGGGGGAAGCCCTGCAGCGTCAGTTTGTGACGGTAAAGGCAGGTAGCCTATATGATATTGGAAAGAAAAGACTGAGTAAGGAGGTGGATGGAGGGCCAGAACCCAAACTTTGAGCTAGGAGAGCGGGGTTCGTGTCCCGTGTGAAACAAAAAATCAACATTTAGTATTTTTATTTAGGCATGTTATGACATAAGTGACGGTTAGGTGTTAACTGAAATGCGTAGTTATTTATACCCAAACCATGATCTTTTCCTAACCTTAACCAAGTAGTTTTGTTGCCTAAACCCAACCAAGTATTTTCTGTGCCTAAACCCAACCAAACTGCAACGTTTCACGACTTTAATAACGCACGTTTCAAAATGGCGATGTTTGGAAAAGCTCGCGTTTTATTTTGAAAGTCTAACCGGAGAAGAGGGAGAGACTAGTTTAAATACTTTTTCGGGGGTGGGGGTCTGTTCAGCTGCACCTAGTACTCCCCCTCACACACACACATTCATTCCCATATACTGACCATTTATTATGTGTATCTGTTTAATTGAAAAGGGTTAAGATGCATAGTTTCTGTTCACAATGTGTTCTGCATTGATTGCATGAAGAAGAGGGAGAGAGACAAGTTTAAATACTTTTTCACAAGGGGTAGCTGTACAGTATTTCCCTCGCAGTCTTGTCATCTGCACAAAATATTTTATCTTTTATTTTTGAATATAATAAAATTATTTCAACATTTCTGTTTATGTGTTTTGTTTTCAAAACTATTATATTCCAATTATTAAAGAGTAGGTGAAATTGGGTGTTGTCGTGCTTTTCAGTTGTTTTAATGACTGCAAACAATACATTGATGTTAAAATACTAAATGAAACACCTGAAATCTTTTGCACATATATGCTATCTTCATTAGATTGTCATATATATGGAAATCTGATGTTTTAAAAGTAATTGGTGGCTCTTAAAATACAGAAAATGTACAGCCCCATCTGCAAAGAAATAGTAAACACATATATCTGCCCACATGCAGCTTCTTCATCTCCAGATGATGGTATGGGCATTCTTGGGTGTGCTTACGGTCCTCAAGAAGTTATGCAGGACACGGGTAACCTTCAGACAACCGTCATGTTGACAGGGCTGATCCATATGATCCAACTTAGCCTCTTGGCAAATACTGAAAAGGCTGGTGAAATACAGGCCCTGAAAATGTTACACTTTCCTTTTGTACACAACTTGGATATCCTGAAATGTAAATAAACTGGTGCTGTGGTGATGCTCTGTCTAAGGCAAAGGTTTCCACATCAAAGGTCAAACCAGAACATCAAGCCACACCAACTCATAATTGTAACTCATTTAATTATCCCAATAATCATAGCCTATAATTTGCAAATAATTTACCACAACATTTGTGTTTAGGAAACTAAGATATTACAGTAGGCTACCTTGGTTGAGTAAGTAAGAGGCCAGTATGCTGAAATGTCTCAATCTGAGTTCATTGTTAATTGGTTTATTATAGGCCTATGCGCCTTGCTATGACATAGCATATGAAACCAGGTGCGATAAAAAAAAAGTTTGTAAACTGTCTTGAAACGCTCCCAGGAAGTCACCTTATTTAAGCTTATCCAACATCTGTGATGTGATCGAATATGATCTCCTCTGTTGTGTCAAAATAGCTACACTTCAGCTTGAACCCCCCTTGATGAACTGCATGTTTCCAATTGCACTGTGAGAGTGCGTTGTGATGATAGAGAACGCAAATGCCAGTGTGCCACAGTTCAGGTCCTCCCAGGGTGCGAACTACGGGGGAGCCAGGGGGAGCTTAGCTCTATATAATACAGTAAGACATGAGCACCCCTAAAGACATGATTTGTGAAATTGTGGGGGTCATCAGGTTTCATCCAGCCAGAGCTGCAGAGGGAACTACTGCAGCGTGGGCCTCTCCACAGCGCCTCACAACTTTCTAAACTCTTCCATCTCACAGAGAGAAGAGTGTAGAGAGACTGGGGCCTCCCCGGGGTCAGACCGTCTGAGATCAACTGTAACGCTCTGTGTCTGACGCTGAGGCTACATCAAATGATTGAACTGTGGCGCACTGGCATTTGGTGTCTCCATCCAATAACACGCATGCTCACAATGGGGGAGATAGATGGTAGTCTACTCTAATGCGCTTCCTAATACAGGAAAACCTTAAGTGTACACTTGTAGCCTATGTTAGTAGGCTAACTAAAGCTGGTTGCTGTTTTGACAGCGGAGATCATATTTTATCACATTATTTTTTTTATGGTTTTAATGTGTTAAGGCAGAATTCACCACCAGTCAATATCACCTGAGTAAGAGTCATACAGAGTCAAATTCAATAAAAATAAGTATTTTATTCCTGCAGGAATAGGTTCAGTCCCAAACACACAAAGTTCAATCTGTGCGAGGAGTGACACCCCCTCAAAGAGCAGACGGGGGGTTTTATATTCGTTTCAAGGACCTTTCCTTCTAAGTTTACAGATATGATGTGGCTGTTGTGTCTTTTAAGGGGATAACAGGCGCATCTCCTCTCTCCAGGCCACAGCCTAATACAGAAATACACTGGCCAAAACACTGATCAGTGCCTAAGGTCAAAGGTCTCCTCCCATCTGCTCCTGAGCGTCACGCCATCCACGTACACACATTTTAGTTTCAGAATCATCAGGAGCCACATGGCTCAAAAAATCCCTTTAGTTCTATTAACTACTGATCACTGTAAGATTAAAATTTTCCTCTACAATTCCCCACTTTTTATCATTCAGATTACCCATAATCATAATAATAAACAAAAAAAGAACAAATTTTAAGTCATACCATCACACTTATACGCTTCATCTCTGATTCCCGCATAAATGATCACTCTTCTTAAACATTTGTGAAAATATCATGTTGAAAAGAAAAAGCTTAGGCTGTTTTTTTGTAAGGATAGTCCCTTAAATATTAGCAAGCAAGTAAAGAATTTAATTTAAAGCCGGGCTGAATGAATAGACACTGCTATTGCACTCTCGACCTAGATCGAACCCTCAGTCACCTTAATCAAATAAGATATAGTGTACAGATTTAGTTAGAAGAAAAACCAAAACCATCAATTCACACCGTGTCTTTCACTACAATACAAAGTATATAAAAAGTCTAATAAAATCCTTCATTTCATGCCCTCTCCTTGTACGCCACCTCGTAACACGGATGACCGCTGTTTGTAACCTTCTTTAAATCTTTTGCCCTTAATCTTTCTCAGAAAATAAAAAATAGAAGAAAAACAAACAGCGCATACATTTAACACATATCTCACTGTAGCTCCTGCTAACTGTATCGTCGCATCATTTTGTTCATCCTTGGGATAGACTGTCATTTTCACCAATTGAACAGACAGCATGTTTCAACTGTCACTGTAATCATATTCACCCATGAATAACAAAATGATCATAACACATACAATCCTAACTCCTTCCATTAAGCCTTTTCCATTAATCTATGCCCATCTCCATATTTTATTCACTTCTAATTAAATTTAGTAAGCTCTATTGAACGCACTGTTTAACAAATCTAACCAGAGAAGTCTTATAATTTTATCCATTCCTCTAACCAAATTAGTTGTTCAAAATTAACTCTAATACCTCCAGTACGGACACATCAGTCAATAGATTTTCTACATTTACAATCAAGGCAATACCTAGTTTGATTCAATCAAACAAAATCATCACAATCATCACAAAAACGGATTCTTCTGTTAAACTTAAACCATCAGTTGGCAGTTGGTTCCTCCAGGTGTGTTGATCATCTTGTTCGCCCCACCGACGTTCCGTGTTCGCCAGGGTGACACTTTGCGTGCCGTTGCAATGGTCTTTTCCTCGTAGGCGAGGCAGACAGTTACTAGCACAGTCTTCTTTAAACCTCACTTTATGCTCTATTGGATGGTTGAGGCCTGTTGGTGTTGTCTAAGGTGAGAGGCTTGGACCCAGGTGTCACACTCTCCAACCATTTTCTGATCCTCACAAGGTTTTCCCTTAAATCATGACCGCACCCCCACTGGAGTGAACCATTTCTTGCCTGCTGTCACCTGTGAATGGAGACCTTAAGTATTTTGTTAGTGACGCTTGTCTAGCAGCTCATCCCCTTTTGGTGTGACCTGTGGAATCAACAACCTGAAACATATTATCACCGGATCATTTCTTGCTCACTTAATAGCCCAAAAAAAAAAAAAAAAAAAAAACCCCACTCAACCCACTTTGCTCATGTAAATATTTCTATATTTGGAACAGAATCAGTTCTGTTTGTTGCAATCCATCCTGACATTCTGTAAAAGGAAAATCTTAGTTATGCGCTGCGCAGGTGTGGCACCTTTCTGCTACAATAATAACCCAGGCCAGGATAGTTAGCCAAATTCATCCATAGCCATCATTTTATAGGGCACATTCTGCCCTGTATCAAAAGTCTGCATGATCTGTAGAGAAAAACAAATGTCGAGGTTATTTTCAGATAGTAAAATACACGTAGTTTCTTTTGTCTGCTGTGCTGCCGCAGCCTTTGCTGCTGCATCTGCCCTGGCGTTTCCTGTTGAAACAGTCCTGCAAATACATGTACAGACAGCAAATTTTGTTTGGGACGGCCTTTTACCCGTCAATCATTACCATCCCCCTTTTGATGGACGACTCAACTCGTGCATCAATTTAACATAATGGTGTTTGGATAAACAAAGTTAGCCATCAACACTGTCCTTCAGCCAAATTTCCTCCAGACATCTTTCTCTGTCTCTGAAACAAAATATTATGTTCTTCACTTAAAGCCACAATCTCATCTGCTTATCGAAGTATTTGAAGGGCAATGGCCCTGAGTCTCACAGCGAATCCTGCTTTTCAGGCCTGTTGTTTGGTCTCTCAAGTCAGTCATCTACAAACATTTCCAAAGTCATCAATTGTTTCTATCAGGTCAGGTTCTGCTGTACAGACTTGGTCAATGTCAGTCAATAATTTTTCCCCCCTTGTTCACAATAATCATAAATGTTAAGGGCTCTCTTGATAATTCGAAATTGACTTAGCCAATGTGCCGCTTTGCTGTTGCCGTTAGGCGATCTACGAATTCACAATTCCAATTTACATCAATACTTAAACTGATCTTCAAATCTACATCATGCATGACAAAAGTATTACCACCAGACAGAGCTTGATGTCCAATCAACTTAAAGCTCGTCCCATGTTCTGTATTGTCTTTTCATCCGATCCACAGAATTATCGGCTTCTTTAAAATTTGTCATTTGCCTTAACCCATCTGTAATGGTAAAACTATTCAGTTCTAATTTCAGTACTATTCTAATATTAGTACCCCAAACTAATACATACAAGACATAAAGTGCTGTCACCATCACACACACACTCATACTAGACACACATATGTTAACTGCTCATTCTCAATGTTCGCCTTTCCTTATATCATCGTTAAAAGGATTTAAATTTTAAATAAGATTTTAAACTTCACATATTTTCTGTAGCTTTTCCCTAATTTTACATGGTCTCTTAACCAGTTCCAAAGCATGTCTGTTCATTATTCATTTGATTTTTAGACAAGGCAGCTGGGTTGTTTTGGTTCCTTATCATTATTTTTCTCCAGCTTGCTCTAGCAGGCCGATGACAGAAAGACAGAAAGACACAGTTACCATCCTTCCCCCCACTCAGGCAGTCTCTCTCACTATAAACAAATAATCTTTTCAACAGCCTCCTAAGACTGTAATGTAGACTAAATTTAAATTCATTACAATAACCATTGACCATTCACCTTTGTGATCCAGATTTTTCTTAAATCTACAAAAACTGTCTTCATTTTTAGTCACCACCATGTCTAACGACCTTCAGGAGTTAAAACTATGTTATAAACATATTAGTTCAAAATCAACACTTCTATAGATTTTCTTGCCTATAAGGCAACCAATACATAAAAGTTTTGCTACTGTCTCCACAACAAATAATGGCAATCCCCTCATGGCCTCAGCTGGCTTCTTGAAAGCCCATTCCCATTAGCTCTTCATCTATAATTTTCTTCTCCTCAGGGTGTTGTCCCCCTGGTATAGTTGCAGACACTTGTCACAATGAAAAACAAGCCATACAACTAATGCGGTTTCTTCTGGCGAGTGGTATAGAGGAAACTCACATTTTCTGGGTCAGACTGCTGTAAGGAATCTGGGTCATAAGCTCTTTAGTCAATTTTGATTTTGGGGAATAAATATTCAACAGTTATTAATCTCTGATCAACAAATTATCGAATATAGTTTGAGCCGAGTCCTTGCATAGATAAATCCCAACGAGGGGTCATGCAGCATACACGTCTGTTCAGGGCGTATATACACAATTAACCCCACGAATTATGAGGAATTGTGAATATACATCTTACACAGAGGGCTATAGCTAATCTTTAAGATTCCCACCGCGATTGATACCTCGTTAAGCCAGCACGTCCGCCGCGCTGTTTCGCTAGAGGTTACCAATGGCTAGTGGTCTTATTTTAGCTTAAAGTTACTGACAATGTTTTGTGCACTTAACAATTATCAGATTGTAGCTAGGATCTTTATATTAAAGAGGCTTTGTTATGTGATCAACAACAAACACAGAGGCAATAAAGTATAAATGAGGTTTAATGAACTACACTACATGTAAAACAAAGATATATATGAAACCAAAATGAACTTAAACGATAAGAAAAGAACGTAGAAACACAGGGAAAAACACAATTGCTAGCACAGTTAGGTCCTCAGAGACAGCCTAAGAATACACACTTCAGAGCGTCTAAATTTAGATGGAACAGTTTGCATTCAGACCTGGTTAGAGCGGTGTGGGAGCGCAAGCTCGTGGCGTCCTGGGAATAGGAGGCTTCTTTGATTCCTCCAAGCGTGGTTGTCGCGGGAGATTTAAAAGTTCTAACGCAGTTCTGTATGCGTGAAGATAGTCCTTTCGCTGGGATGCTGGAAGACTAACGAAACGCACGTGGGTATCTCGAGGACCGCACTAAGGACAGACTGGCTATACGCAAAATAAAACGAAGACAAAATAAAACAGGAACAAAATAAAACACGAGGATTACATCAGGATACAGGAACAGAGAACAGAGAACAGAGAGCAGAGAGCGAATGTCTCTGAGTTTGGGGTTTTAAAGATAAACAGAACACGCCTTGGATAGGTGTGTCGGCCAATGATAATGGCCCATCTTGAAGGGAGCCTATGCCTCCATTCGGAGTCAGTTTGCATCTTTATGACTAGAAGGACCTGAAGCTTACTTTGGAAATGGCATATATAGGTAGTTATATATATTTCACGCTATCGATATACAGCTTAATGAATAGATCAGATTTTTAGGATTACGAACATATCAAACATCACACGTCACAGACATAATATTGCAGAGTTACCTCTTAATGCACACTTTCAGGTATTTATAAGTGTCTTACATTCATGAAAACATTCGTAGGACATGTTTGCACATTTATAGTTCTGTTTACAGGTATTTTAATACACCAACTCTGTTTTAATGCCGATTTATAGATAGAAACATAGGGTTCATAGGTATGTGTGTGTGAACATAGGTGTGTGCGTATCTTCATTGGAACATCTGGCACCCCCCTTCTCGCCCGAGAGGGGTGTTAGAGATAACGGTCTTCTTTGATCGTGCCTCGCGAATGAATCGGGCTGGCACGAGGAGGTCTGGGTGTTGTCTCAGGAGGGGGGAATTCGCTGTTTAATGGACATTCGGGACCATTTATCACCATAAATGTTTGAAAGTCCATTTGCTCTCTAGACTTCTAGGCGCCAGTTTGGAAGGTTGGAGACCTTATCACGGGACCACATGGTAATAGGAATGTGGGTTAGTTAGGGTTCTTTGTTAACTTTTTCTGTTGTGAGTTAAGGATTTTACTACAAGAGAATCAATGATTGTCCCTTCAATCCCTACACTGCCGTAACTCCTCACAGCGCATCTCACCTCTCAATGTTCTGCTGACCCCGGTGGCCTCCAGTAATCAGCGCTCAACTCTCATACCTTTCTCGCATATAACACCTCCATCTGGAGATGCCCCAATGGTCGTGGCCCCCTGCGTTGGGCTGTCCCCTGGCCAGGAAGATCATCCCGTCATTGAGTAGCCACGTACACACTGGTGACCGCTCTCTCCCATCATACAATCAGTTTTCTTCAACAGAACTCAGCTGTTTTCTGGAGCTTAGGAATGGCACGTTCAAGAGTCACCAGAGCCATTCCCATTGCCTAATAGTGTTCACACAGGGAGACAGGTTAATAACAGCTGTATTTAATCTTAAATCCATTAACCATCGTAAAAGCAGAAACCAAGCTGCTTAGACTATACTCAGCGAATTTAGATCACATCCGTACATTCAGTGAACTTCATCTGTAGACGGAGCCATCGGCCCTGGATGGTGGAGACTAAATGAGACTAAGTTGTTACTGGTCCTAAAATGAGCTAATCAAAATGTCAACTCTATCGTTTAAGGTCTGTTTTATTATTTTAAAGACTTCTTTAAAGTCATTCAGTTTTACTTTTAAAACATTTAAAATACAAGTTGCCCACTGAATGGCAATGATTTCTTTTAACATCTCTGTGTCTATGATTTTCAACTGAAACACTGTGTTTTAATACAAATAGCTTATTAGCACTAATGACACAGGCTCAGATAACAGCTTTTAGCTGACATTGAATGAGAGAGACTCTGAGACATTCAGGACTGGTACACTGCACTCTCATAAACTTCTAACATCAAACTTTTATCTACCATCCTATAACTCTATCCCAGTTTAAGGCATATTTGCCAGAAATTACATGTGTTTCCAAATTAACATAATTTTATAGTTGTCTTTATTTAGACATTACAAATTTCCACTCAGATTGAGTCTCTGTTGCACTGGCAGTTTCAGCCACAGTACACATCAGATACAGATAAGTATGGAATTATATTTGAGTCAATAATAATGAACGTAACTTTATAAAACTGAACGTAACTTTATAAAACTGAACGTAACTTTTTCAGAAACTATCAAAAATATTCCATTACAAAAGAAGAAAAACACAATTAAAATGAAAAAAATTAACTTTAGCAGGCTCTTCAAATATGCTTCATTTTTGTTATTGGTTTCCAAAGATTCGTTTTCGCAAATCGTGGAGTCTGAATACATTGCTACAGATTTCGTTTACGCTTCTCAGTTTTTCGTTTGCTGACACAGATTTCGCTTACGCTTCGGAGATTTTCGTTTGATGTTTTGAGACAAATCTCTCGTGGGAGTGGGCTTAACAGTGATCTACTCTGATTGGATAGTGAGCTTTTGATGGACAGGTGCTCTCTGACCCGGAATTACAGACGTCACTCAGTGGCGCGCACATTGGAAAGCTCTCGCGGTTAGACATTCAGTTACGCAATACTTCGTGCTTTGTTCTATTACTAACAATATATGTAAATAATACTTGACCTACAGTTATATGATTTAATATTATATGAGACCGTCGGCTTCCTTCGTCTCAGTCTGTGAGGATGAGCTCTCAGGAGAGACACGGAGCGGCATCATCTTCCTCCTCAGCTTGCTCTTCAAGGCAGCTTGTAGTAAGTTCGTGTTACTGAAGTAACCAATAACATTGACACAAGTTTTATTCATGTAATGTTACAGTGTGCAACAGTTCTGGCTTTATTTTACAAATGTATTGTTTAAAAAAACTGTTTCATATATCAAGATACGGTGTGTAGATATACATATAAAATAAATAATATGTTTACCTAATCTTCCTTTCTTTTAATGCTAACGTTTCTTGTCAGGACCAACAACAAATGTCACTTTTCCAGGTAATGTTAGGCACTGAATGATGGTATATAAATTATACAGCTTAATTAGGGTAAAACTGGTTTGCTAGTCCCTATGATAATGGCTGACTTTGTAAAAATTAACTGGAGGAAGAGAGAGAAAGAGAAAAAAAGGATTGTCTTAACTAACCTTAAGGGGCTGTTTTTTGTTGTTGTTTACCTTTAGGAACAAGTGGAACACGACATTTTACAGCATATGCTGTCAAAGTTTAGCTTGATTATTCGAAATGAAACATTAGATTTGGATTACCTCTTGGATACTGCGCGGCAAGAACTGGATTTGACAATTACTGCTTCAAACCATGTCAACATCCCAGAAGCTTTAATTGCAGGTCTAAAGGAGCTAATCAACATAATTCATGTAAATGTAAGTCCGGAAGAAACTTCAACACCTGCATCCAATATTTTAACCTGCACTTGGGGAAACGTGGGACGCCCATGTTTAGATATCAGAAGGGATGACCTTGAGGAACTCCTTCGTATGGCTCTCCCTGTAGAACATCTTTCTAGGATCTGTGGTGTTTCAAGAAGCACAATGAACAGAAGATTGAAAGAACACACCCTGTCTGTCAGAGCCTGCTATTCCAACATTTCAGATGAAGAACTTGATAATGTTGTAAGATCAATAAAAATAAGAATGCCACATGCAGGCTACAGACTAATGAAAGGTGAACTTTTGGCAAGAGGGCACCGGATACAGTGGCACAGGATGAAGGCCTCTATGCGACGGGTGGATGGAGCTGGAATTTTGGCCAGAATGGTTCAGCTTGGTTTCATAGCTCGCAGAAGCTACTCTGTTCCTGCACCATTGTCCTTAGTTCATGTGGACACCAATCATAAGCTAATCACGTGGGTATTTTCTCTCTTACAATCACATATACAGAAAATCTTAGTTGTTTCTTTACATAATGACACATGTACAAATAAAAAATGCCTTAAATTAAAAAAAAAAAGATATACCCTAAACTAAATGACTGCTAACAAACAGCATAGTCTTATGTTCATATTTTTGTTTTTTAGATTCAATATTGTGATATTTGGTGGGATTGATGGTTTCTCAAGGAAGGTACTGTTTGTCAAGCTCTGTATTTGTTCTGTTTTGAAACTTTTTAAAATATTTTCCCCAAAAATTAAAACTGTCATCATTTCCTCATCCTCCACTTGCTCCAAACCTATATAAGTTTCTCTCTTATGCTGAATGCAAAAGAAGATATTTTAGGTATGATGGTAGCCATCTACTTTGGATTTGGATTACCACAAGGATACTACTCGGCAAGGAATCACAGAATTACTAAAACATATTATGCCACCTAAAAGTTAAAGATTTTTTGTTTCACGTCCGTAACGCATGTGTATTTCCCTCATCTTAAATATAAAACGCATGTGTAGACTGATATTTTTCAAAATGTCTGGGCTCCTTTATTAAGGAGTAATAAAGTAATAAACATTTTTTGTTTTTGTTTTATTTGTAGGCTACTACAAAGAGTGTATATAGGCTGTTTGTTATTTCTTTTTTGTATAGTGCTTAACAAGCATAATTAAATTTTGCCCAGTTGTGGTCTGTTGAGGGGCAATAAATATCAAATGTCACAAAACATCTATTGTGTTATTTGTATCGATCCACTATATAAACATAATATCTACATGGCATTTGATTGGAGGCTAACTCACTTTGTCCCACGGCAACATTAAAATAGTTTAGATTTGTGTACATTGTTTCTGTTAATAATGTATTGTATTAAGTGTCCATTTCATTATAATATTCAGGTTTATCGTTAACAATTGAACATGTACATGTATTTTAAGTTCCGTTAAAGACGGGTGGATGTGGGGTCACATTTGAGCATTTAAAAATGTACTTGAAAGTAACGCAATAGTTACTTTCTGAAGTAACTAGTTACTTTTATAATTTGTAACTAACTAATTTAGTTACTTTTTGAAAGTAGTAACTAGTAACTGACTGTAAGTAATTACTTTTTTAAAGTAACTTGCCCAACACTGATTATAACAAATAAATAAAATATATTTGGAAATGTCCCTTTGAAATCAGTTTGTGGTCCACAGTAGCTCAGTTTACATGGGTCTGTCTGAATTAAATCAATCCGATTAATGAATCCGAACACGGTGTTTAAATGAACTATAAACGCGCACATCGGGTTGATGTGCGCGTTTATATGTCACAAGATTCAAATCGGAATTGATTTTTTGACATGTGCACATTGCACAAATATGCTGTGTTCGCGCATAACTATTCTCCTCTATTGCTTCTTTATTTTTTTTTTAACAGCAGACTTAATATTTATCCGTCTCTGGTCATGATTTGGAGACGATGAGCATGAACCGTTTTGCCGTGCTGCTTATATTGATCACGCAGTAAAACCCCGCGCCCAAAACTAGTCGTCTTTGGATGATAATCTTAAACAAACGCTGGTGGGACGTTGTCCTGCTTCACTTCACAGACGTTGAGTGAAATGAGCATTTTTTAATAACGGAACACTCATTTATATTCACTTTATTCAACAGGAAGAACAGCTCGTTCTGTGCGTCATACGTCATTACGCTATTTCAACGTCATTGCACATGCGCAGTCCTTTTAGTTTTGGTTTTCAATCCGATCAAGTGTTTACATGTTCTCTCGATCGGATTACAAAAGGAGTAAACCACCCCTTTCAATCCGATCGAAATTTCAATCGGATCGAGCTCAATCGGATCGATTAAGGTGTTTACATGAAGGGTTTTTAGTCCGATTGAGCCATCAATCCGATTATAAGTGTCCATGTAAATGCAGCTACTTTTATTTGATTGTTTCGTTGTTGTTGTTTTCAGATACCAACTCACTTATATATTAAAGAAAGAAATATTTTTTAACACACATGTTAGGCTATATCTTGATTTTTTTCCTCCGCTATCGTCCTGTCAATCTTCTCGCTGTCTCACTCTCTCGCGGCTATGATTAGTTACATTTTAATTTACTACTATCATCGGTACCCACGGCACCATCATCAGCAGTTTTGCATTACAGTATTTGCAATGACCACCCCTCTTCCAAAACTGAGCATATTGTCTAAAAGAAGAGTTATTATGACTGCTGCGTATTTACACTTGACAGAACATTGGTCTGAGCACTACACAGATTTAACTCTGCACAGCTAAATAAAACCGGCTGGGTGCAGATTAATATTGAATATTTCTGAAATAAATATTTCTGTGAAACGCGTTAAGTTGCACAGCCCTGTACACTTTAAGAAGCGGTACGCAGAGCCATAGGACTATTATTTTGTTGAAAAGACATGGGGAATTACTGATGACGTCACAGGCTCAGATTTGCTTGACCAATCGGCTGAAAGGGGCGTCTCGTGACCGCCCACATGTGCAAAACTGATTTTGAAGTCATTTATCCGTTTTTGACCCGTTAACCAAAAAATGAAAAATCAAGCCGAAATCTCGTTTTTCGTTTTTTATAAAAAACGAATAAAGGCGCGTTTTCTCGTTTCTGCTTATATCATTTCAAATTGGAAATGAAATGGACGGAAGATACCGTGATTGGGTTATAATAGTGTGAAATGTATGATGAAAATTGGGTAACAATTTCGCCAAGCAAATACCAAGAAATAGGTTACAGCAGTTTATCTTTCGAGTACACTTGCAAAATCCGCGCTGGGACTGAGCTCGAATAGCTTCCGCGTCAGCGACTTTTTAATAGGACAAAATCGCTGTGAATCAAAAGGGAGATGCAGTCTTTCGACAGACCCCCCAATCATCACGCAGAAGCCCGGGCCAGACCACTCCTCCATTCATCCCAGAGACGCTGAGCGTCTGTGGACAGGACATAATCGCAGCATCACACACACACACACATACATTCACCTCAGACACGCTGAGCACCCATGGGCGGGACATAATCGCAGCATCACACATACACATTCACCCCAGAGACCAGTAGTATGTTCCTGCACAACTGGAGGCTGCAGTTTCAGGACCCCAATTTTAGGACCCTAGTTTCAGGACCGCAGTTTTAGGACCGCAGTTTCAGGACCCCAGTTTCAGGACCCCAGTTTTAGGACCCTAGTTTCAGGACCGCAGTTTTAGGACCGCAGTTTCAGGACCCCAGTTTCAGGACCCCAGTTTTAGGACAGCAGTTTCAGGACCCCAGTTTTAGGACCGCAGTTTCAGGACCACAGTTTCAGGACCGCAGTTTTAGGACCGCAGTTTCAGGACCTCAGTTTTAGGACCGCAGTTTCAGGCCCGCAGTTTCAGGACCGCAGTTTTAGGACCGCAGTTTCAGGACCGCAGTTTTAGGACCGCAGTTTCAGGACCCCAGTTTCAGGACCCCAGTTTTAGGACCGCAGTTTCAGGACCGCAGTTTCAGGACCCCAGTTTTAGGACCGCAGTTTCAGGACCCCAGTTTCAGGACCGCAGTTTCAGGACCCCAGTTTCAGGACCCCAGTTTCAGGACCCCAGTTTTAGGACCGCAGTTTCAGGACCCAGTTTCAGGTCCGCAGTTTCAGGACCGCAGTTTCAGGACCCTATAGTTTTAGGACCGCAGTTTCAGGACCCCAGTTTCAGGACCGCAGTTTCAGGACCCCAGTTTCAGGACCGCAGTTTCAGGACCGCAGTTTTAGGACCCCGGTTTTAGGACCGCAGTTTCAGGACCCCAGTTTCAGGACCGCAGTTTCAGGACCGCAGTTTCAGGTCCGCAGTTTCAGGACCGCAGTTTCAGGACCCCAGTTTCTGGACCGCAGTTTCAGGCCCGCAGTTTCAGGACCCCAGTTTCAGGACCGCAGTTTCAGGACCCCAGTTTCAGGACCGCAGTTTCAGGACCCCAGTTTTAGGACCGCAGTTTCAGGACCCCAGTTTTAGGACCGCAGTTTTAGGACCCCCATTTTAGGACCACAGTTTCAGGACCGCAGTTTCAGGACCCCAGTTTCAGGACCCTAGTTTCAGGACCGCAGTTTCTGGACCGCAGTTTCAGGACCCCAGTTTCAGGACCGCAGTTTCAGGACCCCAGTTTCAGGACCGCAGTTTCAGGACCCCAGTTTCAGGACCCTAGTTTTAGGACCGCAATTTCAGGACCGCAGTTTCAGGACCCTAGTTTTTCGTGTCAGCGCCAACTACCGAACTGGATCACCAAAAACACTAATTTAAGATGGACGACATGGACACCAATCAGACTGTGAGTACCCTAACGATTAAGTTTTATTTTTATAACGTTTAAATGAAGCAAAGTTTACATAGCCAAAGTTAGAGCTGCTAACTAAAATTAATAACTAATTCCCACGAATTTAGAATTTGTGTTCTAGTTTTATTAAGTACTACGATGTTCTTAATTCGTGGCCATGATTTAATACATCCTTTTTGAGTTTTATAATAAGTAAATCTAGCCAGGACATTAATTAAACTTAAAAAGATGACAAATGCATGTTAATGAGTTGTGTAAGATTTACCTGTAGCTTACTGTATTCGTGTGAAAACTAAGCTCATTGTTTTACCATATTAGTTAAGTATAAAATACCTTTCATAATTAAACTGCCTGGTTGCACTACAATATGTGTTATTAGCCTGTCGTTTTGACGTTGTTTTGCAATCATGAATGAGACGTATGTAAGGGTTAATGCCCGACGAGGTGTCCATTGTCAAGTTTTAATGGACGACGGCGAGGTGTGAACCGGCCATTAAAACCTGACAATGGACACCTCGGAGGGCATTAACCCGCTTATACCATGGTCACTTGCCAATAAAACATTTTTAAAACATTAGTTTATATTTTAATTAGGCTAAATCTAGTTTTTACAAATAATAACTTGCCTGACGGTTTATTTAGCAACCAGAGATATGTATAGTCCGCTCAGCTTGTAGAACCCTTCAGGTTCAAAAATGCATTTTTTTTTCATGAAACACAAAGGTAGGCATAGTTATTTTTTTATTACACATAAAACAATTAATCAAACAACAATCAAACAAAAAAAACTATTAGTTCTGCGCTCCAGCGATTTGCGCTTATAGAGGGCAATAAATGAATCAGATCAATCTCCATTTTATTTACATTTTTTCTTTCTTCAGCAGCATCCCAGTCGTCAAAGTTGTCATATTCTCCATAAATGTTAAAAGAAATAACGAAGTCGCTCATTGTTGTATTAGTAGGCTATGTAATATCTAACTAACGTTAGATGTTTGTTTTGATAGAGCAAATGGTAAACGGATACTTTGCCTGCCTGTTGCTATGGTTACTCACAGCTGTTGTAGCCAGCGCATTTATTTATTAATTTCGAACGGTAAACAGTCAGTTTCAGCAGAACTACTTTACTAGGTGTCCTCTATCACTTTTTAACGGACACCCTGCAGCCAATCAGAATCTACTATTCACCCAGACCATGGTATAAGGCAGTTTTAATAGTTTGTTACAATTTGGCCTAATATGCAGGCCTACGCCACACACAGTCCATAGTTATCATGTTTTTGTTTCTGTGATGTTCTGCATGGCCAATATGAAGTGATTTGGTTAAGATCCTTGTAGAACAGATGATGAAAAAATGCACTAGGGATATTTTCATTGAGATGATCTCAAAATATTCTAACAATTAGGCTCTCTTTTTACAAGATGCATAAAACAATCCAAACAGGGAGATACTTGCCAGAATTGAAGAGATGCACCACATGCTGCAACGACTTTCACTGCCCGTTCTGTTGTTCAGCTCTGTTCCACTCAACAAAGTTGAGCAAGGTCAGAACCCATTTAGAGAGCCATTTCAGTCGTGCAGTTCTCCATGAAGGTAAAGTTTTCAAACATTCCCTCAGGAAATGCAATTAGAATTAAAATGTACATTAAAAGCAGCATGAATTTTATGATCAGTTCCATTTGAGCAATGAATCAAAACAGCTGTCTCTCTGATTTGTTTTTGGAAACCATACACCTAATTCAGATTTTGGGTGTACATAATTTACATTTAAAATACATGATCTAAAGTTCTATGTTCTTGTTTAGGGTATACCATTCACAGATGTGGGTTACATTGCCGACCACAGTTGCATTACCACTGTATCCACTGCCAGTCAACACTGTTACGTAAATCTGACTTCATTAAACACCTGTCTTTGTGCAAGGAGAATCACCCTGCCATAACCAGCACAATGCCAACTCCGACATTTACAACCATCCCATCTCCAAGAAAGACCATGTTAGCATTTCCAACAACAGCAACCACTACCATCCCAGATCCAACTACAAAAACCACCACCATCCCATCTCTAACAACAGCAACCACCACCATCCCAGATCCAACTACAAAAACCACCACCATCCCATCTCTAACAACAGCAACCACCACCACCACCACTCTGCCAACCACCCCAAGTGAACAGATGCGAAGGGTCTGTGTGAAGGCAATACTAAAGAAAAAATGTCCCATATGCCACCTTCTCATGCACAAGACAAATTTAAAGAGGCACATAGAAAGGAAGCACACAAAACCACATAAGGACATCACAGCTTCCTCCTACCTTCAGAATGAATGTATCGATCTGGAGAATGGAATTTATACTGTCCACAAATCATTTCATGGCACCAGTATACCTCTGCATGTTCAAAATAAAATATGGGGGGAAAATCAACATGTTTTCTGTGAATCCACTGAGTGCCAGGTGAACATGGAGTTGGCATGGAGGAGTGGGTTGAAAGCATATCAGTGCATGCACCTTAAATCGATAACATACTGTTCATATTATGGTCCTTCTCCTGTACTTTGTGAAGATACACTTACTGAGATGGTGAACAGCAAGTGGTTTAGTGAGGATAAAAAGAAGGTTTGCCTTGATCTGAAAAACCTTGCCAACAGCAACCATGTACCTCTGTCTGTGTACTGTAAAATTGGAACCCCTCAGTCAATGAAATACATCTCCATTTATGAGCCTACAATTTCATATTACAGTCATTGTGTCCGATGACACCAAAAAAACTGCATGGCACTGTACTTGTCATAGGACAAAGAGATCATGCATACACAAATATATAGCAAAATGGCACTTATTTCAGACACACCGTGAACTGTTCAGAAAAGTGCGGAGCAATGACGAAGTGGAAGTCCTAACATCAGCAGGGGATGCAAATGGATATGATGAGGCTGATCTGGGTGTCCACCAAAAGATGACCAAAAGTTCAAAGCCATGGTCCAGTATATTCTGAAGAAACAAAAAGTTACCTGTTGTACTTCCTGAACATTTGCGGCTTCCATCAGTGCAAAAGGAATACCCAAGACATCTAATTCCTGAAGAGATGATGTGCCAGCCAATCCTTATTACTCAAAAGGCAAAAATCCTCACCAGCTCACGCATTGTTCATGGTAGGTCAATGATGCAGATTCATTATTATTATTTTTAAATTCAAATCTACTATGGGAAATTTGGTCTATACTTTTAAAAATCATTCAATGTGTTGGAAATTGTACTGTGATTTTTGTTGAATCTTTAAATTTCCAGATGTTTCTACCTACTGTAAGTCTTGTCATCAATGTGGAACCTACTTCCGGTACCAAGAGTGGAAAGACGGCATACACAATTTCAATGATCGAATACTCCTCGACCTCCCTTTATGTATAACCATAAGGAATATGTTACAGGTAGTTTTTTTTTTATCTTAATTGAAGTATAGTCTGTAATTCAGTCCTTTTTTGGGGGGGGAAATGTACAGCTAAAAATGTACAGTATATTTGGGTTTTCATTATTATGTTTCTCTCTTAGGTCCATACTGCTGTCAGCAGAGTGGTGGAGTATTTGGAAAGGACTTCGGGGGTGCAGTTTCCCTCAGCTGATACGATCCTGCAAGGGTATCTTCACTTTGAAGCTCTTACTGAACATGACTATCAGTATTCGTGTGTTAACTGTGGGGACCATCCACCAGTGGTTATCATGGACCTCCATAAGAAAGGGGCCTTCCATTTGCCAGGTAAGCATGCTTTCATTGAATAGAGTGTTATCGTCTAGTATTAATTTTCACCCAGCTTTTAATTTACACACAGATTTTACTTTTGGTGTAATGTTTTTTACATTATTTCTTTAGTAAGTGACCTTTCACCGCCTCCTGTAGACTTCAACGGAGAGGTTGATATGCACAGTTTTTGGGAGGCACTTTCAAGTGAGAGGATTGGATGAGGATTTGTAACAAGTAATTCAAGCCAAGCTTTTTTTTAAATGACTGCATAATTGTGTGGCAAACAAACAAAATAACATGGACATAGATCCAAAACATGTTTATATTTACCACTAAGCAAATCTTAAACTATTTTAACAATTATTTGATGTGATATTTTCAAAGGTCAAAATCCATTTACAGTTCCACCAAGTTTTCACTTTTGGGCACCATGGATAGGTCCAAAAACATGTCGATCAAACCATGTCCTTAATACGGAATATCAAAAAGTTCGTCCTCCAAAACCGACTGAGGTCGCTGAAATAACAGTAACAGAAGACCGCCTGAGACAGAAACTATACAAGCAGAAGGTAAAAACACAATTTATTCGATTATCTATTTTTAGTTGCCATTATTTTCAAAAATATGTCTCCACATATTTTCATTTTGTTTTATTTTATAGGTTCAAGTGGTTAGGAACTTTTGTAAGGAGTGTGGGTTAGATTCGACTGGATCACGAGCTGACCTCCTTCTGAGATTGTCCAGTGAAATGAAATCAAGGCAGACATACGACAAGATTTTCCAAAAGATCAGGGGCCTCATTTATAAACGTTGCGTACGCACAAAAGAAGGCGTACGCCGCTCTCTACGCAATAATTGGTATTTATAAAAAGCAAACTTGACGGGAAAATGTGCGGTCCTTCACGCAAGCTCTGACCCAGGCGTACGCACAAAAACGGGTGAAATGAGAAATGGCGACACCGTCGGCAGAAGGAAGAAACATGTGAAAGTGTGTGAAACTGTAGACCGTTGTGCAAAAGAAATGGCAATACTGGCTCTCATAAATAACATGAAGACTTAACAAAGCAAGTCTTACAATTAACAGCCTACATGAACACCCGTTTGATCGATCTGCAGTGTAAAACAAACAAAATCAAACGAAGATAACAACAGAAATGCAAATTAACACATATTTGCACAAATAAAAGTGAAATATGTTCTGCAATAATAATTATTGCATGTTATGCAATTCATCCTCATAACACATCTGTAGCTTGTCAGATGCAATCAAATGGATGGTAATAAAATGCCATGCCATCACAATGCGTAATGCGTAATGCAACCTTTTGCCACTCAAGTGCCTTTTGGCATTAATGCCCACACTGTGCCCTCCAAACAACATTTTACTCCTCTTTTCCACCTCGCCAATGATAATTTCTACTTCACATTGAATGAAGTTACGTTTCTTGGTTTTCCTCTCTGTGTTTGCCATGATTTCGCAGTCGATGAATATTAACTTGTGGGCGTTTCACAGACTATTTATGGGCAACTATGGGCGTGACATGAAGCCGCAAAAGCTGCGCTACATTTAGACTTGATTGTGATTTATTAAGGGAAAACTGCGTAGAATGTGTGTGCGCACAGTTTTATAAATCTGAATATTTCTGTGTGTACGCACATCCTATGTTTCATCCGTACGCCACTTCTGACGCAAATCCTACGCAAAGTTTTATAAATGAGGCCCCTGGGCTGCTTCAGGTAGGCTACATTTTACATGGTTTATTTTGTGTGTGCTGCCACTATTTTGAAGGGTTTGTCACTGGGTGGAATAACTTCCAAAGGTGCTTCTTTTTAATTATCTGACATTTTATTTTCAGTGTACTCTGTAAGGATGAAACCCTTTTTAGTTGGTTAAACAACAGTTTTTTTCCATCTCAGGTGGTTAGGCAGTGATTATGTGCCCTTGCGGCATTGTGTACAGTATAAAGTGTCAGATTCGAGCAGAAAGCCCACGTGACTTTGCAGACATGTTACTTTCCTGGAAGCACATGCCAAACGTTATCATATATGATTTTGCACGTGGGTTAGCAACCCACATGAACCTCAGAGAACCAGAAAGGTTACCATTCAAACCCTTTGAAGGACGTTTAAGGCCCCCAACTCCAGACAACATAGCCAAAGCTAAAGATGGGAAACTGAAAGTCTCACTACCTTGGCTGAATTGTAAAAAAAATATTCCAGACCCTGAAGGCCATCCAATTACTGGTTCTGCAGAGCATTATGCTCTGTATGACCGTTTCCACGAGGACAATACGAAAGAACCCCGTGATGTCCTACGGAAGCTTCACATTGTCCCACAACTGGCTGGAAAAGTAAACAGTCAAGTTGCAGAACAGCTATTTTCCAGAATGAAGAAAAATAATTACTTTTTAAACATGGCTTTACCGTCAACACATCTGTTCCTAATGAGGAACATTATACACCATCATAACATGTACAGAAATGAACAACGGCTGGGCAACATAAAAAGGGCTTTTGGAAATGATGTCACAATGAACAGGCACAGCCAGGCAGTGTTGGGTAATATTTTTTTTAATTAAAATTTATTTTAAATGCAGCACATTTATTGCTCAATGTTGAAATAATTATAATTTTTTTTTAGGAAATACAGTATCCCCAGAGAAGGTCTCCACTGTTCCAATGGACATTGATGTACCAACTGGTGAGTAATGAGGGACTCATTCTGCTCTTCTCTTGTCAAGTTTTTAATTTTGGTATGACAGAATGCTTGTGGAATATCAGTGCTGAGAACTTCTTTTATTTTATGGGTTTATAGGAACACTTATAGTCATTTTTCTGTTTTAGTTTCAGCAGAGCCAGCGACCTCGGCTTCTCAGAAGTTCAAGTTCAATACCTTTATTTGTCCCCCAGTGGGGCAATTAGTTTCACAGCATAGGAGCACACAAACTTACAAACACAAATACACGTAGTAGCTATAATAAAATAACATGATGCACATTCTGTTCAGATTCAATAATGTGTGAGCTACCTTTCCCTCCTGGCATTTAGAAGAGAGAAAGCAGACGGAACAAAGGAGTGTTTAAATCTGTTTGTTTTAGCAAATGGGAGTCTGAGCAATGAACCTGATGGTAAAAATTGAAACTGTTGATATAAAGGATGAGAACAGTCAGTCAAGATGGAATTTGCTTTCTTAAACAGCTGTTTTTTGTAAAGATCATTTAAAGTTTCTTGTGGACACCCAATGATTTTACTACTGAAACTAACGACCTTGTTCAGTAGGTTCTTCTCCTTTACCCTCAAGGATTGATACCAACAAACAAAAGAGAACGTAATAGTAGACTCAATAAAAGAACGATAAAACAAAGTCGTCAAAGTAGAGTCGACCTGGAATTTAGATAGTTTTCTAAGACAAAAAAGACGCTGCTGGCTTTTCTTATAGATCGAGTCAGTATTTTTCTTAAATGTCAACTTGTTATCGAGAAAAGTGCCTAAGTATTTATAAGACTCTACCGATTCGACTGTCTGACCATCAATCACTATGATGTCAGGAGAAGGCTGAACACGTCTAAAATCAATGAACATGTCCTTTGTCTTTAAAACATTTAATGATAAAAAAGATTCCTGACACCATTTAAAAAAATAATCAATCACAGGACCATGCGAAGTTTCAGTACTATTTAACAGGCTCACTATAACTGTGTCATCCGCAAACTTCAATAAATTACGGTTTTCAAAAGTGCTACGACAGTCATTTGTGTACAATATGTACAACAAAGGAGAGAGAACGCACCCTTGTGGTGAGCCAGTAGATGTTATAGATAGATCAGAAAATTGGCCTCTTTGTGTTCTGCCTGTAAGAAAGTCCAAAATCCAGCCAACAATACTACCTTCCAGACCAAAGTTATCCCTTAGTCTCTGGATAAGTAGATGAGGCTGAATAGTGTTGAAGGCAGATGAAAAATCAACAAACATCAATCTGACATGATTGTTTGGACTGTCGAGATGCTTGCAGATATAATTCAACAAAGTTATGGTGGCATCCTGAACCCCTCTCTTGGTCCTGTATGCGAACTGCAGGGGGTCCATCAGGGTTTCAGTAGTTCTCTTACGAGAGGTTCTCTCGTATTGCGTAAGCTAGCTTACGCTACGGGAAAGATTCATCTTTGCTGAGATATTGAAGCCAAAAAATTATTTCATAATTTGTATCCATACACAACGCAGTCCTCTGCGGCAGACCTAGAGCGGGCTAGCTAGCAGCTCATTGGTTCGCTCAGAGAGAACTGCTTAAGCCTATGGGAGAGCGGGGCTGAACCCGCTTCCAATGAGAGGCGCCCGCGCGCTCATTGCGTCATGGCCCGCCAGAATGGGCGTGGCCATGGTGTATATAACAGTCTCTCCCAGGCTTATATGTTGATTCATTTCATCTTCAGCGAGCTACACGCTTCTGCTGTCCTGAGAAAAGCCGCCGTCGTGGAAAAGGCACCTTCTAGCGAGCATCTAGGAGTCTGAGGAAGCCGGCCGTCTTCGCCACCTTCAGCCTTCCTGCAAGCTAAGCCATCCGACGGATTCATATCCTTACCAAAAATCTTCTTGTATTGTGTGTGTGTGTATCTAAAAGAGCAGCGAGCGTCTTTTTTAAGATGCCTCGCACACCTGCGGCTCATGCCGCGTCCCTCTCAGCGCCAGAGCCCGCCTTCTTCTGCGCTCTCTGCCTGGGACTGGGACACGCAGAGCTTTCTCTCGCCAACGGCGGATGTTTCCTCTGCGATTGGGCTTCTGTTGTTGACCCTGCGGGCTCGACTCGAAGCGTTACGCCGCCTCCCCCTCTCACCGCCTACGAGCGCTGAATGGGGGACGAGCCGCTTACAGCTGTGCCAACCGCGGCTAGCATTCTTTACTTTACAAGAGAGCTAGCCCGGCCGTCACCGGTAAGTGGGTTTATAGTGCGTTAAGTTCCGTCGAGGCCGAACTAGTCACTGCTATCACACCCTCTTATCTGCTCGCGCTATTAAGCCTGTGTCTTCCCCCTAGATCAGTGGTGAAGCACAAAGCCTTTCGCGCCAGAGACCCGTGTTCGATTCCGGCTCTCGCAGATAATTTGTTATGCAGCTCTGAGCTCTCGGCTAGCTTTCTTACGTTACAGAAAGCGGCCGCGCTCCCCCGCCTGCATATAACGACTATATAAAGCGTCTATAGTGTATCAGTTCCGCTGAGGCCGAACCTGTTCTGCTATCACGCCCTCTTATCTGCTCGCGCTGTTATGTTTGTGTCTTTACCCCTGGCTCAGTGGTGGAACACAAAGCTTTTCGCGCCAGAGATCCGTGTTCGATTCCGGCTCTCGCAGATAATCTTTATGCAGCTCTGAGCTCGCGCCCAGCTCTCTTACGTGACAGAAAGCGGCCGCGCTCTCCCGCGCTCATGAGAAACGTTCTCATTTCCGAGCATAAAGCTGGGCAAATGGGTTATAGTGTGTTAGTTCCGCTGAGGCCGAACCTGTTACTGCTATCACGCCCTCTTATCTGCTCGCGCTACTGTGCTTGTGTCATTACCCCTGTGAGTGGTGTATCACAAAGCTTTTCGCGCCAGAGACCCGCGTTCGATTCCGGCTCTCGCAGATAATTTTATATGCCGTCACAAGTCCAGTCTCTGCAGGCTAAAAATAGTCTCGTGCCCGCTTGCAGCGCTCACGTTTCTAACACGCACTTGCACGCGACGCGCGTCACAAGTGCAGCCGATTTCAGGCTATATATATATCCCGCTGCAGGCCACTCACGTGACCAGCCTCAGCTGAGAAAAGGACGGCTATTTCTCACCATGGCTGAACCGCCATCAAGGTTTCGCCCTCTGTCAGTCCCCGTTCACACGGCTACTGCAGCAGTGTACACCGCCATCAACAAGCCGGTCTCTTTCCCGCTTGCATGTGCACAAACGCCGTTTTCACCGCGTCCCAGTGAAACAACCCAGAGATATCTCAAAAAGAGCATAAAAGCCTCACGGGTAGAAAAATCTCCCGCTGCGGCCGGACCGCCGTCAAAGCTTCGCCCTCTGCCAGTCCCCGTTATTTCGCCGACTGCTGTAGTGTTGACCGCCACAAACAAGCCGGTGTCCCAGCCCGCTTGCGAGCGACAAAAGGCTGTTTTTGCGGCTACCCGGAGAAATCTCAAAAAGAGAAAATTTGCCAGTTGTGTACAAAAAGTGCCCACAATCATGTGCTCACCGATACACACAAGCATAACATATCCCGTGTCTCTATCAGAGCCCCATCACATGAAACGGGCAGAGCCCGCTCTAAACATCAGAGAACATAAACACGCCCACGAGCCTGTGCGCGTGTCCCCTCTCTGCTCGCTCTGTTACACGGCCCATAGACTCCTCTCTGAGTGCAAGTCCCGTTGCCACACACATTCAAAGCGTGCCCACACACTGTGTCCAGCCCGCTATGTGCAGCAATCAGGGCAATATAGCCATTCGGCCACTAGCCGCATGCTTCAAAGCGCGGGAAGCCATTCCAGGCATCTCCCCGTGGGTGCTAAGCATTATAAAGAACGGCTATCTGCTGCAGTTTCGCCGCCGCCCGCCTCGTGCACGCGCGCAGCTCGAATCTACTGTCAGCCCGCTGGCCGCCGGCACGCTCCGCTCAGAAATTGCGACGCTGTTGCAAAAGGGCGCTATAGAGAGAGTCCCGCCATCTATGACCGAGTCGGGGTTTTACGGCCGTTATTTTCTGGTGCCCAAGAAAGACGGCGGCCTCAGACCGATTTTAGATCTCAGGTCTTTGAACAAAGCGCTCATGAAGAGACCGTTCAAGATGCTCACTACCAGGAAACTCCTCGCGCAGGTGCGCCAGGGGGACTGGTTCATCTCTCTAGACCTGAAAGACGCCTATGTTCAGATCCAGATAAATCCCCGTCACAGGCCATTCTTACGTTTCGCCTTCGAGGGTCATGTTTATCAATATGCCGTTCTCCCGTTCGGCTTATCTCTGGCGCCCCGTACATTCACGAAGTGCATGGACGCGGCGCTCGCCCCCCTGCGAAGCCAGGGGCTGCGCATTCTGAATTATCTGGACGACTGGCTGATTTTGGCCCAATCACAAACGGAGCTTCTGTCGCACCGCGCAGTTCTCCTCAACCATCTGGAAGCGCTGGGTCTCTCTGTCAACTGGTCAAAGAGCTCCCTTCTCCCCAGTCAATCGATTTCCTTCCTAGGAATAGATTTGAACTCGGTCACGATGACGGCTCGCCTGTCTACACAGCGCGCGCGCAGTGTTCAGCGCCTAGCCTCCTCGTTTCAGATGGACGCCCGCACTCCTCTGAAAGCTTTTCAGAGGATGCTGGGTTACATGGCCTCAGCCTCCGCTGTACTTCAGCTGGGCCTTCTGCACATGCGCCCGCTTCAGCTCTGGCTAAACAGCCGTGTACCCCACCGCGCGTGGAACACGGGCCGCCAGCTGATCAAGGTTACGCAGACATGTCTCACGGCACTGCAGCCATGGACAGTAGCAGAATGGTTTCGCCAGGGCGTCACGATGGGGACTTCTTCCTGCCGAAAAGTCATCTCGACAGATGCATCCAACACGGGTTGGGGTGCAGTCTGCGAGGGCTCACCGGCCTTCGGCCACTGGTCGACTCAGGAAAGCCCTTTACACATAAACTGTCTGGAAATGCTTGCGGTCGAGAACGCGCTCTCGCGCTTTCTCTCGCTCATTCGGGGACACCACGTCCTGATCCGTTCGGACAACAGGGCGGTGGTCTCCTATCTCAACCGTCAGGGCGGTGTCAGATCCAGAAATCTCTGCCTACTGACACACCGCATTCTAGTTTGGTCTCAGAGCCGCCTGCTCTCGCTCAGAGCGACGCATGTGCCGGGCCATCTCAACGACGGTCCAGACATACTGTCCAGGGACCTCATCTCCACGGGAGAATGGTCCCTGAACGCACAAACGGTCCAACTACTGTGGCAGCTATTCGGCAGAGCAGAAGTAGACCTCTTCGCGTCAGAAGAGAACGCTCACTGCCCAATATATTTTTCGAGGAGCGAGGACGCGCTAGCCCAGGAATGGCCTCGCCGCCCGCTCTATGCATTCCCTCCGATCGCTCTGTTACCACAGGTAATTCAGAGGATCAGGGACGCACGCCACTCGGTGCTCCTCATAGCCCCGCGTTGGGAGAGTCAGAATTGGGTTCCGGAGCTCACGCAGCTGTCACAGACAGCCCCGTGGCCCATCCCAGTCAGAGCAGATCTCCTCTCTCAAGCTCGCGGCACGATCTGGCACCCCCATCCACAGCGCTGGGCGCTACATGCATGGGTGATCAACGACTATTCGTCGATTTGCCAGAGGGCGTAAGAAACACTATCATACAGGCTAGAGCACCTTCCACGAGAAGGCTCTATGCGTCTAAATGGTCTGTGTTCTCTAAATGGTGCACCGTAAAACAGCTGGACCCACGGTCATGCGAGGTGCCGTCTTTGCTAATGTTCCTTCAAGAGATGCTGGACAAGGGCAGGTCCCCCTCCACTCTCAAGGTTTACGTGGCAGCCGGCGCAGCGTTCGCTGAACCCCGACGCGCTCAGTCCCTGGGCAAAGACGAGTTAGTCATCCGCTTCCTCAGAGGAGCTAAGAGGATGAACCCTCCGCGGCCCCCGTCGGTTCCTATTTGGGAGCTTTCCATAGTCCTCGAAGCTATGAAAGCACCCCCGTTCGAACCGCTCGAGTCTGTGGACCTAAAATATCTCTCGCTCAAAACCGTTTTTCTGACGGCGCTGTCCTCAGTAAAACGCGTAGGGGACCTTCACGCGCTCTCATCCAGCGCCGCGTGTCTTGAGTTTGGGCGAATGACTCGGTTGTCATTCTCAAACCTAGGCATGGCTATGTCCCAAAAGCGATTGGCACCCCGTTCAGGGCGCAGATTATCTCCCTATCGGCTCTGCCTGCATCCGATAGCGAGCGCGACGCCAATCTCCTCTGCCCGGTGCGGGCTCTGAGGTTGTACACGACGCGCGCTGCCGCGTTCAGGCGCGCTGAGCAGCTTTTCGTGTCGTTTGGGGGGCGCACCAAAGGTCTGGCCGCCTCCAAACAGACACTGTCTAGATGGATAGTGGACGCGATTGCCTCTGCTTACGCATCTAAATGCCTGCCATGCCCTCTGGGCATCAGGGCGCACTCCACTAGAGGCATGGCCTCATCGTGGGCATGGTCCTGTGGAATTTCCATTCATGACATCTGTGTGGCCGCGGGATGGGCCTCCCCGTCCACTTTTTGTCAGATTTTACAACTTGGAAGTCCCCGCCTTGCAGGCAAAATTACTAGCTGTCTAACGACCAGCTCTCTAAGAAGCTGCATTTCTGAGAGTCCCTCACAACCGGTTCGCCCCTTGTGCTCTCCTTAAATGCTTTTACACTTCATGTGCCGCTCTGCTGGCCCTATACATGCTTATGTGTACTTTTCATGTGCCCGCTCTGCCGGCCTCATAGTACATTCACTCCACGTTAAAAATCCCCCGGTAGATCCCTGGGATTTCATGTGTGGTTTCATAGCGCGCACGGCGTTGACCAGGTGTTCCCGTAGCGTAAGCTAGCTTACGCAATACGAGAGAACCTCTCGTAAGAGAACGAATCGGTTACCTAACGTAACCTCGGTTCTCTCTAGAAGAGGGAACGAGTATTGCGTTCCCTGCCGTGCTTGCGCTACTAGCGTTTCGCTTCACGCTGAAATAAATCAACATATAAGCCTGGGAGAGACTGTTATATACACCATGGCCACGCCCATTCTGGCGGGCCATGACGCAATGAGCGCGCGGGCGCCTCTCATTGGAAGCGGGTTCAGCCCCGCTCTCCCATAGGCTTAAGCAGTTCTCTCTGAGCGAACCAATGAGCTGCTAGCTAGCCCGCTCTAGGTCTGCCGCAGAGGACTGCGTTGTGTATGGATACAAATTATGAAATAATTTTTTGGCTTCAATATCTCAGCAAAGATGAATCTTTCCCGTAGCGTAAGCTAGCTTACGCAATACTCGTTCCCTCTTCTAGAGAGAACCGAGGTTACGTTAGGTAACCGATTCGTTTTCAACAGTTCAACTTTGATCAGTCTTTCCAGTGACTTCATAACTAATGAGGTCAGGGCTATAGGCCTAAAGTCATTCGATTGTAGCAGGTTGATTAGTCGCAATGGGTCTAATTACACACTCTTTTTGGACCAATCAGGATTTAACGGCATGCTTTATAGGCAGGGGGGTTGGCCCCCTCGAGACTGACTTGTTGTTGTCAGACGCACATTTCCGCTCCGAATCATTTCATGTCCGGCGGTGCAGTCACAGCAAATCGACAGGTAATGCCTTGACTAAATTGTTTATCTATAGGCTTTGGTTGTGTGTTGGGATGGGCATTACAGTGTGCAGTGTCTCTTTTGCAGTGTCTCCCTGTTAAACTCGATCCTTCCTGTAACGGAACCGGGTTGAGCTTTGTTACTGGTAGGTTCGTCAAATTGTTTTCTTTTTTTGTCTTCCTGACTGAGTGTTTATGTAATCGGTCATTTTTATCGTAGGCTCGGTGTAGCCGTACTATCGGCACTATTGGTGCATTGGTGTGACGCTCCCTGATGGGTATGTATATATACCAGTTGACTTCGTGTGTGTATTTTAAGTATAAACTATTGCTGAAGTGGGTTGTTTGTGTATATCAGGGTTGTAAACCGCTTTGTTCGCGCTGATATCTGCACTAGCCACGCCCTTCCTGGCCGTGCTGCTGTTTTGTCTCAACCAACTTCTGTTCTATCATCAACTGTCCACAAGTAATTTTATGAGAGCAACCCCGGAGCTGAACGTCTTTACGCACCGTTCAGCGTCAGATCTGTTGTCCAACTGGGTATCTGGCAGGGTTGCATTTGACTCAGTGTGACACGAGGATAGTATTGTCCTTATGTGGTTTGCCCGTGCTTATTAGTATGTGTGTGTGTGTGTGTGTGGATAGTGGGGTCTAGTTTATTAGTTAACTTATGATTAAGTGATTTTGTTTCATATTTCTTTTGTTTTGATGAAGGTTTTCAGGTTTCTTTGAAATCTTGTAATTGTCAATTTGTTTTTTTTGTTTATTTAAGTGATTTTTGTCTTGGTTTCATATAAGTTGAGAGACTTTCAGGTCTTCTCTGAAACTTTATAATTGTCAATTTTGATTATTTTCTATGTTTATTTGTTAATTCCTGAAGTGATTTTTTTGTCTTGGTTTCATATTCTTTAAGTTGAGAGACTTTCAGGTTTTCTTGGAAACTTTATAATTGTTCATTTTGTTTATTTGCAACCCCGAGTTGTCAAAGTTCTTTTGGTTATTTTTTTTTGTTAAACTCTAGGCAGCTATTAAGTCACCCTTGCTGCCTAGATTTGCTTAGATTGGAGGTATTTTTATTTATTTTGGTTTATTGATTCATTTTTCCCAATAATTGAATGTCCTTTCTTTCATAGTGCTGAGTGCTGAAGGTGGTGGTGTCAGTGTCTCTGGGGGTGGCGTCTCCTTTGGGTTGCTGTGTTTTTCCCTTGTTTATTTTGGAGTTATCACTGTGTGGGTGTGAGTGTTCACGTGTGATCGAGGATCCTTTCTTTTGAGATCCCACACCCCTTAACTCTGTCCCCCTACTGGTAAGGCCTCAGTATTCTCTTCCCCTTTTCTTTTTATCAGTATGTATATCTATATTTGATGGTTTTAGTATTTGTATAAATAAAATTATTGTTTTTGAATAGAACTACGTCTCTGGCTTCTTGCATAAATTAAACCTGTGTGCTTTCTCTATTTTTGGTAGTTTAACATTTAATTAGCCAAATCCTATTCTCGGGGCGAAATTCCCCGGGTGGCGTTGCCGGTAAAACAAAGTCCCACTCACCACATCTGGCGTAGTCGGCAGGACTTGTGCATTTTTGAAAGCCATAGACGTTTGTTGTTGTTTTATGGTATTCGTGTAGTATAATAGTTCTGTGGGTTATTGTGTTTAATCCTGTTTTTGTGTTTTTTTATTTAGAGACAAAACAGCAGCTGGCTTCCTTTTTTTGGCGAACGGTTATTTTCCTTCTCGGCTCCATTGTCTCAGTAGGGCTTAGTTATGGGCGAGGAGTTACAGGAGTTGAGGGAGCTAGTTGCACAGTTAAGAGCGGATAACGAGAGGATGCGCCAGGAGCAGAATGTCAACGCCCCTGGTCCCAGCTCTGCGGCTCCTACTACTGCCATAGTTAATGCCCCTGTAACTGAGCGACTAATAGTTGTACCTCGAGATAGAAGGTGTCCCATGTTTCGGGGTAGATCAGGTGTAGGGCTCTCGGAGTGGCTTGATGAGGTGCAGGCCTGTATGAGGGCCCGTCACCTGTCTGTTTCCGACCAGGCTTTTTTTTTTGTTCGACCATTTGGAGGGAGAAGCGCGTGAAGAAATAAAGCATCGCCCCAGTACAGAGCGAGGTGACCCAGCTAAAATTATGGCAGCATTAAAGGAGATGTATGGCTGCTATGAGTCCTACGTAGCCCTTCAGGAAGCTTTCTTTTCTAGACGGCAGCAGGAAGGAGAGACACTGCAAGAGTTTTCACTTGCACTGCTGAGTCTTATGGCGTCTGTAAGACAGAGTGCCCCCAATGGCATGCCAAATTCAGAAGTGTTGTTGCGCGACCAGTTTGTGGAGCACGTGATGGAAGGTGCTCTCCGCCGTGAATTAAAACAGTTGGTGCGTCGGCAGCCTACGGCAACTCTGCTTGAGGTTAGGGGTGAGGCCATCCGGTGGGAGCGCGAGGGGTTGCCTGGGGGTGCTAGGGGTCGAAGTCATTCTGTCCCCTCTGCCTTGGGCATGCAGTTCGGAGTCCAGTGTGGTCCTCAGAGTTTGAGTACTTCCCAAGCGTTGGATCTGAGTGAGATGAGAGAGATGTTAAAGCTGCAGCAAGATCAGCTAACTCAGCTTACTCAAAGCATTTCCCTCCTACAAAATTCTCAGCCGCGCACCCGGCCATCTTATAAGGGTCCTATTATATGTCGGCGTTGTCAGCAACCGGGTCACTTTGCTAGGGAGTGTGAGGGGATACGTGCCCCACCTCACACTCAGCCTATCTTGGCCGCCCCCCAACAGTCTGGTAGGCAGCCGCGTCATTTTCAGGCTTCGGAAAACTAGCGCCCGCCGAATTGCAGAGTCACAATTCGGGGGGGGCAGTCACTGGCTCGGAGGTTATTCCAAGTGTTTCTAAATTGATTTCCTCTTGTCCGCATTTGAATGTGACCATGGGAGGGGTTGATGTCCCTTGCTTGGTGGACACTGGATCCATGGTGTCTACGGTTACAGAGAGCTTTTTCCTCCAGCATTTTGAGCCATGGGGTAGAGAGAGACTCCAAACTTGCCACTGGCTGCAGCTTCGAGCAGCCAATGGGCTGGCCATCCCTTATATCGGCTACCTGGAGTTGGATGTTAAACTCTGTAGTAAGTCAATCGAGAGGTGCGGTGTACTGGTGGTTAAAAATCCCCCCGGTGATATGTCACTTCATGTCCCCGGGGTGTTGGGAATGAATATCATCCGCAGCTGCTACAAAGAGCTTTTTGGCCAGCATGGTTTGGCCCTGTTCAACCTGTCTTCAGTATCTAGTGCTCCAGAGCTGGTTGTGAAGGCATTGCAGCGGTGTCAACAGGCCAGCGAGCAGTCTCCCCAGGACTATTCAGGCAGAGTGAAGGTTCGGGGTAGGAAGTCTTGCCGCATCCCTGGTGGCATGATGAAGATAATTGCTGCAACCTGTTCAGAGCAGTATTCTGGTTGTACTGTATTGTTTGAGCCATTGTGCTCTGGTTTGCCTGCTGGGCTGCTTGCTTCTCCGGCCCTGGTTCAAGTGGTCGGGGGCACTGCTTATGTACCCATTGTGAATGTTGGGGCCATTGATGTGGTACTGTACCCTCGCACGGTGGTGGGTACCCTGGATCCGGTTCGTGTTGTCAGCTTGCCTGCAGGGGTCACCGAAGTGCCATCAGTGTTTGCTACGGTGAGTTCCCAAGTTGTCCCCTCTAGGGTGCAAGACCAGATTGAGGCCATGGACTTGTCTTCACTGCCTGCTGAAGAGCAGAGCCGGGTTCGATCCTTTTTGCAGGATTATATCCCAGTCTTTGCCACTCATGATGGTGATTTAGGTTGTACAAACCTGATTGCTCACGACATCCCTCTTTTGGATGATGTCCCTGTTCGGCAACGCCATAGGCGTATCCCACCTTCTGAGTATGAGCTGGTCAAGGACCACATTAACCAACTTTTGGAGGCACAGGTAATAAGGGAGAGTAGCAGTCCCTACGCCAGCCCCATTGTGTTGGTAAGGAAAAAAGATGGGAGCCTGCGTATGTGTGTCGATTACAGGCAACTTAACAGCAAAACGAGGAAAGATGCTTTTCCTCTTCCTCGTATTGACGAGTCCCTGGATGCTTTGACAGGTGCCCGCTGGTTTTCCACTTTAGACCTTGCCAGCGGCTATAACCAGGTCCCTGTTTCTGAGGCAGATCGATCTAAAACGGCATTTTGTACCCCATTCGGCCTCTTCGAGTGGAATCGAATGCCGTTTGGGCTCTGCAATGCTCCAAGCACTTTTCAAAGGCTTATGCAACGCATATTTGGTGACCAACAGTGCCAATCGTTGCTGTTGTATCTTGACGACATTGTGGTCTTCTCTTCCACAGTTGAGCAGCATCTAGAGAGGTTGGATGTAGTGCTGGGGAGGCTCCAGCAGCAAGGCCTGAAGGCAAAGCTCAGCAAATGTGCGTTTTTCCAACAGGAAGTGCGCTATTTGGGCCATGTCATCTCAGACAAAGGTGTCTCCACAGATCCCAGCAAGGTACAGGTAGTTGCGAACTGGCCGCCACCTACCACCATCCCGGAGTTGCGGTCGTTCCTTGGGTTTGCCAGTTACTATCGCCGCTTTGTGGAGGGGTTCGCCAAGTTGGCGGCCCCGTTACATAAGCTGGTTGCGGAACTGGGAGGCACAAAGTCGAAGAGAAGAGCAGAGCTGTCTGTTGGGGAACATTGGACTGAGCAGTGCCAGTGTAATTTTGAGGCACTTAAGACCAAGCTTGTTACGGCACCTGTGCTTGCTTATGCCAACTTTTCTTTGCCATTCATTCTTGAGGTTGATGCAAGCTACGGGGGACTTGGGGCAGTACTCTCCCAGGAGCAGTTGGGTAAGGTTAGACCAGTGGCTTATGCCAGTCGAGGTCTGAGGCCCACTGAGCGCAATATGCAGACCTACAGCTCTATGAAGCTGGAGTTTTTGGCACTCAAGTGGGCCATGACCGAGAAGTTTAGGGAGTACCTGTTGGGCCACAAATGTGTTGTCTTCACAGACAACAATCCCCTTAGCCATTTGTCCTCAGCAAAGCTTGGAGCTACCGAACAACGTTGGGCAGCACAGCTGGCCTCCTTCGATTTTGAAATCAAATATCGATCTGGGAGGAGTAATGGAAATGCTGATGCTCTGTCTCACCAACATCCATCCAGTACATCGGATCTAGAGGCCGTGACTCCTGGTACATTACTTCCAGATTCCTTACAGCATGCCCAGGTTGAAGCCGTTCAATCTGCTATTGCTACCTTGCCAGAATATACACCTTTAGATCTTGGTGTTTTGCAGCAGGCAGATCCGGTCATTAAAGAGGCTCTGGTTTTCTGGCGGAAAGGGAGTCGTCCCAATGGTGAGGAGTGAGGGGCAGTCTCACAGTCTGCCTTGGCATTGCTCCGCCAGTGGGACCGGTTGATGGAAAGGGATGGGGTCTTGTATCGCCGGGCCTTCCGCCCTGATGGCCTTGAGGCGGTGTCGCAGTTGATCTTGCCAGCTTCCCTAAAGGGAGAGGTGTTGACCAGGGTTCACCAGGACCATGGTCATCAGGGTGTGGAAAGAACATTAGAGCTTTTGCGACGGCGGTGTTACTGGCCGGGTATGTCCTCTGCGGTCGCACAATGGTGTCGGGCCTGCGAGAGGTGCCAAGTGGCTAAGGACACCCTTCCAGCTGCTCGTAGCTTCATGGGGCATTTGCTAGCGTCAAGGCCAAATGAGATCATAGCTATGGATTTTACAGTGTTAGAACCAACATCTCACGGGTTGGAAAATGTCCTCGTTATGACTGATGTGTTTAGCAAGTATACACTCGCTGTCCCTACCCGTGACCAAAGAGCCCCTACTGTGGCTCAGGTTTTGGTGACGGAATGGTTTTCAAAGTTTGGTGTGCCTGCTCGTATACACTCTGATCAGGGCCGCAACTTCGAAAGTTCTCTGATCCAGCAGCTCTGTGGGCTCTATGGCATTGAGAAGTCCCGTACCACGCCGTACCACCCAGCTGGCAACGGTCAGTGTGAACGGTTCAATCGAACCCTGCACAACTTGTTGCGTACCTTTACGGTGTCTCAGAAGCGGGACTGGAGTTCTTGTCTACCGCAGGTGTTGTATTCTTATAACACAACCCCTCATCAGGCCACTGGGGAGTCCCCTTTTCTGTTGATGTTTGGGCAAGAGCCCAGGCTCCCCATTGATTTCCTGCTAGGTAGAGTAGAAGATCCTCGCTGTGGAAGTACCCATGAATGGATCCAGGAACATCAGACCTGCCTACGGCTAGCCTTTGAGGGAGCTGGGGAAAGGTTAAGAGGTGCGGCTGAGCGTCGCAAGAGGAATTATGATCGGCATGTTCGAGACCAGCCTCTGAAAGTGGGTCAGTTGGTGTGGTTGCGGAACTTTGGTACACGTGGTCGTCATAAGATCCAAGATCTGTATGATTCTGTGTCATACAGGGTCCTGAAGGCACCCGCCGAAGGTGGAGCTGTATACACCATAGCGCCTGTTGACAATCCGACCAAGATCAGGCATGTCAATCGTGCCCTGCTGAAGGCTGTAGTCAGGTTAGAACCTTCTGATGGCCCTGCTGCTTTTCTGCCACCTTCCTCAGATCACTTTGAATCGGAGGAGTACTTTGGTGACAGTGATCTGCTGGTTCTCAGGCAGGAGCCTCCGTTGGTAGTACGAACTCATACTAACCCCGTGTCCCCGGTTCTGGACCTTGTGGAGGCTCCCAGCGCTGTGAACGCAGTTTCCCCAATCACCTATCCAGACACCGGGGAAGTTTCACTCCGTCGGACCGCCCGGCCAACAGCAGGCCATCATTCTAATATCAATCGTCTCCCGAGAACCGTGGGGGGACCGGCAGGTGGTGTAGTAAACCGTCTGGACCCTCTGGTTAATTCTGTGTCGGCCCTCTTTAGGCCGTGGAAGTAGTTGAGGCCAAACTTGTCGTGTTTGCTCCATCGTCGGGGCGACGATCTAAAAATTGGGGTAGATTGTAGCAGGTTGATTAGTCGCAATGGGTCTAATTACACACTCTTTTTGGACCAATCAGGATTTAACGGCATGCTTTATAGGCAGGGGGGTTGGCCCCCTCGAGACTGACTTGTTGTTGTCAGACGCACATTTCCGCTCCGAATCATTTCATGTCCGGCGGTGCAGTCACAGCAAATCGACAGGTAATGCCTTGACTAAATTGTTTATCTATAGGCTTTGGTTGTGTGTTGGGATGGGCATTACAGTGTGCAGTGTCTCTTTTGCAGTGTCTCCCTGTTAAACTCGATCCTTCCTGTAACGGAACCGGGTTGAGCTTTGTTACTGGTAGGTTCGTCAAATTGTTTTCTTTTTTTGTCTTCCTGACTGAGTGTTTATGTAATCGGTCATTTTTATCGTAGGCTCGGTGTAGCCGTACTATCGGCACTATTGGTGCATTGGTGTGACGCTCCCTGATGGGTATGTATATATACCAGTTGACTTCGTGTGTGTATTTTAAGTATAAACTATTGCTGAAGTGGGTTGTTTGTGTATATCAGGGTTGTAAACCGCTTCGTTCGCGCTGATATCTGCACTAGCCACGCCCTTCCTGGCCGTGCTGCTGTTTTGTCTCAACCAACTTCTGTTCTATCATCAACTGTCCACAAGTAATTTTATGAGAGCAACCCCGGAGCTGAACGTCTTTACGCGCCGTTCAGCGTCAGATCTGTTGTCCAACTGGGTATCTGGCAGGGTTGCATTTGACTCAGTGTGACACGAGGATAGTATTGTCCTTATGTGGTTTGCCCGTGCTTATTAGTATGTGTGTGTGTGTGTGTGGATAGTGGGGTCTAGTTTATTAGTTAACTTATGATTAAGTGATTCTGTTTCATATTTCTTTTGTTTTGATGAAGGTTTTCAGGTTTCTTTGAAATCTTATAATTGTCAATTTGTTTTTTTGTTTATTTAAGTGATTTTTGTCTTGGTTTCATTTAAGTTGAGAGACTTTCAGGTCTTCTCTGAAACTTTATAATTGTCAATTTTGATTATTTTCTATGTTTATTTGTTAATTCCTGAAGTGATTTTTTTGTCTTGGTTTCATATTCTTTAAGTTGAGAGACTTTCAGGTTTTCTTGGAAACTTTATAATTGTTAATTTTGTTTATTTGCAACCCCGAGTTGTCAAAGTTCTTTTGGTTATTTTTTTTTGTTAAACTCTAGGCAGCTATTAAGTCACCCTTGCTGCCTAGATTTGCTTAGATTGGAGGTATTTTTATTTATTTTGGTTTATTGATTCATTTTTCCCAATAATTGAATGTCCTTTCTTTCATAGTGCTGAGTGCTGAAGGTGGCGGTGTCAGTGTCTCTGGGGGTGGCGTCTCCTTTGGGTTGCTGTGTTTTTCCCTTGTTTATTTTGGAGTTATCACTGTGTGGGTGTGAGTGTTCACGTGTGATCGAGGATCCTTTCTTTTGAGATCCCACACCCCTTAACTCTGTCCCCCTACTGGTAAGGCCTCAGTATTCTCTTCCCCTTTTCTTTTTATCAGTATGTATATCTATATTTGATGGTTTTAGTATTTGTATAAATAAAATTATTGTTTTTGAATAGAACTACGTCTCTGGCTTCTTGCATAAATTAAACCTGTGTGCTTTCTCTATTTTTGGTAGTTTAACATTTAATTAGCCAAATCCTATTCTCGGGGCGAAATTCCCCGGGTGGCGTTGCCGGTAAAACAAAGTCCCACTCACCACACAATGATTTGGGATGTTTAGATTTGCCAACAGGGACTATAATAGACTGTTTCCACAGATTAGGCACCTTCTGATGAGACAAGGATAAATTAAAAATATAATTAAAAATCGGGCCTAGTTGTTCAGCACAGTTGGAGAGTAATCGACTGCTGATATTATCTGGACCTGCACTTGTTCTTATTTTACAGTGTTTAAAAATTTTAACAAAAGAATATTCATCAAAAAGAGGAGAAACTTGTTTTGATTCCAGTGCTGTATTTCTCAGCGACATTATTTCATTATTGAAAAAATGCACATCGAATCTGGAGTAAAATTTGTTTAGCTCTTGTGCCAGGACCAGATCAGAGGTGAACCCATCTAATGAGACCCTTTTTCTTTACATTGTCAGTCAAACCGACCATAGACCTGATACTGTCCCATGCTGAACCCCTATTATTGTTGCTAAGCATGTCTTCTAGTTTTCTTTTATAAGATAATTTAGCTCTCCTAATTTCTCGTTTAATTTCTTTAAGTACAGACATTAGCTCAGTTCCCAGGGCTTCCACAGAACTGTGTAAGCCCTGGGAAAAAGAAATTAATCCTATCCAGGACAAATTGGTAGGCTAATTATTAAAACGTGATTTATTTGGCATGTTTCGCTATTATCTGACAGTTAGTTATGGGTGTAACAGATATTTGATCTATGATCCATACAGGCCACCAGTGTTGGGCAAGCTACATAGAAAATGTAGTGAGCTAAGCCAGCAGTTACTCTACATTAAATGTAGCTTCACTACACTGAAGCTACCACCCTGGGAAATGTAGCAAGCTAAAGCTACAGCGATATGGCAAACGTAGTTTACTACATCTAAGCTATTTTTTAAAATGTATTTTTATATTGAACCAACTTCATTCCAAGTCAATGCTATCTCGGTGATCAATAAAACTGTCAATCAAACATATAGACGGGCATAATTTGTCAGTTCACTTGTTTATTCAACAACTGTCCCAAACCAATTTGGCAAAAAAAAAAACATAACATAACTATATAAAACCATATAACTATATAAAACTATAACAAAAACAGGTGTCAAGAGTGTGTGCATCTTTTCCCATTAAGTACAGTTCTCACGTGTCAGCCCAAGGATTGATATTGGTATGTGATGTCACACCATACGGAGCAGAAGATGATAGTAATCATGAACTATGAAATCTGTTTTATTTTTCCCCACATTCCAAATTCAGTTTTATTTTGTTTTCATTTTTCTGGACTCCCATAAAATTTTAGTAATCAAAAACATGTGTAATTAATTGAAATCATGAAACGTATACAATTTAACAATAATTTATTACAATTTTAAAATAAATTGCATTTTAAGGGCCTTTTTTTTTTTAATGGTTTAAATTGTAATGACCAATTATTTAAAATGTAGGCCTAATGATTTAAGCAAAACTTTCTTCAAAGGTTAAACCAACCTTTTATTTTGACAGGTTGCCATGTAGACCTTTGAGTCTCTCTGTGTTTTTTTGATATGACGATAGTTTTTCTCAAATCAAGCTAAAATGCTGCTAAAGTGACTCTCAGAGCGGCTGTGTAGATGAAGTGCATGCATTAATGTCCTCATATAGGCTGAAAACATTGCGAGCGTGCTTCAGTGTGTGTGTGGTAAATTAATCCGCGCGTCTGAGCCATTCCTTCACAGAGACATGCAGCAGAACATGCATGATTCCTTTTTAAATAGTCTTTATGTGGTTTAATATTCACAGACACTGATCTATATCGCAATTTTATTTAAGTTTACTTAACTTCTTTTCATCCAAGATCTGACAAATTCCATGAAATTCCGCGTTATACTGTAAATTTCGTTTTTATGCATGGATAGCATAGAATCGTTAGGTTGATTGGATTAGCTGTCGGGGAGACTTTCACCTTTTGTCTTTAATGGCTCTGGGATGGCTCCAGACGGAATTTTTTTCAGTACAAACAACGATTCGGTGAGTTTCACTCTATTCAAAGAACCGCTGAATGACCAGCATAAATCTCTGTGCCGCCAGAGAGAAAAGTTAACAGACTGCTGTAGAGTTTGTTTAACTAATTTATCCTCTAAAGTTTTTCTGTTAGAGATGAAATTTTATCCTCTGTTTCAGGCAGGGAAGATTAGCCTTACGTGTTAATATTTGAAAGATATCCTCTGTTTCAGGCAGACAGGGAAGAAAGAATACCCTGTTTCAGGCAGGGAAGATTTAACATCTTATGCTACTGATTTAAATACCCTCTGTGCAAACAGGGAAGACTTAGCCGAAGTTAAGTGTGAAATGTTGGTTAATTTGGAAGGTTAACAAGATTTGATCTGTGTTAACAAGTGTACCCTCTGTTGATCAGAGAAGTTTTAGTGTTTGATTGTGTGGTAACAAAATAAATCCACAAAATGGTTAGAAGAAATGCTAGGCTAGTTCCATCAACTGAGAAAAATGGACTAGCTAGCCCTTTATGGACAGACAGTGAGTTCAAGTCATTGTTAGGAGAGAAAATGGATTCCATAGTGACTGAGTCAGTTAGATTGGATTTGACAAAGAAATTCGGTATTGATCAAGACAAAGTTTGGTCTATTGAAGAATGCAAGAAGGTGTTAGGTGCATGTATCAGAAAGAAAAACATGAAAGGCATAATCTGTTGCCATAGAGAATATAGCTTATCCATTGCACAAGAACAAGCTAGGTGTATTGATAAGTTAAATGAACAGAACAAACAATTGCAGACTCAAGTGTCCTGTTTCAAGACAAAGGTGAGCCATAACCAGGCATCAACCAAATGTGACTCTGAAGACCAACAGTCAGATGAAAGCTATCCTGATTTACAGTCTTTCTGTAGACTAGAAAACACTAGAAATTCTGGTTTGATAGATAAAGATGTAAATGCATTTGAAGTGTGTGGAGCAAGACAAAAGGCTCAGACTAGGGCAAAAGGGATTGACTCTGTTCAATCTGTAACCCCCATACTGCAGCTACAAGCAGTCAAATTATCTTTAGGTCCTAAAGAAATCGAGAGAATCGCTGAAAATTTGCCATCAGTGCAAAGAAATTTTTCTGAGTTTAGGAGAGAATTGTCCAGAAAGATGCGGCTCTACGATATGTCTCTAGCTGAAGTCACCCAGCTAATATCACAGATCTTGACTGAGTCAGAATTAAATGATTTTGAAAATGCTGTAAACAATTCTGAGTTTCAAAATGCCAGAAAAGATGACTTGAGAGAGTCATCTGAGAGTTCTGAGAGTGTTAAAAGCATTGTTGGACCAAAAGTGGACTGGTCAAAGATCACTAGTTGTGTACAGAAGAATGATGAAACTGTTAGTGAATTCACAGAAAGATTTTGTCAGTCAGCTGCAGCTTACAGTGGAATATCAGACACATCAGAAAAGGTGTTAAATGATAATGGCCCTTTAGCTCGTACATGGTTTCATGGTCTTTTGTCAGAGCATAAAAATGCATTGCCTTTCTTAGACTTCACATGGTCGACTAGAACCCTGCAAAGTAATCTAGACAGGTTAGATATTTGGGAAAGAGATTCTGATGTCAGATCAAGAGTAAAAATTGCAGCAGCTTCCTTTAAGGTCAACCCAGAGAAGCAACAAAAACGCAAATGTCCTAAGAGAGAGGACAGCAGTTATTATTGTGGTAAACATGGACATTGGGGAAAAGAATGTAGAAAAAACAAAAAGAATGTTAGAGAAACTAACAATGTAACTCAGCTTCTGCTCAGCCTGCTGGCTGCTCTGAAGCAGCCCCTCCCCTCGTCATTAAGCTCGTTGGGCAGATGTTTTAGTTGTTAACCATTTGGGCTGTGAGTGCTTAATTTGCCCACTAACTTATAACAGAGATAAAAGACTTCTGTTTTTGTTTAATAGAACAAAAGGAAAGTGACTATCTCAGTTTTTCCTTTGGGGGACACTGGTTAAAGTAGACTCACAGCCTTAAATGTTATTTTACAGCACAGGCCTTTCATCATTAATAGTGTTAGGTCAGACTGTAAACGTAAAATGCCCTCATGCAGTGTCCACAATAATGCCGAACATTGTTTCATCCTCATGTATGATGTCTACTATGATTGAAGTTGTTAGAGGATGAAGGAGAAATAACTCAGATGAAGATTACACACGTCACAGGACAGGTAGTCAAAGAAATCTTTAGAATGTTGCAAGCCATTAGAGCCTAAGTGGTACATCAAGTGATGTTAATTAAAGTAGTTGCAGTATTGTGTCAGGATAAAACCTGGACTCATTGTGTCACACTGTAAAAGTTGCTCCCCCTCCCACAGGGAAATGACAGGACACAGAACAGTGAGGAGCCCAGGGAAGAACCGATTGCAACAGGCAATCGGGGGCCAACCCTGCGGTGAAGACTCCCTCATAGGCCTCCCCATCCATTAGTCCATTCCTCACCTCACTGGTTCTATTTAGGTGTCAAAATAATTAAGAGAATAGGGAAAGAAGGAACAATGCGAAAAAAAAAAGTTTAAAACCCTAGTGTTTGAACAAATACTGCTCCTGTCTTTTGTTTTCTCTCTTCCTCTGTGCAGGTACCACTTGGTGACCCGAGACCCATACGCACCGACCTCCTCGTCTGTGTATGAAGACATAACCTCAAGAAACAACTAGACGACTTCCGAGCCAACTATCACAAAAGGATAAAGAAAAAAAAAAGAAAAAAACACAACGCAGAGACGACAAAACCTTCAGTCATCCATCGACATGATCAAGATTGTCCTACTACTACACATCATGAAGATCGCACAAAGTCTGGACTCCAGAAACAACATATTCTTAGAGCTGATGAACATGTCAAAAACGCCTGATTTGCTGGAAAGAACGTTTGCACGTCACATCCGAAGATGATTGCATTCCAGGACTCACTTTTGCCCAAACATGGTGGTCCAACAAGACATTCTTGATCTTTCAGCATAATTACACCAAGATGACTGAAGATAATTCTTCATGGTTCAGAAACTTGAGTGATCACGAGAAAATCACAGTTCCAACCAGAAAAGACTCACGGAATTGCATGTTTTGTTTCTGTGTCAACATGCAATTGCAGAAACATCAACACAGAGCAAGCTATGTGCATGTAACTTACGCAAGTTACAAGAATGAACTTTTAAGTGTTTAAATTTGTATATTATGTGGGAGTTATTTAGAACTCCCAAAGAGGGGATTGAAGAAATACACATTTGTCAAATGTTTAATTTAGGTTTCCACTCCAATGGTATAAAACTGATAAAGTTCAGTAGACTGATTTCAGATGAAATATTGAGTCTCCAGCAAGAGTCTCCTTTCCTGATAGTCCTGTTTTCTCTCCTTTCAGCCTAGATAGAATCGTTAGGTTGATTGGATTAGCTGTCGGGGAGACTTTCACCTTTTGTCTTTAAACGCGAACCTGTGATTAACGCTGACGGCGTTCACATGCTCATTCAGAATTGATTCTATAGTTATGTGCTTTTTAAAATATGTGCGCAGGTTTGTAATTCATACAACCCAGCCTAAACAAACTACTTTTCTTGCCTATAAGTTTTGATACAGAATTTTGTTTTATTTTATCACTTCGGGGTACGCGAGCCGGAATTCACAACGCTTTATCTGTAGAGTGGGAAAGGGATCCTCCATAGGGAGAGGATAGTGGATACTTCAGCACTGCATTGTCATCGGGTCCAGGCGGATCTCCTTCGTCAGATCTGGACACGGCCTAGATCCGGCAGGCTGCGGGAAAACCTCGGGATAAACAAAGACACTAATATTAGCGTAGATGCCATTCTTCTTATGATGTAACGAGTACATCAAGATTTAAGGGAAGTGTTCCCAGTTCCGGCCGACCTAATCTATGCAGCCTAACATTGAATTTATAGAAGTCTATAGTGTGTTATGTGTATGCTAGGTCAAAGAGATGTGTTTTTAGTCTAGCTTTGAACTGACAGAGTGTGTCTGCTTCCCGGACAATGGTAGGAAGACTGTTCCAAAGTTTTGGTGCTAAATAGGAAAAGGATCTACCGCCTGCAGTCGATTTAGATATTCTAGGTATTATCAACTGGCCGGAATTTTGAGATCGCAATAGACGTGAAGGACTATAATGCGTTAAGAGCTCGCTCAAGTACTGCGGAGCTAAACCATTTAGTGCTTTGTAGGTAATCAACAATATTTAAAAATTTATACGATGTTTAATAGGGAGCCAATGCAGTGTTGACAGAACCGGGCTAATATGGTCATATTTCCTGGTTCTGGTAAGAACTCGAGCTGCGGCGTTTTGAACTAGCTGTAGTTTATTTATTAAGCGTGCAGGGCAACCACCCAGTAGAGCATTACAATGATCTAGCCTTGAGGTCATGAACGCATGAACTAATTGTTCCGCATTTCCCAATGAGAGCATATGGTGTATTTTGGATATATTTTTAAGATGGAAAAATGCAGTTTTACAGATACTAGACACGTGGCTTTCAAAAGAAAATAACTCCGTTACAACTGAGAATGGTCTGGTTTTAACCAGGCTAGGGGAGACAGTGAATAACACCTATTTTAAAAAACGGTGGGGTGTTCCTTAAAACGATCATAATCTGCCAGATTAATTGTTTTAAAGTTTGAACAGAAAGTAAACATTTAGGTGGTTAGGATTGGAGGGTGCATTGTGGAGGCGGAGCAATGAAGTGAGGGGTGTGTTTGTTTAGGTTGATTTCAAACAACAATGTCCAGCAGCGACTTTGAGAAATAACATAGTGCAGTTTTAAGAGCACATTGCAGACACTCAGACTAGTAAAGGCACATGGAAAGCTGAATGAGTACACCGGTCTGTGTTTGTTCAGTGTAGGGTTACTGCTTCTGCAAAAATGTTGGCAGCTCCCTCTATGAACAGATTGATTTTTCCATAGATGCTTTTCTTTTTCTCAACAGAGACTGGGGTGTTGTGCTACATATATTATTGAAGAAGAGTCTCAGTCCAACTAAAAACAGAAGGTAGAGCTCAAAATAAATCTTTCTAACTTTACACCGAAAATCCATGCATATGGCTGCTCAGACTACTTGTAGAGTTGAGCTGCATGACCATAGTGACAGCACATGCAGCTCAGAGCATGTACACTGACTTCTGTCAGTCACAATGCATACCTCACTTCTATGGCAATTACATTATGTTACATATTATCTGGCTTCTTTAACAGTATAATTCTATGACAAACACCAGTGTTTCCCAGTCCTGTTCCTGGAGGCCAAACAGCACACATTTTTGAACTCTCTAATCAAACACACCTGATTCAACTCATCAGCTTGTTGGTAGAGACTCAAGGCAATGTTCAGACTGTCAGTCCAAATCTGATTTTTGTGCATATCCAATGGAAACTTTATCAGATTCCAGTGTGAACGGCAAAAAAATCTCATGAAATCCATTTCAAGCTACATTCATATGTGGTTTGAAATCCTATTCAAATCGCATTTTTGAATATCCATTTCTGATCGTGTTTATGTGACTTTCTCACGGACATTAAACTTAAACATCAAACAAAAATGAATACATACTGTAACTAAATTTACATTTATTCATTTAGCAGATGCTTTTATCCAAAGCGACTTACAAATGAAAACAATAGAAGCGTTTAAACTAACAGTAGGACAACAAAATGCAAGTGCTATGACCCTTCCCAGTTTAATATAATCCAGTACACGTACTTTTTATATATATATATATATATATATATATATATATATATATATATATATATATATATATATATATATATATATATATTTTTTTTTTTTTATAAATAGATATAGAATAGAAGAGACAGTGTTAGAAATAAGGGATCAAGTGTTGGCAAAAAAGATGCGTCTTCAGACGTTTCTTGAAAATGGCTACGGACTCAGCCGCTCTGAGTTAGGCAGGTCATTCCTCCAGCAGGGAACAGTCCAGGTAAAGGTCTGAGGAAGAGATTTTGTGCCTCTTTGAGATGATGCAGCACGAGACAACATTTACTTGCAGAGCACAAGTTTCTGGATGGCACGTACGTCTGAAGTAATGAGGTTAGGTAAAAGTGATCAGAGTCGATGGTTGTTCTGTAGGCAACTTGACTTGAATTTTATGCGAGCGGCAACTGGCAATTTTGTGAGGAGAGGAGTGATGTGTGCTCTCGTCAGCTCGTTCAAGACCACTCTAGCTGCTGCATCTGGATCAGTTGCAGAGGTTTGACAGAGCAAGCTGGAAGACCAGCCAGGAGAGCATTACAATAGTCCAGTCTGGATCAGAGCCGGATTTAGCAAATTGGCTTTATGCCCAGCTGCACTACTTCCTGAACTTCAGCCAGCTCCTTGTTTCCTGTCTGCCATTATTGGACAAATTGATTAATTCAGGTGTGCCTGACCTCAGTAGTCACGGCAACAATAATCAGGCACACCTGAATTAATCAATTTGTCCAATAATGGCAGACAGGAAACAAGGAGCTGGCTGAAGTTCAGGAAGTAGTGCAGCTGGGCATAAAGCCAATTGGGGGCCCAAGGCGAAGGTAGTATGGGGCCCCCCATCCGATCTTTAAAAGAGAACGAAAAAAGTAAAAAAGAAAAATTGAAAAATAAACCATTAAATGGCACTTTCTGGAGAGTTTTGTGCAAAGAAATATAGAAAAAAAGTAGGTCTAGCAAGTCTTATATTTCTGTAATTCACACAGATCAAAACACAAATATGCTGACAGAATAGATTGCTAGTTGAGAAACACTGCTTTAATTAATGTTTTTATGATGACTTTGTGAAAGGTTAACTAAACAGCATGAGCCGTCTTCCTGCTGGCCAGTAAGTTATTTGGCAAATTTCATTCATACAGATCTGTATTATGCTATAGTTTTTGATAGTGTTATACATTTCTTACAGATAATCACGATGATCATTGCGTTTGTCTTACCGAATGTGGTAGCTTTATGCAATTACAGTTTATCTATAAGCTTTTTTTTATTAATGCCGACAGTAAAATGTTGCCAGATATTGCTACAGAAAACATGAAAAACAAAACAAATTAATAATTATAATCCGAAATAAGTTCAAAGCTTGTGTTTTGAAAATAAGATTACTATATCACTAACCCTAACATGCAACTTTCCACTTTAATAACTTCCTAAAGTGTCAGAAAATCAGAAAAACAGGTCCAGAAGACTACTGCCACCTTTCCATTAGTGGATCTGGCAACATGGAGGCTGCACCCGCGCCCTCACTCACAGCGCGCTCTCAAGCCCCGTTCACTGCGCTAGCTTCTCACAGCAACATGAATTGCAAACACTCATATGAGGTGGTTTAAACGGCTGATTAATCATTCAGAGAGCTGGACATTTTATTTTTGAATGTAAAAAAATGACAGAGGTCTGGAAAGGAAAAGTAAAAAAAAAAAAAACTTAAGTATAATTTAATGGGGCATTTTGGGGGCCCCTAGGTAGCTCGGGGCCCAAGGCAATTGCCGACCTTTGCCTAATGGTTAAGTCTGCCCCTGGTCTGGATAGAACAAGCGCTTGGACAAGGAGTTGTGTAGCTCTGATAGGAAGGGCCTGATCCTACTAATGTATAAAGCAAATCTGTCAGGTAGGCTGAGATGCGAGCAACTACCCTCAGATCATCAGGCTGGAATGAGAGACGACGCTACACAGCGTAAAAGCATACATTTTTCTTTTTTTTTTATTTAAAGCAGCACTAAGTAGGAATTCCGTTTTTGTCAAACAGCGCCCCATAGAGTCGCTGTGGAGTACTTGTACTGTCGTGAATAGCACTCACGCAGAGATGGCTCGCACTCACGGGCGGATCCCCTCCCCCTGTACACCGGTACCTGTTCAGTAGGATGGACGCTGTTACGAGTGGAAATAAGGTATGGCCCCTTTAAGAGCTGCGCGTGCCCAACACCACATGTATACGGCGCCGGGTTATTTCAGTTTGATGCTCATTTTATCAGATCTGTTTTTTGCCATAAAGCAATTTGTTACCTCGCGAGACCTGATATCACACAATACTTCCTAACACTGAGGCCGGCGGCCCAAAGTTGCAAGGGTGGTTTTGCGGCTCACAGGCACCAGGGGGGTGCGAGACGACCACCATTCAACATGAAATCAGTAAAATAGACAGCACAATGACTCCAAAGCTGTTCGGTTAAGGTCAAAAAGTTTCTTAGGCCTCGTTCACACTGCAGGGGCTTAATGCTCCATTCCGATTTTTTTTTTAAATTCAAATTTTTTGCAAGGCCGTTCACATTTCCAATTAAATGCGACCTTTTGTGATCTCCTGTGTGAACGTGACATGACCCAGAAATGACCCGCATGACCCGCAGAAGAGTACTCAACTGTCAACGAGGTCACTTGTTGTTTGCGGAAGTAGCTAAACATGGATCTTAACAGTGGGGCTCATTTAGTGATAGGTCGGATACATGCGACCTGGCCGTTCAGATTGAAGTCTCATTTCAAAAGATCGGATACATATCGGATTTGGACCACATACCCAAGTGGCCTGGGTCGCATTTGAAAAGATCGGATCTGTGTCGTTCAGACTATCATGAAAAGATCAGATACAGGTCGCATAGGGGCAAAAAAATCGGAATTGGGTCGTTTCAGCCTGCAGTGTGAACGTAGCCTTAGTTCACCTTTAATGCCTAGCAGAAAAAATACTAATAAAAAACAGGATATTCTGATTTTACACTTTTAAGAATTTGTATGCCCCACCGGAATCCTGGCCTACGCCATTACCAAAGCAACCCATGCAGATAGGTTGCTTAAGTCTGGACACACAAATCTCATTTGATCACATGCAATTAAGGCTACGTTCAGACTGTCAATCCAAATCCGATTATTTGTTTATCCGAATGGAATCTGATCTAAAATTATTGACGCATGCACTGTGTATTGCAACTGTTCAGATCTGATTTGTGTGTCCATGCCAATCTTACGTTTTCCAGAATATCTGCATTGGGACGTTGCGATAGTATGCAAAAAACAACAACATGGAGGGGTTTGTAATAGAGATGTTGTCTTATTAACATCATAACAATGTGTAGCCACCACGCTGAGGCTGGTAGGAACTGTTGTCTCCGCCGGTTTCAAAACATGTCTCTTGTTACATAATATTACAAAATATTATGTAATTTTCTGCTCATCTGGCACTTTGCAAAAAAACACCCTTGTTTCAGCAGCGACTTTCAACATGTTCCCTATTACAACGTTTAAATGTAAATGTAAGTCTTTTGTAGTAGCGTACCCAGTTCGCAACTTGACTGTGTTGCATCTTTTTTTTATGTAATGCATTACAATGCACGCTTCACCAGAGATGAGTTAGGAAGGGTCAGTTGCTTGGGAGGAGAGAGCAAATTTGAGCTCAAAGATGATGGGTTTTGGCCTGACCAGGAAGCTGTGTTCTCTGCACACCCGGGGCTAGGACGAAACCCCCTTTGTCTAGGGTGGATCGGACACGTTTCCTGCATTCGTTTGTTCACCACCTTAGTGAAGAGCCTTAAGATAATTGACACGATGGTGATCGGCCTCCAGTTGCCAACCTCCATCACCGCTCCTGGCTCAGATGTCTTGGGAATTAGCACTGTACCACTTTTCTTCAGGCTTGTCGGTATGATACCTGTGAACCACCACATGTTGAACAGATAAGTGAGGGTCTCACACCAAGGGTCCCAATTGAGAATATCCTGCTTCCCAATCCCATTTGGGCCTGGTGCGGATGCGTTCGAAACTAGTTAGAGACATTGTTCGGATCTCGCCTTGAGAGATACACCCCACTAGGTGAGGGTTGTCAGCACTTACCTTTATGCCAAATCGACCGAGCCCGTCAAAGGGAGCAGGGGACTCCCACTTAGCCTGGAACGTGCTGTATATCGTTCCCCGAGATATCGGACAGATATCGGAAGCAGAACCATCCCTCATCTTGCGCTCTTCGATCCTTTTCCTATTGGGAATATCCGGGTGGACGTGCAGTTCATGTATACTCCATGCTCTCACCGTTGTAATGGTTGCCGTACATCCCTCACACCTTATCGGTCTTTTACGCGGTGTGTTAGTCCTTGGCCTTCGGCATTTAGGGATAGCAATGGACAATGGCTAATGATCTGAGTAATCTGTTAGGCAATGGACCGCCCTAAGTGAGAGGTTTTTCCACATGAGCTACAACGGTCTCTAACAGGCACATTTGCATGACGGGTTAATTAAAAATAAACGCTACAAATAAGAACATATCATAGCTTTCGGGTGAACACCTATCTACATTTCATCATTTTTGTTTTATCTTTTTTTTTATTTTTATGTTTGAATGCTATTGGTCATCCTTTACTTCTTTTTATTATTATGATGACACAGTCAAGTTTCTGAATATATATAAATCCACAATAACAACTTTGAACACTGAGTTTAATAATTAAATAAATAAGGTTTTCACCTGACACCGGCGATATGTTGTTTTATCATAACCAGCATCATAGCACCTATACCTTATTATGTCCCTGACTCAAGTTTCACATTAAATGTGAGTGCTATTTTTAATATTATATCCGGTTTTAATATGCCATTTCAAGCAATACATGTTTGTGCAATTTTGTTATATTTTAGTGCTTAGTGGTGTCCTGTGGGATTTTTTTTACTTCAAAAACTGTGCTGTGACAAAAAAAAAAACCTGATGCAGGTTTCTGTGTTAACGTGAAATAATTTATTTGACTAAGGCTGAGCAATACTGGTAAATAATTTGGTCAATGCTGAATTACAAATCAGCATTTCCAAAAATGTCCCTAAAGGTCCAACACTGGACATGTGTGAACTATCTGTATGTGTTTCCTTTTTCAATCGCAATGTGAAACACTTGCATGCAAGTTTGATGTGTTAGGGGTTAGAAGGTTGAATGCATTTGTGATTTTATGTGTTATTATTGAAGCTTTAAGAAATGGTGACAAAATTATGATACTCTTGTGGTTGTTTACGGTAGCCTTGTTTTCAATACTAATTACTTGCTCATGCTAGTTTTGCCAGAGGAAGATGAATGATAACACGACTTAAAACTTCTATATCGAGCGGAGTCTTCTGTTTGTCACATCTGTAGCTCTGCTGCTGTCTTTCTTGCCACATTAGCCATTATTTCACTTTGTGCACTACATTAAAAACACCGTAAACAGTTTACAGAAACTGTCACTCTGTCATGTGGACAAATCACTGAATTTATAAGTGAAAGTTTAAGATATCAGATATCAAAAGTTCTATTCAGCTCTACAGAGAGAAGGCTCTGCTCACTATAGCAGTTTCAAGTCGTATTATCATTCATCTTTCTCTGGCAATACTAGCATGAGTATTGAAGCTTATCCAGTGGATCGTTCTACAAAATGTTTACTGACACACAAACACAGAGACGGCACACACCATCGCAAAATACATTCTGTGAACCTTTTGACTTTTACTTTGAGAAGCTTCAATGGTCAAATGTCCAGCAAGTCACTTAACATGCGTAAGTGTGGTGGTTAACATCTGCCTGATAGATGGAGTGAAAACATGACCTCCAACCACTGTAAACACATACTGTTTTCACAACATTTTCAAGCTCTAAAAGGGCTACATTTCCAGTAGCTAGTAACATAGAGGATATAACAAAATTAATGAAATGTATTTAAAAATAGACATTGAAATCACTGTATCAAACTAGATTTTAACATTTTCTGAAGAACATGTGAGTGGTGCTTACCCGTGCAACTGTCCGATTTCCAGACAGTTAGAAAGTCAAGACTCTGGTTCCCTTGGCAGGCAATAAATCAACACTTCACCACTTTTAGTCCAACCATAAAGCCTGAGTGACCCACTGCGGCTCTAAAGGTGACCAGGTCACCCCAACAATAAAGCCTGTCATGGACACATGTTTGTTGACTGTCTGTTATAGAATAATTGCTTGTGGTTTTTGAGAACTTTTTGGAAGTTTAAGATTCAGCTCTTCATGGGAAAGAAATTGAGGATACATTTATAAATGTTTAATTTATAGCACCTCATCCAAATCATATCAACGGGACTGGCAGGTTTAATCCCTAATGGGTGCATCACATAGACTACACACCGAATCAGCATAATTAGCTCATTTTCCTCTATTGTATTAAACGTTCCTAGTGTGAACGACTGTATCAGGCGCCATTCACATATAGCGCCCGCCACGTTCTCCTTTTTCCAAAGCGTTAGGGCGGTTGCGCTCCGGCAGGCGTCTGTCGTTGCTAAGCAACCATCAGCAGCGCTCTCCGTTACAGCAAGGAAATTTCAGGAATGGATTTCCACCACCGAAAAACCCTTGCTGTAACTCTGTTACAAGATTTATTTACTAAGAAAAGTAAAAAAAACGCTGCAGTGTTTGGGTGCACCCGATACTACAAAAACATTAATGATTAATGTTCAAAGGACAGATACATGTAACATTACATGTTTGCAAACAATTGTCATTGACTGACAGAGCATTATTCTCTACAATTTTATATATAATACTTATAGGAAATACTATTGATGAGAAAAAAGTCCATTTTGCATTACACTGAGTAATGTTATCTTAGCAAAGAAAAAGTAACGGAAAAAAAACAAAACATAATACCACGCCGACTAAACAAGGTAGCGGATAATTTGAATCTAGCCATCAAACCAGCCCTCATTGAACAAAATCCAAACACAGAATCATGGATATATGCGAACGCCAGAAACTGGCTACACACAGGTCTTGAGATCCTAAAGGAACATTACCAGGGAACTCTCGAGAGCACCCAGAGTTCCATCCTCGCAACATCCACCATAAGATGGCAAGAAGCCTGGCAGATTGCAATAAAATAGGGAAGAAAAAATCTCAAAACATTGAAAGAAAGCAACATACAATTAGCATCCAAAGTAGTAGAAACTTTCATGAATGAACAGACAGATCCAGCCCAATCCACAGCGGACCCCCCAAAAAAACAGAAAGACCAACAAACACCAAAACAAGAAACAGGACCCAAAACTAGCAACAACACAACCCCCACACCAAAACCAAAAAAGGATCCGACAATCAAAAAACAGAGCCCCAAACGAGAATATCCACAAAACACAGAAGAAGACATAACTTCTGAACACACCCTGAAAAAACCAAGAACAGATGACTGGGGCTTCTCAATGGGAGGCACAAAAGACTTAGACGATGAAGTTTTTTTTCCCACGAGGGAGGATAACGAATTGAAAATAGAAAAACCACCCGCACCAAAAACCACTACCCCAACTACCAACAAATCCACCAACGACCCCTGGAAGACGGAACCAATCCAAAGATTCTGTATTTTTGAACGACAAGATAACCACCGCAACAAGCTTGAAAACTGGTCTTTAACTCCAAAAAAACCTATCGTACTACTGGGTGACTCTAACTTCTCCCGTCTACCCCAAATCCCGAATGATAATGTACAAGTAGTCTGCTACCCGGGGGCCAAATTGGAACACATATTCCATATCTTGAAAAATAAAACAGTCTTTGCCCCAGAAGTACACATTGTTGTTCTATACTTTGGAATGAACAATAGGGAGGAAGGAAACACAACCAAACTACAGAAGATAGTTGAAAGAGTTAGAGGAGTGGCTAGGGCACAGTTCGCAACAGCAGCAATTTTCTTCCCACTCATCAACTACAACCACACACTACCGGCACGCATTAAAGAGAACTTGGACACTCTAAACCGTATACTACGGGACAAAACAACACACATCCCCTTCCTACCCAACACAAAATTCCGAACAACCACAGACCAAATCCATTGGACCGAGCAAACCGGGGCAGCCATGGCGGAACATTTGGCTCAAATTCTCCCTCTGGCCTCATAAAAAAAATAATAAAAAAATACTAAGAACTACTAGGGTCTATGAACAGGTTTGTAATTAACATGAATAATGAATAATGTATAATTAATTCTAAAGTGAAGATCATGGTAACCCACTAGTAATGACTCAATTATTACGGAATCTTTCAGAAGGAATTACTAATACTTTGGATCAGTATTCTAAAATGAAAAGCATGATAACTTTCTAATATTGATTGAAGTCATTGTAAGCTTTTGAGGTTTTTGTAAGGTTTTGGATAGTAATGACTCAAGTGTTACTACATAGGCAAGCCAAGGCAAGTTTATTTATATAGCACATTTCATACACAATGGTAATTCAAAGTGCTTTACATAGAAGAAATAAAAATAAAAAAATAAAAAGAAATAACAATAATTAAAACAGTTTAGAATAAAGAAATTAAAATGAATAATTAAAACAGTTTAGAATAAAAAATCAAATAAAGTACAGTAAAAACAGTCGGACGAACAGTGGCACAGTGCTCATTCACTAAATGCATAGCTAAACAGAGTCTGGATTTGAATGTGACTGTAGGAGCACATCTGATCTCCTCTGGAAGCTGGTCCAGCATAATAGCTAAAAGCAGACTCTCCGTGCTTAGAGTGAACCCTTGGTATTTCTAGCTGATGTGATCCTAATGATCTGAGTGATCTGTTAGGTTTATATTCAGTGAGCATATCTGCAATATATTTGGGTCCTAGGCCATTAAATGATTTATATACCAGTAATAATACTTTAAAATCAATCCTAAATGTAACTGGGAGCCAGTGTAAAGACCTGAGGACTGGTGTGATGTGTTCATATGTTCTGGTTCTGCTCAGAATCCTGGCGGCAGCGTTCTGTATGAGCTGCAACTGTCTTATGGCCTTTTTAGGAAGGCCAGTGAGGAGTCCATTACAATAATCCACCCTGCTGGTGATAAAAGCATGAACAAGTTTCTCTAAGTCTTGACTTGAAACAAAGCATCTAATTCTTGCAATATTTTTCAGATGATAGTATGCTGATTTAGTTATTGCTTTGACATGACTACTGAAACTAAGGTCTGACTCTAGAGACACACCAAGATTCCTGACTTGATTTTTAGTTGTTAGACCCCTAGAGTGAAGGTATGCATTCACCTTGAGAACTTCTTCTTTGTTTCCAAACGCAATGACTTCATCAATGCATTGGCACAGGGAGTCAATGGGGCTGTAGTCGTTAGGCGTTAGGGCTAAGTAGAGCTGTGTGTCGTCTGCATAGCTGTGGTAAGAGATGCGGTTCTTTCTCATTATTTGGCTCATTGGGAGCATATATAGGTTGAATAGGAGTGGTGCAAGAATTGAGCCTTGAGGGACTCCGCATGTCATGGATGTCCACTCAGACTTATGGTCTCCTATACTCACATAATAACCTCTCCCTTCTAAGTATGACCTGAACCATTTGAGGACTATCCCAGAAAGCCCCACCCAGTTTTCCAGCCTGTCAAGAAGTATGTCGTGATCGACAGTGTCAAATGCAGCACTGAGGTCGAGTAGTACCAGTACTGATAATTTGCCTGAATCAGTATTTAAGCGAATATCGTTTATTATCTTTATGATACATACTTCTATAACTACTAATTATTTGGATCAGTATTCAAAAAGGATGATCATGGTATTAGGGGTTAACTACGGAGCCCCTAAAGGGACCTTTGCAAAAATAAAAGAAAAAAAAAGACTATCGCGTGCGCACATAAAACCTATTGCGTGCGGACGCGATAGTTTCTTGTGCGCACGCGATGGTTTCTCGTGTGCACGCATTACAATTTCCGGTTTGCGTACACTGTCATTACTATGAGGAAAACAAGAGCATTGATGTCAAAGTTTAAATTTCTCCTCTAGATTAAAAAAGACCAAAGTGTTATTAAACTGTTGATTACAACGCGACCAATAAATCCTTATTTTTAAGGAATTGGTTTAACAGGGATATTAATCATCCTATGAATATGTTTGATAAGTATGGAAATATTTTAACATACGAACAATGTATGCAAATCCATAGTTTTCCTGTGCATTTTAAAGAATTTAATTCTGTCATTAAAGCCATTTCCCCTGCTCTGATTCATCTTATCAAAAGTCATATTCAATTTAACTCCACATTAATGATAAATCCAAAATTGATTTGAAATGGCATTGAATTGATTGATAAAAAATGCTATAGTAAACATATTTGTACAATATTTTAAATACAAAATAAAATGGCACCTAGAGGAATTTTTTTTTTTGGAACTATTTTTTGGAACTAAATATTTTTGATAATATTAATTGGAAGACTGCTTGGTTAATCCCCTTTAAATATTGCATTAATAATAAAACCAAAGAAATACATTTTAAAATTTTGCACACCATTTATCCTGTTAAATCTTGATGTACTCGCTACATCATAAGAAGAATGGCATCTACGCTAATATTAGTGTCTTTGTTTATCCCGAGGTTTTACCGCAGCCTGCCGGATCCAGGCCGTGTCCAGATCTGACGAAGGAGATCCGCCTGGACCCGATGACAATGCAGTGCTGAAGTGTCCACTATCCTCTCCCTATGGAGGATCCCTTTCCCACTCTACAGATAAAGCGTTGTGAATTCCGGCTCGCGTACCCCGAAGTGATAAAATAAAACAAAATTCTGTATCAAAATTTATAGGCAAGAAAAGTAGTTTGTTTAGGCTGGGTTGTATGAATTATAAACCTGCGCACATATTTTAAAAAGCACATAACTATAGAATCCATTCTGAATGAGCATGTGAACGCCGTCAGCGTTAATCACAGGTTCGCGTTTAAAGTCTGATCATTTCGACGGAGGTGAATCAATCAAAGTTAACTTTAGCTGGAAATAACATTATTCAAGAACCGCTATAATGCCAAAACAATCTGTTACCTTAAATTAAATGTTTATCTCTGTAAAGCTGCTTTGAAACAATCCATTGTTAAAAGCGCTATATAAATGAAGATGACTTGACTTGACTTGACACGGTCGCGCTTACACCGCCGCCGGGCAAGCTGTGTCGGCGCTACACACAATGGCCATCCTGCAGATCTTCCAGGCCGACCTTCTCCGAAAAATGGACGAGGAAGGCGCGGAATCGATCTGCGTTGCGGATTTAAGGAGCGCTACAGACCTGGCTCTACGTGCCGCTAAAACTGCTGCACAGGCCGTTGGGCGGAACATGGCCTCTCTCACCGTGGCTGAAAGACATTTGTGGTTAACGCTATCTGAGATGACAGAGGATCGAGATCAAGCCCAAGGCCTCAAAGCCTTCCTAGCCATCCTAGGAAAGCGGCGGTGTTCAAATCTCGCTGCGGCCGGATTTTCACTGAAACATGTCGCTCGTCCAGTTCCATGTAATGTGACTGTTCCAGTGTATTTAGCAGTCAACAAGCCGGTTCAATTACCCACTTGCCTGCACACAAAAGCCGTTTTTACGGCTACCCAGATAAATCCAAAAAAGAGTGTATTTTCTGGTGTCCCGGCCAAAGCCGATGGTGTTATGAGTGTTGTAAGAATGCCCACGCCTCAGTGCCCATTCCCACACACAGACACAGCCCGCCACAATTCAGGGCTAGCACAAATAAAATCGACTCATGTCGATTGTGCAAACGTAGTGAATGTGCCCACGACACAGTGCCCACAAACACTACACGATGCGTGTCCCACGGTTTCTGTAAAAACGAAACCAACACACATTCAGTCAGCGCAAGCCGACGGTGTTTTCAGTGCAGTAAATGTGCCCGCTGTCCCGCGCCCACATTCTCTCACAGACATGCTTAAACCCACAGGGTTTGTCCCGCTCGCTCTCTCTCCACAATCTGTCATAGAGAAACCGAGCGCGACCAGGCTGCCCGCCAGAGGCTATTCGCTACAGTTCGCTCGACGTCCCCGCCGTTACACAGCGCATGTCGAAACCACGGTAAACAAAGAAGTATCTCATCTACTTCGTGCCGAAATAGCGAAACTACTGAGCAAAGGGGCCATAGAACCTTTATCTCAGGCTCAGAGTGAAGGGGGGCTATACAGCAGATATTTTCTGGTACCCAAAAAAGACGGGGGTCACAGACCCATTCTAGATCTACGGCAATTGAACAAAGCGCTTTTAAAAGCGCTTTTAAAGCGCCAGTTCAAAATGCTGACAACCAGGAAAATCCTTGTGCAAGTTCGCCAGGGAGACTGGTTCATATCAATAGATCTGAAAGACGCCTATTTCCAAATACAGATTGCGTCACGTCACAGGCGATTCTTGAGATTCGCCTTCGAGGGCCAGGCATATCAATACACAGTCATACCGTTCGGCCTGTCCCTAGCACCCCGTACATTTACCAAGTACATGGACGCGGCTCTCGCACCCCTGAGACTTCAGGGCATGCGAGTTTTGAACTACTTGGACGATTGGCTGATTCTAGCTCGATCACACTCAGAGCTCATAGAACACAGGGCCACATTACTCGAACATCTCGAGAGACTAGGTCTTACAGTCAATTGGGCGAAGAGTTCGCTGTTTCCCAGCCAGAAAATTTCTTTTCTGGGAACAGTGCTGGACTCGCTGTCTATGACAGCACGTCTGTCGCCGGAGCCCGGACTGGACATTCAGCGCGCCGCGGAAGGATTTCAAAAGGGTTCAGAAAATGCTGGGTCTCATGGCCTCAGCATCTTCGGTACTTCAGCTGGGCCTGCTTCGCATGCGCCCACTGCAGTTATGGCTGAAAGCGCGAGTTCCACCCCGGGCGTGGACCACTGGTCTGTTTCGCCTCAGGGTCGACATGAAATGCGTTTCGGCTCTGGAACCGTGGAAAATAGCCGACTGGTATCAGTCAGGCGTGAGTCTGGGGACTCCCTCGAGTGTGGCAGTGGTGGCATACATACATCGCCAGGGTGGCGTCAGGTCCCGAAATCTTTACAGGCTGACGGAACGCCTCCTGGTCTGGGCTCAGCACAACCTGCTTTCACTGAAAGCGGCGCATGTGCCTGGTCACCTGAATCTGGGACCAGACAGACTGTCCAGAGGCAATGTCCCAGCAGGGGAATGGTCGCTGCACCCGCAGATGGTCCAACTGCTGTGGGAGACATTCGGCAGAGCGCAGGTGGACCTGTTCGCGTCCCAGGAAAACGCTCACTGTCCGGACTTTTTCTCCAAGAGCAGGGATGCGCTGGCCCACGTATGGCCCCGCTGCCCCCTCTATGCTTTTCCCCCCGTCTCGCTCCCGCCTCAAGTCCTGGAACGAATCAGGGAAAACGGATGCCCAGTGCTGCTCGTGGCTCCGCTCTGGACGAACCAGATTTGGTTCCCAGTCCTGATGCGGCTGACCAGCACTGCTCCGTGGCCTATACCGGTGAGGAGAGACCTCCTCTCTCAGGCAAAGGGCTCGATTTGGCATCCTTGCCCGGATTTATGGTCCCTACACGCATGGGCCATCAACGGGTACCCGCTAACCTCCCGGAGGGAGTGCTGAACACGATCACGCAGGCTAGGGCCCCGTCTACTAGACGGCTCTACTCCTCAAAATGGTCAGTGTTCTCTACCTGGTGTCAAGCTCAGGGCTTTTCACCCGTAGACTGCGGGGTTACGGAAGTGCTCTCCTTCCTTCAGGAGCTGCTGGATAAGGGTAGAACGCCATCCACGCTCAAAGTATACGTGGCGGCCATAGCAGCGTTTGCAAAACCAATGTCTGGCCAGTCACTGGGGAAAAACGACCTGGTCGTACGATTCCTAAGGGGAGCTCGGAGGCTGAACCCTCCCAGACCCCCCTCAGTCCCTGTGTGGGACCTTTCTACGGTTCTGGAAGCCATGAAAGGTGCCCCATTCGAGTCAATCCATTTGTCAGACATGAAACACTTGTCAGACATGAAACAGCTGTCTTTCAGAACGGTATTTCTTGTGGCTCTTGCTTCAATGAAGAGCGTGGGGGACTTACAAGCGCTTTCAGTAAGCGCGTCATGTATGGAGTTTGGGCCTAATGACTCTAAAGTCATACTCAAACCAAGGCACGGGTACGTGCCCAAATCCCTCAACACACCATTCAGGGCCCAGGTTATTTCCCTGTGCGCCCTCCCGGTGAATAATGAGGAGGAGGATGCTAATCTCCTCTGCCCCGTCAGGGCGCTGAGAGCTTATGTGTCCCGCTCGTCTGTCTTCAGACAGACCGAGCAGCTCTTTGTTTTGTTTGGCGGACGCTCCAAGGGACTGGCCGCATCAAAACAGAGCCTATCCAGATGGATAGTCGATGCCATAGCGCTGGCTTACACTTCTAAGAACCTGCAGTGTCCTTTGGGTGTCAAAGCGCACTCCACGAGAGGCGTGGCCTCGTCGTGGGCATGGTCTAGCGGGATTTCCTTGCAAGATATCTGTATGGCGGCAGGCTACATTTATAAGGTTTTATAACCTAGAGGTTCCCTCCTTACAGGCTAAGCTGCTGTCGGTCTAGAATTCAGTACTATCTGCCCCGCTGCGCCGGCGCAGAATGCTGAGTTTTGCTTGGGCATCGCTCACTGATTGATAGAACAGTTCCATGGGTGTTGAATAACCCGTACTTATACCCAGTTCAGGCTGAACACGTTCACCCTGTCTGCGTGAAACACTGTTAACATAACTAGCTCCTGTGGGATGCTATTTCATGGGAATGATGCTTGTAGCCTCTCTTCTCCGACTTTCTGTGAGTCTACGGTGATTATGCACTATATGAGCCCCGGGCTACTGCCCTTGGGACTTTGGTGTCGGATACCAGTACGCACGCCGTGTTGCATTGTGTTCCCCATTGCGTAAGATATTACGCAGTACGAGAGATACTCTCGTAAGAGAACGTACTCGGTTACTAACGTAACCTCGGTTCTCTCTAGAGAGGGAACGAGTACTGCGTATCTTGCCGTGCATACAACAGCGCTGGTTCGCTTCAGCGTTGAAAACCAGTTTGTATCAGCCTGTCGAGCGTATTTATAGGCTAAGGCCACGCCTATTCTGGCGGGACGTGACGAAATGGGCGCGAAGCGCCCCCATTGGGTATCGCGTCCCGCAGGGCCTCTCTCGATAGGCTGCTGCTGTTGCCGCAGGGCAGCCAATAGGCGCGCGAGCCGTCTTGCCTATGTCTGCATGCTGCAGCACAGCATTTTACATTAAATCAAAATTAAGGATAATTTTTGGCTTCAATATCTCGTGGAAAAGAGGTTTTCCCCATAGCGTAAGATATTACGCAGTACTCGTTCCCTCTCTAGAGAGAACCGAGGTTACATTAGTAACCGAGTACGTTTTTAATTATTTTACCATTGTCAATAAATTCGTTTGGAAAACCAGTACTTGTTTTTTTCCTTCTAATAATTGAATTTAAAATGTTCCACATACCCTTTATATTGTTTTTATTAGTTTCCAGCAATCTACTATAATAGTCTTTTTTACATTTTCTTAAGATAGCTGTTAATTTATTTTTATATGTCTTATATTTAAATTCTTTCTCTTCAGTTCTATGCTTAACAAAGTCTTTATATAGAGTATTCTTTTTTTTTTTTTTTTTTACAAGCGTTCATCAGACCCCTTGTAACCCAGGGTTTATTTGGACGTTTGGATGTTATCTCTGACTGCTGGATTGGACAATTTTTATAATACAAAGTCAAAAAGGTATTTAGAAATGAATTATATGCTAGGTCAACAGCCCCTTCTTCATACACACTCTTCCAATCTTTAACTAACAAGTCATTTTTTTATTTATTCATGGTGTGATCTGTTCTTAATCTCCTCTGTATATTTATTTTGCTGGTATCCAAAATATAGTGTTTACATTCATGGAGTACAAATATTGGCAGATGGTCAGTAATATCATTTATTAACAATCCACTTTCTAAATTACTACTCATATTATTTGTGAGAATAGTATCTATTATGTTGCTGAGTGGGTGGTAATTCTGCTCGGTTTGTTTATACATAGATATAGGCCTGTACTGTACATTACATCAATAAACTCCTCTATTGCAGGTGATTTACTCGGATTTAAAAAATCTATATTATAATCCCCACAGAAATAAGCAACCTTCTGCTTGGCATTCAAAACCAAGGCCTCAAAGACTTCTTTAAAGCTTTCAATACCAGAGTTGGGTGCTCTATAAACACAACTAACGACTACATTCTTAATTTTACCCATATCGATTTCCACCGTTAAACACTCACAAATATCATCAATAACAGTCGTCATACTTTTAACAATCATATGATTTAACCTATTATCCACAAACATTGCAACTCCCCCACCTCTTTTATTTACTCTATTCACATAATGTAATTGATAACCTTCTAGTTCAAATTGAATTCCTTTATCATGACTGAGCCAACTCTCAGAAATAGCAACTATATTAAATTGCATGGTATTATGTTGCAAGTAGTCTCTGATCTTATTAAAGTTTGCATATAGACTCCTGCTGTTAAAATGTACAATTGATATACCATTCTCCAAGTAAAATTTTTCCTTAAATTGATGTTCAGTATAATAATAACAATTTCTAGTAACTTGTTCAAAAAAATTACTTTCCGGGTCTATATCTCGTTCCTGCATAGTAATTGTTCAATTTGATCGCAAACTTTCTTCCCAATCTCACACATCCTGATCAATGCACATACACACCAGTGAAAGTGATAATAAAGCAATTTGTCCAAGAAAAATCTAACAACAACATAAAATAAGAAAAAAAATTTTTTTTTTAGAAGATATAATATTAAGTTCCAACAGGTAAGCATATTGTAATAGGAGAGTGGGTTCAATATAAGTCTCTGGAACACGAAAAAAGGCACTTGGAAAAACAATAAGTCAACCATCAGTCTCAACCAAAAAGGGAAAAAAATACCTTCACAGTTTATAGCAGGGTTGTTCCAAATAAATGTAAATCTGCTCACCACCACCAAGTTGGACTCTTTATGTCTGAAACAAACCTCTATCAGATAGATCTGGGCCTCAAGAGAATGTTCTTGTTGGCTAAACAATGCCATATTTCTCCAGGTCTTTGAGGTCCCGGATTAACAGGACCTTCATCTCCTCACCAGATAAAGCATTTGTACGTATCCAAATTTTACAGTCCCTTGTCCAAGTTGAATGGATTTTCCTTTGTTTCTTCAGTGCCCTTGCATGTTTAGCTATTTCAGCATTCCTTTTCGTGAGATGTTCATTCACATACACATGCGTGTCTTTTAGCTTTTTTCCTTGTTTCAAGAGTTCTATTTTCTGTTTTCTGTTTACAAATCTCAAAATGATGGTTCTTTCCATTTGTCCGTTCCTTTTGGGGAGGGTATAGCAAGCAGCGATACTCTCCTTGTGAATAGAGATATCCCTTCTATTGAAGAACTTGATCACCTGCTCCTCCAGCGTCTGTTTTTCTTCCTCTGTTATATCAACTTCGCTGCTCTCCCCTCAGGTGACATTGGAGTAAGTGCGGTGTGTTGTTTTTAGGCCATTAATGACCACATCTTCTTTTCTTGTATATTGCTCCAAGTCATCAACTCTTTTCTCCAACTCTGCAATTTTCTCATCCTTCTGTGCAAGTAAGTTATTTAGTTTCTTCACATCCTCTACCAAACCGCTTATCTTGCCCACATGTTCAGCCATTCCATCAATTTTCTTTGCCAATTCTCTCAGAGCTTTCTTGACATCCTCCATTTTGAATTTGACTGGTTTTCACAGTCTTGACAAGTATTGTCAGAAGTGCCCCAAAACATCAAAATAATGGGAAATACTCATAAAGGTTAAATCCCAATATCCATATAAAGCCATAGACTTCACTTATCTACTTGGATGTCAAGTCGTTTTCATGATTTTTGACGGATTCAGTTGCAGTCTCTCAATGCCATTCACTTGGCAGCCATCTTGTTTTCAGGATCTTGTTAATCAATCATTTAGTTGAGCTTCTGTTTGTGTTCTCTGATCAATGCTTATATGTGATTAGAATCCTAAATTAAATTCTTTAAGGAATCTATAAAAAAAAATACAGTATATATTTCTCATCTGTTCAGTGAATTGTGCCTTAATGAGTTGACCAATGCAGAATTAAATTTATTCATATATTACAAACTTTTTTCTTTCTTTTTTTTTTACAGCTGCAGAAGTCCACATATTAAGCCTGCTGTAACTAATAAAGCATCAACAAGAGCAACTTATAACTAAAGTAAATTACTTGACGAGCAAGTTGAATCCAACATGGAAATGCCTGAAAACCCAGTTGTGTTTCCATTAACCCTCTGGGGTCTGAGGTGTTTTTGGGGCCATTGGGATGTTCTGATATGCCCTTACATTTGTGCTTTTTTCAGTTATTTATAAACATGTTAATGGCAAAGGTGTAAATTCACTCTATATAGCACAAACTGGGCTACCATAATTTCTAAGCAACATGGATGTACATATTTGTATTTTTAAGAGAATAATGTTTATGCGTGGTTATTGAAAAAAAAAAAAAAGAAAGTTGTTGAAATAAGGCCACAAAACACATATTGATTATTTCTTCACAAGACTTTTGAAAATTGTATCACATAGCCTAGAATATTTGCTCCAAAACTATGTGAGAATCATCCTGACTACTCATTCAGATAAGACAATAAAGTATTTTTACATTTTTAATGACGTGTTTTGTGTCAGAAAGCTTTATGCGAGGAGGCATGATCTCTCATTAGTATGTATGCATTTCACACCTGAGAAAAACAAAGACCCTCCCATAATGGCCCTATTAGGTGCTATCAGGCCATATCATTATAAGGAGCCTTGCACAAAGAATGAGGAGATTTAAAAAGAATGGCTTTTAGATTGTTTGGATTTATTTACAACACAACATAATCCAAAGATACACACATACCTGTCAACATAGTACATAGAAACATAGTACATACCTGTCATTTCCTAGGTGTTTGATTTTTCATTTTACCATGTTCATGTACAGAGACTGTTGAATGTTGTTGTCAGCAGGACTCATCAGTGGCATCTCTCCCTGTAAAAAATGAAATAAAAAAATAAACACCTTTGAACATGCTGATATCAAGAGAAACTATATGGCTGCATGACTTTGGGCATGCATTGTAGAAAAAAATTGCTTTTTAATTATATATATATATATATATATATATATATATATATATATATATATATATATATATATATATACACACACACACACACACACACACACACACACAGTGCTTAGAATAAGTGAACACACCCATGCTAAAGTTGACTACCCTTCACAATATAGACATGGTTTTATTTCAATTAGCCTAACTGAACATTTATACATAAATAATATATTGTATTTAGACAGTATCACATATTTTACCGGAGGCTGAAATATATTTCACTAAATCATTATAACCTAAGCAGTTATTCGCAAACAAAATAAATTACGCATAAGGCAGTATTTTAGCATGATAATCAGTGTCATAAACTAATCTCAAAACTGAGTGAAATATATGTAGTAGGCTAATATCACATTTAAAAAGTTTACACGAGCGTATAGGGATATTGTTACTGTGAGGTAATCTTTCCTATGTCAAAAGCTAGCCAAAACTAGGCAAAAATATAGTCTGAAAATTCATTTGAACTCTATAATCAGAAAAGGAATTATATAACACTAACCAACTTACTCCGAACTTGTATCCTCGGCGGGGTCAATTCGTTCTTCAAAATGCTGCCGTTGGTCGTAAGAGTTTCAAATTCCTCTGAGGAAAAGGTGAATCCTCGCTGTCCAGAATCATCTGAAGGGCTTCTTCACCGGAGTAGCGTGCCATCCTCAAAACGCGATGAACTATCAGTGAATCTCATGAAGAATCTTTTTGTTTTTATGGCATTGATCGGGGGCGTGTGCGCGATCACCTGAACTATTTACATGTGAACAGCGCCGGGGGCGTGGCGGCCTCAACTCATTAAAAATAATGAGGGGAGAAAGAAAAACTGGACCTCTCCTTGGTTTCAAACGGATTGCATAAACTGAGAATATTTGTTTTTTTATATAAATTACTTCATTTAAAAGGAGAGAATTCAAGCTTCATAAAGAAAAATCTCTCGTGCCTGTGTGACAAGTGATCGCGGAGTTACAGTTAATCTTAGGACACGTTTCAGAATGGACTCACTGACAGAGAGAACGCAGAACTCGCATCATGTTTGTTTTTCTTTATTTGGTGAAAAGCACAACACTTTGTTTTTATTGTGAGTATCCACAAAAAAAAGAAACTTAACAGGATCTAATGATGTATAACACTTATATGTAAGATCAAAATCAACCGAGTATTTTGAGTCTCTTTTGCACTGATAAGAAAAAAAGTGAGCAGATCACGCCGGCGTGATTGCCAACCCCAGAGGGTTAACATCCATGACGGAGGTTGAGAATTTTGAGGAATGGCTCAAAAATCCTGCAAATAATCAACTGAAGTTTAGTGTGGTGAGTTGTTTTTCCCAATCTCATTAAGATAAGTTCACATTACATAGTGTTTTACTGTTAAAGTATGTTGATATTTCCTAATTTTGTTCAGAGTCGATTCTTTCTTTTGGGAGAAAATTACTCAATTTATCATGCATTTACAACTTTGTAGAACGTTTACATTTCACAAACAGCTATGTATTTTACACATTGCATGAAAGGAAACATTTAAAAAGCCATAATAGGGGAACTTTAAAATGACCTTGGGATGTGAATGACCTTGGGATTTTGTTAGTTAATTATTTTGAATGTTTTAAGCAAAATATTTTTATCAGCCATTTTATAAATTTTTTTGAATGGTCTTCCAGCCAATCAGAAAGTCTTATTCTTATGCCTTTAATAAATAACAGATTTTTGTTACATTTTAGATTTCCTCCCTGGCAACTATTGGGGGCCATGACACGAAACGTGTCACATGGAACATCCTTTCCCGCATGTTCCATGATGATGTTGGGAGGAGGATCAACTGGAAGGGCATGAATGGGAAAAAATCATTCAACCAGATGGAGTCAAAGAAGTTACTCCTGTGCAAGTAAATGTATAAACAGGGTACCCCGCGGGTCTTAAAAGCATTGAAAAAGTCTCAAATTAAAGCTTTAAAAGCCTTGAAATTGGTATACAAAGTCTTGGATTTCATTACAAAGGTCTTAAATATTATTTAAGAGACCTAAAAATGTCAGATGTCAGTACACATTTGTTTTAAAGCAACACCAAGGAACTTTTCCTCTGCGGTCGCCCGGCAGGTTGGAAGCGGAATTGTCCATTACTGTTGTCGTAAATAATTTATCCTACCGCAGCTACTGTTGCACACACTAGAGCTTAGATCGGGCCCAAAAAATCAAGCCCGACCCGACCCGAGCCGAGCACGTGCACGTTGTGTCCGAGCCCGGCCCGGCCCAACACATTAACTGTAATTATGAGCCTGGGCCCGATTTAAACCCGACCATTTTTACGTTGGCCGTTATAACCAGGGGAGCGCCAGATCGTTTTTTTAATGCAGGTGCTGAATGGGTGCTAGACCATTGACAGGGGGGAGCGGCGCAATTTTATATATAGATTAGGCTATATTATATAAATACTATTAAGAAATGTGCAAAAATTGGCAACTTAATATTTAACATTCAATTATTTTAATTATCACAATGAAAGTTTTAATTTTATTAAATTGAACAAGCACAACATTCAGCATTCAATCAAATATACTTAAAGATTCATTATTATTAATAATGTTATTTCGACATGTGTGCGACGCGTGCAAAAAGCAAGATGTGGATTTGTAAATTCGGTGACCAGCGTGCCGAGAATTTATTTAATTTATGATGAGATGCTCCAGTTCACGTGCTATGTGACCGCGGCTCGCCGGCGCCTCCATGTCATGATTATATTGTCTGCTATATTTGCTTCTTATTTATTAAATCCAGGCAATTGGTTGATGAAAAATGTATTAAAATTAAGATACAATTTATACAAAGCGAAATTCACTTTAAAGAAAGGCTTTCTACAAAACAAAACATAATTAAGTGGTCAAAATCATGCCTGAACCACTCCATGTCTCCCGATATCGCGCATCCTCCTATCTACTCTGTTCACTTTCATAATCAACATAGATGGAAACAAATAACATAATGTTTTAATAAATATGAAACTAAATGCACTTATTTAATGGCTACTACAGACTCTCTATTTGTACAAATTGCTGCACATTCATTTAATTCTGAATTTTACACAAATTAAGTTGAAAAGCATGTTGCTTTCATTTCGTGCATTTATTAATTATTATCTTTATGAATAATGTAACAAGGACGAAGCATGTAAACTGCGTTGTTTATTTATTCAGAATCGAATAGGTCGAAAATGGATACGAATAAAGAAAAGTAAAAAAACCTCGCCCTCAGCGGTATGCTTGGAGAAGTAACAAAAGAGGACATTGAAGGCTGACTATCATCCTTTCTGTCATGGCAAGCCTGCTTCATGCGTCTGCTCATCGTCGAAGTCCCAGTTTTTTGCTGTCATAGGCGAGCAGCGCGCCGCACTTGCACTCAACAAAGCCAACATGTTGTCACTGCCCACGACTAATTTAAAATATTTCCATATCCGACTTTCCTTCATACTTGCACAAAGTATACTTGCTTAATTCTTTTCTTTACTTCTTCAAGCTCCATGTTGCACTTAAGCTACACAATACAGCACAGTGTGCGTGCGAGTGGAGGAGACGCTGCGCGTGACGTGATCAAGGACCCGACCCGAGCATAGTGGCGGGAAATATCGGCCCGGCCCGTGGGTCGGGTCGGGTCGGGCCCGGGTAGAGAATCTAAGCTCTGGCACGCACGCTGGCTGTTTATCCAGCACCGGGTTTAGAATGAACGATGTCCACAGACAAGGTAGAATGTGGGTCAAAAAGAAGAACCCCAATTTTGCAACATATTCTGGGTTAAATACCTGACCCAAATGTTGGGTTTAAAAAACCCAACATTGTAGTTAACTATAACCCAACTTCTGGGTCAAAAGAACAACCCAATTCAGTCAGCATATTTGTGTTTTGATCTGTGTGAATTACAGAAATATAAGACTTGTTAGACCTACTTTTTTTCTATATTTCTTTGCACAAAACTCTCCAGAAAGTGCCATTTAATGGTTTATTTAAAAACATTTTTTTTTTACTTTTTTCGTTCTCTTTTAAAGATCGGATGGGGGGCCCCATACTACCTTCGCCTTGGGCCCCCAATTTGCTAAATCCGCCACTGTAAATATGTTCTAGCTTTAGTAAGAGAGAGAGGTAACTTTGAGCTCAACATTACGTGGCAAATCATTTAAAGCCTGATCATCCAAACTAAAATCAGTTACGTTTTCTGTACGTAAATCCTCTGAGAGCTCAGTACCAACACTATCAATCTGGATACTGACTTTCAACAGAAATATCTGGGCTTGACCCCTGTTTCTCAAGTATTCCAAGCTTTTTTTTTTTTTACTCTTTATTTGGCATTTTTCTTATTACAACACAACATACAAAGACAAAGAACAAGAGGCACTATATATTGTATAATAACAAAATTAAGTGTTACAGTTAAAGTATTAGAATTGTTCCGCTTCTTTATATGCAAACCATTTTTTCCAGTGCTTATTATATATGTGACCTTTGATACGTAGAAAGTATGTCATTTTCTCCATTGAGTGTATCTCCTCCACTACTTCTTTCCATTGCTCAGTCCGAGGTGGGTCGATCTTTAGCCAAGACCGAGTGATAGCCTTTTTACATGCAATCATTAGAATTTTAAAAAGATAAATGTCATCTTTTTGGACCACCTCACCAGGTAGTAGACCTAACAAGAAAATCTTAGGATCTCTAGGGATGACATTACCCATTATACTCCCAGTAATTAAGAAGATACTGTCCCAAAATTGTTCTAACTTTGAGCACGTCCAAAATATATGAGAGTGATTGGCGTTCCAATGCCCACACTGTCACCAGCATTGCTGTTGTTCACCCCTTTGTTTATTAATAATATGAGGTGTAATGAAAAATCTGACCAGATTCTTCCACCCAAATTCCCTCCATCTTTTCGAGCTAGTAGACGTCTGTTGAGTCACACACATCGAAAGCCAATCACCCTCTGACACTTCCATACACAGCTCCTTTTCCCATTTTGACTTAATATACAAGGTATTATTTCCATTTTGTTTCTGCAGAGCTTTATACAATTTAGAGACAGTTTTACTTGGCAGGAGCTTATAAGCATTAATAAAAACTTTAACAATGCCATTGCCTTCAGGAGAAATACCTACTCTTATTTCACTGTTATAGAAATGTCTCACTTGAAAATATTTGAATAGGTCCCTGTTCTCTAGTTTATATTGTCTCTTGAGTTGTTTGAATGTCTTAAAGGTATTGCCGTCTACAAACTGGCACCGGGCCATGAGGCCTTGATCTTTCCAACTCAAGAATGAATAGTTTATTTCACCTAGTCGAAAACTCGGGTTGCAGGAGGGCCAGATCAAGAGTTTAATATCATTAGCCAATTTGTACTTATTTACAACCTCTTTCCAAATTAAAAGCGTATCTTCAACTATACGATTCCCATCTTTGTTTGTGATAATTTTACCTCCTAGACGGGTTTGAGGTTGGCTCTGTCCCTGGGTTAGTTCAATCAGTCTCCATCGAGCCTCGATTTCTGGGGAACACCAGTAAACCATACATCTCATTTGAGATGCGTAGTAATATTCCTTCAGATTTGGAAGGGCTAAACCGCCATGATCTTTATCGATCTGAAGTGTTCTAAATTTGATCCTTGGTCTAGCCCCTGCCCAAATAAATCGTGATATTAACCGGTCCCAAGCGTGAAAGTGTGAGTCAGAAATCCGGATAGGCAATGACATGAAAAGATACAAAAATCTGGGAAGCAGATTCATTTTCACTATTTCCAATCTAGAATTGAAGTCTAGTGTCAGCATTGTCCAGCGCTTCATGTCTTTTTGTATTGAGTCAATAACTTTCTCAAAATTCAAACTGAACAAATCATCTAGATCTTGAGAGATAAACACACCTAGATACTTTAACTTTTTAGCTTCCCAATTAAGTTTATAATTGTGCCGTATGGATTTACTGGGGGAGTAGTTAATGGTCAAGACTTGTGTTTTGGTAATGTTTAGGTTATAACCAGACAGCTGACCAAACTCTGTCAGAGTTCTCATAAGTTTAGGGAGGCTTACCTCTGGGTTTTGAAGGTAGGCGATAACATCATCTGCAAAAAGTCCAATTGTATGTTCAGTACTAGTGTCAATGGCCTCTAATAAACTTTATATAAAAAAAGCATTTGTAGCCGACTACGCCACCTAGAGTTTAAACTGAGACCCCAGGAACTCACTATGGGAACAGGTTCTTTATCGGAGAAGGGAACAGTGGAAAACAACACCAGAAAAATAGCAATAAAAAACTATTTTATTACAATAAATTTGTTGACAAGAAAGATGAATCAACTGGATAAAAAGAGAGCACAAGTCCCAAAGTCCCGATCTTCAGCTCCGAGGACCGTCAAAGTTCAACTTAGTCTAGGCATCTATATCACAGCTGACGTCCGTTTACGCTCAGTCCCACATAGATGCCAGTGTCTGCTCGACGCTGGAACACAGAGAAGAGAAACAACTGCCAGCATACGACGTCCAACTCACACCTCTTCACATCTAACAGTTACGCAATTTATGGATTAAATAAAACTAGGACCCTTTAAAATATCGGCCGATCAAAAAGTCATTCAAGTAAAATATATGCAAAGCAGGCTCGTTCTCGTCCGTTACAAGGCAATAAACTGGGTTTGATAGGCACACCGCACGATAGAAGTCAGAAACGTACTCACAGCATGACTGGACAGCAAACCTGCTATCCAGTCCAATGTATTCTCGACAGAAGAACCACGTCGGTTTTCTCCACTCGTCTCCCCAGCGTTCACGGTAGTCTCTCGCAGCCGGTCATCAGCCGCCTCCCACGCTGCTGCTCCGACAATGCTCCGCAACTCGCCGACTTCGTGGTCACTCGTCTACAGTGTGCTGCAATCTCACATAGCCATTAGCCGCAAGTGAAACACTCACTCTCTGAAGCAGGCACCGCACAACGTGGTCTTTTCTCGCTCTCGCTGTGTTTGGCTTCAGTACGAATGCGCGTCAACATCTCAGTCACAGTTGTCACGTTTCTATAGGGGAACCTATTTCATCGCTCCACCCCAAAATCCATCGCTTATTAGTTCATTGAATTATCAGAAAATGGAGGTGTGGCTATGGGAATACTGCTTGCAAAGAAAACACAGCAATCAACAAAAAAACACAGCACTTCACACAAAAGAAACACAGCAATTAAATGTGATCATGCATATATATAAAATACATTGTGCAACACCTTTGATCCACAACACCCCCCCACAGTAAAATATAAGCAGTCCCTGCCGAAGTTGTTCAACTCACTCTCTATATCTCATGGGTCGCTGCCCAACATTTATATGTGTAGATCGTCTAACAGTCTCATTTCCCATATTTATAGTTTCAGAAGTCGGAGCAACCCAAACACTATATGGTACATGGTCCCGAGCCATGACTATAGGCGTGGTATTTAAAGTACTAGGGGGTGCTAAAACTTCCCCTTCAGAGGCAGCACACAATTTAAGTGCATTACGGTGCAGAACCTTTTCCTTCCCTCCCTTTTCAGGTCTTACTCGGTACACCAAACCAGTCTCTCCCAATGTTCCTATTACAACATGGGGCACTGGTCCCCACCAGCCACACAGCTTTCCACGACCTTGCCTATTTCGGTCCCTAACCCAGACTTGCTGACCATCTAACAAGGGGACATCCTTAGCCCCACGATCATACGTCTGTTTCATTTTCTCAGGAGCATGATCCATCTTCTTCTTAGCTACAGCATAGGCCCACTTCAATTTTTTGTAATGATCTTGGACCCACCCTTTATGATTCCACTTCTGCTGATCAACCACTACACCCAGCCCCAAATCTACAGGGATCCTTACTGTACGCCCAAACATTAGATATGATGGAGCAAAACCTGTGGCGCTATGTACAGTGTTGTTGTAGCCTTGCATCAGCTCAGGGAGGAAGTCAGGCCACCTATCCTGTTTCTCTTGTTCCAATGTACGGAGCATATTTAGCAATGTCTGGTTAACTCGTTCTACCCTACCATTTCCTGCAGGATGATAGGAAGTAGTTCGACTTTTAACAGTTCCATATAACAGGCAAAACTCCTGAAGCAACTCGGACTCAAAATTTGGTCCTCTATCTGAATGGAACCGCAAAGGGCAACCAAAAGTCTGCACCACATGAGTCCAAAGGGCCCTCACTGTAGTCTGGGCAGTCTGATCTTTTGTTGGAACTGCCCATGCGTAGCGTGTAAACATATCTACCATAACTAATATGTTTTGAAAGCTATCATTAGGCCGTCCCAGAGACAAAAAGTCTAGAGCCACCACTTCTAACGGACAAGACACCGAGATGGGATTAAGGGGCGCTTTATGACTGTCCCTACCCTTCTGCAGGCTGCAGGTGACGCATCCAGAATGGAACCCTCGCATCATCTCCTCCATCTTGGGCCAGTAGAAGTGGGACCGCACTCTGGCCAGTGTACGTTCAACACCTGCATGGGCCAATGCTTCATGATATCGCCTCCACACCTCCTCTTGCTGGACAGCTGGACAAACAATCTGAAATTGACACTCATGGGTAATTGGATCAATCATCTTTTTGTACAACACTCCATCATGGATTTCAAGTCGTGATACATGGCGAAGCAACTGTTGTGCAATCGGGGGTAATGCTCTTCTCTCAAGGGTGGTTAACACACCGGCAGACCTTACATACCGCATAGCCACCTGAAGATCCTCGTCCCCTTGTTGTGCCTCTCGCCACTCATCCATCCCCAAAGCACCAAGAGCGGTGGCATCAATCTGCTGGACCTCTGCAAGCTGGTTCTGCTCTGTTGGGGGCACAGGGAATCGAGACAAACTGTCTGCATTGTCATTTTCCCGCCCCGCCCGATATTTCACTATGAAGTCATAACTGGCTAGTTGGGCCACCCAGCGTTGTTCCACGGCCCCGAACTTAGCCGTTTGTAAGTGGGCCACAGGGTTGTTATCCGTAACCACTGTAAACTTTGATACAGTCAAATAATCTTTGAATTTTTCTGTTACAGCCCACTTCAATGCTAATAACTCCAGTTTAAAGGAACTATAATTTGCATCATTTCTCTCTGCAGGGTGAAGGCTTCGGCTAGCATAAGCGATCACATGCTCCCTTCCATCATACACTTGTGACAGGACAGCACCTAAACCTTGGTGACTGGCATCTGTATACAAGACAAACGGTAAAGCGAAATCTGCATAGGCTAATACAGGGGCTTTCGTTAGACAAGACTTCAAGGTCTCAAATGCAGCCTGGCATGCAGTAGTCCACTCAATCTGACGTGTACCAGACTTTTTATCTACGGGAATGCCAACCAAAAGAGCATTTAGAGGTTGAGCGATTTTAGAAAAATTGGCAATAAACCGCCTGTAGTAGCCTGCAAGGCCCAAAAAGGCCCTTACCTCCCGGACTGTTGAAGGGATAGGCCAACCTTGAACTGCTGCGGTCTTTTCAGGGTCAGGATGTACGCCAGCCTTGTCCACCACATGGCCGAGAAACTTCACCTGCTGTTGAAAGAGCTGGCACTTGTCAGATCTTAATTTTAACCCATAATGAGACAGCCGCTGGAATATCTGTTCAAGATGGCTGAGATGGGTAGAAAAGTCAAATGAGTACACAATAATATCATCCAAGTACACCAAAGAAAAGTCTATTAAATAGTCACTTAAGCAACGCTGCATTAACCGCTGAAATGTGGCAGGTCCATTGCACAGGCCAAAAGGCATACGCTGAAATTCGTATAGCCCCAAAGGGGTGGCGAACGCAGTCTTGGGACGATCCTCTGGGTCTACACCCACCTGCCAATACCCACTTGCCAGATCCAGAGTGCTGAACCACTCAGCCCTCTTCAACATGGTCAGAGTCTCCTCAATTCTGGGAAGAGGAAAAGCATCTTTGTGGGTGACGGCGTTCAATTTCCTATAGTCCACACAGAATCGCCAACTCCCATCCTTTTTCTTCACCATCACCACTGGGGCTGCCCATGGACTAGCACTCTCAGAAATGACTCCTTTATTCAACATGTCGGCCAACAAGGCCTTCATTTCTTGATACATCCTAGGAGGCAATGGTCGAAACCTCTCCCGAATGGGAGGCGCATTCCCAGTATGAATTCTATGCTGTACTACTTCTGTGTACCCCACATCCTCCTCATTCTCAGAAAAAACTTTAGACCATTTTCTCAACAGTGCATCAAGATCTTGGTACTGCTGTGTGGTCAAATCAGATCTTTGAGAAAATTGACATATACCAGGAGAAAATGTATCCTCTGCAAGGGGGCTATTGACTTCATATAGCCGTCCAAGCTTCTGATATTTTCCAACGAAAACACTGTATGGGTGTATATTACAGAGTCTCACAGGGGTTTTACCATCTCTTACCATGGCAATTGTTCGTGCAGCAGCCACAGGTTGTTCAGGCACAGGTTCCACAAGTCCACAGTAATCACGCTGTCGCAGACCCATTCGAGCACGTCCCCAGACTATGACTTCACTCCTTGGTGGAACACGTACACCTCGTCTGTTAGCCAGCCACACATTTCCCAGTGAGCCATCTTCATGAATGCGTGCCGCAACACGTTGACACACCGCCGTAACCTGCTGCCATGCTCGTCGCTCTCTGGTACTCTGGAACAACGATGTAGAATGCCCCTCATTCTGAAAAAGAGCACTCCAACATTGTGAAATTATGTTCATACCAATTATTAAAGGGTTCGTAGAAAATTCATCTTTTACAATGACAACCCCTTGCTCTGGGACTTGAACTCCAGCAACCTTAAAATCAAACACAGCATATCCAATATAGGGGATTTCGAGGCCATTCGCCGCTCTTAATGTCAAAATAGGGGCTTGGCCCAACTTATACTGAGGGAACTTCTCCTCAAACATACTCCGTTGCATCAGAGTGACTTGGGAACCGGTATCCAACAGTCCTGTACACTCAATGTCCTGAATCATGACACTCACCATTGGACAGCCACCAATAAAAGACGAAATGGTCCTTGAATTTTCTGATGGTCTTACTGGCCCCACCGCCTGGACCTCTGCAGCAGGGCAAGTTAGTTTAAATCTCCATTAGGCAGCACACTTTCCTTGCAATACCTTGCTATATGTCCTGACTGTTGACAACGCCGGCATATTGGCCTCCCCTCTGCATCCCACATATTCGAGGAAGACTGCCCCCTTCGTCGCCTAGAAGAAACATTTGGTGGCTGGAAATGGTTATAATTAGGTTGTGCATGATTTGATTGTGCCCCTGGACTAGACGACTTCAACTCCTTCATCACTTCCTGTGTCAGTTCTCGCATCTGCCCTTTAACTTCCTCCAGAATTTCTCGTTTTAATTCAGCTTTCCAGTCAGTCCCCTGTAAGCGAGAATCAATCCTACCAGGCCCACTAACAGCAGCACAAGCCAGTTCATACCTTGGTTGACTGTATTCTGCTTCCAACAGTAAAGCCTCTTGATGCAGATCTGCGAATGTTCCTTCTGGGTTTCGGCGTGCATACGTTCTCAAGGCTCTCAAAAAAGGTCCATCCTCCAACCCCAGCAACAACTGCTCCTTTAGTTGATCTTCAACAAGGGCCCCTTCTGGACTACGTCGCCGCAACCTGCAATAAAGCTCTCGTAATCGTAACACAAACGTCTTAAAAGATTCATCTTGCCTCTGTCTGCAACTAAAGAAATGTGACCTAAGGACAGGAAGAGGCATTTCCCCAGTGTACAAGGTGTCTAAATGCTCAAAAATCTTATTGGCTTTATCCCTATCTCCATCAGCCAAAACACTTATTTCCCGCTTTGCATCACCACCCAGGGCACCAATTACAATTTTAACTTTCTTTGCTTCAGGTACTTCTTGGGCTTCTAAAAGCCCTTGCATTTGTTCTTTCCAGTCTCCATACTTCAAATCACAATCAGTACCTGTAAACTTGGGTACCCAAGGGGCACCAGGAAACACTGGCATCATCATTTTTTTTTATATTCTATCAAGTGCTGTTCCACCGTTCCCGTATCCAACCCTGCCGACTACGCCAAATTATGTCAATGGCCTCTAATAAACTTTATATAAAAAAAGCATTTGTAGCCGACTACGCCACCTAGAGTTTAAACTGAGACCCCAGGAACTCACTATGGGAACAGGTTCTTTATCGGAGAAGGGAACAGTGGAAAACAACACCAGAAAAATAGCAATAAAAAACTATTTTATTACAATAAATTTGTTGACAAGAAAGATGAATCAACTGGATAAAAAGAGAGCACAAGTCCCAAAGTCCCGATCTTCAGCTCCGAGGACCGTCAAAGTTCAACTTAGTCTAGGCATCTATATCACAGCTGACGTCCGTTTACGCTCAGTCCCACATAGATGCCAGTGTCTGCTGGACGCTGGAACACAGAGAAGAGAAACAACTGCCAGCATACGACGTCCAACTCACACCTCTTCACATCTAACAGTTACGCAATTTATGGATTAAATAAAACTAGGACCCTTTAAAATATCGGCCGATCAAAAAGTCATTCAAGTAAAATATATGCAAAGCAGGCTCGTTCTCGTCCGTTACAAGGCAATAAACTGGGTTTGATAGGCACACCGCACGATAGAAGTCAGAAACGTACTCACAGCATGACTGGACAGCAAACCTGCTATCCAGTCCAATGTATTCTCGACAGAAGAACCACGTCGGTTTTCTCCACTCGTCTCCCCAGCGTTCACGGTAGTCTCTCGCAGCCGGTCATCAGCCGCCTCCCACGCTGCTGCTCCGACAATGCTCCGCAACTCGCCGACTTTGTGGTCACTCGTCTACAGTGTGCTGCAATCTCACATAGCCATAAGCCGCAAGTGAAACACTCACTCTCTAAAGCAGGCACCGCACAACGTGGTCTCTTCTCGCTCTCGCTGTGTTTGGCTTCAGTACGAATGCGCCTCAACGTCTCAGTCACAGTTGTCACGTTTCTATAGGGGAACCTATTTCTCTTGCTCCACCCCAAAATCCATCGCTTATTAGTTCATTGAATTATCAGAAAATGGAGGTGTGGCTATGGGAATACTGCTTGCAAAGAAAACACAGCAATCAACAAAAAAACACAGCACTTCACACAAAAGAAACACAGCAATTAAATGTGATCATGCATATATATAAAATACATTGTGCAACACCTTTGATCCACAACACTAGCAATAGTAATGCCTTTAAGCTCTTCATTTTGCCTAATAGCCTGTGCCAAGGGCTCTATGAATAACGCGAAGAGCGCTGGACTGAGGCAACAGCCTTGTCGAGTACCTCTAAACAGTTGAAAGCTATCAGTTAGGTGGCCATTAATTTTTACCCTGCCCATCGGTCTATCATACAGTGACTGGATACACCTAATAAATTGATTATTAAAGCCAAGACGCTCAAGTACCTTGTATAAAAATGGCCAGCTGACCCGATCAAAGGCTTTCTCCGCGTCGAGGCTGACTAAAGCCAAACTCAGTTGTTGTTTCTTGGCTTGGTCTATGACATGCAATGTTCGTCTTATACTGTCGTGAGTTTGACGGCCTTTAATGAATCCTGTTTGGTCCTCATGAATCAAATCTATAAGATAATACTCCATTCTCTTAGAGATTATAGAGGTAAAGAGTTTGTAATCAACATTCAGTATTGAGATCGGGCGATATGACTCACAATATTCTATATTTTTTCCTTCCTTAGGAAGGACAGATATTACCGCCTCTCTCCATGATGGCGGTATCTCTGCTCTACTCAGAGTCCAATTAAAAGACTCCAGCAGAACAGGAGCAAGCTCCTCCTTGAAAATCTTGTACCACTCATTTGAAAACCCATCGCTACCTGGGCATTTGTTAGTTTTCAGATTTCCAATAGCTGCGTCCAATTCTTTTCGAGTGATAGGGGTAGTTAATGCGCCATTTTGTATTAATCCTAGGGAAGGCAGGTCTAAACCTCTCAAATACTGTGTAATAACGCTTTCATTTACTGATTTTGAGGGTGTGTATAGTGTTTGATAATAATTTTCAAAGATTTTATGAACTTACATTTACATTTACATTTAGTCATTTAGCAGACGCTTTTATCCAAAGCGACTTACAATTGAGGACTAAACCAAGCGAGTCATCGTGAAGAGGCAAAAACAACGCAAGAAGTGCTCAAAATACAAAGTTCAGACATTGCTCGGAGTGGCATAAGCCAGGCAAGCGAGGATTTAAAGGAAAGGATTTTTTTTTATTTTTTTATTTTTTTTATGTTAAGTGCTCCCGGAAGAGATGAGTTTTCAGTTGCCTTTTGAATGCTGTCAGGGATTCTGCATTCCGGATGAGGGTGGGGAGATCATTCCACCAGCATGGAACCGTGAATGAGAATGTTCTGGAGAGTGATTTTGTGCCCCGCTGTGATGGTACCACAAGCCGTTGCTCATTGACCGATCGTAGGCTTCTGGTAGGGATGTACACTTGTAGTAGTGAGTGGAAGTAGGAGGGGGCTGAACCTGTGGTCAATCTGTAAGCAAGCGTCAAAGCCTTGAACTTGATGCGAGCAGAGAGTGGTAGCCAGTGCAGAGAGATGAACAGAGGAGTGACGTGGGCCCTTTTGGGCTCGTTGAAGACGAGACGAGCTGCAGCATTCTGGATCATTTGTAGAGGTTTAGTTGCACATGATGGAAGTCCAGCCAGAAGAGCATTGCAGTAATCAAGCCTAGAAATGACCAGGGCCTGGACGAGAAGTTGTATTGCATGCTCAGTTAGGAAAGGTCTGATCTTCCTGATGTTGTTCATAGCAAACCTGCATGATCGAGTTGTCTTTGTAATGTGGTCAGTGAAGGTCAGCTGATCATCAAAGATTACTCCAAGATTTCTGACCGACCTTGATGGGGTGATTGAGGATGAATCTAGCTGGATAGTGAGGTCGTGCTGTAGAGACTGATTGGCAGGGAGGACGAGAAGCTCAGTCTTTGCCAGGTTGAGCTGCAGGTGATGTTCCTTCATCCACACCGAGATGTCCGCCAGACAGCTTGAGATCCGTACAGCTACTGTGGGATCATCTGGTTGAAATGAGAGGTAGAGTTGGGTGTCATCAGCATAGCAATGGTAAGAGAAACCATGTGCCTGTATGATGGGTCCCAGTGATGTGGTGTAAATGGAGAAGAGGAGCGGTCCAAGAACTGAACCCTGGGGAACCCCTGTGGTCAGCTGATGTGCTTTGGATACCTCACCTCTCCATGCGACCTTGAAGGACCTACCTGTGAGATAGGACTCAAACCAGTTGAGGGAGGTTCCAGTGATGCCCAGTGATGAGAGGGCGGACAAGAGGATCTGATGATTCACTGTGTCGAAAGCAGCAGACAGGTCCACTTGTTTAATATCATAAGTCAAACTATCAGTTAAAGGGTCTCTAATTTTGGTAATCGAGTGCTTCAATTGCTGCTTTCGGAGGCGCCTTGCTAGAATTCTTGTGGCTTTTGGACCAGATTCGTAAAAAGTCTGCTTTGAAAATCGTAATTGTTTCTCTATCTCCTCGTGTATCATATCATTTATATTATTTTTAATAACTGTTATTTGTTCTGTCAATTCTTGATAATTAGTACTTTCTTGTTGTTTTAGTTCTAAACTCCTAAGTGTCTTTTCCAACATATCATATTTTAATCGTTTTATCTTCTTCAAATAGGCAGTTCTTGAAATGAGTCTGCCTCTCATTACTGCTTTTACAGTATCCCAAACCAGAGCCGGATTTACCTGACCATTGTTATTATCCTCTACGCATTCTACTATTTCCTTCTTAATGTCATTCCTTGTGGTTTCCTTGTTGAGAACGCTTATATTTAAGCGCCATAAAGTTGTTTTTGGTTGGTTAGATAAATTAATAGACAAATAAACAATATTGTGGTCAGATATATCAGAAGTTCCAATTTTGCATTCCTTCACTCTAAACCTGTCAGTGGTGTTCATCAAAAAGAAGTCAATCCTGGAGTGAACTTTATGTGTGAGAGAATAATGGGTAAAATCTCTCTCTTTAATGTGGAAATCCCTCCAGACATCAAACATACCCGTCTCTCTAATTAAAATATTAAGATCTTTTGACCTGCCAGTTTTTTTGTTTTTTTGGAGCTGGTTGTATCCATGGCATAATTTAGAATTGTATTCCAATCTCCAGCACAAACTAGAATCCCCTCACTTACTGAGATCATTGTATCAAAAAGCAATTTAAAAAATTTCCTGTCACTTTCCGGTGGGACGTAAATGTTAGCGAACGTGACCACAACATTATCAATTCTTCCTTTTATAATAATAAACCTGCCTTCTTTATCAACCATTTCAGAGATTAATTCAAAGTTTAAAGAGTTGGAAATGAGAGTAGCCACCCCTCTTTTCCTACTGTTTTTACACCAGCTATGAAATGTATTAGAGTACCCTAATGCTTTAAACTTATCATGTTCTTGCTTAGACATATGCGTCTCCTGTAGAAAAGCTACTTGTATCCCATCTCTTCTCAATTTAGCTAGAACCCTTTTTCTTTTCACTGGATTACTCAAGCCATTTACATTTAAAGAAGCTATTTTTAAATCGTATGACACTGATTATAACAAAAACACTTACATGGTTTAGCGACCCCTAAAAACACACATTGAACAATAACAAAAAAGAACCTTGATGAACTGACTTCCAAACGGAAAGAGGATCCTTCCTCCTCCCCTGTAACCCCGTTGGCAGGTTGAGGGTTAAGTCTCTCTGGGTGAGAGGGCCCGAAAAAGACAGTAGATGTGTCTAGATGTGTAAACACGTCCATCTTATTTGTCCAACGTAGACGATAAAGTGTGGCCTCTCCCACGTAGTAGATAATCAACTCCTGGCCTTAAAAATAAAATAAAAAATAAAAAAATAAAAACATCGCGTTGTAGCATGATGCCCTGCTCCTTTCTAATCCGATTGATCCCTCTGGAATTCTTGCAACTTGGCCTTCGCTCTGAGCGCCACGGCGGGTCCGCTGCTTCACGCCGGCTGCCAGCCCAATAACTCCCGAAGACGAGACTCCACGCTGGTCCCTCCGTCGACTGTAACCGGCTCCTCCACTTGAAATCCGTGTCTCTTCAGTTCCTTGTAAGCTTCCCGAGCGCTGGAGTATGTGCGCACGCCAGTCTCCCAGTGGATCCTCATGTTAGTGAACAGCGTTTGGAAACGTATGCCTTTGTCCTTGAGTATTTTTTTAATGGCGTTGTATTCTTTGCGCCTCTTAACAATCTCGGGTGCGTAATCATGGTCGAAGTGTATAAATGCGGTGCCCACCTGTATCTTGCCTTTTTTCCACACTTCCCTCAAGATCATTTCTTTCGTAGAAAACTCCAGAAAATTAACAATTACAGCCCTCGGTGATGCTCCGGGCGGGGGTTTACTTGCAAGAGCCCGATGTGCGCGTTGTATTTTAAGGTTAAAGTCCTCCGGTAGTTGTAGCTGGCTCTGCAAGAGTTTATCAATAAACTGCGTTACAGAGACCCCCTCTTGCCCTTCTGGTACCCCAAAGACACGTATGTTATTTCTTCTGGATCGTGATTGTAAGTCAAGCACTTTGATCTGAAGTTTCCTCTGCTGTTCGAGGCAGGTACACAGCGCCTCAGTCGCCTCCTCTGCCCAGCCCTCCACCTGGTTCACGCGGGCCTCCGCCTCATCCATGCGCTGTGATAGGCCTTGTACATCGGTTGCAATATTATCCAGTTTACCGTTGATTTCTTGTCCCAATTGGCCAATATCCTGTTTGAGCTTTGCATTGTCTTCTTGTAGATCGGATTTTAAGTCCTCTATTGCCTTAAGTACCCCAGCGGTGTTCATGCTTTTCCCGGGGCTCCCCGTTCCCGCGCCAGCCGTGACGTCGCTAGCTTGGTCCGGTTGGGTATTAGCTTTTGCGGCTGAGGCACTTTTATTATGAGCTTTGGGCATTTTTATCGATTTTTTTGTGGCCTAGTATGCTTCTTCTCCCTTTCATGAATTATTTTGTTAAAAATAACAAACAGAATTGCGAGTTCAAACGGGATTTTCGAGGTTAAAGTGGGAGAGAGGTTTCAATGCGACCGACTACTCCATGAGCACACCCGGAAGTCAAGTATTCCAAGCTTTAAGTCAGTAACTGAACAATCCTTATGTTTTCTGCTTCTATGAGTTTGAAACGAAGCATAAATATTTGTTTTGTATGAACACCTCTGAAACACACAATCAACTGTTTCACTGTTTTTCAGATGCTGTGCTATATGTTGAAAATAGTGTTTCAAAGTGGAATGTTGATTACAATTGCATAAGAGACATTTAAACGTGGTCAGTTGAGTTTGTGAGGAGTTATGAAGACTTCTTGATAAGTGGCTCAAAAGTGCCTTCCGAGTTTTGCAGGTACAAGGACAGTGGAAATGGATGCATGCATAAGAATGGTGGCGTCCATAATGTCTGTGTTCAAGCTTATAATGTTTAAGGAGCTCAGATCTTCATGAAACAGAAGTACCACAGCCCTTGCATTTCCACATTCATTCGAAAACTAGGAAATGAAAAAAGCATGGTAAATTTGCATTTAATTTATAGAATCAGTTGTTTGTTGTCAATACTTCTCACTTTGAAAGGCATTGCTTTCCTGCTAAAGAAGTTATTCATTTCATATTACTAGCTCACCGAGTATTTCAATTAAGTGAATAGGTTTTACTGTGTGATACACAAAATCCATAGTGTTTTCTTTTTTGGCACGATAACTGCAATCATTCTTTTTAACTAATATTTTAGATAAATTTGAAGGACATTTGAAGCTGCATGAAATAACTTAGCATTTTATTCATTTATTTATACTGTCTGGTAAAAGAAACCACATTAAATTGGGTGGGTAACTTCGTGATTAGTTTTGATTTGGGGTAATTAGTAATTCTCGAAATGTAATAAAAAAATATCAAATAAATAAAATACTGACATGAAGTGAACCCTCCATTATATTTTCATATTATCATGTAATGTCTATACACACTAAAATGGGTCAAAAATAACCCATAATAGGTTAATTTTGACCCAAATCCTGGGTTAAAAAGGGACCAACTAATTTCTGGGTTATTTCAACCCAGAAAATTGGGGTTCTTCTTTTTGACCCACATTCTGGGTTAACCCTCTGGGGTCTGAGGTGTTTTTGGGGCCATTGGGATGTTCTGATATGCTCTTCAGATATGCTTTTTTCAGTTATTTATAAACATGTTAATGCCAAAGGTGTAAATTCACTCTATATAGCACAAACTGGGCTACCATAATATCTAAGTAACATGTATGTACATGTTTGTATTTTTAAGAGAATAATGTTTATGCGTGGTTATTGAAAAAAATGAAAATGAAAGTTTTTGAAATAAGGCCACAAAACACATATTGATTATTTCTTCACAAGACTTTTGAAAATTGTATCACATAGCCTAGAATATTTGCTCCAAAACTATGTGAGAATCATCCTGACTACTCATTCAGATAAGACAATAAAGTATTTTTACATTTTTAATGACGTGTTTTGTGTCAGAAAGCTTTATGCGGGGAGGCTTGATCTCTCATTAATATGTATGCATTTCACACCTGAGAAAGACAAAGACCCTCCCATAATGGCCCTATTAGGTGCTATCAGGCCATATCATTATAAGGAGCCTTGCACAAAGAATGAGGAGATTTAAAAAAGAATGGCTTTTAGATTGTTTGGATTTATTTACAACACAACATAATCCAAAGATACACAACAAAGGACAAAAAAGCACATCAGTAAACACACTGATCTAAAGACAGAGGCTTGAACAGTCACACAACTTTGTGCCATTGAAACATAGTACATACCTGTCATTTCCAAGGTGTTTGATTTTTCATTTTACCATGTTCATGTACAGAGACTGTTGAATGTTGAAGTCAGCAGGACTCATCAGTGGCATCTCTCCCTGTAAAAAATGAAATAAAAAACACATTTGAACATGCTGATATCAAGAGAAACTATATGGCTGCACGACTTTGGGCATGCATTGTAGAAAAAATTGCGATTTAATATATATATATATATATATATATATATATATATATATATATATATATATATTAGGGCTGGGTAAAAAAATATAGATTTCTCGATATTAATCGATTCTCATTTTTACGAACCAATATCGATTCTTAAATCTCAAGAATCGATCAGTCATATTACATATTCATTATAATTTTTAATGTTCTTCAATATTTAATGCATGTTATAAATCTGGCAAGTTTTTATGACAGCCACCATTTACATGTTTATATTTCATATAACTTTCTTATTATAAAAATAAATAAGTGTAATTTAAGTGTTTGTATAGCTTCAAATCAGTTAATTTTTACCTTCAAAATTATAGTAGGCTAATGAAGCCTAGTAGGCTACAACTGACTCCCATAGTTTACAGCATTAGTTAAGAGATTTGTTTTCCTTGAAAAAATGTGCCATGTATTGTACCTGATATCCAAAATAATCAATATTGAATCGAATCGTAATCGAATCGAATTGCAAGCTTGTGAATCGAAATCGAATCGAATTGTGAAATTTGTGTCAATACCCAGCCCTAATATATATATATATATATATATATACACACACACACACACACACACACACACACACACAGTGCTTAGAATAAGTGAACACACCCATGCTAAAGTTGACTACCCTTCACAATATAGACATGGTTTTATTTCAGTTAGCCTGACTGAACATTTATACATAAATAATATATTGTATTTAGACAGTATCACATATTTTACCAGAGGCTGAAATATATTTCACTAAATCATTATAACCTAAGCAGTTATTCGCAAACAAAATAAATTACGCATAAGGCAGTATTTTAGCATGATAATCAGTGTCATAAACTAATCTCAAAACTGAGTGAAATATATGTAGTAGGCTAATATCACATTTAAAAAGTTTACACGAGCGTATAGGGATATTGTGACTGTGAGGTAATCTTTCCTATGTCAAAAGCTAGCCAAAACTAGGCAAAAATATAGTCTGAAAATTCATTTGAGCTCTATAATCAGAAAAGGAATTATATAACACTAAACAACTTACTCCGAACTTGTATCCTCGGCGGGGTCAATTCGTTCTTCAAAATGCAGCCGTTTGTCGTCAGAGTTTCAAATTCCTCTGAGGAAAAGGTGAATCCTCGCTGTCCAGTATCATCTGAAGGGCTTCTTCACCGGAGTAGCGTGCCATCCTCAAAACGAGATGAACTATCAGTGAATCTCATGCAGAATCTTTGTGTTTTTATGGCATTGATCGGGGGCGTGTGCGCGATCACCTGAACTATTTACATGTGAACAGCGCCGGCGGCCTCAACTCATTAAAAATAATGAGGGGAGAAAGAAAAAACTGGACCTCTCCTTGGTTTCAAACGGATTGCATAAACCGAGAATATTTGTTTTTTATATAAATTACTTCATTTAAAGGAAGAGAATTCAAGCTTCATAAAGAAAAATCTCTTGTGCCTGTGAGACAAGTAATCGCGGAGTTACAGTTAATCTTAGGATGCGTTTCAGAATGGACTTCACTGACAGAGAGAACGCAGAACTCGCATCATGTTTGTTTTTCTTTATTTGGTGAAAAGCACAACACTTTGTTTTTATTGTGAATATCCACAAAAAAGAGAAACTTAACAGGATCTAATGATGTATAGCACTTATATGTAAGATCAAAATCAACCGAGTATTTTGAGTCTCTTTTGCACTGATAAGAAAAAAAGCGAGCAGATCACGCCGGCGTGATTGCCAACCCCAGAGGGTTAAATGAAGTAATTTATATAAAAAAGCAACTATTCTCAGTTGATGTAATCTGTATGAAAAGAGAGAGATGTCGGTCTTTTTCCTTTCACCTAATTATAGCGTATGACGTGTTAATGTGACCACGCCCACTGAGAGCGCGCGCTATTCAAACGTTAATGTTGAGGCAAGCCATGAAAACGCCCACATCAGAACGCGCTAAACTTTATCTCGTCTTGCTGCGCAGTGAGGAATAATTCCTGGAAAAGTTAACTCAGTTACCTGTTTCATTTCGAGGAGCACGGATTCAGCTGATGTAGTAAGTCATTTATTCTTAAGTGTTTTGTTCTAATCGCGTTATTGAACAGTGTCTGTAAACTGCACAAAGACTGTTTAAATTTTAAATGCGTGTCTGTGTGCGAATGAATGGACGAATTCACAGACGCGCGCGCGCTGTGCGTTCATTCACTCTCGCTCCTACATTAGTAAGACTACTGAGATTTGTTCTAATCGCAATATAGAATAGTATCTGTAAAACCAAAAAGACTGTTTAAATATGAATCGGGTGTCTGGGTGTGTGAACAAACGAACGCACAGATGCATAGCCTACTGTTACAGACGAAATAGATTAGAGAGTTTTTACTATAAAATAGACATCAAATAAGCTTTAGTTAGACAGTTTCTGCTCATATGTTAAATATATAGTAGCCTATGTTTTGTCAAAAATAAACTAATCAACTGTTATCCAATGCAAGCTTATAATACTTTATATGGAAAAAAAAATTCTTTTCAAGATGTTTCCAACTCTAACTTTGAACCAATTCTATAAAATGACCCATATAACCTATTTGACCAGGATTTGTTTCCAGGTATGACTAAAAATGGGTTTTTGACTTTCATTTATATTTTGATTATATATATATATATATATATATATATATATATATATGTATATGTATGCTGTCCTTTAAATTTTTGCTTGTGTGACACCTGAATGAAAGGCTCATTATTATGCGGGTCAGATGAGAATCACCTAATTATTCATGATGGGGCTTGGACTGTTCAAGCCCATTCGCATATTGCCTTGGCAAACAAAAAAAAGTTTTTCACAATAAAACCCAATTCACAGTTTTATGTGAATGATTAGGCAGGATGTTTTTCAGATCATTTTGAAGAAAAACACTAGACAACAACATCCATTAGTCAAAAGTCTTGTGGACACATATTTATTATGTGTTTTGTGGCCTTATTTCAGAAACTTTCATTTTTAGTTTTTTCAATAACCACGCATAAACAATATTCTCTCAAATATACAAACATGTACATACAAGTTGCTCACATATTATCGTAACCCTGTTTGTGCTAAATATAGTGTAATTTCACCGGTGCCATTAATATGTTTATAAGCAACTGAAAAAAAAACACAAATGTCACAGCATGTCAGAACATCTCAAGGACCCCAAAACACCTTAGATCCCAGAGGGTTAAATTAAATAGAAAACTTTCAACCAAATAAAAAAAATATAGATTGAGAAAAAATAATAAATTTAGCTGTAACAAATTACAGTAATTTTTTTTAGGTTGGTCCAAAGTATAATTTTTTTCAGTGTAGTAGTTCTTAGTACTCTTGGAGATATGAAAAAAAAAATGAGTTGCTGGTAATATCTCATTCAACTGAGCACTATTACTTACTAATTCATTAATCGGAGTTTATGTTAGCTAATAGCAGTTACTAGAATGTTAAAGGGTTAGTTCACCCAAAAATGAAAATTAAGTCATTAATTACTCACCCCCATGCTGTACCAACCCCGTAAGACCTTCATTCGTCTTCGGAACACAAATGAAGATATTTTTGATTAAATGTGACAGCTGCATCACTCCTCCATAGGCTCCCTAAGGGAATGAATCCTGACGGAGAACTTAACTGAAGTAGTTGAAGGAGATCGCAATTCTCGCGCATGCGTCGTGGAAATCTCTTGAAGTCTCGTTACAGGCCTACAAGGAAGAAAAGGAATAGTCGAATAAAGTCGTTATTTTGGTTTTATTTCCGCACAAAAACTATGCTCGTCGCTTGATAAACATATAGTTGAGCCACTGTTGTGACATGGAATATTTAAACATTTTCTTCATTGACTTTCTGGGCCGTCAGGATTCATTCCCTTAGGGAGCCTATGGAGGAGTGATCCAGCTGTCACATTTAATCATAAATATCTTCATTTGTGTTCCGAAGACGAACGAAGGTCTTACGGGGTTGGTACAGCATGGGGGTGAGTAATTAATGACTTAATTTTCATTTTTGGGTGAACTAACCCTTTAACAGTGTGTTACTAATTTGTCCCGGTGTAGTTATTCATTAATGAAGGAACAGTAATTGTGTTGCTGGCTTGACATGGAAATCTATCTATACGCCTGAAAACAATTCATTAAAAATGGATTCCTTCTCACACAAAACAAAATGATCATTTAAAGCTTATTCCCTTGTGTATCTTTAAGTCCACTCTAAAATGTATATAAGACCTTAGACTTCATGAAGTAGGAAGATTTAGGTACTGAGTTAAAGATGAATCCATCCCTTGTGTCTGAAGAACAGAGGTGTGGATTTTAAAATCCTATCGTGAAATTCCAGGGGTGGTGGTGAAATGTGTTGATCTAAGCAAAGGTTGGAGAGTGGGAAGCCATGGAATGTTACTTGGGGAGAGGAAAACCTGGAGAGCCTTTAGTTTACACCAGAGTTTGGGCTTCATTCCTGCTCTTGGAATCATTCTCATCCTGTGTGTGTGTGTGTGTGTGTGTGTGTGTGTGTGTGTGTGTGTGTGTGTGTGTGTGTGTGTGTGTGTGTGTGTGTGCACACGCATCCATCTGTTTTACATAACTGAACCTTTTTGTGAGAACACAAACTTTATAAATGTTTCTAAACTTTAAAGCAAGAAAGGAAAACTCATTCATTAAGTTTCAACTCAACACTACTTGGCAGAACAAATTAATCTACAGAAATGAAGAAATAATATTAGTCAAAAGGAAAGCAGTTCAAGCTAACCCAAGAGGGCCATCATACACATTTTTCTGTGACGAGCCTGGCTGTTTGACCCCAGGACTCTTCTCAGAAGGGTAATAGGAGCATTGCATGTTGAGGTCCCATTGTAAATAAACCTCAAAGCTGTGAACAGAAGCTTGTAATTTTCACAAATATATTCCACAACCACAGTAAGGCATGCTTAATAATCTTGCCAACAATAACACTAAAACTACATAGAAAAAAAAACATAATTATATTGTAACACTTATTGGCATATGAATACACGTCCCAATAAAATCGTACCAAATGGCATCAGTTACAATACTGCAAACTTTCAATAAAAAGCGTAATCATTTAGTTATTACTTTTATACACTTTTATTTTAGTTTAGTTACATTCACTCTGATATACTCTACATGTTCATGACATATAAAATTACATTTTAATAATTCAATATGAAAGTAATGTGTGTATATATATATATATATATATATATATATATATATATATATAGAACGGAATCCGCACAGTTCTTTGTTTTCCTCCCATACAGCATAATTACCCATGTTTTGTCTACCTTCACACAACCTAGCAGGCTATTCCTTTTGAATAGTCACAGTGGTAAAGTCATGAAGTCATGACCCTACTTATATTATTGTTATGTATGTTGTTCTGGTATGTCTGCCCAGGTAACTAAAGGCTATACACTTGTAATTACCAGAATGTGCTCTTGTGGGATTTCGAATTATAAGTGTCCCTTGTGCATGGAGAAGCTCACTGCCTACAGGTCGTTCCTTTCCAGTCGTAGAAAGAACAGACCCATCTGGCAGCTCCCAGGTTATCTCTGGTATAGGTATTCCATTAGCAATGCATTTAAGATGAACAGTAACTCCAGCCACTCCTCTCATAGTTGGTGGTGGCCCATCAGTGATCCGGGGTGGATATGCAATAATTATGACAGGCACAGCAAGAACTGCCTCACCAGCATCATTCTTTGCTCGGCACACATAATTGCCGCGATCATTCATGGTTGTATCATGTATAACAAATGTCCCATTGTCCATTAAATGGTAGCGTCCACTGACCTGTGGACGTGCAAGAACAAAACCTCCTGGTGTGGTCCATGAAACACTAGGCTGGATTTCATCTGTCAGGCAATGTAGGAAGAAGGTCTCTCCAGAAATACCTTGGATAACTCCCTTTGGCCGTGTTAGAATATAAGGCTGTTGAATCACCTCAAACACAACCAGCTTCTCAATATAGCCTATTTTGTTTTTTGCAGCACAGCGGTATTTACCAGTGTCCTCTATGCTGGAGTTATAAATAACAAACATGCCATCCTTAGCCAGATGATACCGTGAGCCCTCAAACCCAGGTTCTCCACTGAACCGAGTTCTATTGGGTAGTGTCCATATGATCTCAGGTGTGGGTTGCCCATCAGCAGAACAGTTTAGCATTGCAGTTCTCCCTACCCGAGTCACCACTCTCTCATTAAATGGGTTCTTAAAAATGGGCCTCCTGAGCTTGTCGGTCACTTCCAGTTGAACCACCATGACTGCTTCACCTCCATTATTCTGAGCCATACAAATAAATTCTGCTGTATCTGACGGCCGAACATTACGGATCTCTAGTGTACCATTGTGATGGACATTAATCCTGCTACCATAATATGGAGAAGCAAGAAATATATTGTCAGGCATGATCCATGTGATCTTTGGTGCTGGATTCCCTTCAGCCTTGCAGTCTATTAGTTTTCTAGTGTGTTTGATCGCTGTCTCTTTCATCACAGTTTTATTTTGTTTGAAGCCATTGATGATGGGTGGGTTGCCATCAATGTCCAGCTTGTATACTTTATTCTCCTCACCTGCAGCATTCCGAGCCATGCAGATATACTCTCCAGAATCAACTAATTTAACATTTCGTATATCAAGGGACCCATTAGCATGCACTAAATAACGCTCATTAGATGCAGCAATCATGTCTTTGGAAGGGAGCATCCAAAGGACCTTTGGCTTGGGCTCACCTATAGCCTTACAGTCAAATAGAACGTTTCCACCAGGCTTCACTTTGGCATAGGAGAGCTTAGGGCGTTCAATGCGAGGCACTGCAGTTACCACACTAATGTGAACATGCATTTTGTCCTTACCCAGTTTGTTTTCAGCATAACAGGTATAGTCACCTTCCTCATCAGTACCCACTTTATTCAGGTACAGTGTTCCATTATTAAACAAGATGTACCGTTTGAACTGATCCACTTCTGTTCCATCTGCTTGCAGGGCACCATTCACCAAGGTACCATCAGGAAGTCCCCAAGATATCTCTGGCATAGGGACACCAGCAGCCATACAGTCCACTTTTAGGTCATTGCCATAAGGCACTTGCTTCCTACTAAAGATGTTTGGATCAATCCGAGCTGGCTTCATGGAAACTGACACACTTATTAACTGTGCATCATCCCCAACTTTGTTGCGTGCAACACAAAGGAAGTCCCCAGCATCTTTTTCATTGACCGATTCAATGATGAGGGTACCGTTTTCCAGGACTTTGATACGACTGCCCATTCTGAAATGAGAATGTGATATTTTTTAATGCATGTTTACATCATGAATTTGGTTTGAGAACATTTACAGAATTGTTGAAATAGGATATCCATTTGTATGCTCATATTTCATTATTTTATCCTAATTAAGATGCAATCGAATCGTTAATTCCAGGGTTAAATCAGGGTTAAATCAGTTATGCAAAACATAAAATAAAATGAATAATTGTCATTGCATAAAAAAAAATCATTGTCCAGTACTCACAAATAATAAGAGAACTCAAAAGTTTTGGGGAATCTCTTTCAGTGGCTATGTTTACATGCACAACTTTTGTTTCAATCGGAATTAATTCATTCTGATTGATTCATTTTTTTGACACGCGCCCAATGCACAAATATACAGAGTTTCCCGCTGTTTGCGCATACTATTCTCCTACATTGCCTCTTTTCCTTTAAAAAAAAAAAAGCAGACTTAATATTTATCAATAAAAACACCCCTTCCCGAGCCCAAAATAAAGTGTCTATGGATGAGAGAATGTGTTACGATCAGGTTCAGATGAAGATGATGAAAAAGGTTCAAACAGGTTTCTACAAACAAAAGGTTCTTTAACCCCCTGGGGTCTGAGGTGTTTTTGGAGTCCTTGAGATGTTCTGACATGCTGTGACATTTGTGTTTTTTTTTCAGTTGCTTATAAACATATTAATGGCACTGGTGAAATTACACTATATTTAGCACAAACATGACTATGATAATATGTGATATAATATGTTTGTACATGTTTGTATATTTGAGAGAATATTGTTTATGCGTGGTTATTGAAAAAACTAAAAATGAAAGTTTCTGAAATGAGGCTACAAAACACATAATAAATATGTGTCCACAAGACTTTTGACTAATGGATGTTGTTGCCTAGTGTTTTTTCTTCAAAATGATCTGAAAAACATCCTGCCTAATCATTCACATAAAACTGTGAATTGGGTTTTATTGTGAAAAACTTTTTTTTGTTTGCCAAGGCAATATGCGAATGGCCTTGAACAGTCCAAGCCCCATCATGAATAATTAGGTGATTCTCACCTGACCCGCATAATAATGAGCCTTTCATTCAGGTGTTACACAAGGAAAAATTGAAAGGACAACATACATACATACATACATACACACACACACACACACACACACATATATATATATATATATATATATATATATATGTATATATATATATATATATATATATATATATATATATATATATATATATATATATATATATATATATATACATATATGAAGAGTTCAGATGCAAAAGCCTCTAAGTGCCATTTGAAATTTTCTTCTAGAATAATAATTTTGATCAAGCTTGTATATTTAAGTTCAGTAATTTCACTTAAATGGCAATGAAGATTACCTAATAATTGTCATTTAAGTGAAATTACTGAACTTAAAATGTACAAGCTTGATAAAAATTATCATTCTAGAAGAAAATTTCAAATGGCACCAGAGGTTTTTGCATCTGAACTCTTCATATAATCAAAATATAAATGAAAGTCAAAAACCCATTTTAGTCATACCTGGAAACAAATCCTGGTAAAATAGGTTATATGGGTCATTGTATAGAATTGGTTCAAAGTTAGAGTTGGAAACATCTTGAAAATAATTGTTTTCCTATATAAAGTAGGCTATTATAAGCTTGCATTGGATAACAGTTGATTAGTTTATTTTTTACAAAACATAGGCTACTATATATATTTAACATATGAGCAGAAACTGTCTAACTAAAGCTTATTTGATGTCTATTTTATAGTAAAAACTTTCTAATCTATTTCGTCTGTAACAGTAAGCTATGCATCTGTGCGTTTGTTTGTTCACACACCCAGACACCCGATTCATATTTAAACAGTCTTTTTGGTTTTACAGATACTATTCTATATTGCGATTAGAACAAATCTCAGTAGTCTTACTAATGTAGGAGCGAGAGTGAATGAACGCACAGCGCGCGCGCGTCTGTGAATTCGTCCATTCAATCGCACACAGACACGCATTTAAAATTTAAACAGTCTTTGTGCAGTTTACAGAAACTATTCAATAACACGATTAGAACAAAGCACTTAAGAATAAATGACTTACTACATCAGCTGAATCCGTGCTCCTCGAAATGAAACAGGTAACTGAGTTAACTTTTCCAGGAATTATTCCTCACTGCGCAGCAAGACGAGATAAAGTTTAGCGCGTTCTGATGTGGGCGTTTTCATGGCTTGCCTCAACATTAACCTTTGAATAGCGCGCGCGATCTCAGTGGGCGTGGTCACATTAACACGTCATACGCTATAATTAGGTGAAAGGAAAAAGACCGACATCTCTCTCTTTTCATACAGATTACATCAACTGAGAATAGTTGTTTTTTTATATAAGTTACTTCATTTAAAAGAAGAGAATTTCAGCTTCATAAAGAGAAATCTTTCGTGTCTCTGTGACGAGTATTTATTGAGTTACAGTTCATTTTTCGGATGCGTTTCAGAAAGATTTTTGCGGAGACAGTGTGAGCTGAAAGCGCACCCTGTTTATTTTATTTATTTTACAAAAACACAAGGTTTTGATGTTAATAAGAGTGTACACAAAAAAAAGAAGACATTTAACAGTATTGAATTATGTGTAACACTTATATGTAAGATCAAAATCAACAAAGTATTTGAGGTTGTTTTGCACTGATAAGAAAAAAAGTGAGCAGATCACGCCGGCGTGATTGCCGACCCCAGAGGGTTAATTAAAAAACAAAACTCAGAGAACAAATGCGAGAAGGCAACGTAACCGTGTCTACACACAAACAATACTAGACAAGTAGTGCAGGTGAAGGAACACAAACGAGGATAATTAATCACATACACATATGAACAAATGATAACGATAGCCAAGGAGACAAATGAGTGGTGGGAATCTGAATAAAGAAACGTGACAAATAAAATAAAACTGAAAGTTCATAAAAACAAAACTTAACAGAACGGTGACAGTATGAAGTGAGGATGGGACATAGTTCTGCTCCACTTCACAGATGATGAGTGGTAGGATAATTTTAGAATAACACGACAGTCATTTATGACATTTTATTTAACAACTGCAGCGTGTTCCCTGTGTCATATGTCATTAAGCAATTTCTACATCATTGAACAGGCGCAGTCCTTTCCAGTTTCGGAAAGTGTTTACATGTCCCCTCGATCGGATTAGAAAAGGAATAAACCACCCCTTCCAATCCAATCCAGGGGTCTCAAGTCTCACGCATTGGCCGTGAGACACACGCAATTCAACTAGTTCACACGCTCACACGCCACACCGTGTATTTCTCACGCTGAAAAGGAATGCCAACCAAGTTGTCCTGCGAGCTTTATATATAACGTATTCGAGGCGCAGGCACACAAAGTGAAGTTTCCTGCCGCCAGCATGTATCTCGGCCAGATTGCGTTCGTTACTAGGTAGGCATCATAGATGCGCGAAGCCGCGGAAGTTGACGGAACATTCTTGGCCTCCGTACGTTCGCGGAAGTTGACGGAACATTCTTGGCCTCCGTACGTTCGTTACTAAGTAACCAACAACATCGCGCGAACACACGTCTTGATGGAGAAGGTAAATTGGAAGAAAGCTTGTCTAACATTTTTAGGCTAGAAGATTTAAAGGAGAACTCCGGCGCAAAATGAACCTTTGGTCTAATAAAACATTGGTACCTAGTCAACCGTTATCTGAGATTTGTTTTCATGATAATCGAATGTAAAGAGTTTTATCTCTAAAAACTGTTTAGCGTATAACGCTAGTAATGGGGGCATGTACCGTATTTTCCGCACTATAAGGCGCACTTAAAAGCCTTTAATTTTCTCAAAAAACGACAGTGCACCTTATAATCCGGAGCGCCTTATATATGGATGGTGAACACACGTTCACCAAGACGGGGAGACAGTGCCGGGCGACTTACGCCATTATCTGCCAATGGATCGTGGATGCCTGGGCTGATGTATCAGTCTCAACTGTCAACTGTGATCCGAGCTTTCACGAAGGCAGGAATGATCTCTTTATTCAGCCAGCTCACATACCCGTATTTACTTCCTGTTTTCGGTCGAGGTCCACTGTAGTTGATTGTCGAGTTCGCACTGTAGTTGATTGTCGAGTTCGCACTGTAGTTGATTGTCGAGTTCGCACTGTAGTTGATTGTCGAGTTCGCACTGTAGTTGATTGTCGAGTGTCGGTTGTTATGAGGCTAAAAGCAGGTTTAAAACTTCAACAGTCAACAGGGTGCAAATTTTAAAAAGAGGATAACACGGTGTAGTCAACACCGGTTTTTGTCGTTGTTATCTGTACTGACAGCACTCCAAATTTACAAAAAAAATTAGCTCTGTTAAAATTGACCGGAGTTCTCCTTTAACGTTTGAACAACGTTACCATTGGAGTGAACGGAGTTATCATAACGCTTAATAAAGTTTGACTTTATCTGATTGTTTTGTTAACATTCCCTTTAGCACATCTAGTGGATGCAAAACGCAAACCCAGTCAAACGTTTGACTGCAGTATCTTATGCGCCTTATAATCCGGTGCGCCCTATATATGAAAAATGTTCTAAAATGGGTCATTCATTGAAGGTGCGCCTTATAATCCGGTGCGCCTTATAATCCGGTGCGCCTTATAGTGCGGAAAATACGGTAATAAGTAAAAAGAAATCGCTAGTTTATACCACTAACAAGGCTCAAAATAACCCCACACGAACACAGTAACATAATGAGGGTCCCTACATGCAAAACGAAGCATTGAGAACTTTGTAAGTGTACAGACCGTTTAATAAGAAGATATTTTATAAAGACAGTCCACTTCATGTATACGGACAGGAGCCATCTTTGGAAAACAGTCTCGACAAGTCAAACCACGAACGCCATTCATACAGTTCAGAAGTTCACTGAACTTCATACAGTTCAGCTCACTTAGCACGTCGTTCGTGGTTTGATTAGTCGAGACTGTTTTCCAAAGATGGCTCCTGTCTGTATACACGAAGTGGACTGTCTTTATCTTTATCTTCTTATTAAACGGTCTGTACACTTACAAAGTTCTCAATGCTTCGTTTTGCATGTAGGGACCCTCATTATGTTACTGTGTTCGTATGGGGCTATTTTGAGCCTTGTTAGTGGTATAAACTAGCGATTTCTTTTTACTTATTAAATGCCCCCATTACCTAGCGTTATACGCTAAACAGTTTTTAGAGATAAAACACTTTACATTCGATTATCATGAAAACAAATCTCAGAGAACGGTTGACTAGGTACCAATGTTTTATTAGACCAAAGGTTCATTTTGCGCCGGAGTTCTCCTTTAATATATAGCCCATCCTATACATTATTATTGATGCAGCCAAAAACTCTACAACTACTTTGCAACCAGGCCAGAAGCTTTGGCTCAGTTTGGCTAGCTTACATTATCTGAAACTAAGGGAAATGTTAGTGGGTATGGGAAGGAATGAAGATGCATTTCTTCATTTTATTTTAAATTATATATTATACTGTATTAATAGTCTTTCTAGTTATATCCTGTCAAAACATACATTAATCATTGCCATTGCATTTGTATTTTTCAAAGATGTCAGGGAAAAAGCAAAAATATATTTTATCATTCTGGGCACCAAAGGGTAAGCCCCCTAAAAAGGTTGCAAGGCATCAAAAATGTGCAACAAACACTTACAACACAAAACACATTTCATAAGCTGGATTGTGTACTCTTGTGTACACACACACAAACACACACATACTCTAATATGTCCATTTGTTCACAATGTCCCACCACACAATAATTCAAAATGCAAAAAGATTTGTTTTTCCAAACTGTTTGGAGCAATTTGTTATATTTTTGTAATTTTTGTATATTTGTAATTTTGAAATATAACATTAAAGATTATATTTGATGTGATGAATTGCTCTGTCATTTATCAGATTTACCAATTGTTATAATTTCAATTTGTGCTGGTTAATTATGAACAATGGGTAAAATTGGGGGGCGGGGATGGGCGGGGGCGGGGCTCCATTAGGGCTCCTCCCCTAACCGCATGTGATCTCACTCCAAGCTTTTGATAAAACTTGAGAACCCTGCCAATCGAAGTTTCATTTGGATCAAGCTCTAATTGATTAAGGTGTCCACATGAAGGCTTTTCAGTCCGATTGAGCCGTCAATCCGATTACTAAAGGATTATTTGGTTGCATGTAAACTTATCCATTCAGAGATAGGAAAGAGTATTTTGCATTTAAAACATTACAAACTTCAGCTTTGTTTTTGCAATCAAACAATTGTTTTTAATGATAAAGTCTGTTATAGTCTACCTGTGCGATTGATCCACAAGAGCCTTGGAAGGAAGCCTCCAAATAATTTGAGGTTTTGGGTTCCCAACTGCAGAGCAGTTCAGATGAAGAAGTTCACCATATATCACATCATTTCGCCTTTGTGATGCCTCAATGATCTGAGGGGTAGTTTCTGTTGTCTTCACAGAAAGTGTGACAACACGCCGTTCTGATCCTGTAGAGCTTGTTGCAATACACTCATATTTTCCACTTTCAGTTATTTCTACGTTCCTGAGGTAAAGTGTACCATTTACAAACACTAAAACTTTGCTGTGTGAGTAAGTTAGAGGCCATATTATCCTGCCATCATGTAAAACCCAGTGTGTTGTGGGTTGCGGGTCACCATAAGTGGTACATGGAAAAAAGAGATTCTGCCCAGTATCAGCTTTCACCAGCTGTCGCTTCTCTTCCAGTATTACGGGTGGTGCTGCTACCACATGAAGATGGACAGTGGCAGTGGCAGTACCCGCTGGATTACTTGCAATACACTTATAATGTCCATGATCTAAAACTGACACCTTTTGAATGGTTAGTGTCCCCATTGTGGTTACTCTTATTCTGTCATGCTCAGTGTTCAGACCTTTAACTTCAGTGTGGTTAGGTAGAATCCATGACACAGTGGGCACTGGTCTACCTTCTGTCCTGCAATCCATGTGTACAGTTTTCCCAGCAAGAACCTTGATTTCTCTCATCTTTTTCTCCAATATCCGGGTGGGATAGGCCACAACTGACAATGTAACTACAAGCTTGTCAGAACCATACTCGTTCTGGGCAAAACATATGTACTGTCCATGGTCTTTAATGTTTGTTCTTTGGATGAGCAATGTTCCATTCTTCAAAACTTCGAATTTACCCATTTTCCCCTTGATGGTCAACATATTACCTATAGATATAAAGGAGACAAATTATCACCAAACATAAAAAGCCTTTTTTTTATGTTGTGACTTAAGACATACCAAAATGTCAAAATAATAAATATGAAAATGTACATGGTATAACAATAGAATCCTTTAAAAAATATCCTGTCAGGGAAGGCTTTGTGGTTTTAATTTTGTACCTGTGGTAGATGAGAATCGGTTCCAGCTGATGATGGGCTCAGGGTTGCCAGTGGCCTTGCAGGGGAGGAACGCATCAGAGTTTGACAGAACAGTAAAACTGGCAGCTTTTCCACCATTAATCCTTGGCTTGGAGGTAATATCCCTAATAGAGGAGGTATAATTCCTTGTGTTATCATGTGCATTTTCAGTACTACTGCTGTATGGAAATGGAGTGAACATGTTGGCAGTTGAATCAGTCATTGTGTCTGAAGTAACTGTTCTGCTCAGAGGAATACTAGATGTATTTGGCTTAGGACATACTAAACAATCCTTGTATTTCTGTTCATGTGTGGTTGGCTGAACTCTGATCGTGGGGCTCTGTGTGGTATATCTCCAACCTCTTTCTGGGGCATTCCTCATATTTGTGTTCACTCTGGTTGTGGCCAATTTGTCAGTGGTTTTAGTCACTTTAATAATTGGGGGTTTTGTGGTTGCTTTTTTTATGGGCTTTCTCCCTCTGGAGCCTCGTCTGTGATAACCAGGCTTTTGGTTTCCCCACAATCCAGTTTGAGAACCTGATAAGTTATTCTGACCAGTGTTTTGCTTTAATGCAGTCCTCATTGTTGGTGGGACTGCTAGAGTGTGAGAAACCCGTATTGACTCTGTGGTTGTGGACAGCTCGTGGAAGGCTGGAAAACTGAAAAACTCAGGTGTTGTAGATGGTGTTACAATATTGTCAGAGAAATGTGTTTCTGTAAAAGAGGAAGAACCTGATGAGTCATCAAATGATGTCTCTGGAGTATTGATATTGTGTCTTGTCGCTGGAGGAGAGGCTATAATATGTGTAGGATGCAGTTCTGTAGTAGGTACTGCAGTTATTTCCTTGTAAGTTTCTGCTTTGGATGCTGAGGTCATCTGCTCCTCATTAGTAGACAACATAAATGGGTTTTGATGCTTGCTGAGGGTTTCTTTCAGTTCCCCCTTATGTCCAAATGGTCTATGCCATGGAATCTTCCCATGTGTAATTTTAGAAGACATCATGGATGGGAATGTTGTTGTAGTTGTGAAAGTTAGTTCTTTCTCTATTGAATTGAAATAACTTTTATAATCACTGGACTCTACAGAAATGGTGTGCATTTGTGAATCAGTGACAGTGTAAGTCTTTCCAGAGACTGACAAATCAGTTGCTATGGCAGGTTTTTCTGGCACTCTAAAAGAGGAAGTTGGCATGTGATGCCTAGATGTAGGGTTGACCAGGCTTTGATCCACTGATGTTGTGCATTTATCTGTAGACACTCCAGATGTAACTCTTTTCCCATAGCCACAATTTGTGATTTTGTCCACAGTGTGTGAAAATGTGAGATTGTATTCCTTGTTTATAGAAAGATGTTTAAATTTATCAAGTAAAGATTGTATGTCTGTAATTTTGCTGGGCCGAACGATCCTACGTCTGCCATTAAATTTACGTCTCTTTCCTGATTGCATACTTTTGGATGGAACAATTTGGATCTGGTGTTTGGAAATGATGGTGGACCCAGGAAGCAGCTCTGACTTGATTCTTTGAGTGGTCTGAAATGTGATCTTTTCTCTGTCTTCCTCGGTTGTGGTGACTGCTGTTAATATGGCCTGACTCTTTGGTTCAAAATAGGTGACATTTGGGCCCTGGAAGTTGTTAAGTGGTGTAGCTCTAGAAGTAACATCTTCTGAGTCCCCAGAGAACAGAAGCTCTGTAACTTCTGTCAGAAAAGGTTTGAGAGTAATGAGTTTCCCTAAGGGTCTATTTGTTGCTCTCTCATATATTAGGGTTTTACCATCAATATGACTTAACATATAATCTGACTTGGTTGTATTCAGGGTTGTCTCATCTTTTTGAGTCCCATAATTACTCAAAGTGGGGGTGGCAGGTGTCTGAGTCAGAGTGTATGATGTTGCTGGAACCAAATTATTTTTTTCTTTTGTTCTTAAGATGTTTCTAGTTTTATTAGATATGACTTCAATGAAAGCTCTGTTGACAGTTGTGTAAGTCTCTGAGATTTTAATATCTGTGGTTGTAATGGTGCTAACTGGTTTATGCTCAAGTGTTTGAGTAGTTGTCATTACAATAAATTCATCTTCAGATATACCATCCCCTGAGGTTGTGTCATTGTCATCAGAGGATTCTTTAAGTGTTTTAGACACATCTAAACTGGCTGTCTTTTTAGGTCCTCCTTTAATTTGAGAATTATCGATGAAAGTGGCACCTTCTTTCTTGTACTTTTTAGTAAAGACTCTTCTAGAGTTCACTCTATTCCCTATTCTAACAGTGGGAACCTTATGGAATCTGGACTGTAGCCAATTGTATGGTCTCCCTGAGGTAATGCTCCTTGACTCCTCACTAACCCTTTGTGAGAGATATCTACTTCCAAGTTTCTGGCTATCATCAATAATTTGTACAACATGATCACGAGATTCCTTTACATAAGTTGGCATCGTGCTATTTGACAAATCATCAATAATAGTTACTTGAGAAACTATCATATCTGCTCCTAGAAAATTTCCAGCTAAACATCTGTAAAACCCTGTGTCTCTGGATGTCAGTCCATGTATTACCAAAGTCCCATTTTTGTAGAGCTCTCTGTTTCCATAGGATTTGTCTAAAACTGTGTGGTCGGGAAGTATCCACTGAATGGAAGCCTGTGGATTACTGGCTGATGTACAATCAAGAAGTAGGTTCTGACCAAGGTTATGTGAGACTCTGATACCATTAATCTCTTCTTCTTTAGGATCCAGGGGAAGCACAGTTACCCTGAAGGCAAGAACATCTGCTTCCTGGTAGTTAGTTGTAATGCACTGATAGACACCTGTATCTGAGATTTCAACCGATTTTAAAGTAAGCCTTGCTTCATAAGTTATTACGATCCTTTGATCCTCACTGTTGTATGGTGCACGTAATTTACTTCCATCTGGTAGAATCCATTCAACAATGGGTTTAGGATCCCCAACAGTCTGGCAATTCAATTCAGTCACACTACCAGCAAGGACTATGTGTTCAGTTCTGGTCTGGTTGTCCTTTCTTATCATTGCCCAGCTATACTGGACTCTACTATCCTTGCTGCTGTCAACATCTATTTGAACATTGGATAAATACTTCATAGTAAGGGTCGGGAATGTTGTTTTAACACGGTCCAGCTGTAGCAGGACTGTACCTTGCATTAACCATTCAGGATTGGCATTGATTTTTGCTTCAATTTCTGTAAAAATATCATCTGCAGTGGGTAGTACTTGTTTGTATGTGTAAACTGTATCTGGTTTAAAAGAAAGTAATAATCCTCGCTCAAGTCTCATCGGGGAATCGCTATAGGTAGCCAAAATGTTCCAAATCTGGCGTATATTATCATAATCAATGTTGCAGATCAGCGATGTAGAAACAATTGCACTCAGGGCAGTTAAATCTTTGCCATTCTGTCGAAAGGTTGCAGTTAAGTTTTCCATTCCTGTAGGTCTCTGCACAACACATGCTATCCTAGCATCATTGTGGAATTGATCTGTGATGTTCATTTCCAACGTCCCAATGGGTGCAACAAAATCCTTAGGAGAGACAAAGGTATAGTCACCATCACCCAAGGTAAAATTCCTCTGTTTTAAGTGAGGATGAATCCATGGTCTGGTGCATGTGTAGCTATCACTTTGCAAATGCACAATGCTGCTTCCTCTGGAGGAAATTGGGAATTCACAGACGGGACACTGTTCTTTTATAATCTTCCTGTCTCTTTTGCATTTTAGAACACCTGCAAAACCAAAATGAATTCTCATTATATGTATATGCATATGTATATATATATATAAATAAATAAATGCAATTTTATTTATTGGAAAAAGTCCAGTTCCTGATTTTTTACACTTGTGTTTGTCTTGCTTTTTAAAGTACCCCTATTATGCAGTTTTAAAGGCTCCTAATTTTGTTTTGGGGGTCTCCTACAACAGATTTACATGCATCAAAGGTCAAAAAACTGTTTTTTTATTTTATCATAATATACATTGCACATCACCACATTTTTCCAATGATTCTCAAAAGACTCGACGGATGAATCAGCTGCTGATTGGTCAAATGGCCCAGTCTGTTGTGATCGGTACACCGCGTACAGCGGTGTACCGAAACTCATGTTTCGGAAGCTAAATGTCCATTACCATAACTGTACTTCAGCTCCTTCTGGAGGCGTCCAAAAGCTCAGCGATTGTATACACTGTAAAGACAGTAACGATGACGTTGATTTTACCGTATCAATTCGAGCACGAGTCCGCCGATAAAACATTGGAAGAACTAGTTATTCAACCCGATCCTCCATCGCAAGGACGACTCAAGCAGGACATTCCTCAGTGATGAGCTATTCATTTTGAGGTACATTATGAGATGTTTCAACTGTAATTCCTCACCATCAGCATTAACAAGAGAATGTCCATTAACAAACCAATGTTTATATTTCTAATTTATTGCGGTGCACATGCGGGAACTGTATCGATAACGTTGCATACATTAGCCCAGCACTAATGTGAATGACTAATGAAACATAAACGTTTGTAAAAACAAATCTTGCTCCATCCTTTATCTTTACTCAAAGTAGTAAGAACAAGAGATAATCTGCATTAATAGACACAGTTTTAGGTAATAGTGGCCCACAACTGATTAAAGTTATTTCAGTTAGACAGTAATAACGTGAGTTAGTCGGTTAGCCGGAAACGTACACAATATAAAACACAAATCTATGTATTTTGAACCCCCTGTAGAAAATATATATATAAATCAATAATTATTCATGCTTACAGGTTGTGATTCTGAGGAGCAAGCTGGTCCAAATAAACTGGGTACTGACCCATCTTTCAAGGGCAAGCATTTTCGAATCCCGCGTTGAACTCAGAGATTTGTAAAGCAGTCATCAGTAAAATGACGTTTGAGGGCTGGTCAGGTTGTTCGCGGGCGGACAAAGTACAACATAGGTGGGCATTATGCAGATGTATTTTCTAGTGACGTAGAACCGTCACGCAGCATGATTCGCATGTACAAACGACTTATTTAGGCGGTTCAGAGTCGATTCTTTCTTTTGGGAGACAATAACTTTATTTTTCGTGCACTTTCGACTTTACAACTTTGCAGAACGTTTTCATTCACATACTCTATATTACACTCAGCATGAAAGAGAATATTCGGAAAAAAACATAATAGGGGCACTTTAAAAAAGTTCAATATAGACCTATCTCACCTGGGTGTTTCTCTATCCACTGGACAAGCCAACCCATCCGACAATCACATGACCAGGGGTTTCCACTAAGGAAGAGACTCTCAATATTGTAGCAGCCAGCAAATATAGTTGCAGGCAATGTGGTTAAAGCATTGTCTGACAAGTAAATGGTCTTGAGAGATGACCATTTAAAAATATGGCTGAACTGCAGTGATATAAATGTATCTGGATGAAGCTGTTGGAGTAGGTTTCCCTCAAGGTTGATCAACTGCAGCATTTTCAATCCATAAAAACTTTCTGGGTGGATGAAGGTAATGTGATTATGGTCCATATGAAGACGTAAAAGATTGTCCAGGCCTCTAAATGTGTTCTTGCCAAGCTTCTCAACTCTGTTATAACTCATTTTCAGAACCTATACGTGCAAATAAAAACAAATCGTTAAGGTATGAAAATAAAGTGACTGTATATTATTTTTTAAATGGACTTTTCAAAAACACAAATTACAGAAACAAAACGAACTTCAGTTATATCACAGTTCCTATTAAATAATTTTTTTTTAAATAAGTATCAAGTCCAGCACAGTTATAACAACTCTAATGTTACAGTTACGGTATTAAATTTGGAAAAGTGCTCTTGAAAATCATAAAACAATATATGTGACCCTGGACCACAAATATAGTTACTGGTGTGGAGAGACTGGATAAAAATCTGTGGCCAGACCTGGAAAGACAGAGCGTGACCATTCTCAATCCTGATCTTCTGAATTATTGAAGTTATTTAATTGTGCTGAGCACATTTTTGAGTTTTGAATACAAGTCTTTTACATTGATTCACCGACCCTGTCCTTCTTCCCCCGAACTTGAACCTTGTCACAAAGGCAGTGTATATATTGTGGGATTACAAGTTTAAGAATCTGTTTAAGATCTGATGATCTTATGTCCTTACATAACATAACATGAAAAACTAAGGTAGAGTACATTGAATTTAGCATTTAAGGTTATGATGATGATACCAGATATTAAGCAAAGTTTCCAGCAAGAGATTCCTGCCAGTCCTGTTCCCTCTATTGTAAGTTAAATTAAATTACAATAAAATACGCCGGCGCGTTTTGCTCGAATGTTTTCACATAGCAGCAAAATAGACTTGAAATACATTTTTGTTCATACAGACTTAAGAAATATGAAAAAATAAACTGTTGAATGTCTTCTTTTTGTGTCCACTTACAATCGAAATAAAACATTGTGCTTTTGTAAAATAAAGAAAATAAACCCAAAAGGGTGTGCTTTCTGCCTCTCCGTCTCCGTGAACTTTTTTTGGGGGGCACGTCTCTAAACTTAAGCAAAACTCAGCGAATACTAGTCACACAGGCATGAGCTATATATCTTTATAATCATTTAAGTGTGTACTTTTAAATGGTCTAATTCATAACAAAAACAAGTATTTTCTGTTTATGTAATCTATATGAAAAGAGAGAGATGTCAGTCATTCTCATTTCAGCTCATTATAGCTTATTAGCTTTTAATTTCATCACGCCCACGGAGAGTGCGCGCTATTCAAATGCAAATGATATGAACGCCCCCACATCAACTCAATAGAACACAGCAAGTTTAATCAGATTACAGTACTTTACGTCGTCTGGCGAGGCTGTGAGGAATAATCCTGGGATACATCAGAAGTGCTGGTTTAAATTCATTTCGAAGAGCAACGGATCAAGCTGATGTGAATAGTAAGTTTTTTATTATTAAGTGCTTTGTTGTAATCGTGATATGGAATAGCCTGTAAACCGCAAAAAGACTGTTTAAATATGAATCGCTTTCTGTGTGCGAATGAATGAACAGATTTTACCAAACTATAATGCTATACTGAGATGAGAAAAAATCGACTGAAATATGTTGAAATAAAATGTCTTTGTATAAGCAACGTATTAAGGTGGACGATGACACAATTTTCTTCTAGAAACAAACTTGTTGTATTATATTCATGTTATCACTGTAAAACTGCTTTGATACAATCTGTATTGTAAAAAGCACTATATAAATAAAGGTGACTTGTGTTGAATAGGGGTAACTTTATCATACTAGGGGGGTGTGATATGGCATGAGATCTTGCGAGACTAAAATGTGCCGAGATTTCTTGTTGAGTGAAAAGCTGGCCCGCAATATCGCCACGTTACTTTCACATTACATTATATTGCCCACCGCGGCACCGCCTCCACTGTCGTTTTGCTGTTTTTATAAACTATTTGTAAACTACTGTAAACGGCTGGTCTGCTCATCCAGCACGAGTTGCACGATCGCGTGACGATGACGGAGGATTCGTTGCGTAACAGAGCCTAAACGTCTGATAAATGTCAGCACAGCTACTCCCTATACACAGAGTACGTGCGGTCATGAATTTGAAAGTGAAAGTAAAACGCCAACTCCCTGATGTGCGCAAATTAGGCTGCATACAATAGCCTGTCTCCCAATATCAAACCGGTCTCTGGACTGTGTTGTTGTAACTAGAGGGCTGCATTGGGATTGAGTCCAGCCGGGTCCCACGGGACCCAACGGTTTGAACTTTGCTGCGGGTGGGAATGGGCGGCCAAAAAAAGCCCCTGCGGGATCGGGAGGTAGCCTAACGACATAATGGAGATGTCAATGATGTGGAAAAGAACCTTAAACGAGGTATTTACGGCACAAAACCTGAGCAAGGCAAGTCTGATATTTACTATTCAGGGGATGGGTTAGCAGGGGATGGTGAGGGGATGGCAATTCAGATGTGTTTGGGCATCCAGCCGGCATTCCCAAATATAAACACTAAATATCTACTTATTTGGGAATGCCAAGCAGTGGTTGGATAACGGCATTGACATTTTGATGAGCCACTATGATGAGGCCCTCCGAGAAGCCAGTCGGGGGGTGGCTCATGCCCCCAGAGTATGGTGGAGAGAGGCATGGGACATTGCTATTAGATGGACCCACCGGGGCATCAGGAGTCTCAGAGAGGACACAATACGGCGGGCCGGAGAGATAGTGGCCCGTTCATGACCGGGAAGGGGTCTCGGACGGAGGAAACAGTGGCAGACAGGCCCCGAAGAGCGGTGGTGATCCACACAGACAAAGAGAAGGAAAGAAAGGGTCAATCCTCCGCCCCGGTTGGGGGGAAGGTAAGGATTGGGGAGGGGGAAGAGAGTAAAGAGAGAGAAGACAGAGAATCGGGGGATGAAGAAGAGGAGAGGGCGCATTGCAGCAGTAATAGGCTGGAGGAGCGCCGTAAGAAGCCTACGCAGTGTCCTCAGACAGTGGTGGTGGGGCAGCCGAGCAGAGGGTCTCTGGCCAGAACAGCCAGGACGGAGGCGGCCCCAGCTGAGGGTCCGGAGCTGGGGTCGAGTCCGGAATATTCTCTGGAAGAAATTAGGGAGTTGGAGGAGGCTGGCTGCAGGGCGGCATTACCCAAGAGGGCAACGGCCAGGAAGGGATTGGGACCAAGCAGGAACGCGGTGGCAACCCTGCCAGTCCCAATCCCGGCAGCGCAAGCTGGGAAGACGATGGAGAAGGGGCCAGAAGCGGAGGAAGATATGGATTGGCTTTTGGACGAGGAGGAGAACCAGGGGGAGCCGGTGGTCCCCAAGGTATTGCCACCAGAATGGAGTCTCCACATTCAACATCAAGGGACTAGGGACAAATTTAAGGCATGGGACCTGGCCCCCAAAAGGTCCATACTGATTCTGGGCTCTTCAAACCTGGGTAGGTTTACTCGGGTGAGGAACGGGGAGGTGGAGGTTCATAGCTACCCGGGGGCCAATATGGTGCACGCCGGCCACCTGTTGAAGCACAGGACCTCGGTGTTCCCAAGGGCCAGGCAGGTGGTCCTGGCCTTCGGTCTGAATGACATTCAGCCGAATAGGGAAGTGGCCAGGAAGAATGTGGAACAACTGTTGGAGGTGGCCAATGTGACCTTTCCGGACGCGGTGTTGCATATCCCCTTGGTGAACTATGAAAGGGGGTTGCCAAGGCAGGAGGTGGAAAACCTGGAGATACTAAATGACATAATTTTCCGGTCAGAACACAGTGTCCCACTGCTGCCGGATAAAAAGTTTGCGGTGGTGGGGGATAAAATCCATTGGACCCCAGGGACAGCCGCGGCCATGCTGCAGCATTGGCTGCAACATTTAAACTTGTAGGGGGGTCTCACCACCAAAGGGGCCCCTATCTTGGAAAAGAAGGAAAAAATGAGAAAAAGGAAGAAAATAAAAGAAAGAGTTCTGTTGTAAACCTGTCTCAATTTTTTCAACTCACACCGGCGCAGATTAATTTACTAGACGGGGTTATCATTTATCCCATCTCACCTAGTAAAAAGGGTGGACAGAGGGTCTCTATTGGCGGTTTAGGTTTGGGATTTCTTTGAGAAAAACTTGGAAGGGGTCCAGGCAGCCTTATCAGGAGCACAGGCTCCGATACCTAACTTACCCCCGGAAGAAATTAGGGCGTTGACTCAAAGACATGACATTGTGATTAAACATGTAGTGCGGTGGTTGTAATGGATAAAGCACGCTATGTGCAGGAAGGGCTAAGGCAATTAACAGATGAGTCCTATTATTCAAAACTAACGGCCCCTATTTTCATGAAATCGATACCCCGCATTGAAAAGGTGGTGAATACCTTATTAAGGTCAGGAAAGTCTGAGAGTGCCACCAGGGGCATTCTTGTTTTCACTTGATGTAGAAAGTCTTTATACTAACATTGAGACTCCCCTAGAATTGAAGAGAGTGCGATATTGTTTTGCCAGGTTTCCCGACGCTTCTCGACCGGAGGAAGCAATTCTGGAGTTATTAGAGTTAAGTTTGACTCGGAATGATTTTGAGTTTGAGGGCGATTTTTACCTACAGATTAAGAGCACGGCTATGGGAAAAAGATTTGCATCGGCTTATGCAAATGTATACATGGCCCAATGGGAGGAAACTGTCTTCCCCAAATGTGAGAAGGTCCTTTTATCCTACTTCCGATTCCTAGACGATGTCTGGGGAGTGTGGCATTACAGTCAACAGGATTTTGAGACCTTTTTAGGGGTTTTAAATTCCCATCATGCCTCTATTAAGGTTACAGCGGTGTTAAAAGAACAGGCTATAGATGTTTGGATACTATAGTATACAAGGGGCCCGAGTTTCTCACTACAGGCCAGCTAGACTTCAAAATGTTCTTTAACCCTCTGGGGACCAAGGTGTTTTTGGGGTCCTTGAGATGTTTTGACATGCTCTGACATTTGTGCTTTTTTCAGTTGCTTATAAACATATTAATGGCACAGGTGAAATTACACTCTATTTAGCACAAACAGGGCTACCATAATGTGTGAGCAACATGTATGTACATGTTTGTATTTTTGAGAGAATATTGTTTATGCGTGGTTATTGAAAAAACAAAAAAATAAAGTTTTTGAAATAAGGACACAAAAACATACTAAATATGTGTCCACAAGACTTTTGACTAATGGACGTTGTCGCCTAGAGTTTTTGCTTCAAAATGATCTGAAAATCATCCTTTCTTATCATTCACATAAAACAATAGATTGTTTTAAATTGTGAAAAACATTTTTTTGTTTGCCAAGGCAATATGCGGATGGGCGGAACGGCCCAACCCCTATCGTGAATAATTAGGTGGTTCTCAGACAGTGACCCTGCATAATAATGAGCCTTTCATTCAGGGGTGTCACACAAGAAAGAATGCAAGGACAATATATATATTTATTGTCATTGCATTCTTTCTTGTATATATATATATATGTATATGTATATATATATATATATATATATATATATATATATATATATATATATACACACACACATATATATATATACAAACAATCAAAATATAAATGAAAGCCAAAAGCACATTTTTAGTCATACCTGGAAACAAATCCTGGTCAAATGCTATATGGGCCATTCTACAGAATTGGTTCAAAGTTACAGTTGGAAACATCTTGAAAAGAAAAAAGTCTTTTCCCATAAATGTCTTATAAAGTATTATTTTTTAAAGTAGACCAATACAATAAAAATAAACCAGTCGCATTTCAAAGTCGTTCGCGAAATGACCGCCAGGTGGCGCAAAGGGACATTTATCAAAACGTAAGTGGGGCTAATGTCAATTAACAGTAAGGATGAAATTCTACAAGTTATGGTAATTTGCAAATAAGCCTACAACAAACATTTATTTTTTAACAAATATTTTTAAATATGCAACATGCACGTTTAAACAACAAACAATACAATCTGAACCAGCGCTTCTGCTCCTGTATTGAGACATGCAGCGCGTTTCAGTTACGATCCTGGTTCCAGTGGCCTTAATAAATCCACGGCTTTTTAAAATGTCACAAAGCGTTTTGAGATGGTTTTGAATGAAATATTGAAGTTTATAATTAGGATATTTTGGCACATCACGGAGTGGCGCTATGCATTATTCTAAAATTTGGCTTTATTCTGGCATGTTGAATTAGAGTTTGACAAACGCGGCGGCGCGTTCATTTGAATTTATTTTTCTCATAACAGCTAAAAGAACTTACTGCGTAATTGTTGGTCATACAGATAAGATATCATCTTTTAAAACTGTAAAAGGTCTACTTTTATTCATGTAGGCTAAAGTAGGCCTACACTCACAGGCTAACGACAAAACGTTTTCTAGCTCATGTGAGAAACAAACGTTTGGGCATTTCTCAGTGAGAAAATTCATAGCCGAGCGGTAGAACTTACAGTTCGATCATCAAGATGACACGGGTTCAAATCCCGATTTTATTTTCATTATTTTCAAATTTTATATTCATTAATGCAGAGAGATTTGTCTAGCTCTAAAACTCTGTTACACCATACAGTTTTTTGCTTATATTTATCAAATAAAATTACCATGCATTTCCATTTTACACTAAGGAACAATAGTATCCAACAGAACGACTTTGCATCTGTATAATAATAGGCTACCAATCGTAATTTCAAAAGCAGTTCTGTAAAAAAAGTAATTATATATATAGCCTATATATATTTTATTTTTTATTCCCTACAACCTAGAGTTTTTAAAAAACATGGTTTTAAGTAAAGTGTGATTTGCCAGGGGGGACGGGGATTTCCTTCTGGTCTAAACATCCCTGCTTCTGCTGAATTATTTGAATCCCCACATCCCTCCCTCCACAGTAATCAATGCTAGGCTACTTCACCAATAGACCATATCAAATATATAATAGAGATATGCAACAAGCACGTTTAAACGACAAACAATTAAATCAAAACCAGCGTTTCAGTTGTTCATTAGTTCAAGTGGCCTTAATGCATGCACGGATTTTAAAATTTCACAAAGCGTTTTGAGATTATTTTGAATGAAATATTGAAGTTTATAATTAAGTGTTTTGGCAGACCACGCCGAGTGGCCCTGTGCATTTTTCTAAAGTCGGGTTTTATTCGAACTTTTGCTAACGACAAAAGTTTATCTGTGGTCTCTGTCTCCGGGAACTTCGCGTCACAAAAATGAACCGAAAGCCATTTCAGCTCAGTCACTATAAGAAATCGGCTATGTCTAAAGCCTTTAAATGTCTAAATATTCAGGCTAATAAATGTTATCTGATTATGTAATCCATATGAAAACGAGAGGTACAGAGGATCTACTCAAACATGTAGCCTATGTAAGCGCTTCCCAATGAGAAAATGACAAGACAAGGGTGAAAATCTCGCTCTGATTAAATGTAGCAGGCTAAATCGCCCTGAATTAAAATGTAAAAACAGATCAAATGATGTATTTGTCGAAATGTTGCGATATTGTTTCATTTAAGTTCATAATTATTCTATACATGTTATTTAATTTAGCAGCATTACCACAAAGCACCGTGGTTCGATATTTATTTGAATAATAAAATTTTTTTTAAAACTTAATTCACAAATTGCATGCCTGGATGTAAGGATCCAAAGATCACTGTAGAATTTAATATTGAGTTGAACATTTTGTTCATGACAACAAATTAACATGCGTTTTTTCAGATTATATTTAGTTTTGCTTGGAAAAAGCTGGCCCAAACCAGTTTTATTTCATCAATTATTGAAATAATGAAATATTTAGTAATAAACTTTTATGACAGAAATATCACTAGGCTATATGTAACTTAAAACATTTAATTCCTTCATTATCAACACTGTCTAGAATAGCGATTTAAGTGTGAATTGCAACTTCTCTTTGTGTTAAGTCAGCCTCAGACTCCGATAGCCTGTGGGGGGTTGGAGGGACAGTTCAGTGCTGTATCGTGCGCGCAGGACAATAGGCCTAGGTGTTAATGTTCCTCTTTCATATGGAGAGTGTCGGATAACGCAGCGACATATACAGTATTATCAGCTGTATGATGTGTTTTTACCCTGAAATGTTTAATTTAGAGAGAGACCCGGCGCACGCAGCGAGGGAGACTAAATAAACCTGTTAAAAAGAGATCCAGCGCGAGAGAGGCAAAGAAAAACGCATGTTTTTAATTTAATTACGTTGCTTTGGACAATTTTCGTTTTGCAGGCCTACTGTTTTAATTGTTTAATTTAGCTGTCATTTCTTTGGCAATACAAATTTAAAATGTCGCAAGAATAAGATTAGCCTAGTGTTTCTTATTTTGGATCGCAAAAGAAATAAACTCTAAACCCGATGCAACCCTGTTTTAAATAAAAAAAACTGTCCCGACACTTTATTTAAACCTTGAAATGTTCGAACTTGGTTTCAAACTTAAGTAATTTTAGTGTTCTTTTACATTACACAATAATTTAGCAGACTAAAGACGACCTTCTTCATTTTCATTTTCTGATGCAATCGGCTGACGATCTTCCTTCATCAGTTTGTGTCGTTTGTGCAGCGGCTGCGGTTCTACAGGAATGTAGCAAATGTATGTTGTAATGATAATTAAACAAAACTCTTGACTTTAAATAAGCAAACAGTTATAAACAGTTAGCTATTTAAGCATCAAGAAGGTAAAATATAAACGCTGTTGGCCAACATCGGTTAACATCATGTATGCTACATTGAGATTCGATCTCGGGTCGATTGAAGCTCCTTGAAGCTCGTGTTGTTATTTATTCAATTTCATTTCAGTAGCCTGATTTCAGTATTGTGATTATGAATTATTTTAACTACGTTTCACTTGTTGAATTCATCTGCTACCAGCTTTCAATGGCGCAGCGGCAGATTACGCATTAGAAAGAATAAACGAACACTTTTCAGAGTCTATGATCAGAGTCTATGATTGTAGCGCCTCTTAGCGGTAAAAGGCAGCAAATACACCACACATTTTACCGCCGCGGTGGAACGGCTGATGTGGGCGTTGTCATGGCTTGCCTCAACATTTGCGTTTGAATAGCGCGCGTCCTCCGTGGGCGTGTCAGATTAACGCGTAATGAAGTGTAATGAGCTGGGGAAAAAAATTCTGACAGCACTCTCTTTTCATACAGATTACATAAACTGAGAATATTTGTTTTTTTATATAAATTACTTCACTGAAAAGAAGAGAATTCAAGCTTCATAAAGAAAAATCTCTCGTGCCTGTATGACAAGTATTTGCGGAGTTATAGTTAATTTCCGGACGCGTTTCAGAATGGACTGCACTGACAGAGAGAAGGCAGAACTCGCATCATGTTTATTTTTCTTTATTTGACAAAAAGCACAAAACTTTGTTTTTATTGTGAGTATACAGAAAAATAATAGACACTTAACAGGATCGAATGATGTATAACACTTATATGTACCAAAATCAACAGAGTATTTTAAGTCTATTTTTCTGCTATGTGAAAAAAAACCCCGGCAAAACGCGCCGGCGCGTTTCTGGTCCCCAGAGGGTTAAGGAGACAGATACCCATGCTCTGCTACACCATCAGTGTGAACTAATGTTAACTGGATGCATAACACACAATCCTGGTTAGAAGTAAAAGAAAGATTTACAGTTTCATTGCTAAATTTAACAAGGAACATTATTTTAACTAAATTACCAAAAGTACTTTATTGTGGGCTATGCTTTAGTTCTGATGAGCATCATTATGCCACTAGACATGCGACAGAGGGTAGGTTTATAGTTATACTACCCAATGTAAAAACAAATTATGGAAAGAGAACTATGTTGTATAGAGCCATGTCCAGTTGGAACACTTTGCCCAGAGACATTGTTAAAGCACACAGTAAACATCAGTTTAAAGTCCTTTTAAAAAGGCATTTGATCATAAATTAAAATGTATTGCGAATGCTGGTAAATAATTATTCCACTATAAATTCTTGCTTACCGTATCATGGCCAAATTGTATTTTTGTATTAAAGGTGCCCTAGAGTGGTTTTTTATATTATTTTATAATGTTTCCTGGGTTGCTCTTATAATGTTAGTATGTTTTTTAGATCAAAAATAGTCATAATTTAGAAATAAAAGGAATTTTTCCCACCCGGATTTTAGCCTCTGATTTGAACGCTCTGTTTGAAGGGGCGTGTCTGCTGTGTGGAACCGGCCTCTGCTGTGATTGGCTGACATGCTTGCATATGAAATAGCTATGTATTACATGTGAAACTCTCTCGAATACTTTTACTACAGCTATTATACGTTTTTACTATTACAGCTATCGAAATGAACGAATCGTGAGATGTTTTTAAAGTATTTAGATCTATTCCCATCACATACAATGTTGCTGTGATGACTGAGCATTGAGCAAGCAGAGGACAGTCTGTTGGTCGCGAGAATGAAGATCTTATCATTGCAATGCAGTTTCTGTTCTCTAATGCTTTCCCCAATGCAAACACGATCATGTAAATACAGTAAGAGCTTCGCTGTGCAGTGTAATGTGCGTCATTGAATTCATAACGAGTTTTGCAAGTGTCCAGATAAACTCGCGCTGTGGAAAGATTGTTCTTTGATCGCTTTCTGTATATAATTTATTCACAATTTAAATACGTTTTTTTTCATCCTACTAAAAGAAACGATGTGAAGTTGATATTTTAGTCACTGGCTTGACTTACTGATGCATAAACAGTATTGAACGACTTTGAGAGAAAGGTTACCTGTCTGAACTTGAACAATTACACATCAGAAAGTGTTGCTTGGTAGCTGATCCGAGGCCAGCTCTGTATTGGCCCAAGTTGAGGAAACAGTCGTCGGTGAAATGTTTGGAAATTTCCAGAGAAAATAAAAGTAAGCCATTGTTTCTTCAGAGGCTCGGATGAAGGAATTAAAAAATACTTTTGTGTTCATGTGTACATCCAAACACTGAGCAACTGCTATGCTTCGGCTGCGCAGTTTCGCCTGTCATTGAACATGGGCTGGCATATGCAAATTTGTGGAGGCATACATATTAATGATCCCGACTATTGCGTCACAGTCGGTATTGTGTGGAGAACCGACCGTTTTTCAGGGGTGTTTTTCATAAACGTGAATTAAATGAGAACGCGAAAACAGTCCATTTTGAGATTCACTCTATGTCATGTCCATGCACTGAACTCTTGTTATTTGACTATACCAAGGTAAATTCAATTTTGAATTATAGGTCACCTTTAAAAGATGATTTCATATCTTAGAATTATGATTAAACTAGGTCTTGTGTAATGATTGTGTATATGGGTGTGTGTTTGGTTTTGTGAGTAGGTATGTGTGAGTAGGGGTGTGGCGTTTTTAAATTTTTTTTTTTTGCATTAGTGTTTTGTTTGCAAAATGTAATGCATTGAATATTGGGGTAAAAGTTTTTAAACGGCATGTTGGATTGCATCGACTCCAGGAAGAGTAGCTGCTCGTGTGCAGCTAATGGAGATCGAATAAATAAATAAATAAATAAATCAGAGCTATCATCCAAGACAAACATTTAGAGGTATAGTATCATCTCAGCTTCTGAGGTTCAGGAGGATCTGTTCACAAGAGGAGAGTTTTCAGGAGGCTAAGTGTACGTTCTTTCGAGCTCTCAGAGCCAGGGGTTACTCAAGATCTCGGCTTAGAGCGATTTATAAAGAGCACTGCAGGTTACGGTCAAGTCTGAAGCCCGGACCCTCAAAGGAAGGTAAGGTCATAGTTCCGACCATATTGTCATCCACTCCAGAGGCAGCTAGACTCACAAAAGAGATCAGGGGCAGTTTTGCAGAAACGTTGGCGAATACCCCAAAGGACCAGGATATTACACTCCTAGCAGCGTATAAGAGAAATACAAACTTGCGGGATTTGCTAGTCCATAGTCGGCTCCCCAAGGAGAAAAAAGGAAAAGGGAAGAGATTGCGATCATTAAGGAGGCTTCAAACCATTAAGGTTTGGGGCCAACCCGCTGCATTTTTTCTTCCGAATATTCCGTTAAAAACTGAGAATTGTATCTATGCGATACAATGTGGTCGGTGTGGTAAACAGTATGTCGGTCAGACAAAGAATTCTATCCGGACTCGTTTGTACCAACACAGGTATGTCATTCGGAAGGGATTATTGAACACAAGTAGGCATTCTCTGGTGGAGCACTTCCAACGGCATGGAGTGCAGAAACTGCGGATAAGGGGTTTAGAACATAATCCGAAATGGACCCTAAGGCAGAGGTTGTACAAAGAATATATATGTGACCGATCACAGAAACTAGGGACACAAGTCGGCAGCACAACTTTCGAGCAAAATGAGAAAGAAGAGGGGTTTTTTTTTTCAAAATTGGTGAATTTCAATTTTTGCAGAATCTGTTAGTTGAAATCACGAAGAAGCCTCTCCATGTTTGAGATAGCAGTATTGGTATATTTAAAAGCTTACATTTTGAGGTTGAAATCAGCTTGTTTTCGGAGATTCTAGCATGCAGTAGGGGCGTGGCATGTCATTGGCCCTCATTTATCATTCTTGCGTAGAAACGGGCGTATATGTTGGCGTAAGATTATGCTTACACTCCTCTCACCGCCTGATCTATGAAGCTGTGCGTACCTTTGAAATCCAGGTGTACGCAATACCTGCCCTTGATAAATCCCGCGGCTGAAAACGATCGTCTTTAGAATAACACGCCCCTAAATATTCAAGTCTCCGCTTCCCCCACGCCCTCTTTTTACGCCATGGACACACGGAAGACGGCAAAGAAGAGAAACTTCTCTGACGTGGAGCCGAAATGATCTATCACAATGCAATATTTTACAGCACGTCTTTTGAATTAGCATTCAATTTCGAATCACATTACATGTATTGGGGTGTACAATAGTGATGATGATGATGATTTGATGTGGAGTACCATTCATTCACATTAATAATTCCATGACAATTTGTAATATTCTTATTATTATTATGATTTGTATTATTAATGACGCTTATTGTTATTTAGAAGAAGAATGTCATTATTATTATTTGTATTATTATTATTACTTAAAAGAAGAAGAATGTATTTTTTATTATTTTGTCAGTCTGAATTATTTTTTGGTCATTAAAAGCCTTTCGTTACCGAACCCAGTCCGTGCGCAACTGCCGGGCCAAACCCTGAAACGTCAGGGTAAAGCGCACAGGCTCGCAACTGAAGGAATACATATGCTTACAAATCAAATGCTTTGGTAAAGTCACACAAATTAAACATTGAATCCATGTTGCACAAAAATAAACACTGAAGTTTATAATTACTATGTTGTTGTTTTTTTGTTTTACAGTGGGTCATAATATATTTTAGTTTGTCAGTGCATTTTGTGGTGTTAGGAATTGTTTTTCTGCGCATTTCCGCACCAACTCAAAACGTGCGTACACCACCTCCTTAGCTGTCGTAGGATTTGAGCGTGCCGTACGCCAACGTCCATATTGATAAATCTCAAAGTCACAGTGGTTTTAGGTGTACGCTGGAAATTTGGTGTACGCACTTTTGATAAACGAGGGTCACTGTCTGTGTGTATTTCCATACTAGATAAGTCGGCTTTTGCCCCCACCCTCCAAGTGAACAGCATGGCTACTTATGCTGCGCTCTGACCGGCTCTATCTGATATCAAAATTCAATGAAGATGGATGCCGCAAAGATTTTCGGAGACGAGCTGAACCGTGGCAGTTACACCGAAAATGTTTTCGCCACACTTCTTGGGCTCGGGAAACTGAACCGGAGGTATGGGGGCGGCGCGCGCGCCCTCGGTGCTTGAATACGGCAGCTCGGCTCGCTGACAGCAGTGGCTGGCTGTTTCATATGTGACGTCCCGATTGCTTTGAATGGGGAACTTTTTGTGAACAGGGAACAGACTTAAAGGACTGGCAACAATCTCCATAGAACATGAACTGGCACAGAGAATTGAAATAGAGGATGCAGTTAAGACCTTTGCTGCGATGAAGGCCTGCCGTGCGCGCTTCTGAAACGTAAGTTAAGCTTCATTTGCTCTTTAGTCGTTATTTAAGATGCTGAACCTGCTGATGATATAATGTGCTTGCGGACATTTCATTTGTGTGTGTTTTACGCACATAAGAAAGTGGTGTAAAGAGATTTGCAACTGTAATTTGAGGAGGTGAAATGTGATTATTTGGAAAATTCCTGTCATGACTGCTTAAAGAAAAATGCCAGCAGGCATTTGCCTCCTGCATAAACTTTACTATTGTTGACATTTTGGGCACACGCGCGTTGCACACTATTTGGGTTATATGTAGGCCTATGGCTTATTGGTCTTTTTGTGTTGTTGCTGGTTTTGCGTAATATGTATGGCATATTGGTCTTTGTGTGTTGTTGCTGGTATACGTTGCAAATAGAGGGGCAGAAGTGCATTCGCCGGTCCTGGGGGTGAGTTTACATAAACATCAAAGTTTGTCGTTTTGTGTTCATTCTAAGAACACGTACACGTTTTCTCATGTTTAGACCTTTCCATACTTACCTATTGTTATAAGCTAGCTCAGGATAGAAAAAAAAGCTGTAAAGCATAGGGGGGGAGCTTTACAGGGGGTATTGCTTATCTAAATGAGCTGTAAATGAGCCCTATTGTCACTCTCAGCAGCAGAGAGAGGTGAGAACTGCACAATCTTTAGAGGCGATTATCTACCTTTTAGCTTTTTTGAGTGCCCACCTTCAAATTGCCACAACTTCTCCAAATATTATCAAATTTCCATGTGTTACACATCGTTGGAAAGCTTGGAGATTACACTTTCAGAATCTATGAATAACTCAAAATGCCCCAGAACCGACTTGTGTCCCTAGTTTCCGTGATCGGTCACATATGGATAGGGAGATTGAGTACCTGGGTCCCAAATGGCCTGAATGAAAGAAGGGAGGTTCCAGGAACATAGGAGGGAGCATAAATTAAATGTTACCTTAGGCATGCAAGAAACAAGGAACTTAGGGACCCATCCAACGGGGGACAAGAGAGATGATGATGATAAGGAGGAATTTGGGAAAGTTGTTCTGGAATTCACTTCCTTTTCTGAGCCCCCTTCAGAACAAGGTTAAAGTTTGACACGGCGGACGCTTCTGTCGTTGTTTTACCGAATAGTTTGATTTCAAGTAACCCATGTTAGGTCTACATCTTTTCCCCTCCTAATCCTACCCATAGTAGCCCTATGGTTGTTACACCGAGTGGAGTTCGGTTTTCGCTTAATTTAATTAGACTTAAGCCTACACCTGCTCTCTTCCTAATCCTACCCATAGTAGCCCTATGGGTGTCACACTGAGTGGAGTTCGGTTTGCTTAACCTATTTAGACTTAAGCCTACAACTGCTATCTTCCTAATCCTACCCATAGTAGCCCTATGGTTGTTACACCAAGTGGAGTTTAGTTAATTAGTTTTAATTCAAAACACCTGCTTCCTTCCCACCAATAACAGTTCTATGGAGTTTAGACCGAGTACAGTTCGGTTTCCCTCAATTAGACTCAATATCCTACACCTTCTCCTTCTACCCAGAGTAACTCTATGGATTTTACACCAAGTGGAGTTCGGTTTTGCTTAATTAGACTCAATATCCTATGCCTTCTCCGCCAACCCATAGTAGCTTTATTTCTTTCACCGAATGGAGTTCGGTTCCAATTTAATTAGGCTTAATATCCTACACCTGCCCCCATCTTAGAATCTACCCATAGTAGTTCTATGGATCTCTCTCCGAATAGGATTCGGTTTCATTCAATTAAGCTTAACATCCTACATCTGCTTCCTTCTCATAATAGTTCTATGGATTCTACATTGAGTAGAGTTCGGTGGCTTAATTAGGCTTAATATCCCAAATAAAGCCCTTTCAGGAGGAAAAAATACACGCGAAATTGTTGCGAAAGACACGCAAGCTCTTTTGCTCGCTTACCTCTCTGCCGTGGTGCGCGTGCGCGGTTAGGACCGCGCCGTTAGGAGCTCAACACATCTGTCTCGCATACACGCTCGCTCTAGATTACAGGATATTTGAATTAATTTGCGGTAAAACTAGTCAATCACGAATGGCTCAACTGGTAGATCTATAGATAAACTTATCTTTCAGGCATTTGACCGACTGGGTTGACACTTCAGCGTGAGAAATCGGGGGTGTGGCGTGAGAGCGTGAGAATTGGCTCAATTGCGTGAGTCTCACGCTGAATGCGTGAGAGTTGGCAGCCCTGTCAATAATTTTGCTGAATATTAAATGTCCCTAACTAAGCAAGCCAAAAGCCAAGGCAACATTGAGGTCATCCTCGTATATATAGCCCTTGTGTTTCTCTTGTGTTCTTTGCTAGTCATTGTTTTATGGTGGATCGTGTTCATGTTTTGGATCAGATGTTCCTGTATATTCATGTGGAGTTTTGTTATTAAAAGCGTGTGTAAAAGTGGTAGTGATGGGAAGTTCGGATCATTTTACTGACTCTTGTTCGATCTCGTTCATCAAAATGAGCAAATCTTTTTTCGAGTCATTTCGTTCTTCAAGTGGCTTTAAATGTTATACTTTTAACAGCCAAATTCCCTGAACACATTTACCAACGCAATCCTCATCATATTCTGAATTAAGAAATCATTATAATGCAGTCAAAAATAATTTACAGGGAACATAAATAATTACTTTACCTTCCGAATCTTTCGTTCATTTGTCACAAGACAGATGCAATGAACGGATCATTTATGAATGACCCATCACTAGAAAGTGGATTCTCTTTCTGCCTCATCTTAGGGCTGTGCAATTAATTGAATTTCAATTTCGATTTTGGCTCCCAGCGATCATCAAAAATAGTAGAATCGAGTAAAAACTAGGGGTCGACCGATATGTAATTTTCAGGGCCGATGCCGATACCGATTATTACAGATCAAGTAGACCGATAACCGATATTTTGAACCGATATATAGCCTATGTCTGGTGTAAAAATGTAATTCAATGTCAAAATTAAGAATAACAAAGGGTTTTGACAAATACTTTCTTTAAATGGTTTTAAACATATCTTTAAATCTGAGAACTGTTAATAATAACATTAATAATAATAACTAAAAAAAAAGTGCAGGGAGCACCCAGCAGCATTCTGTAAACATTTTGTAAAACTTAAAGACTCTATTTTAATGGTTAAATTAAATTTTAGTAATCAAAAAGCATTTCTAATTAATCGAAATCATCAAACCTATTCAATTTATTTACACTTTAACAAAAATTAAATTTTTAGGGCACTATGAAAAACCGAACTTTTATTTTGACGGGTTGCCGTGGAGATCTTTGAGTTTCACTGCGTTTATGATATGACGAAAACTTTTCTCAGTTGAAGCATTAAAAAGCTCATGAAGTGACTAATCGGCTCTGGAGAGGATGTTTATGCAATTTGCGGCTGAGGCTGAAAACAGCGCAAACATTACGCGTGCTCCTGTGTGTGTGTGTGTGTGTGTGGTAAATGAAATCACGCGTCTGCGCCAGACACGCAGGATTCATATTTAAATGATGTTAGTCTTTTTGCGGTTTGACATTCGATTTGATTTGTACTGACCTGTTATTATTTCATCAAGAAGTTGACAAATTCGGTGACATTCCGTTTTATACAGTAAATTCCGTTTTTATGACTGGATTCCGTGATTCCATCTGTGTTTTCTGCATCGCGGAAATAACAGGGTCCTATTATATTGATTAGTGTAGTAATTTATTGCTACTTTAGCTAAGTCTGCTGCTGCCTTAACTTTGAGAGACAACTGATGATCAGTGAAGCAGCTCCAGTCAGCAAGTGCTTTCGGTGTGAGAGTGCAAAACTTTCAGTGCCTTCAGCTTTCCGCGCTGATTGGCCGGAGTCGTGACTCCCAACAAATCAGATTGGCGGAGACATTGGTCTAGTCTACAGAGTGGTGAGTTCTGACAGAGGTGGCTGCGTCAGAGCCAAATATAGCGCATTTCAAAATTAAATTATTTTATCGGGAAATTGGTTTTGAAAATGGCCGATACCAATAACCATAAAAATGCTCAGTAAAAACGATTATTTTGCCATGTTCTGTTTTGTAAGAACACTCTTATTTTGTCTTGTGTTCTGAATGACACACGCACGCACACATCCGCCCCTCCCGAAGCCATAAACTCTCTCAGTACAGGTCAGTACTAGGACCACTGCTGTTCACTCTGTACATGCTACCATTAGGAGATATCATTAGGAAACATGGAGTTAGCTTTCACTGTTATGCCGATGATACTCAGCTGTATATTTCTTCAAAACCCAACGAAACTTACCAATTCACAAAATTAACGGAATGCATAGCTGATATAAAAAATTGGATGACTAGTAATTTCCTACTACTAAAAAATTGAGTTCGTTGCCTATTATTTAGCTAAAGACATGCGCCCCGCTAGCACAGTTGACAACTCTGGATTCAAGAAAATGGTCAATACGTTGGATAAGCGCTATGCTCGCTATATCTCGACACCATTTCTCGAGAGTTGCTCTGCCAGATTTGTTCACCAAATGCCATGCAGAAGTAGCATGGCATTTGGTGACCAAAGCAGAATAGGTGACCAAGGCAGAGGTGACCAAAGCAGAGGTGACCAAAGCAGAATACTTTGCAATCACAACGGATATATATTGTCTAGCCGAACCATGGAGCCATATATTAGTCTCACAATCCACTATATTGATGCTGATTTCCATTTGAATACCAAATGCCTCCAAACGGCATTTATTCCCGAAGACCATACAGGCCAAAATATCGCCAATGGACTGAGGGAAGCTTTGGCTGCATGGGGTTTAAACAAAGAAAAGCTAATCTGCATCACTTCGTATGCACTTCATCATACAATAGGTGAGTGTGATAGGAAGTGACATATGATATGTGGTGATTTAATTTTATGGAAAACAACAGCAACAACAATACTTGGAATACTAATAAATATGTCAGTTACACCATTGTCACGGTGTGGGTTTTGTGTCTTGTTCCTTGTTCTTGTCTGTCATGTGATTTCTTGTTTGTCATGTGAGCCTGCCATGTGTCTTGTCAATTGTTAATTGTCTGATGATTGTTCACAGGTGTTCCTTGTCTTGTAATTAGTCAGTGTATTTAAGCCCTCATGTTTGCCCTGTGTCTTTGTTGAGGATTGTATGTTTCTAGTGGTGAATGTTTCCTGCTGTTGTTCTTGTCTCATGCCTTGCCATGCTGTTTGTTTATGTTTTGAAAAGTAAAGTTTGCGTTTGGGTCCTCACCAGCTTGCCTCCAGTGGATTGTTTCATAACAACTGTGTCCTAACTACACACAGTGGTGGACGAAGTACACATACCATGTACTTGAGTAAAAGTAAAGATACTCAAGATAAAATATTACTCAAGTAAAAGTAGAAGTGCTGCCTTTAAAGGTCCCCTGACATGAAATTTTCACTTTCTGAGGTTGTTTAAGATTAATATGAGTTCCCCTAGCCTGTATATGGTCCCCCAGTGGCTAGAAATTTCAATCGGTGTAAACCGAGCTTTGGCTATCTTTCTCTGCCTTTGAGAAAATGAAAGCTAAGACGGGCTGATTTTGAATCTCCGCCGTATGACGTCATTATTATACATTATTATACATTATTATACATACATTATTATACAGAATTATACAGAATACAAATTATACAGAAAGCGATCAAAGAACAATCTTTCCACACAGCGCGAGTTTATCTGGACAACTCGTTATGAAATCAATGACGCACGTTACACTGCACAACGAAGCTCTTATCTATAAAGCATTAGAGAGAGAGCAGAAACTGCGTTGCAATGATAAGATCTTCATTCTCGCGATCAACAGACTGTCCTCTGCTTGCTCAATGCTCATCACGGCAATATTTTATGTGATGGGAATAGATCTAAATACTTTAAAAACTTCTCACGATTCGTTAATCTCAATAGATGTAATGGTAAAAACGTATAATAGCTGTAGTAAAAGTATTCGAGGGAGTTTCACATGTAATACGTAGCTATTTCATATGCAAGCATGTCAGCCAATCACAGCAGTGGGCGGTTCCACTGAATCCCACAGCAGACACGCCCCTTCAAACAGAGCGTTCAAATCAGAGGCTAAAATCAGGCAAGGAAAAATGCCTTTTATTTCTAAATTATGACTATTTTTGATCTAAAAAACATATTAACATTATACGGGCACCCCAAGAAACATTATAAAATAATAAAATAACCCCATGTCAGGGGACCTTTAAACATTCACTTGAGTAAAAGTACAAAAGTATTTGCCTTCAAATTTACTTAAGTATCCAAGTACTTTGATTTTTTTATAGCGATAATGTCCTATTATAATTTGTCACAAGACTCTTGCTTAACTGTCTAAGTGAAGACTAATATCACTCTTGGCACACCAATCTATTAATGAAATGACATTAATTAGTCTGATATATATATATATATATATATATATATATATATATATATATATATATATATATATATATATATATATATATAATATATACACTCACCTAAAGGATTATTAGGAACACCATACTAATACTGTGTTTGACCCCCTTTCGCCTTCAGAACTGCCTTAATTCTACGTGGCATTGATTCAACAAGGTGCTGAAAGCATTCTTTAGAAATGTTGGCCCATATTGATAGGATAGCATCTTGCAGTTGATGGAGATTTGTGGGATGCACATCCAGGGCACGAAGCTCCCGTTCCACCACATCCCAAAGATGCTCTATTGGGTTGAGATCTGGTGACTGTGGGGGCCATTTTAGTACAGTGAACTCATTGTCATGTTCAAGAAACCAATTTGAAATGATTCGAGCTTTGTGACATGGTGCATTATCCTGCTGGAAGTAGCCATCAGAGGATGGGTACATGGTAGGGATGTAACGATATCAAAATTTCACGGTACGATACAATTTCGATATTGACCTCTCGGTACGATTTTTATTGCGATATTGTGGAAAAGCTCACGGTATTGTTAAATAGCTCACGATAGTGTTTGTGATGATAATAGCGATAAAATACTGACATTTATTCTGCTTTTGCCAGTCAACAGGCAATTTATTGTTGTATTTACAGTGTTTCCCCTACAATGTATTTAGCAGCGGCGCAGCGCCGCCACTGGATTTTCAGCGCCGCTGCAAAATCTTCACATGATCAGTAATATCACGACATCCACTTACACACCTAAAAACACTTGATACGTGGCGTGCGCCGGCGCTGCTAATGCGGTGGCTCTGAATCCACTGTTGACAAGAAAGGAGGAAAGAGCCACATATGGAAATATTTTCGATTAGGCTAATGTCACGTTGCCATAAGGGGCCGTTCACAGCGCGTTATTTCAAATGTAGGCGCGCGGGAAGCACGCTCGTTTCTCCAGGCCGCCTCTATTCATGGTTGCATAGCAACGACAGACGCCACGGGAGAGAGCAAGCGCTTTTAGAAAGGAGAAAGCGGCGCTCTCCATGAGGACGAGGAAGTAGCAGCAAAGAATTAATTGATTTCTAGCCCTTGCATTAGCTTTACTACTAGATATATTTATGGAGATGAGAAATAAAAAGCCGCCCTGTACAGCTATGATCAGCTGTTCGGCCGAGCTGTCGATGTTGTTACGGAAAGGCCGAAGCTGATCGGTTGGTTTTTGTCACATGGCGTGTTGAGATGAGATGTTACGATGTTTTCATCTCGCCACGCGCGCCTACAATTTCAATAACGCATTTGCGCGCAAAAAACGCGATATGTGAACGGCCCCTAAAGTGGACTCAGGTGCGGTTGTATCCGGGTAGTTTTACGAGCAGGAGTACATGAGCACAGTCTCGGACCGACACCGGAGTGCTGTTATTAGTCCGCCAGAAAAGCAGTTCTAGGCTTATTCTTGGCTGGATAACTCTTTTAAAAAGTCTTTTAAAATGAAATACTAACACAGTTTTGGATTAAATAAAGGCACAGTCAAGTCAAATAAAACACTTGATTGTTCATGTTTGTTCACTTCATTCATTGTGCATTAAATAATGTTAACTTAAAACTTTTGATTTTAAAAATGTTAAAATTAAAAATTAAAAAAATTAAGTGCTCACAGATTGGGTGTGGCCTAATTTTCAATAAATTCTAAATAATCTTTTTCTGGGTTGTGCCATTTCATTTTTCCCCTATCAATATCTACCTTATAGCTGAAAATGAACACAAAACAAAAACGTGAAAAGTCCTGTCTAAAATTATAAAATGAAGGTTTCTGTTTGTGACCAGTTCAAGGTGCGTGCTGCAATAATCACCTTGAATCTGTTGATGGTATGTCGTAATTGTATGCCTCAAAATGTCAATTTGTATCCACAAAACTTGCCAGAAGTCATGGTTTAAGGGTTTATTTTTAAAAAAAGTTCTTCCGGAGGTACATGTAACCTGTACATGTAGCATGTTACCAAGTGTTTACCCCCCCAAGTAACCCCCCTACATGTTACCAAGTAACATGCTCCGGCACGGGACAGCACCGCTGCTGGAAAAATTTCTAGGGGAAACACTGATTTATGGATCATGACAACATAAAACGCTGATCACATAGTGCTTTTAAAGTGCAAGTTGTAGTCAGGAACATCAATATTCTGTATAGTAATATTTGGTTGCATAACTGATTCTTCTGTGCAATGTTCAAGTTAAGAATCAACTAGAACAATTGTAAACAATAGGGAATTCCCTTTAAGTGCAAACAAAGATCAAGTTAAGTCAGGTTTATGTGCAAGGCAAATAAAAGCAGGCTTTTAAAACTGGTATTTAGGAACATAACTTAAACTTAAATAAAATAGTCAGTCAAAAAGCCTTTTAAAAAAACACTGACCTATCATTTAGCTTATGTTCACGTTTTTCATAAAAAAAAAATCTAAATATCTACATTGCACGTCTGACTCTACCGAGGAGGCGGCTCACTGCGTTGACCTTTAACCCTCTGAGGTCGGCTATCGCGCCGGCGCGATTGTCTCGCTTTTTTTCTTATCAGTGCAAAAGAGACTCAAAATACTCTGTTGATTTTGATCTTAAATATAAGTGTTATACATCAATCGATCATGTTAAGTGTCTATTATTTTCCTGTATACTCACAATAAAAACAAAGTGTTGTGCTTTTCGACAAATAAAGAAAAATAAACATGATGCAAGTTCTGCCTTCTCTCTGTCGGTGAAGTCCATTCTGAAATGCGTCCTAAAATTAACTATAACTCCGCAAATACTTGTCACACAGGCACGAGAGATTTTTCTTTATGAAGCTTGAATTCTCTTCTTTTCAATGAAGTAATTTATATAAAAAACAAATATTCTCAGTTTATGTAATCTGTATGAAAAGAGAGTGATTTTAGTATTTTTTTCCCAGCTCATTACACTTCATTACGCGTTAATCTGACACGCCCACGGAGGACGCGTGCTATTCAAACGCAAATGTTGAGGCAAGCCATGACAACGCCCACATCAGCCGTTCCACCGCGGCGGTAAAATGTGTGGTGTATTTGCTGCCTTTTACCGCTAAGAGGCGCTACAATCATAGACTCTGAAAAGTGTTCGTTTATTCTCTCTATTGCGTAATCTGCTGCCGCGCCGCCGAGACTTCAAGAGATTTCCACGACGCATGCACGAGAATTGCGATCTCCTTCAACTATTTCAGTTAAGTTCTCGCGCGTGCGCGTCGTGGAAATCTCTTGAAGTCTCGTTTCAGGCCTACAAGGAAGAAAAGGAATAGTCGAATAAAGTCGTTATTTTTGTTTGTTTTTTCGCACAAAAAGTATTCTCGTCGCTTGATAATCTTATAGTTGAGCCACTGTTGTGACATGGAATATTTAAACATTTTCTTCATTGACTTTCTGGGCGGTCAGGTTTCATTCCCTTAGGGAGCCTATGGAGGAGTGATCCAGCTGTCACATTTAATCAAAAATATCTTCATTTGTGTTCCGAAGACGAACGAAGGTCTTACGCGGTTGGTACAGCATGGGGGTGAGTAATTAATGACTTAATTTTCATTTTTGGGTGAACTAACCCTTTAACGATAAGGGGTATATACAGCGGACTTGCCTCTGTTTGTCGAAAGTTTATCAGCTTCCCTCCACCGCCCCATCTCCTCACTTGTAGTCCTAACTATTCTTATCACAACGGGGGGAGTACTCTAGCCTGACTACGTCAGACTTCCTACTTCCGCTAATTTCATTTCGCTCCTATAGTCAGTCTGAGATAGCAGCCTATCTTTCTGTTTTCCACCGGCCTGAAAACAGCCGGCCAATCAACGAACAGAGGGCGGGCTGAAAGCCGTGACGTAGTCGGTAAGCGCCGTGTTTAAGATTAGGTCAGGGAAATCGAAAACGACCGCTGATATGGAGACGCGGATGCAATTCGCTCTGTTGTGGAGAATATTCCCGGCATTAGCAAACTGAAGCCCGAACACGAAGAGTGTGTATTAAACATTTTGAATGGAGGTGATGTTGTGGCCCTACTCCCTTTGGGAAAAGTTTAATTTATCAACTATTACCGATCGTCAGCGAGAAACTGGGGAGCCTTTTGACAGGTCAGTGTCTCTTTTCTTTTCCAGGTCTTAAATACCGTAAAACTTCAAATAATAGCCGGGGCTTTTATTTGCCCAAATCGTCGAACTGCACCGGCTTGTACTTGAGATAGGCGTCTAACTTATATGAGACAGGCCTTTATAGTTGAGATGTTGTTCATTGAGATGTTGTTCCTAGAGTCTATAATCTCTAAAAATCTCCAAATGCTCCACGTGAAACCGCGGTCTTCCGACCTCTTACTATCTTGTCGATTGATTTTTATGAATATGCGCGAGGGAGAGAGAGCAAGACAGCGCTCGTGTTGTTTGTAGACGTGGGAGTGCGCGCGCGTGGCCGGGGCTCTCTCTCTCTCTCTCTCTCTCTCTCTCTCTCTCTCTCTCTCACAGCAGTCATTCTATACATCACTCACAGATCAAAAAAGTCGTTTACAGCCATGTTCACTCGGGTATTTCGCTCGCATCATCAAGTGTTTACAGTGGAAGTTCGATCATAGATTTGAGTTCGATGCATGATGTCTGTGGTTCGATGCGGCTGTGTCGGCGCATAACATACGTCATAAACAAACTTATCTGATTGGCTTACAGGTAACCAATGATTTTAAACTTCAGTACGCGCCCCCTAGCGAGAGAGAAAACACTTCTCTATTATGCTATCCCAGACTCTGTGTACGAAGCAAAGTGAAGTAGCAGAGTCTGGTATTACCAGGCTAGGAGTACTCTGGGTTCGGCCCAAATTCCAAGCTCAGAGCCCCGGGACAGCAGGCCAAATGCGCATAACCCTTACTCTACTTAATTATATGCAAGTGTGAACTCGTGAAAGCACACTGACAGTAATTGATCTCACAATTAACTTGATCACAAACATAAAACGATGCTTTGGAGATGTAGAATCCTTAAGGATGTTGGCCAAGACCACACTTTTAGATCCCAGACTAAAGGCTGTTGCTTTTGGCAGTGCACTAAACGCTAATGCTGCAGTCAAGGACTGAATGCAGTGCAGTCATACGTGAAACATTAACACCGCTTCCACCACCTGAGTCTCCCCAGTCATCGACTTCAGCAGGAGGACAGGGAGATGGAGAGGAGACTTGTGGGAGCTCTAGGACAACAAGATAAGTGAGACACAAAAGGTCCACAGCGTCACTGCAGATGCAACGGTTGAAGTACAACAACACTTACAGACACCTTACGCTGACAGAGCAAGCGATCCACGGGAGTTTTGGGCCAAACATCAAACTTTATTCCCTCATCTCTTCCAACTTGCCAAAAAATATGTCAATACCAGCAAAATCTGTGCCATGTGAACATGTTTTTTTCCAAAGCAAGACAAGTTATATGCCAAAAAGAAACCGTTTAAACGCTAAAACACTGAACAACTTAAGTTTTTAAACAAAATCTCATAATGATATTTCTGTCTCGTTTTATTCTTGTCACAGTTTTATTTTTTTCAAACTTAACTTCCCTTTCACACACTTATGAAACAACATAAAAGTAAAAAGTGCATTCTTACAAACCACACCTGATCTTAAAATATCATCATACTGATTGTTCTGAGGCATAACTATCACTTTGCAAGTATTTTATAGAAAGCTTTAATGATCACATCAATAATTAAAAAGGTAGAGTGATAGTAATTGAATTTAAATGGTCTGATTTAGCAAAGACCCTAACTAAAACAGAATACAAGCACTAATAATTAATGGCATTTAATTAGTTGTAAATTATATTGAAAACCTTACAATGTTGCGAAAATAATTGCTTTTGTAAAAAGGCGTCAATATGTTTGGGCCCAGATCTCATTGCTTTTGCAGTGTATTGCCCAGCAGGGGTCACCAGCATGTGGAGTTTCAAACACTTCAAAACAGTGAATCATATTGCGAAGCAATTGGTTCAATTGATTTGAAGCCTTGAAAAGCTTTGTTTCACCAACAAAAAAACAAAACCTAACAGCTTTACAAACATGAGCAAAGACAACAACTGACTAAAAGCTGACTAAAAATCCTGGCTATTTAAAGATAATGAAGCTCACAAGATAACAAGGGAAACAAGAAACACCTCCTGGAGATACAATAAAGGGAACCAATGACACAAAAGGACTACTAACTATCACAGGAATCAGGAAACTGGAAATACAACATAAACGTCCAAACAAATGGAGAACATGTAACAGCAAGAGCATCATCATTCTGTCATTACATAAACTCACTAATTAATATGTCAGTAATGCTGTTATAGTGATGCATGTCGTCAAGTCATCAGAGGCTTTTCCCTTGGACTCACAAGAAATGCATTTGATTTTGATGTTAATGTCTATAGTTTGACGGCTGGTGATCAGAACACTGTATAAACAGGGCCATGAGGGCAGGTTTGATCAGGGGAGCAGCGGTGCGTAAGCATATCTTCACTAATATCAAGCCATACTGTATGGTGTCAGCAAACCCAGATAGACAATATGCCAGCTGATTATTTTTTTTGCAGTTTACACAATGTTGGAATGTTTCTAGAGACTATACCACACAGGTTGGTCCTCATTCTAACTTATTCTGGCCAAGAACTGCCCAGCATATACAGTAATAGACTAAGTAACATGTAAATGTTATTTTTGTACTGATTAGCTTTATCTGTTAACCCTTAAAGACTGATACAGCCGCCCGCGGCTAAAATAAACTATTATTCTTAAATGTTTAATAACTTTTGAACCTGTAATCCAATTTGTCTGCTTTAAGAAGTCTCATAAAGAGGAGATTCACGGCTGAATCTGGTATCGAGTTTTTCGCGTCTGGACATTCAGAGGCTCCGTAGTGAATGTGGTTAGGTCATCAATACGTTTGATCAGCATTGATTCGTCAAAGAAACCCATGCGGTTTGTTCCTCTGAGGCAAACTGGAACGCTTGTTGATGCTTAGTCCCGCCCCCGTCCTCAGATTGGTTGAAACTATCATCTTCTCAACCAATAAACATAGGTTTTGTTTTTTTGCACCACCAATTAGCATCTTTCTTTGGAAATTTGAACTGAGGCAAAGTAGAAGTAGTCGTGTGCATGCGTGAAAACAAACACAAAATAACAGATTTGCATGAGAGCACTCTCTAACAAACCATATCACAATTAAAAATATATATATAAAACAGTGATACACATCAGATGAGGCACTGAAATTTGTGTTTTCAAACGAGTCGCTACACAATGTCCCAGTGGAATTGCGTCCGACGAAGATAACTGGCTGGCGCTTTATATATGTAAAACTTATAGTTTGTGAAAATCATTTGCACTGTTTGTATTTTTGTTGCACAAGAAAATTCACAAGACAAAAAAAGTCACTTTTGCTTCCGTGTTCTATTATTATATAACAATGGTTTCAATTTACTTTACTTCCTGAACTTTTTTGGACACATCTACATTGTCAGCAAATAAAAAACACCAGCTTTTCACTGAAAATCACCTATAATAATGTTGTAATAAATGGCAATAACTTGCTTAGGGATTGTTACATGTAGACAACATTTTCATCAGCAAATCTAGAATATCCAAGTATAACTTTCTAAAGGAAAAAATCCAAACTTCAGGAGGTTTTGTTTGAGTTGAGTTTTTTTACTCATACTATAAATATTTGCTGCCGTCTTTCTTAAATCTGGTAAATTCATCCATTCTAATACAAAATAAATGTAAAATTGGGAATTTAAATGAGCTGAAACTTCAAATTCTCCTGTTTAAAATGATATATGACACTTGATGCTGACTGCTAAAATGGGTTAGAAAAACAAAGAAAAGAACAGGCGAGTCAGATTCCCCAAAAACGTTCTAGGTCTTTAAGGGTTGAGTATTTTCATAAAAGTGCACGTTAAGTAATATTTTACTCATGCTGCTGGTATAGTAGCCTTGACATACTGCCATCTATTGTTAAGGATGCAGCATCACACAAAGCAAATGTTTCCAGTTTCCAGATGCCTCTGTACACATGCCCTGTTCAGTGTGTGATCATTTATTCCACAATGGAAAATTGGGGTGTTACAGAGATAAAGTGAGTTTGCCTGGTCATGTGATCTCAACATGACATGCATGATATGGATGAATAGCCCTTGTGTTTCAGAAAACAGCTTTTTTTAGACCAGTGATATGACTGAAGTCGCCATCTCATGATTTTTTTTAATCGGTTGCATACCTTAAATACAGAAACTTTTAATAATGTTGCTCCCAAAGTACCGAGTTCGGTATTTTACCTGCAGAGATGTGAGGTCAAGGAATGTGTTGTCCTCAACAATCTTGATGATGTTACTATGCAGCATTAATAGTTTCAGGTTTTTTAGTCCAGAGAGGTCGTTCGCTTTAAGAGTTGATAAACTGTTGTACCTGAAACACAAAATTACAAATGTCGGAATCGGCCTTAAATAAGCTGTTTTCAATGACATGTTTTCGAGAGTTTAATGCTAGTTTGACTGTGGTATGTTTTACCCCAGGTTGATCCGTTCCACAGCTGGCTGAATGTCCCTGGGTATTTGACTCAGGTATCTGAATGTGCAGTGCACTTCTGATGGAGCGTAACAGGCGCAGGACTCGGGACAGCCGCTGCTTCTGTGTGTTATATGGGCCGAAACACACAGCAGCACCAGGAATCTCCACAGCAAACATGACTCTGGTGCTGTCGGGCCACGCATTCTGGAGAAGAGCTCGGTTTCGTCCCTATTTATGACCAGCTCAAGCTGCCAGTAATCATCAGCTTTCTGTAAGAAGAACATAATGAATCATTTCTACATTACTAGTATTCACCGCCGTTAACAATGTTCTACATGCAAAATACCTTTTAGATATTTCAAGCATAGCCTGCCTTTTTATAATTATAATAGTAGTGTGTAAGAAACATTAAAAAAGTATGTTTATTAAACATTATCAAATGATTATATTTCATGTTAATTAATTCAATTCACAACACATCATTTCAAAGCAGTGCATGTTTCTGTTATCGGAGTTGATTGTCACAGTAATGTCCATATGGCAGAAATGTACATTTATAAGACGATACAGTGCCGCCGAAACACCGCTTAAGCAATATGTGATCATAATGATTACAATACAATGGAATATGTTCTTACGAATATTATTAAAAGCCTTATATTAATTGGGCTATATATTTCATGACCACATCCAAACTTCTAGTAAAACAGAAATTGTATTTATAGTCAACATCATAGTCATAGTCAACATCTCGATTTAACTGCGGAGATACCGACGGATTAGCAAAACAATAATTAATACCACAGAAAGAATATAAAACACACTTACCTAATACGCAGACTATTTGGATAAATATTCACATGAAACACTGTCCACGTGGCATGCTGAAATTAATAATCCATCAGTCGTATCCTTCACTTTGTCCCCTCAGGTTTACAACATCGAGTGTGATCAGCTTTCGTCTAGAAACGCGTGTAAACTGAGAGAAACTGAGAGACTGAAGCCTCCTCCTCTCCTCTGTAGTGCGAGAGGTTCACACGGAGTCAAAGGAAAACATCAGCATATGAACTGCCATATCACAGTAATGATTTGTGAACAGCATGACTTCATATCTTCACTCTTAGAAAAGTCCGTAAAATACGGCCCAATGTAGGCTACCGTGTTAATACTGAACACCGTATTGATATTTTTTTACAGGTGTTTTAGCTACAACGGGGCTAAATAAGGCACACCTTAAGATTTTTTTTTAAATAATGTTTTAATTAATACTTTTTCAAAACAATCACTTTAGCGAATTTTGCACTAATTTCTGTTTATTTTGATAAATAAAATAATTCATTTTTGTTCAATAAATATATGATTAATTTGTATTACTGTTGTATTACCAAAATTACAATGATTGGTTCAAAACCTAATGGCTATGTTTTCCCCTAATCATTTTCCCCTTTTTGTAGGCCCATCAGAGGGACATTTCCCAAGTTCGCATACATATGCTAAGAATTAATTTCTGCCAATTAGTACTTGCGGCAGGTGTTGAATATTCTTATTTATTACATTTTTTGTTTTTGTTTTTTAATTATAGGTCAAAGAATGTAATCTCCTGATTCAAGGCGGATAATAAAAGGCAAGTAATAAGGAATTTACTAAATGTGTATTTTTAAAGCATCTTAAAGTCCCCGTGAACCGTAAGTTGCAAACGAGTTTTCTCCAGTGTTGTGACGTATTTCCGAGAGAAACGGAATAATAAATGAGGCAAAATAGTGGACGTGGCTTTTTTTCCAACTAGCACCTGATTGGATCTAGAAAAGTAGGTGTTTTCATTCCCCCTGTCTACTGTCAGTTGGAGGGGCGTGATTACGGATGTTAAGCAGACAGCCAAACCGTCAAACCTACGTCATCAGGGAAGGTCCTCCAATGCAGAGGGGAGGGGAAATTTCAGATTTTGATTAAAGATTACAAAGCCAAAAAATTTTTTTGTGTGGATTGACTTGCATGGATGAATTGTTCACCACAAAACGATCAATTTAGGCAAACAAAGTAAGTATGGTCAATTTTGAATTCATGGGGACTTTAAAGTTAATACAATCTTATATTTTGTAAATGGATGCTGTTGAAAAACCCACCATACGCTGGTTAGGTAAGTTTTGAAGCATGGCAGCTGGTTTGAGCTGGTTTAGGCTGGTGTTGCTGGTCCTAAGCAACTAGCTCCAGCTCAGGGCTTACTAAGGGCCAGCATAAACCAGCTCAAACCAGCTCATGACCTACTTTTTTATTAAGCTGCAACAGTAAAAAATAGAAGACCAGTCCTCAGGCCCCCTTCCCAGAATGTTTTAGATGTCTCACTAATTAAAACATCTGATTCAACATTCTGGGAGGTGGGCCTGAGGACTGGAGTTGAGACACACTGACTGTACTAAGAGTTATGAACAAATTTAACGCTGTGTATCATAGCAGTTGTTGACGTACTGTGCTTTTTTTTTTTTCTTTTCAAACGGCTTTCCCTTTCAAGACATTGTGTATTCTAAAATGGGAGAAACACTGGCAGAGCTAGTGTCTGAAGTCAAAGCCCTCATCTATAGGTCCAGGGTTTCCTGAGACGGCAACTGCCAATATCTTCTCCAATACCTCTTTCACTCACTCTTAAAGACTTGACTGAGTTAGAAGCAGCTGAGCGGATACTTCAAAGTGAAAGAAACAGCTGGAAAGAAACAGAAAAATGAGCAAAAAAGAAAAACTGCATTTAAAGACACCAGGCTCAAGATGGACATGTTTGGTAAGTCAGGGTCCCCGCGGGTCCTTAAAAGTCTTAATTTCATTTTTATCTGATTAAATCCATAAAATGGCTTATTAAAATGGCAAATTAAATCCATAAAATGGCTTATTATTAGTTCACCTCAAAATTAAAATTTCCTGATAATTACGCGCCAGGCGTTACGTAATCACGTTGGAAAGGTCACGCTGGACGTAGGCGGAAGTACAGCTCTTCATAGCCCTTTGAAACTGCATTGATTTGGACTTCAACAATATGGTTACCGTTGAAGTCCATTGTGTGGAGAAAAATCCTGAAATGTTTTCCTCAAAAAACTTAATTTCCATTTGAATTCAGTGTGTTTTAACGTAAACATTATATCAAATTTCAAGTTTCACTTAAAGCTCCTGTAGGTAACTTTTGAAAACATGTATTTGTTAAAACTGTCATTATGTCCTGACAGTAGAATATGAGATAGATAATCTGTGTAAAAATCAAGCTCCTCTGGCTCCTCCCAGTGGTCCTATTGCCATTTGCAAGAAATACACGCTCCCGGTCAGAAACAACCAATCAGAGCCAGGAGGAGTGTCTTAGCACTGTCAATCACGCTCGCGTACGCGCTGATCACACCCCTCTCTTGCACAGCGCGAGCGCCGGAGCGCGAGCCGTCGTTCAAACTCAAGATTGCCGGCGTGCTGCAGCTGTGCTTATGACGGAGAAACAACCTAAACTGCCAATTCTCGAGTGACACCTGCTCATAAAACAAAGAGGTAAAAGGAAAAAGACTGATGACGATAAACAACCGAAAAAGAAAGAATTACACAGAGCCCATTGACTCGGTGTCAAAACTAACATGTAGATAAAATGTCACGCACTCTGCTAAGCAACAATTGAAACCTGCTAATTCACTGGCTTGTCATGTTGCTGAAATAATGTACTAGCACACCTTATCTAGCATTATATATCGCTAGAATAATTACTTAAAAAATACTGTAACGTTAGTTACCGTTATATTAACGTTATCTTACTAGCTATTTATAACTTATAGAAAGAGTGCAACGTTATAAAGTTACATGTAGGCTATTGGAAAATACATAATGATTTGAGGACCAAGTTTGTAGTCAAAGTATGGGCAGGCCATAGTCAATGTAAAGCATATTATTGACGTTTAGTCCCTATTAGTGAATGTGCCATATAACTTTTTATCCGCTGTTATCGGTGGGCCTGTTTACTAGCCTGCGCGTTCACGACAGGCTCCGCTGTGGAGGACGAGCTGTGGAGGGAGGGCTGTAGCGCAGCAGAGAGCAAGGGGGTGGGACCTGGAAGTTGTACTTGTTCAAATTTTCTGTCATGGTAATGCAAAGAACGGCTGGAGGCAAACGCAAGTGAACAGTATTTAATGATGTTAAGTGAAGCAGTACAGGCAGATGTTACACAGGTGACACAGGGACTTCGGTGGTCAGGATCCGTGATGAAGTGAGAAGTGCGGTGACGATGACGGCGGACGAAACCCAGTGACGAAGACGAAGAACAGGAACACAAGGCAGGAACTGGACACCGGAACACCAACACGACGACATCAAACAACGATCTGACAAAGATGATAAAACAGTGGTAAGCTTAAGTAGAGTGGTGAGAGTGATTGCAGCTGGTGAAGTGGATGGGAATCAGCTGAAGTGGATCAGGTGATGTCATACACTCACGCCCACTACACACGTGCATTCATACCACAACATAAACACGAGACGAGAAGGGACAGAGAATGTGTCTACCGTGACAGTACCCCTCCTCCTAAGAACGCCTCCTGGCGTTCCCAGACTCCTTACCCTGTCGATTGTAATCATCGATGAGGGAGTGATCCAGTATGTCTCTAGCAGGCACCCAACTTCTCTCCTCCGGACCGTAACCCTCCCAGTCCACCAAGTACTGAAATCCGCGTCCCCTCCGCCTAGAGTCCAGAATACGATTAACCGAATACGTGGTCTCCCCATCTACGAGTCGCGGTGGAGGAGGAACCGGGGCAGGCGGATTAATGTGAGAATGAAACACGGGCTTAATTTTAGACACATGGAAGACGGCATGGATCCTCCTGTACGCGGGAGGTAATTTGAGGCGGACTGCCACCGGACTAATGATCTTGGTGACAGTAAACGGGCCAATAAATTTGGGAGCAAGTTTATTAGATACGGAGCGAAGAGGAATGTTCTTGGTTGAAAGCCACACTTTTTGACCAACGACGTATACGGGAGGCTTCGACCTGTGGCGATCGGCCTTAGCCTTAGTGCGCGCCCCCACCTGGAGTAAAGTCTCACGGGCTCTAGTCCAGGTGCGGTGACACCTCTGAACAAAGGCGTGAGCGGAGGGAACCGCAACCTCGGATTCCAGACTGGGAAAAATTGGTGGCTGGTAACCTACACTACACTCAAACGGAGATAGGCCCGTAGCCGACACTGGCAACGTGTTGTGAGCGTACTCCACCATGGAGAGTTGTTGACTCCAAGAGGAAGGATTCTTGGAAACCAAACATCGCAACATTCTCTCCAAATCCTGGTTGGCTCTCTCGGTCTGGCCATTGCTCTGGGGATGAAACCCTGAGGACAAACTAACAGTCGCCCCTAGTAATCTACAAAACTCTCGCCAAAATTTGGACACGAACTGGGGTCCCCTGTCGGAAACCACGTCAATCGGAAGGCCATGTAAACGAAAAACGTGATCTACAACGGTAACCGCTGTCTCCTTAGCTGAGGGTAATTTGGGTAAGGGAACAAAATGGGCTGCCTTCGAGAACCGGTCCACTACAGTCAAAACGACTGTGTTACCCTGAGAGGGCGGGAGGGCGGTAATAAAATCTAGCGCGATGTGGGACCAGGGTCTCGAAGGAACCGGCAGCGGCTGAAGTAACCCGTCAGGAGGTCGATTGGAAGTCTTACCAATGGCACAAACCGAGCAAGCCAAAACAAAATCGTAAATGTCGCGAGCCATGAGTGGCCACCAGAATCGTTGCTTGACTAAAAAGCTAGTGCGATTGACTCCTGGATGGCAAGCCACGTTGGAGTTATGACCCCACTGGATAACGTCGGACCGTAATCCCTCCGGCACAAACAAGCGATTCGGTGGGCAACCGGGCGGAGGCGTTACCCCTTCTAGGGCCTTCTTGACCCTCGATTCGACCTCCCATGTGAGTGTGGAAACAAATAGAGTTTCGGGCAAAATGCACTCGGGAGTAGACGGGCGTTCGGAAAAATCAAATATGCGGGACAAAGAATCCGGTTTGATGTTCTTGGAACCCGGACGATATGAAAGAGAAAAATCGAAACGACCGAAAAACAATGCCCACCGAGCCTGCCTGGAGTTCAATCTTTTGGCGGTTCTAATGTATTCCAGATTCTTGTGATCAGTCCAGACAATAAAAGGTACCCCCGACCCTTCTAACCAGTGGCGCCATTCCTCCAAAGCTAACTTCACTGCCAACAACTCTCTGTTACCAATGTCGTAATTGCGTTCGGCTGGAGATAAACGATGAGACAAAAACGCGCAGGGATGCATCTTGTCATCTGTGGAAGAGCGTTGGGACAACACTGCGCCTACTCCCACCTCTGATGCGTCGACCTCCACCACAAACTGACGTGATGAATCAGGGGCCACAAGGATGGGGGCTGAAACAAAGCGGCCTTTCAGTTTGGAGAACACAGCTTCGGCTGTGTCTGACCACCTGAACGTCGTTCTGGGAGAGGTCAAGGCAGTCAGAGGTGCGACTAGCTGGCTGAAATTGCGAATAAAACGCCGGTAGAAATTGGTGAACCCCAGGAACCTCTGCAGGGCCTTGCGGGAATCTGGGCTTGGCCAATCTACCACAGCCTTGATCTTCTCAGGGTCCATCCGCACTCCCTCAGACGAGACGATGTACCCTAGAAAAGGGACCGACTGTGCATGAAAATCGCATTTCTCCGCCTTGACAAAAAGCCCATTCTCTAGCAACCTCTGAAGCACTCGTCTGACGTGTTGCACGTGTTCCTGGAGAGAAGAAGAAAAAATCAATATGTCATCCAGGTAGACATATATGAACTGATCGATCATATCTCGCAACACGTCGTTGACCAGTGCCTGGAAAACTGCTGGGGAGTTGGACAGCCCGAACGGCATAACCAAATATTCAAAGTGCCCCCTGGGGGTGTTAAAAGCAGTTTTCCACTCATCCCCCTCCCTAATGCGAACCAAATGATAAGCGTTACGTAAATCCAATTTTGTGAAGATGGATGCTCCCTGCAACCTCTCGAAGGCTGAAGACATCAACGGCAAAGGATAAGTATTCTTTACCGTGATGTTATTCAGCCCTCGGTAATCATTGCAAGGTCGCAGAGAACCATCCTTCTTCCCCACAAAAAAGAACCCCGCCCCCGCTGGAGAAGAGGAAGGGCGAATGAACTTGGCTGCTAGAGAATCAGAAATATATTTCTCCATAGCCTTCCTTTCTGGAATAGAAAGTGAATACAACTTGCCTTTAGGCGGAGACTTCCTTGGCAGTAAGTCTATAGCACAGTCATAGGGACGATGCGGAGGGAGAGAAGCAGCCCGAGACTTACTGAACACCTCCTTCTGGTCCAGGTACTCCGCGGGCACGTTAGACAGATCCGCTGCTTCCTCCTGAAACACAGAAACAGGCACAGACGAACAGGCAGATACGAGACAAGACTTATGACATCCCTTGCTCCACTCCAGTACTGATCTATGGTGCCAGTCCACTCGGGGGTTGTGAAGGATGAGCCAGGGGTGTCCAAGGACGACGGGAGCAAGGGGTGAGTCCATGATGTAGAATGAAATAGTTTCAGAATGGTTGCCGGAAGTGGTGAGGGTAATGTCTTCAGTGCAAAAGGAAATAGTGGGGAGTTCTTGTCCGTTTAGTGCGTGAACTGCGATTTTGTGGGTGAGGGGTCTGAGAGGAATCTGAATCTTCTGTGCAAAAGTGCGGTCCATAAAATTACCTTCAGCCCCAGAATCCAGAAGTGCATGACAGTCGTGCTGTTGGACTGACCACCTGAGTCTTACCGGAAGGAGAGTGGAGGTAGATGTAGTCGATGATGAGGTTTCCGATTTCCAGCGGAGATCCCACCCGATAGTAGCCTCAATGTTACTATCGGGCTTGGCCTTTTACCGGGCAATTGTATGCGAAATGTCCGGCCCCTCCACAATACAGGCAAAGGCCCTGGGACCTCCGCCTCTCCCTCTCCTCCCGGGAAAGCCGAGCTCGACCCACCTGCATGGGCTCGGGATCGCAGACGGGGCTGACCACGTCCCTGCCGCTGGATCGTGGCGGGTCGGTCCCTGCGAAGGAACGGGCGGACGGGACTCGGCGCTCGACCCGCGACAGTCGGTTGTCCACCCGCAGAGCCAAGTCGACCAACCCGTTTAGAGAGGTGGGTAGATCCAGGGCATAGATCTCCCTCTGGACGTGGTCAGCCAGCCCATGCAGGAACATATCCCACTGCGCCTCCTCGTTCCAGCCGCACTCCGCCACCAGGGTCCGAAACTCTATGGAATAATCGGAAACCGATCTCTCTCCCTGCTGTAACTCCGCCAATCTTCTGGCTGCCTCCCTTCCTGAGACAGCCCGGTCGAAGACCTTTCTCATCTCGGCGGCGAGGGTCTGGAACGAGGCGCAGCATGGGTGTTGATTCTCCCACACCGCCGTTCCCCAAAGCGCTGCCTTCCCAGTCAGTAAGGTGAGGACGAACGCCACTTTCGCTTGTTCCGTCTCGAACGTGCGAGGTTGTAAAGCAAAATGCATAGTACAGCGGGTCAAAAATGCTCTACAAAAAGCTGGCTCACCGGCATAATGTTCGGGCACAGGAAGGCGGGGCTCTGACTGGGAGGGACGCTCAGGTGGTGTGGGACGAACGGCAGGTGTGGGCGGCGCAGTGGGACCCTGTAGGCGTTGGATCTGCTGGGTGAGCTCGGACACCTGCGTCACCAAAGCCTGTACTGCGCGGCCCGTGTCGCCGATCTCCTTCTGGTGTGAATCCATTCTCCTGATGCTATGATGAATAAAGTCCTCCATCGATCTCTGAGTAACACTCGCTGCCTCCATTTCTGCGTCAGATCGTTCTGTCATGGTAATGCAAAGAACGGCTGGAGGCAAACGCAAGTGAACAGTATTTAATGATGCTAAGTGAAGCAGTACAGGCAGATGTTACACAGGTGACACAGGGACTTCGGTGGTCAGGATCCGTGATGAAGTGAGAAGTGCGGTGACGATGACGGCGGACGAAACCCAGTGACGAAGACGAAGAACAGGAACACAAGGCAGGAACTGGACACCGGAACACCAACACGACGACATCAAACAACGATCTGACAAAGATGATAAAACAGTGGTAAGCTTAAGTAGAGTGTTGAGAGTGATTGCAGCTGGTGAAGTGGATGGGAATCAGCTGAAGTGGATCAGGTGATGTCATACACTCACGCCCACTACACACGTGCATTCATACCACAACATAAACACGAGACGAGAAGGGACAGAGAATGTGTCTACCGTGACATTTTCAGGCTAAGTCAACGTTTTCTCAAACCTCCCTACTGCAGCTTTTATTTTGTAGTAGGCTACATTTGTAATTCATAATTAGTCACATTTCCAAATATTTTCTAACTTCGTTTTCTTTCATTTTTGTTTAGATGCCTTACAACGGCAAGCGATAGCGGTTCTGTTACTGTGCAAAAATGGTTCCGTTACGCCCCTGTGAGGAGAAAAAACATGGACGCCACCCGGAAAGCTGTTGCTATGGTAGCACTGGCCGAGTACCAGGCACTCCAAAATAAGTATGTGCTTCACCTACACAACACAGAGGAAGAACTCCAGGAAGGGGACACAAGACGCAGAAGGTATGTTTGCTATATGCTAGTATGAAGATATGCTCTAGGTATGAAGGTATGCTCATATTTCAGTATGTTTGGTCAAATTTGAGCCACGTTATAGTAGATGATTTTAGCTAGCACGCCAGCTAGCTTACCAGCTAGCAGGAAATGGGCTACAAACAAACAGTGGCGACGTCGCTAAAGGTGATATTGAACTCCTTGCAGTGTTGCTCTTCTACAGAACGCTTTTTGTCGTCATAAATAGATGCATTTAAAAGCTAAAGGTAATATTTCATGCATGTTTTTGACAACTTGTGCAAGATGCAAACTTTGCTGGCGAACGCAGCGAAAAGTAGTAGACGCACTGTTACATGAGTTAAAAGACATGTATTAACTGCAGATATAATCTCTATTTCTTTTTCTCATTCACATAGTCCAGACAGCAGATCATCCTCAAGTCTGGAACGGAGTGGGAGATCATGCTGGATATGGATGACAATACATTTGCCCCTCATTTCCGGATCAGAAGATGTACGAATCCCGTTCCAACTGCTCGATTGCTTTCACCTGCTCGATTGCTTTTGTCCGCCTCGCTGCCTGCTGTGTGAGCTGCGAGTTTGTTTGCGTCGTGGCTGTCTAAGCCTCGTATTAGCTTCGTATTTCCTTCTGTTTTTCCGTATTTCTCTCTTTTATTCTGTTCTGAACCATCATTTAACTCATAATTTCAACTCGGACTGTTGGCCGGGCGCGTCTCAAGCCATTATACGGCTGGAACCGCAAATACGGTTGGAACATTGTTTGCTGGTCGTAGAGCGAGACATCTCTTCACTGCTCCTCGCCCTGCGATCGACTGCTTTTGTCAGCCTCGTTTGTTGGTCATAGAGCGAGACATCGCTTCACTGCTGCTCGCCCTGCGATCGACTGCTTTTGTCAGCCTCGTTTGTTGGTCATAGAGCGAGACACTGCTTCACTGCTGCTCGCCCTGCGATCGACTGCTTTTGTCAGCCTCGTTTGTTGGTCGTAGAGCGAGACATCGCTTCATTGCTGCTCGCCCTGCGATCGACTGCTTTTGTCAGCCTCGTTTGTTGGTCGTAGAGCGAGACATCGCTTCACTGCTGCTCGCCCTACGATCGACTGCTTTTGTCAGCCTCGTTTGTTGGTCATAGAGCGAGACATCGCTTCACTGCTGCTCGCCCTGCGATCGACTGCTTTTGTCAGCCTCGTTTGTTGGTCGTAGAGCGAGACATCGCTTCACTGCTGCTCACCCTGCGATCGACTCCTTTTGTCAGCCTCGTTGCCTGCTGTGAGTTTGTTTGTTTGCGTCGTGGCTGTCTAAGCCTCGTATTAGGTCGTATTTCTTTCTGTTTCTCCGTATTTCTTTCTTTTATTCTGTTTATTCTGTTTATTCTGTTTATTCTGTTTTGTTAAAATGGCGAATATATCAGGTGTATGTTATCTACCTTTTGGTGCAGATGAGAACAAATCTGATTTGCTCGCGGTGCAGTTTGAATTAGAAGCTGTAGAAAAGCAGATCCGTGACCTTCTAGAGAGACAAGCTGAGCTGAGAGACCGGCGTTTAGCTCTTGAAACATCACGCGCTGATGCACACGGATCAGTGATTAACGTTAGTAACCCGCTGACGCCGACCTCGTCTACTCCGTGCGTTTCTCAGCATTGGTCCCGAGCGTCCAGGTCACGATCAGCCATGGTTTCATTCACTCCGGCTCCAACACACCACCACGAAGCCTGGGTGGTTCCGCGGAAGCCGCGAGCCAGGACAAGAATCTTTTCGCCCCTCCCGGTGTTCGAGATCTCCACTCAGAACCGCTTCTCCCCTCTTCGTGAAATGGAACGCGATGCTGTGATCATCGGCGATTCCACCGTCCGACACGTCCACGCTACGTTAGGTAAAAGTAAGGTGCACAGTCACTGCTTTCCTGGTGCTCGTGTTCTCGATATCACTGCGCGGGTAACTGAGATCTTGAACGGTGACGAGCGCGTCGGAGCTGTGGTGCTGCACGTGGGATCTAACGACACTAGGCTGCGACAGACGGAGGTTCTGAAGAAAGACTTCAGGAGCCTTATCAATACGGTACGCAGCACATCGCCTGAAACATCGATTATTGTGTCTGGACCGCTTCCTACGTACCGACGAGGGCATGAAAAGTTCAGTAGATTATTTGCGCTAAATGAATGGTTATTGTCATGGTACAATGAGCAGAAACTCCTCTTTGTAAATAATTGGAATCTGTTTTGGGAGCGACCAAGGCTCTTCCGCGCTGATGGCTTACACCCAAGTAGAATCGGGGCAGATCTTCTGTCGGATAACATCTCCAAGATGTTAAATACCGTTTGACTAGTATCCAAAAATCCAAATCACAGTCTCTACTGCACCAATTTAATTGATATTAATACTAGTGTAGAACATTGCATAGAAACTGTGTCTATTCCTCGTTTACTAAGATCAAATAATAAATCTACTGCGGGATCTAGAAAAAATCGAATTGTTATTAAAACAAATAATCTCGCTATTAGTGAACAAAAATAATTTCTAAAGCTAGGTCTTCTAAACATTAGATCGCTCACACCGAAGGCGGTTATTGTAAATGAAATGGTCACAGATAATAATTTCGATGTTCTGTGCCTTACTGAAACCTGGCTTAAACCAAATGATTATTTCGGTCTAAATGAGTCTACTCCGCCAGGATACTGTTATAAGCATGAGCCCCGTCTGATCGGTCGTGGCGGCGGTGTTGCAACAATCTATAGAGATATCCTTAATGTTACTCAGAAAACTCGTCATAGGTTTAATTCGTTTGAAGTACTTGTGCTAAATGTTACGCTCTTAGATGTAAGAAAAAAATCCCTATTATCTCTAGCATTGGCTACCGTATATAGACCTCCAGGGCCTTACGCCGATTTCCTAAAAGAGTTTGCTGACTTTCTATCAGATCTTTTGGTCAACGTCGATAAAGCATTAATTGTTGGAGATTTTAACATACACGTAGATAATTTAAATGATGCGTTAGGGGCTGCGTTTACAGATTTATTAAACTCCTTCGGGGTCAAGCAAAACGTCATCGGACCAACTCATCGTCTTAATCATACACTCGATTTAATTATATCATATGGAACCGATCCAACCGATATAGATATCATTCCACAAAGTGATGATGTCACTGACCATTACATGGTAACTTGCATATTAAGTACTGCTGTAATATGTCATGCTGCGCCACGTTATCGACCAGGTAGAGCAATTCTTCCATCCACCATAGATCATTTCTCAAATAGCTTATCTGATCTGTCTCAGCTGCTGCCTGAACCCAAACAAACAGATGAACTAGATGAACTAACTAGCACTATGAGCACCATTCTCTCTAGAACATTGGATATTGTTGCACCCATTAAATTAAAAAAGGTCAGAGAAAAAAGTATAGCACCATGGTACAATAATACTACGTATGTTTTAAAGAGAGAAACCCGTAATTTAGAGCGTAAATGGAAAAAAAAGAATTTAGAGGTCTTTAGAATCGCGTGGAAAGACAGTATGTCACGTTATAAAAAGGCCCTTAAAACGGCCAGGGCTGAGCACCTCAGCAAATTAATAGAAAACAACCTAAATAATCCAAGGTTTTTATTTAATACCGTGGCTAGACTAACAAATAAACAGACGTCGTATGAACAAAATACCTCGTTACAGTTTAGTAGTAATGATTTCATGAACTTCTTCACCGAGAAAATTGAAAGCATCAGAATCAAAATCGTAAACGTTCAATCTTTACTCGCGCCTTATAATTCAGCCGCAATTATCACCCCGCAAGAACAATTACAATGCTTTACAACCATAGAACAAAAAGAGTTAAATAAATGTATCACTTCATCTAAAACAACAATGTGTTTATTAGATCCTATACCAACTGAACTACTGAAAGAAGTGTTACCTATAGTGGAAGAGCCTCTTCTCAATATTATTAACTAATCTTTATCTTTAGGTCATGTTCCAAGAACGTTCAAGCTGGCTGTTATAAAACCTCTTATTAAGAAACCACATTTAGATCCAAATAACCTAGCAAATTACAGACCCATTTCGAATCTTCCATTTATGTCAAAAATATTAGAAAAAGTTGTGTCCAGTCAACTCGGCTCTTTCTTGCAAGAAAACGACATCTATGAAAAGTTTCAGTCTGGATTCAGGCCACATCATAGCACTGAAACTGCGCTTGTTAGAATCACAAATGATTTACTTTTAGCTTCGGACCAAGGCTGTAACTCAGTACTAGTTTTACTTGATCTTAGTGCTGCGTTCGACACTATAGATCACACAATACTCTTAGATCGACTACAAAATTACACTGGTGTTCAAGGACAAGCATTAAGCTGGTTCAGGTCATACTTATCTGACCGCTACTATTTCGTCTATTTAAATGGAGAAAAATCGATCATAACTTCGGCAAACTATGGAGTGCCGCAGGGATCTGTGTTAGGCCCTTTATTATTCTCAATATATATGCTGCCACTTGGTAATATTCTAAGGAAACATGGAATTAGTTTCCATTGTTATGCTGATGACACTCAAATATATATTTCATCACGGCCAGATGAATACGCTAAATTATCCAAATTAACAGATTGTGTTAAAGATATAAAAGATTAGATGACGCGTAATTTTCTTTTATTAAATCCAGACAAGACAGAGGTAATACTTATCGGTTGTAAAAACCGTCCACAAAACCTTTCACAGCACGACTTTAACATAGTAGGATGCCCTGTTACTTTATCCGCTACAGTAAAAGACCTGGGTGTTACATTAGACTGCAACTTGTCTTTTGAAAAGCATATTTCATATGTTACAAAAACAGCCTTTTTCCACCTTAGAAACATTGCTAAGCTACGTAACATGCTATCAGTCTCTGATGCAGAAAAGTTAGTTCATGCATTCATGACCTCGAGACTAGATTACTGTAATGCTTTATTAGCTGGTTGTCCTGCATCTTCAATAAACAAGCTACAGTTAGTCCAAAATGCAGCCACTAGAGTTCTTACTAGATCAAGAAAATATGATCATATAACACCGATTTTATCATCACTTCATTGGTTACCTATAAAGTTCCGTATTAATTACAAGGTATTGCTTTTGACTTATAAAGCTCTAAATGGTTTAGCTCCAGTTTATTTAACGGATCTTCTATCGCCCTACAATCCATCGCGCTCTTTAAGATCACTAAATTCGAGGCTTCTGGTCATTCCTAGGATATCCAGATCCACCAAAGGAGGCAGAGCATTTTCACATTTAGCTCCGAAGCTCTGGAATAGCCTTCCTGATATTGTTCGTTGCTCAGACTCGCTCTCCCAGTTTAAAACTAGACTGAAGACGCATCTATTTAGCCAGGCATTCATATACATTTTTTATCTTACAGTAACTGTAAATTCGGCCTCTAGTTCATAAACGCCAGAGGAGAACTGGCCCCCGACTGAGCCTGGGTTCTCCCAAGGTTTTTTTTTCTCCATAGGGTCATCTGATGGTGTGCTAGGACACCTTTAGGTCACTGGATGGAGTTTTTCGGTTCCTAGCCACTGTTGCCTTTGGCTTGCTCAGTTGGGGATATTCAAATGAATTAACCAATCATACCATTGATCAGCTCTACCAAACTTGGATGTCTTTTTTTTCCAGTAATAAACAAACATTGTTAAGTTGTTTTGATTGATACTGTGAAGCAGCTTTGATACAATCTGTATTGTGAAAAGCGCTATATAAATATATTTGACTTGACTTGACTAGAAGATCCAGGTTTGAGCAGCTCCTTCGACTGCTTCAGGAGGGGGGCCTGCACGGCAAACACAGCCATGGACTTCCCCCCTTGCCTGTGCCCAAAAAGGTCCTCATGTTTCTCTGGTATATGGCCAACCAGAACAGCTTCAGAGAGATATCTGATAAATGTAATGCTTCCCAGTCAGCGATGCACAGAGCCATCCTTTAAGTGCTGACCATCATGTCAGGGATCGGCAGACTTTGTGTCTTGGCCAAGGGGCTGTGAGAACTGGTTGTCTTCTGCTGTCTTCCAGCGCATCTCTGGCCTCGACGGAGTCATTGGGGCGATAGATGGTTGCCACATCAGGGTCCACAAGCCACCCTTCAGAGGAGGGGATTACATCAACAGGAAGGCCTACTACTCTGTCCTCCTCCAGGGTGGATGGCCGCTTCATTGACATCTTTGCTAGACCACCAGGCAGGGTGCACGATGCCAAGATGCTGCGGGGCTCCACTTTTTACACTGAATGGCAGGAGAAGATGGGGGACTATCGTCTGCCCGGGGACAGTGACTATATTGGTCAGGCCTTCCCCTTCATTGTAACAGCAATGACAACGGCGCCCTCACCGATGCTGACCACCAGCAAAATTACAACATCAGTCGGGTGAGGGTTATCATTGAGCAGGCATTTGTCAGGATGAAGTGCAAGTGGCGGTGCTTAAGAGAACGGCAGAACACCAGGATGGACATTGTGGTAATGATTATCATGGCTGCATGCTTCTTGCACAACATTGCTCTTGGAGCTGTGAATGGCTGTGATGAACACCCAGAGGGATGTCCAAGAGAGAGGAGGATGGCAACGAGTAGTTGTGGCTATTGTCATTTAATAAATGTCTATTGTCTTTTTGCACCTTTTAAACAGTTTCAGTGTCAATTTTCTCCCCCTTTAAGTCCTACCTAGAACTGTCCTAAACCTAAAACCCACAAAGTTAGACTAGATAGATAACACTCTCCCAACATAACTTAATATTTTTCTTAGTAGAGTAGAGTGGTGCTACATCATGTGATGTAATGTTCATGTATTTCTAGGTGTTGTAATACAAAGTGTTAAACCTTAACTTAATGCTTCATTGTGCTTCACAGGCCAGTGAGGTGTTTTTTGTAGCTGAACAGACTGGTGACATTCAACCATGACAAGGCTTTGTTAATATTAAAACAATAGTTTATTGAAATGACTTGAAATAACTTGAAATAACAGAACTGTGCTTTGTTTCCTTTTATTGTGGTCATTCACAAACACCATCCTGGCAGTCTGGGCCACTGACAAAAACGACAACAACACAGGATGACATAGCCTGACGTCGTCATACTCAGACTCTAGTCAGCATGTGAGTCTGATATGGCTCCATTGGGCTGTGTTTATGGGGTGTTTCAACCGAACCAGGAAATAAAATGCCTCTGCACTCAATTGGATTGGCAAATGCCTTGATCGCAGTTTTCTGTTCCTCTTTTAAAATGAATGCGCTGTCTACATCTTCTATAACAGACGCGATGGCTGAATCTACACATCTCAGTTCTCCAGCGGCAGCCATCTTTGTTGTAAACGAATTCAACCCAAGCGCTCTTTGGTCACGGGGATGATTACGTTACGGTTGATCATCTGTCCATCATCGTATAAAGCCCGCCCTGACAATTTGATTGGTCCGAACAGCTCTGGTTCAGGCATACTTGCTTCACAATTGATCAAGTCCAGACCGAACTTCTCATCCTCAAATGTTGTGGGCGGTGTTAAGTTTGGCTGGCATCCAGGCTAAGGATAACACTTGTAATGGGACATGGTTGGGGCACTACAAGTCCCATCAGCCCCAGCGCTATATAACGAAGTAGTGAGGTTTGTTTGCTCTCTTGCTTCCTTTCCTTGATTGTGGTTTGTGGATGAATAGATGTCGCGGCACATCTAAAACTTCAAAGGATGGTAGGTAGAGAGATTAGTTTGCTCTCTCAGATCCTCTTTGCTGCGCTGGATTGAGTCATGTGTGAATGATGTCGCGGCAGATTGAGCCCTTCAGAAGAATAGTAGCGGATAAGCAGTTATGTTAAATACCACACACCATTAAGGAGGTAGTACTTTTATAATTTTCTGAAATTGTTTCTAGGATTATGTTTTAATGATTTAACCCTCTGAGGTCGGCTATCGCGCCGGCAGGATAGTCTCGCTTTTTTCTGTGTTTAGTAAGTTTCTTGTACAGCTGTGTACACAGCGTATCCTTTCGCTGTGAGGAATAATACTATCTAACCCTGGAAAATGTACCAGAAGTGCTGGTAGTTTCATTTTGAGGAGCAACGGATCCAGCAAGTCATTTATTCTTAAGTGCTTTGTTCTAATCGCGATATTGAATACTGTCTGACTGTAAACCGCAAAAAGACTGTTTAAATATGAATTGCGTGTCTGTGTGTAGGCTAAATGATGAGTGAACGGCATAGGCGCGCGCGCTTTGTTTACTACAGTTATACAGCGCGTGTCTGTGCCGTTCATTCACTCTCGCACCTACATTAGTAAACGTTATGTTTACATGAACACATACAAACTATATTGCTATAGCCTACTAAGAGAGATGGTCCTCACTGCAGAACACGAAATCCAGGGGGAGGAGTTGGATCCAGATCCAACTCCTCCCACCTTACATATACCTAAACCTACCCATCTCCGCCCCCTGATCTATAACCCCACCCCTAATCCTACCCATCTCCACCCCCTGATCCCTAAACCCACCCCTAATCCTACCCATCTCCACCCCTTAGATCTGGATCCAACTCCGCCCCCTGGATCTCGTGTACTGCAACGAGGTGCTACTGTACTAAGATGAGTAAAAATAGACTGAAATATGTTGAAATAAAATGTCTGTATAAGCAACAAGCTGCAAATTCACATGTATGTACTAATATATCATACACAATATATTACAGACTAAATATGAATGTTTAGACAAGATTTTGTGATTAGTTTTGGATAGATTATAAAGTTTTGACTGTAAAAAAAGACTACTGTCACATTAAATAGGTACGCTTTTGTTCACCAATTTCTGCTCATAGTTAAATATAATACTATAGTATGATGTTTTGTCAAAAATAAAGTAGGTATATTGAATTATCAACTAAGATGTTATTATAGTGTTTGTTCCAATATTCAAACTAATGAATCCTTACCTTTTTTTAATACGTATGATAAAATGTATACTTTTTACAAAGAAATACACTTGAAATATTGTTAAAATTGTAATTGTTGTTGTAATTGTAACCTATTTGTAATTGGTTACAATTTCTAATTGTAAAATATGTATAGGCTATATAGATAATTTCTTTTGTCCTTGCATTCTTTGGGATCCTGTGACACACCTGTGTGAAAGGGCTAATTAATATGCAGCTCATTATGCGGCACATTATCCGGCCTTTGTCTTCTCAGGTGTGAACACGCCTCCACGCATATTGCCTTTCCAAACCAAAGGTCTCTAATAAAATTTAAATCAGTGTATGTGTTTGTGTAAATGATTAGGCAGGATGATTTTCAGATCATTTTGAAGCAAAAATTCTAGACAACAACACTCATTAGTCAAAAGTCTTGTGGACACATATTTAGTATGTGTTTTGTGGCCTTATTTCAGACACTTTAAGTTTTAGTTTTTTCAATAACCATGCGTAAGCAATATTCTCTCAAAAATACAAACATGTTTCATAATTGTTGCTGAGAAATTCCGGTAGCCCCGTTTGTGCTATATTGAGTGAATTTACACTAGGGCTGTTTTCGACGAAGGATTTTCATAGTCGAATCTGATTCGTTAGATTTTGCCGTAGTCGACTGATAGTCGAACCTTTTTTTTATTTATTTTTTTAGATAGCAGCTAGACGTTCGGTTGAATAACTGTTCGTCTCTTATAGGACAACTCGCTCTACGTTTAAAATGAACAGCAAGACAACTAGAAGTGAATGTGCTTTCCATTAAATGAATCCTTAACAACAACAAAAAAAGCTTTGTTTAAAAAAAATCACACACAGTAAACAAAACCTTAACAAAAAAACTTTGCAATGAACTTTGCAATTTAGACGCGCAAACTGGTTGCCGGTGCGGTCGGTGAGACGTACATGCCCGAGCAGATTCGGCTTGAAGCCGTTCATCCTCGGATGCGGTGTCGCGCGCGCTGTTACAAAAAAAGCCGTGCACACAGCCAAGCGAAATGGGGTCTTGCCGGTCTTGCTCACCCAACGCGTCATTTTTTGCCATGCGCACCTTCGCGCTCGTGCGGACGCGTCTGGTATAAACAAGGCTTTCTCCGTGTCAGCGCGCGTTCTGATCGGTGAAGGTGCACAGACCTCTCCCGAATGATCTCCAGCACTCAGCCTCCGAACCACCACTAACTCCGCCTCCGTTTCCCTCGTAAGCTGATATTAGTATTTAAACATTCTCTATGATAAAATGTTTTTGTAAAAAATATTTTAATAGCACGGTTTTGGCGGTTATGGAGTTCTAATGACACTGTCGGTCTCATGGTTATATGATAACCGTCACACCCCTATTGGTTACATAACACTTCCCTACTGTTCGACTATGAGGTTCATAGTCGAATCAGACCTCTCCGAATCGAATCGTCGAATCCTCGACTATTAGAAGTCAGCCCTAATTTACACCTTGAGTGTCAGTCAAAATAACGGATGTTGGAGGTATTGTTTTATTAAAGGGAACTTTTTCATTTTTAATTATGTGCAGCATTTATCTTGAGTGTTTTATTTTATTGATGTGTTTTTTATATATATTGTAAATTATTTGTTGTAATTAACTGTGTTTTCCCCTACAGGGATGCACTATTACCGTTTACTTTAGATTTAATTTTCTTTGGTTTATTTATTATTTTGTCGGATGTTGGACCATAATTGCATAGGGAAAACCTAGGCCATAAAAGAATAGTAATGGTTTCATGGTGATGACTTGCTTGTCCTACTGGCATTACCCACTGTTAATTAATTTGTTTTTCTTTCTTTTTGTATATTTCTTTTTAACCCAACGATGGCTGCTGGGTTACCCTCACTGTGTGGATGGTGGCTGGGGTCGTGTTGTGGTTTGGTCACTTTATTTGTGTTTCCTTCTTTTAATCTTTAGGTTTGCAGTGTGATTGCTGTGAGCTTTGTTGTGGTGAGAGCATTTTGAATATCTTCACGATATAGGTAACCTGTGGCTATCTGTGGGTTGTTTTGTTTTTTTATAATTTGTTTGTTTCTTTTCATTTTATTATTTGTTTGTGGGTATTTGCATTTAACCCTCTGAGGTCTGAGGTGTTTTTGGGGTCCTTGAGATGTTTTGACATGCCCTGACATTTGTGCTTTTTTCAGTTGCTTAGAAACATATTAATGGCACTGGTGTAATTACACTCTATTTAGCACAAACAGGGCTACCATAATATGTTAGCAACATGTTTGTACATGTTTGTATTTTTGAGAGAATATTGTTTATGCATGGTTATTGAAAAAACAAAAAAATAAAGTTTCTGAAATAAGGCCACAAAACACACACTAAATATGTGTCCACAAGACTTTTGACTAATGGATGTTGTCGCCTAGAGTTTAGGCTTCAAAATGATCTGAAAATCATCCTGTCTAATCATTCACATAAAACAATAGATTGTTTTAAATTGTGAAAAACATTTTTTTGAACGGCCCAACCCCTATCATGAATAATTAAGTGGTTCTCACCTGAGCAGACAATGACCCTGCATAATAATGAGCCTTTCATTCAGGGGTGTCACACAAGAAAGAATGCAAGGACAATAAATACATAAATAAATAAATATATATATATATATATATATATATATATATATATATACAAACAATCAAAATATAAATGAAAGCCAAAAGCACATTTTTAGTCATACCTAGAAACAAATCCTGGTCAAATTGGTTGTATGGGCAATTCTACAGAATTGGTTCAAAGTTTGAGTTGGAAACATCTTGAAAATAAAATAGTCTTTTTCCATAAATGTCTTATAAAGTATTATTTTTTAAAGTAGGCAATAGATTTTATCATACATATTTCAAAGTTAAGGATTCATTATTTTGATATAGCTTGCATTGGAACAAACACTTTAACAGTTGATTAGTTTATTTGTGACAAAACATCCTATATATTTTACATATGAGCAGAAACTGTCTAATTAAAGCTTATTTGATGTCTATTTTATAGTAAAAACTTTATAATTATTATAATTATATAATTATGTAAATTATTACTTAAGTAGCAATACTTTTACTTAAGTACAATTTGTCAGTACTCTTTCCACCACTGGTTATATCTTGTTTTATTTATTTTTTAATGCATGTTATCATATTTTAATCTTGTTCTTCTGTAAAGCACTTTGGTTGGTTGCAAATGTGCTATATACAAATAAAATCGATCTATTTATCAAAGTATAGTTTCATTCTTTCTTACTGTAGTACTGCACTGTTTTTGTCTTTGTCATCACAAAATGCCATTTTTTTCTGAATGTGATATTTCCTGTTTCAGTTTGGGGGCATACATATATACATTTGCTTGCAAACTAAAGGATGTTTACTTTGAGTGACATTTTGATTCAAAACCATATAAATTGCATCCCTCTCTGTTTGAAAGGAGCCCTTTAAAATTTCAAATAACTGGCATAGAATCTTGCTGTGCATAAAGCTGATTATATTTATGTTGATTCAATGTTAAATAAGTGATTTAATTTATGTTGAAAAAAGATTGATTTTATGACCATCTTGATTGATTTTTCGTCGTTGAAATAACATTATGTCAGGGTGCAAACCTGATGAAAAATCAATGTTAAATTTCAACATTGATTCAGTGATCATTTGGTTGATGCATTAACATTGATTCAATATTGATTCAGTGTTGGTCTGGTATCTGGGCTGTCATTAAAATATATTTTATAAGTAAAATAAAATGTTTTTTAAAAATACAAAAACTAAATTATTTTAAAAAGTAAAGATTATAAAAAGCATTGAATTAGATCCCATAATAATTTAATATAGATTTACAGTAGTAACAATAAATTATATTTTATGATATGATGGTTTCATTATAAATATTGTGATCATCTTTAAGATGGACACCCAACTTAATATATGATATTTACCATCTGACTCTGACCATGTCATATCAACAAATGGAAAAGTCAGTCAGGTATAATCATCATGTTAATTATTGTGCCTTTTACCTCAAATACCATACTTTTACATATTCTTCCGTTATTGAAAAACGGTTGCTTTAATTACCTTAAACAAAACCATTAACAAGACCTTTGTCTCAAAACATATTCAATAATTGTATCGACTCTAATTTGCAACTTAAATCTACAACATTTAAAAAAACATCAAATATTAGATCAAATTAGCACAGAATCAACTTTGCGCTGCTGCTCATGATCACGTCACGAATCAGACAAATTTCCACGTGCATCTTGAAAAGCGGAGGTTTAGAAAAGTGCTGTGGCAAGTTTATGTGCATCAAATGGTTTAGAGGGAAAAAATCAAAGGTGCGTTTTTTCCTCGTGGAGCCTTTTGCCCCGTTATACCCTCATTATCCGTTTTTCTATGGATTTTGTGTTATAGCGCATGTTGAAAACCCACTAAATAAATTTTTTACACTTTAATTATGTCAAAATGTGTCTTGTTTTTATTTATGTAACAAAATATTACTCTAAATAGGTTAGCCTATGTGATGGCCGACAACGTGGCCACACAGCAAGGCGGTAACTAACCCATGCAACAACATACATCTTTACCTTTTGTTTGTTTATATGTTATTTCGGTTACCTTTTAGTACATTACATCCTTCAATATTTTGTTACCAATCACCTTATATACATTTCATAATAACGACAGACACAGATTTGGTTCATTACATTCACTTTATTTATCATTTACACTTGTATCATACATGAGACTAGGTTGGGTGCACACATTTTCTAGTTGTCAGTGGTATATTGTGTTAATGTTTTTTTGTTTGACTTTAAGTTACCTGCATATGGAAAGTGGAGGTGAGGGGGGAGGGGGGGGGGGGGGGGGGGGGGGGGGGGTAGTTATGTTAGTTTTGTTTATTATTCTATTTACATTTAGTTTATTATAATTATTTGAGTGAGTTATTTTATGACCTCTTTATTGATAATTTTGGAGTTAATTACTTTCTTGTAATTGTGTTAAGTGATGATTGTGGTGTGGTGTCCCCTGTGTGTGTGTTTAATGGACTAGTCCTCTGTATATATAAGTTCCCCGTGTGTGTCATAAGGGAGCTCATGTTGGTTTGGTTAGTTTGATTTGATTTCTGTTAAGTTGGGTTCTGTCCGGGGGACCCTTTTTCATTATGGGCCCAGACCTGACTTTATTTTCATTCAGTTTTTAAATTATTTTGATTTTGTAACTTTATTTTTTGTATTTAATAAATAATTTTTGGTTGGAAATCCTGTGTCCTTTTGCCCTTGACTGCTTGGTCCCTCACAGCCTATTACACGGGTTTTCAAAGTGGGGGGCGCCAGGTAAAAAACGTAAAAATATTTCTATTATTATGAGTATTGTTATGAAATAGCATTATAATAGTTTGTCACATATCTGAACATTATACTTTTAATGCTAATCTTTCTGATTGGCTGGTATCAAACACCATAACGTAATCTGTCAGTGTAGCCTTGGTAATAACCGCCAGTGCTCAGCTATTCAGCTATTTATTTAGTCAGCTGGCTAGTTCTGTCAAAATGGATAGATTTTAAAAAGGAAAAAACCTGAAGAGCTAGCCATCGAAACCTCAGAAAAAAATCTGAAAACGAACTTCTGGCCCAGTAAAACTCGTAGGTATGAGCCAGCATACATAAAGTATGTATTTACCAGCGTCAAGCATAAGAATGGACATGAGTGCTTCAAATGCGTTCTCTGCTTCGAGATCCTCTCCAACGAATGCTTAAAACCTTCGAAACTTCAACGTCACCTGAACCAGAAGCATCCAGCAGAGGCCGACAAACCATACGACTTTTTTAAAAGAAAGGAAGAACATTTGACCAGGCAGTCAGCAATATTCGTGCAGCAAGCTACTGTCCCTGAGAGAGCTTCCTTTCACATTGCCTGAGCTAAGAAGCCGCACACAATTGGGGATACTGCCAGCTAGCAAAGACATAGTTAAAGAGCTACGCTGTACCACTCTCTGATAACACTGTGAGCAGACGTATTGGTGACATGGCTGAGGATGTGTCTGCTCAACTGATGGACCAGGTGAGAGCTAGATGAGAGTACGGATGTGGCTAACGCTGCCGAGTTGCTTGTGTACATCAGATTCATTTCCCAAGAAATGTTCGTTGAGGAAATACTATGTTGTAAAGCACTTGAAAGTAGAACCACTGGGAGAGAGATTTTTCAAGTGTTAGACGAATATACTTATTCAAATGGACTTGTCTCGTGTGGGTGTGTGTCCCGACGGGGCCGTGGCTATGAGTGGGAAGAACAGTGGGGTGACAGCTCTCATCAAACAGAAGGCCCCGAGTGCGGCGTTCACACACTGTATGCTCCATCGAGAGGAACTGGTGGCTAAACGGTTGGATGATGAGCTTAATCAGGTACTACAGGACATAATACATATAGTAAACTCCATTAAAGCCCGCCCTTGAAACACAGACAGTTTGCTCTTCTGTGTAAAGAAATGGGAGCCCGTTTTGATGGATTGCTGCTTCACTCAAACGTACGCTGGCTTTCACGGGGGGCAGTTTTGAACCGTGTGTATGAGTTGCGGAGGGAGGTTGCTGAGTTTCTCTTGTTTTACCAGTTTTTTTCTTCATCAGATCGCCAGATGCCACCAATTCATTGCCCCGATTCATTGGATTTTAAAAGCTCTATAGCTCTTCTTGGTAACGCTTTAGATTACAGCCCGGAAAGTACTGCGTAATTAAAGCGATTTTACAGTGAAACTTTCGGTAATTATAGTGTACCTATAAAGTACTTACATGTAAGTATAAGGGAACAATATGTAAAGTTTGGGGAATAAAGGGGTAACAGCCAGGAGAATAAAAAAAAATGTATACTGTAAGTATTATAGAACTAAGGGGTACTTATTCTACTATTATGATATAACAATCTTACATTTGGGAGCAATTTAGGAAGAACATACCTTTTTGTAATAATGGTGAACCAATACATACTGTATAGGCTTTTTAAAAATTACAGGGTACATATCTATGCATTTATACAGTAATCTATTTAACAAAAGTGCACTGAAACCTAAACCTATTGCAACTTTTGCTTAAATATTGGGGAAAGATACTCTTGTTTCATGTAGTGGTGCTTGATACCCTCTTGTTCCATTTAGTTACCATGTCCAGCTGTATTGAATTAAATTGTTTTTCAAATAAAGGTTTCCGAGTCAGTGATATAAGATTGTATGTATGCATTTTTATTGTGCTTACCCAGTAACTACATGAAACAAGATGGTAACAAGCACCACGTACATGGAACAAGAGTATACTGATTTTATTATTGATTATGGTGATCTGTTGTACATGAATGCCCCATCAAAGTATCTTCAGATGTTAGATGCTGTGTTTCATGGAGCTTTAAGATTTATTTCAAATTGCAGACCCCTAACTCATCACTGGACTATTTACTCCACAGTGCATTTGCCCTCTCTGTCACATCGCCGGCTTACTCACCTTTATATAAGGGCATTATAGGAACGCTTCCATGTTACATATCTGAATTTCTTTCTTTTACACAGAGTACCTATGGTTTATGGTCCCAGAAAACTATTTCATTGAATGTACTTCAACCCCGGACAGAGTCATTCAAAAAGGCTTTCATGTTTGTTGCACCTTCTACTTGGAATGATCTACAGAAAACACGGTAAACTACAGTGTCTAATTTCCTTAAATGATTTTAAAGGCTATGTTAAAACTATAGAACATTAAAGGCTATGTTAAAACTATAGAACATGAGTCCATCCACACGTGCAAATGTTTTCATTAATGGCACTTTTATTTAAATTGAAATGTACTTGAGTTGTCTTTTGCCTCTTTTGTGTTTGTTTTGTGATTGTGTGATCTAATTTGTTCTGCAATCTTGGCCATGTCTCTCTTGAAAAAGAGATTTCATATCTCAATGAGACAAACCTGGTTAAATAAAGGTTAAAAATTAATCAAATAAAAAAATATTTCCCAGTATTTTACAAAAAATTACAATCGTTTTAGCTTTACTTGCCTTGAAACATTAAAAAAAGTAAGATTGTCATATCATAATAGTAGAATAAGTACCCCTTAGTTCTATAATACTTACAGTATAAATCATATTTTAATTCTCCTGGTTGTTTTCCCTTTATTCCCCAAACTTTACATATTGTTCCCTTATACTTACATGTACGTACATGTAAGTCCCTTATACTTACATGTACTTACATGTACATCTACTTTATAGGTACACTATAATTACGGAAAGCTGTGTTGTAAATTCATCTTAATTACGCAGTACTTTCCGGGCTGTAATCTAAAGCATTACCCTCTTCTTTTCATTTAAGTACTGAATTCATTCGTTAATAGTATAAATTTTTTTTTTTTTTTTTTTTTTTTTTTACATTTGTATTATTTAATATAGAAAAAATTACAAGCAAAGTACTGTTCTAAATGTTTAAAAATCACTAAACATTTGTTATCCTGTTTAGTACACCTGTCTACTGAGGTAATACAACTTAGTACAACACTTTGTACAAGTACTGACATTTAAACACCACATCTTCAATTGAATGTGCATCTGCTGCCGTTTTTTTTCCAAATAATTTTAAATAACGTCTGTTCATGGCGGTTATCTCTAGCAACAGAAAATACACTTTATACATCTTCCGAATCCATGTGAAAGAAGGACCCATTCGAAGAGTGCATTCGGTCTCTCCCACTTGCTTTCTGAAATGAGATGGGCTCAAAATGAGACAGCTAATAACAGAACCAGGAACCAAGGAGCACTTGAACAAGGGAACATAGACCCATCCATACAACCAAGGAATAAGGATTTTATGTGCATTATTTTTTATCAACATTTGAATGTGGGTACATTTCATTAAAAAAACTAAACATTTAACAACATTTTTGTCAAAGAGATCCGATCAGATTCATCCAGATCAGATTCAGAGAGATGATAAAAAAACAGATAGTAGAGTAGATCAAGTCCATCAACACCCCCAAAGCTTATCAGTCCTGTAGCTCGTCCTGGGTCGACATTTCATTCAGTAACATTAGTTTTGATTTATATGCAGTTTAATGTTTTATGATCACGTTATTTTACATATGCATCTGCTTAGATATGATTTCACTTGTTTCTGCTTCTTCACATGTTTCAATGAGGAGATTCAGTACTCTTTCAGAAGATGTTTAATAGCGCCCACTACTATTTAACAGTGAAAACACAGAAATTATATTAAGCATCAGCATAAATGACGGAATTAAAAAGTTACATCAATGGCAATTCTCTTTTGCTGCCTTTGTATTGAGAACATCTCACTTAAATCTGGTCTCCAAGCAGCAAGCTTTACTAAAAAACCTGCATAATATAAGTCCACAAAACGACTGATTTGTGATGCAGCCTGGAATCATAAATCATGGAGTGTTTGTTCATTTATGCCAGTGAAGAACTGGCTCTCCGACTGAGCCTGGTCTTTCCCAAGGTTTCATTCTCCACTACTGTCAACTGATGGAGTTTGGGTTCCTAGACACTGTATCTTGCTCAGTTGGGGCTTAAAAGACAATTAATATTCGGAAAATATAATTCAGTGTGATTATACTGACACTGATGACACTGTTGGATGGGATCACAAAGGTTTGTTTCATAATTAATGAACTTTGCAAAACGGACACTCATTAAACTGAACTGACTGTCATTGACTCAGAATTGAGCTGATCAATGGCACTATTGTCTTCTTTAGAACTGCTTTACAGCTGAAATTAAAGTTGGCACATTTTGCAGCTTTTGTTATTTTCTTGTTTATTACTGTGAAGCTTTGAAACAATCTGCCAAGTTATGCCAAAGAGAACAAACTCGGTGACAAAGCATTCTCCTCGCTCAGATGATTCTGTGTAATGTTAGCTGGGTGCTCTGCCAGACTGGATCAGGAAAAAGGGTTGATGCAGTCTTTTTGAACATGTTTTATTCGAATCAAAGTGCGTCATAATGCCATGTCTGGCCAACTGACTCTTCTCAAATATGAGATTTATCCGGTGTTGGGCAAGAGAGCATTTTTTAAAGCAATGAAACATGTGTTTTGGATTGTTGAATATGACTGTAATGGCCCAGAACTGGGGGAAGAAAACAGCTCTCTGGTGGTCTCTCCTTTTGTTCCCCAAATCATCTCCTGTTGACTATTGACCAGTAAAATACAGAGAAAGATTGGCACACTAGGATGATGTTTCATACTTTACTAATTTATGACACTAAGACCTCTCCAGGTGTACACCTGTGCCTTATTTTCTATAAGGCAGCAAGACAGCAGTGCTAATAAAACATTTCACAGCTTATGTCTGGGGGCTCATCTGCACAATCTGAGTAATGCTTTCCACTATCCTGTCCTCTCATTCTGCAGAAGTAGTCACTCGAGTAAACTAGAACCTTCCGTAAGAGCAATATAAAAGGCTTAACTTTAGATTTCCCATGATGTACAGTCAACTAATATTTTTTTGTTAGTCAACTTTTGTAAAGGTTTTTTTTTTCTTTTTGTATCAGAGGCCTCTTTCCACACACATTAAAGGTTCTCTCTGTATAAAATTCTTATTTGGAATTGCCTTTGCATTTGGTTTATGGTTTTTATAGATGCTATCCTGAAAAATATTGAAGCATTTATGTGTGTGTGTGTGCGTGTGTGTGTGTGTGTGAGAGAGAGACATTAAAGCCAACCAACAAAACAAACCTTGACAATACAAAATCCTCTCCATAACCAAATCAGTGGCTTTTTTTACTGTAGCAGCAGAAATGAGGATCCAGTTCATGAAGAACCAGGGAGAGAAACCAGGATCACTCTGGCCAAGCAAACCAACATGGTGTGATTATGATTCCAAGTCAGTTTGTGGATTGATATCACAGTATGCCATTCCTCTTACGATGTAACACGTTCATTGGATGTTTCTGGAGAGTGTTCTCGGCTCAGGTTGACCCTGCATTGATTTATGCAGCCTAACAATCCTATAAATATAAAAAAATGTGATACTATGTAATGTGTATGCCAGGTTAAAATGATGGGTGTTTAATGCATTTTGGACCAGCTGGAGTTTGTTTATTATGCGTGCAGGGCAACTACCCAGTAGAGCACAACAATAATCTAGCCTTGAGGTCATGAATGTATGAATGCACTTTTTTGCATCTGACATTTAGAGCATATTTCATAATTTAGAGATATTTTTAAGATGGAACCAACGTGGCTTTACAAATATTAGAAATGTAGCTTTCAAAAGAAAGATTAGTATCAAAGAGCACATCCAGGTTCCTTACTGACAATGACTTGACAGAAAATCCTTTAGGAGTTAGACAGTATTTTTAGGTTATTATGTGTGGAGGTTTTTTTTGTCCAATAATTAAACGTTCTGTTTTTCTGAATTTAGCAGTAAGAAATTTCTAGGCATCTAGTTTTCTATATCAGCTATGCATTCCGCTAGTTTTGTGAATTGGTATGTTTCATCTGGCTTCAAAGAAATAAAGAGCTGAGTATCATCAGTATTACAATGAAAACTAATGCCATGCTTCCTAATGATATCTCCCAAGAATAGCATGTACAGGTTGAAAAGCAACAGCCCTAGTAGTGAGCCTAGTGGTACTCCATACTGAACTTGTGATTGATATGACATCTCTTCATTTACTGCTACAAACGGATAACTGTTGTGGTCAGTAAAACAGTGGATTCAATAGCAAGCAAAAGCTGTTTATTGAAGACAAAGTCAGTTGAAATGCGAGTAGTCAGACTGTGCAAGTGTCCAGGAACAATCGCACTCGGTAGCGCAGGGACGCTTATGAACAACCCGGTCTCCCGAGATGGTGAGGGGATGAAGGATGTCCAGTACGATCGCTCCATAGACTCGGGGGCCAGATGATCAGAACCTCCGTAGAAGGCAGAGTGAAGAGAACTGGAATGCCGGATACAGGTGCAACACGGGAAACTCGAAGACAGGCAGGAGACAAGAACACACTGGGAAACGATCTGACAAAGACAAGACGAAAACTGTGAGCATAAACAGGAACTGCTGATCAGATGCAGCTGGCGCTGCTGATAAGCGGTAGTGATCAGTGACCACGCCCACACAATAATACAAGGCGAGAAAGAGTCAGTGAATTCATGAACCGTGACAATAACGTTCAGAAAAGTAAAATTTGAACCATCCCAATGTGATTCCACTAAGGACAAAGTAATTTTCGAGTCTATTCAAAAGAATGTTGTGGTCGATAGTATCAAATGCAGTACTAAGGTCCAGTAACACTAATAGAGAGATGCAACCATGAGAGCATGTCATTTGTAACTCTATTTGAAGAGCAGTCTCAGTACTATGATACGGTCTAAATTCAGACTGGAAATCCAGATACTATTTCTCTTCAAGAAGGAACAACCCTCTGAGGTTGACAAACGCGCAGGCGAGTTTTGGTTGATTTTTTTTTTCACAAAGCAGCAAAATCGACTTTAAATACTCTGTCATTTATGGCAATACATCATTTGAAACAGTAAAGGTCTACTTTTATTTGTGTCCACTTGTGACACCTTCACTCTATATTATATAATGATTTTATGTGTATTAAAGTTTTAATAGGTTTACATGTTGTCTTAGTCATTTTAGTCCATTGTATTCATCTTATCTGTTTTATATGTGTGTATGTCACACATAGACAGAGATAGACAGTATCTCAAACCTGTCCTGGAGGACCCCCACCACTGCACGTTTTCTTTGGCCCTGTCCCAATATCCGCACTTGCGCCCCTCAATGCGCGTTCTCGCTAAGGGGTGCAAGACCGTAGGGTGTCCCGATCCTCTAATAGTGTTCTCCAGGGGTGATCATAAGGGCACTTAATTCACCCCTTTCGCAAGTCCACATCAGACCTCACTTTGCTATGGGATATTACCCAGAATCCTTGTAGTGTTGTGACGTTTCGGAAAGCTAACCAATGGGGGAGAACGGTTGCTATGGTGCTGTTCGGGAGCGGAAACTCCGAAGATAAAGGAAGCCGGTGTTGTGAAGTGTTTTTCAAGGCCGAAATTTAAAAATATTAGTGTCATTGTGTCACGAAATGTAGTTTTAAGAGTTTTTCAGTCGAGAATATAGTTGTTTAAAGTTCAAATCTGTAGTTTATTTATAAAGATAGCGCCTATTTAAAAATTTTATCTGACGTTTTCGGAGTTCCAGGGATCAGCGGGCGCTCAGCTCTCATGTACCCTGCCTGGAACAGCCTTACCTCGGCTAGTCATTCTGACGTTTCCCGCAGGCTCTGTGTCTAGTGGTTAAACATGAGCTACAAATTAGGGATGTCCCGATCCGATCACGCAGTTTCAGACTCGATCGGAATCGGACGTTACCTCCTGATCAGGACTCGGATATATGTAAATTAGTGGGTGTAACGGTACATGTATTCGTAATTATTGAACCGTTTCGGTACGAGGCTTCCGGTCCGGTACGCATACAAACCGAACGATTCCTAGGACCATTTTTCCTGCAGACAAAATCCGCGCTGGCGCGATCACCACAACGTTGCGCAACATCAAATGGCAAACGTAATGAAAGTGGAACGAAACTGCGCGACTCATTATATTGTGCTTAACGGACCGTTTATCAGTTCGGACCAGAAACATCTGTGTAGCGCGAGATCAAGCGACACTGTGCTAAGAGATCCAGTGAAGAAAACATTTGAATTCGCCACTGAAGTAATAACATCGCTGCGAGATCTAGTGAGAAGCATTCACATTTCTCCGTTATTAACCGTAGATCTCTATTAGATCAAACAGCGCTGACGTGGGAACCAGGAGAAACATTGTGCCGTGAATGAACATGGATTTAATGTTGCACTTCAAAACTCAAATACTATATAAATATATATTTAAACGTTATTTTTAATGTGATTACCAAAACATTATTTGCTCATCCTTCAAAGATTACCCCCATTTATAAACCTGAAAGTTTCAAGATGTAGAAAAACTCAAACTTATTTAAAAATAGTTTTTCTTTTAATAAATAGGAAATTTCTCTGGCATTTCTTTCTTTTTGCTGTATCGTATCGAACCGCAAATTTTGTGAACTGTTACATTTTTATTTTTTGTTTACATGCCTGCCGGGTATTTTAAGTTGAGGTGCTATTTGTTTTTATATTAGACTTTTTCTATATTTACTGTTGCACTAAAGTCCAAAAGTGAAGATTTTATGTTATTTATTACTTGATTGTTCAAGCTACCTCACAGAAGTGCTCTGTTTGTTAACAGAGTTGTTGAATGTTAAAATACAGTGAATTAAATAAAAAATAAGGAACATCCTGGATATGTTTTTTTGCTCTTCTTTATTCTTTTTTTATGTATTATATAAGTATCGGATCGGGACTCGGTATCGGTAGATACTCAAAATCAAATGACTCGGACTCGAGGGCAAAAAAACCTACAATATATCATCCCTACAATAAATCGGCTTGTGTATATCTAACGGGTGATCTTTGGTCTCATTAATCTATGATTTGTTCCCTGGCAAATCGTTTTGGCTGAGGGGAAAGTGAAGTTTCATAACTTTATATATTTTAGGCTATTTAACGTTAACGGTAACGTTAGCCTGTTGACTTATGTTTGACTGAATCTTTTAACTTGCTTTATTTCTTGACTTATATAGCTTCTTATACTTTTTACTTATACTTTAATAATGGCTATTATTGATCAATAAAACTGAAATTTAACAAAAAGAGACAGGGTTGTGTCATTTTATTTCAAATAGCCTATGTAAGACTATTTTAATATATAGCCTATTTATACTATATCACCAACACGTCATGTATTTTTTCATGTATGGGATGGGAAGAATTTAATATATCAATTTCCACAATAACATAATTAAAATTGCATTTCGAATCGCTGTGAATACGGTAAGGCAGTATAAGCTCAGGTAAACCTCAATCACAATTTATTAGCCAAAAACTGTTTTAATATTAATAACATTAACAGAAAGGTTGGTAGCTAAGAGTAAAAAAAAGCTATACATTTTTTCATTCAAAGGATTGTGTCATGTTACAGCTATTATAAGCAGCACACACATTAGCCAAATGAACAGTGTTTGCTCCCCTGATCACAACAGAAGTGACGTAGATAGTGACGCGTGCAAAACTGTCCCAACTCTGCTCTTCACAGCTTCGGGCCCTTGCGCACTTACTCCGCTAAGTGCACTTTCAACAAGTGTCCACTTCGAGGAAGATCTTAGGGCGTAGTGTGGGTATTGGGACAGGGCCTTTGTCTCCCTAATCAAACACACCTGATTCAACTCATCAGCTCATTATCACATGGGTTAATGAGCTGATGAGTTGAATCAGGTGTGTTTGATTAGGGAGACAAAGAAAACGAGCAGTGTTGGTGGTACTCCAGGACAGGTTTGAGAACCACTGGTACAAAGGAGGCAGCATGTCAAACAATAGAGGACGTTTCTCACACTCCGACCATAGGGTGATCACCAGCACACTGGATGTGGAGTAGGGTTGCCACTAGTGATGGCAAAATGAGGCTTCCTGAACCACTGAGACCTCGCAGACCATTGGTTCACCCAAAGGTTCATTACTCGAAGCTTCATTCAGCATTGCTCACTAGTGACACCTAGCTACTGTGCAAAGAAATAGCAGACCAATTAATCCATTCTGAAACAATGACCTGAGCAGACTTATGATACAATAAAATATGTATATTTCTCTGTCTGAATTTACTTCTGCAGAGACAACTCTCTCTCTCTCTCTCTCTCTCTCTCTCACACACACACACACACACACACACACACACAGAGAGAGAGAGTTAATTAATTATTCTATAAAGTATACTATAAAGTTATAAATAAAAATAAAAATGGGTAATTTTTCCAAGAAAAAAAACGGAGCTTGGGCTAGAGGCCTATTGGTCTAGCCATTCCAGTTCCAGGCCTTCCCCGCGGAATGACTTGCGTTTCACCCCGTAGCCGAATAAAAGTTCTGTGTCCACGGGGATGTCAATCATGGCCCTGAAAAGGATGACGTCAGTGTCACTGCCGCCAAAATTTATGACGCACCGAAAGGGCTTTAGGTTTGCGGACTTGCTTGAGTGGTTAATTAGATGGCCAAACGTGTTTTTCAAGGTGGCACGGGCAGGGGAACGCTTGTGCGTCCATGCACATTTTTCCACTGGGCGAGTCGAAAAAAAATAGGTAGCCTGGCTCATCACGAAGGCGGCTCAGGGTCGCTTTCCCTTCCGCGGCCGTGACAGTCCGCCCGTGGTAGTCGCAGACCATGTCCCCCTTTGATTAGTTCCGGGTCGTGATGACTCCTGTAATAGAAAAAAAACAAAAAAACATTTTGAGTTGCTGGATAGAACTTGCACGTTAGACAAATGCTTCAGGATTCAATTCTAGTTCTCGGTGCAGTTAATGGCTGTTAAAATGTACATTTATATTTGTATTTTCTGGCCTTCAAAAAAATGTAAAAAAATAACTTAAAGTAGGGATGCACCGATACCAATTTGCATTCACAAGTAAATGTATCTAATTGGTGAAATATCAAACGAAATATAGTAATGCCTATAACAGCTGTGGTGCATGAGCTGAAAAATTTGAAAAACTCAAAGATTGAGGGAGACAGCGCACTTCTTGTTGCATGCTTTTGATTGTTGCTGGTGGTTCACTCAGCACAGTGTCATTTGGATCAAAACGAAAATTGAATATGCAAGTAAAACATGAACTGTTACCAGATTAGTACATTAGTGCGGCGTGTATTGCATGAAAGATAAAATATGAGAGAGCAATATAATGGAAGTCGCGGAAGCTCACACGGTGCATATATACGGCGAGTACCAAAGATGAAAGTATCGGACTCGGTCTGGACAAAAGTGGTGTCGTTGCATCCCTAACCAAAAGGTGTCCTTACCTAACCCTTTCGGCGGGCCAAAGTCCTTTACAGCCATGCCTTTCCAGGTCTGCTCGACGACGTGCCGGATCACGCGAGAGTCGGTCTCCACCCGGGTTCTCAAGGGCGGTTTCCACGGCAATTGCCGCTCCACCCCTCCGTGGAAATGAGCCTCGCCGCTTTCCCGGCCGAAGGTCTGTGCATGCTAAAGTATCCTGAAAGACAGAACGACAAGACTTTACTTGTGCGTGTCGCTTGTCACTGTGAGTTCATGTACAGTTAACGGGTGACAACGCTGCATTGACTGTTTTGGAGACTTACCGAGAAGGTGCTCTCTCCTGAGGTCATACTGGCATAGCTGTCGTAAAAGGCCAGTCACCAGGGAAACCACAGCTGGTGCGCTGCACCTTCGACGGAGGCCGGCCCTGAAGAGAGACGGGAAATGCTGGCTGAAGGACCGCCGCTTGGGACCGAGAACCGCCGTCCCCTCGTCAGAAGGCGTCCTGTATAGGTGAGGAAAACAAAGTTTACAATGATACATGACAAACGTGGACAGGTTGCTAAACAAGCTGGACAAGTGGTTTGTTCTATGTCCTAGGTAAACGAAGAGACATACACAGCCAAGGAGTGCAAGAGCTCGGCCGTGGTCCACCAGGTCCTCGTCGCAGACCTCACCATCGGAAAGGCCCAGGTAGGCGTTGACATTTTGCTGCTGCTGTGCGGTGAGCTCCTTTGCAGCCTCTATGACGGCCCTCCGCGCGTCAGTGCTCGTCCACGTCTCCAGTTTGTACCTGTAAAAATACAACATATTAACCCTCTGGGGACCAGAAACGCGCCGGCGCGTTTTGCTCGTTTTTTTCACATAGCAGAAAAATAGACTTAAAGTACTACCATCATTTCTGTTCATATAGAGTTAAGAAATATGAGAAAATAATCTGTTAAATGTCTACTTTTTTATGTGCCCACATACAATCGAAATAAAATATTGTGCTTTTGTAAAATAAAGAATATAAACAGGGTGTGCGTTCTGCCTCTCAGTCACCGTGAACTTTTTTCCTGGAGCACGTCTCTAATCTTCAACAAAACTCAGCAAATACTATTCACCCAGACATGAGCAATATATCTATTAAATCATTTGAGTTTGTACTTTTAAATGATCCGATTCAAAACTAAAATAAATATTCTCCGTTTATGTAATCTATATAAAAAGAGAGACATGTCAGACATTGTAATTATCTTTCTCTCAGCTCATTATCTCCGGTAATGTGACACGCCCACGGAGAGCACGCGCTATTCAAACGCAAATACGTGAAGCACCACATTGAGACGCGTTAACGCCCATAAACTCTGAAAACACACTATATTTTTTAGTCAGATTAATCTACTGTCATCTTGAGCGGCTATGAGGAACAATCCTGGGACATTTACCTACCTCAGAACAAGTGCTGGTTTATTTTCACCACGAGGAGGAGCAACAGATTCAGCTGAGAAGTGTGTAAGTGTTTTATGCTTGTGCTTTGTTCTAATCGCGATATAGAATAACGTTAGTGTCTGTAAACGGAAAAATAGCATACTGTTTAAATGTGAATCATGTTTCTGTGTGTGTGTGTGTGTGTGTGTGTGTGTGTGTGAATGAATGAATGAATGAACGCACAGATACACACTGTTATAGACGAAATAAAAGACATTTTGTTGACTAGTTTTGGATAGAGTATAAAGTTTTTACTCTAAAATAGACATCAAATAAGCTTTGTTAGGAGTTTCTGCTCATATGTTAAATATATAGTATGTTTTGTCAATAAACTAATCAACTAAGATGTTATAGTCTAGTGTTTGTTCCAATCCAAGCTAAATCAAAATAATGAATCCTCAACTTTAAAATATGTATGATCAAACTAAGACATTTATGGAAAAGACAATTTTCTTTTCAAGATTTTTCCAACTCTAACTTTGAACTGAAATAAAACCTTGTCTATATGGTGAAGGGTGTGTGATAGATGTGTCCAGACGTATGCACCCTGTATTTTAAAGAAGAACATTTAATTATTTGTGATAAATTTTTCATTCACAAAGAATTCAAGGACATTATTCATGTCCCTAAAGGTTGGAGTTTTCCTCATTTTTTTAATTAAGGCATTACGATTTTTTATTCCTCTTTTTAGTCAACTTTAGCATGGGTGTGTTCACTTATTCCAAGCAGTGTGTGTGTGTGTGTTGTAAATAAATCCAAACAATCTAAAAGCCATTCTTTTTTAAATCTCCTCATTCTTTCTGCAAGGCTCTTCATAATGATATGGCCTGATAGCACCTAATAGGGCCATTATGGGAGGGTCTTTGTCTTTCTCAGGTGTGAAATGGATACATACTAATGAGAGATCAAGCATCCTCGCATAAAGCTTTCTCAAACAAAACACGTCATACACATTCTAAAAGACTTTATTGACTTATCTGAATGAGTAGTCAGGATGTTTCTCACATAGTTTTGGAGCAAATATTCTAGACTATGTGATACAATTTTCAAAAGTCTTGTGAAGAAATAATCAATATGTGTTTTGTGGCCTTATTTCAGAAACTTTTATTTTTATTTTTTTCAATAACCACGCATAAATAATATTCTCTCAAAAATACAAACATGTACATGCATGTTGCTAACATATTATGGTAGCCCCGTGTGTGCTATATAGAGTGAATTTACACCTTTGCCATTAACATGTTTATAAATAACTGAAAAAAGCACAAATGTCAGTGCATGTCAAAACATCCCAAGGGCCCCAAAAAACCTTTGGTCCCCAGAGGGTTAATTCAGGGCGATTTAGCCTACAAAATGGAGCGAGATTTTCACCCTTGTCTTGTCATTTTCTCATTGAGAAGCGCTTACATTGAGTATAGATCCTCTGTACCTCTCGTTTTCATATGGATTACATAATCAGATAACATTTATTAGCCTAAATATTTAGACATTTAAAGACTTTAGACATAGCCGATTTCTTATCGTGACTGAGCTGAATCGGCTTTTGGTTCATTTTTGTGACGCGCAGTTCCCGGAGACAGAGACGACAGATAAACTGTTGTCGTTAGCCTAATAATATGAATACAAGTTTACAGTTTTGAACGATGTAAGCTACTCTACTCTTATGTGTATGACCAAAAAATTACGGAGTCGCCTATTAAGTTATTTTAGCTGTAATGAGAAAAATAAATTGCCAGAATAAAACCCGACTTTAGAAAAATGCATAGGGCCACTCGGCGTGGTGTGCCAAAACACTTATAAACTTCAATATTTCATTCAAAATAATCTCAAAACGCTTTGTGAAATTTGAAAAGCCGTGCATGCATTAAGGCCACTGGAACTAATGAACAACTGAAACGCTGGTTTTGATTTTATTGTTTGTCGTTTAAATGTGCCTGTTGCATATCTCTATTTTATATATTTGATATGGTCTATTGGTGAAGTAGCCTAGCATTGATTAGCTACTGTGGAGGGAGGGATGTGGGGATTAAAATAATTCAGCAGAAGCAGGGATGTTTAGACCAGAAGGAAATCCCCGTCCCCCCTGGCAAATCACACTTTACTTAAAACCATTTTTTTTAAAACTCTAGGTTGTAGGGAATCAAAAAAAAAAAAAAAAAAAAAAAAAAAAAAAATATATATATATATATATATATATATATATATATATATATATATATATACACTCACCTAAAGGATTATTAGGAACACCTGTTCAATTACTCATTAATGCAATTATCTAATCAACCAATCACATGGAATTTGCTTCAATGCATTTAGGGATGTGGTCCTGGTCAAGACAATCTCCTGAACTCCAAACTGAATGTCAGAATGGGAAAGAAAAGTGATTTAAGCAATTTTGAGCGTGGCATGGTTGTTGGTGCCAGGCGGGCCGGTCTGAGTATTTCACAATATGCTCAGTTACTGGGATTTACACGGACAACCATGTCTAGCGTTTACAAAGAATGGTGTGAAAAGGGAAAAACATCCAGTATGCAGCAGTCCTGTGGGTGAAAATGCCTTGTTGATGCTAGAGGTCAGAGGAGAATGGGCCGACTGATTCAAGCTGATAGAAGAGCAACTTTGACTGAAATAACCACTCGTTACAACCGAGGTATGCAGCAAAGCATTTGTGAAGCCACAACACACACAACCTTGAGGCGGATGGGCTACAACAGCAGAAGACCCCACCGGGTACCACTCATCTCCACTACAAATAGGAAAAAGAGGTTACAATTTGCAAAAGCTCAACAAAATTGGACAGTTGAAGACTGGAAAAATGTTGCCTGGTCTGATGAGTCTCGATTTCTGTTGAGACATTCAGATGGTAGAGTCAGAATTTTGCGGAGTGTGAGAACATGGATCCATCATGCCTTGTTACCACTGTGCAGGCTGGTGGTGGTGGTGTAATGGTGTGGGGGATGTTTTCTTGGCACACTTTAGGCCCCTTAGTGCCAATTGGGCATCATTTAAATGCCATGGCCTACCTGAGCATTGTTTCTGATGTCCATCCCTTTATGGCCACCATGTACCCATCCTCTGATGGCGACTTCTAGCAGGATAATGCACCATGTCACAAAGCTCGAATCATTTCAAATTGGTTTCTTGAACATGACAATGAGTTCACTGTACTAAAATGGCCCCCACAGTCACCAGATCTCAACCCAATAGAGCATCTTTGGGATGTGGTGGAACGGGAGCTTCGTGCCCTGGATGTGCATCCCACAAATCTCCATCAACTGCCAGATGCTATCCTATCAATATGGGCCAACATTTCTAAAGAATGCTTTCAGCACCTTGTTGAATCAATGCCACGTAGAATTAAGGCAGTTCTGAAAGCGAATGTGGGTCACACACAGTATTAGTATAGTGTTCCTAATAATCCTTTAGGTGAGTGTATATATATATATAGATAGATATAGCCTATATAAAATTTTTTTTTTTTTAACAGAACTGCTTTTGAAATTACGATTGGTAGCCTATTATTATACAGATGCAAAGTCGTTCTGTTGGATTTGTTCCTTAGTGTAAAATGGAAATGCATGGTAATTTTATTTGATAAATATAAGCAAAAAACTGTATGGTGTAACAGAGTTTTAGAGCTAGACAAATCTCTCTGCATTAATGAATATAAAATTTACAGTAGACCATGTTTGATCGGGATTTGAACCCGTGTCACCTTGATGGTCGAACCGTAAGTTCTACCGCTCGGCTATGAATTTACTCACTGAGAATTTCCCAAACTTTCTCACATGAGCGAGAAAACGTTTTGTCGTTAGCCTGTGAGTGTAGGCCTATAGCCTACTGCATGAATAAAAGTAGACCTTTTACAGTTTTAAAAGATGATATCTTATCTGTATGACCAACAATTACGGAGTAGGCTTTAGCCTATTAAGTTCTTAGCTGTTATGAGAAAAATAAATTCAAATGAACGCGCCGCCGCGTTTGTCAAACTCTAATTCAACATGCCAGAATAAAGCCAGATTTTAGAATAATGCATAGCGCCACTCCGTGATGTGCCAAAATATCCTAATTATAAACTTCAATATTTCATTCAAAACCATCTCAAAACGCTTTGTGACATTTTAAAAAGCCGTGAATGTATTAAGGCCACTGGAACCAGGATTGTAACTGAAACGCGCTGCATGTCTCAATACAGGAGCAGAAGCGCTGGTTCAGATTGTATTGTTTGTTGTTTAAACGTGCATGTTGCATATTTAAAAATATTTGTTAAAAATAAATGTTTGTTGTAGGCTTATTTGGAAATGACCATAACTTGTAGTATTTCATCCTTACTGTTAATTGCCCCACTTACGTTTTGCTAAATGTCCCTTTGCGCCACCTGGCGGTCATTTCGCGAACTACTTTGAAATGCGACTGGTTTATTTTTACGGCGGTGGATTTGCCGCGGCGGTAATAGGCATTCTGGTTGACTACCTACTGTACTTTAGTAAACGTTATTTTTACATGTACACATAAAAACTATATTGCTATAGCCCACTGAGATTTCTTCTAATCGCGATATACTAGTGTCTGTAATGACAACATTTCGTTGACTAATTTTGGATAGATTATAAAGTTTTTACTATAAAATAGACATCAAATAAGCTTTAATTAGACAGTTTCTGCTCATATGTAAAATATATAGGATGTTTTGTCACAAATAAACTAATCAACTGTTATAGTGTTTGTTCCAATGCAAGCTATATCAAAATAATGAATCCTTAACTTTGAAATATGTATGATAAAATCTATTGCCTACTTTAAAAAATAATACTTTATAAGACATTTATGGAAAAAGACAATTTTATTTTCAAGATGTTTCCAACTCAAACTTTGAACCAATTCTGCAGAATTGCCCATACAACCTATTTGACCAGGATTTGTTTCCAGGTATGACTAAAAATGTGCTTTTGGCTTTCATTTATATTTTGATTGTTTGTATATATATATATATATATAATTTATTTATGTATTTATTGTCCTTGCATTCTTTCTTGTGCGACACCCCTGAATGAAAGGCTCATTATTATGCAGGGTCATTGTCTGCTCAGGTGAGAACCACTTAATTATTCATGAAAGGGGTTGGGCCGTTCACGCCCATCCGCATAATGCCTTTGCAAACAAAAAAATGTTTTTCACAATTTAAAACAATCTATTGTTTTATGTGAATGATTAGACAGGATGATTTTCAGATCATTTTGAAGCCTAAACTCTAGGCGACAACATCCATTAGTCAAAAGTCTTGTGGACACATATTTAGTGTGTGTTTTGTGGCCATATTTCAGAAACTTTATTTTTTTGTTTTTTCAATAACCATGCATAAACAATATTCTCTCAAAAATACAAACATGTACAAACATGTTGCTAACATATTATGGTAGCCCTGTTTGTGCTAAATAGAGTGTAATTACACCAGTGCCATTAATATGTTTCTAAGCAACTGAAAAAAGCACAAATGTCAGGGCATGTCAAAACATCTCAAGGACCCCAAAAACACCTCAGAGGGTTAAATAAAGTGTCGGGACAGTTTTTTTTTTTATTTAAAACAGGGTTGCATCGGGTTTAGAGTTTATTTCTTTTGCGATGCAAAATAAGAAACACTAGGCTAATCTTATTCTTGCGACATTTTAAATTTGTATTGCCAAAAAATGACAGCTATATTAAACAATTAAAACAGTAGGCCTACAAAACAAAAATTGTCCAAAGCAACATAATTAAATTAAAAACATGCGTTTTTCTTTGCCTCTCTCGCGCTGGATCTCTTTTTAACACGTTTATTTAGTCTCCCTCGCTGCGCGCGCCGGGTCTCTCTCTAAATTAAACATTTCAGGGTAAAAACACATCATACAGCTGATAATACCGTCGCTGCGTTATCCGACACTCTCCATATGAAAGAGGAACATTAACACCTTTGTCCAGCAACTGTCCCTCCAACCCCCCACAGGCTATCGGAGTCTGAGGCTGACTTAACACAAAGAGAAGTCGCAATTCACACTTAAATCGCTATTCTAGACAGTGTTGATAATGAAGGAATTAAATGATTTAAGTTACATGTAGACTAGTGATATTTCTGTCATAAAAGTTTATTACTAAATATTTCATTATTTCAATAATTGATGAAATAAAACTGGTTTGGGCCAGCTTTTTCCAAGCAAAACTAAATATAATCTGAAAAAATGCATGTTAATTTGTTGTCATGAACAAAATTAAATTCTCAATTCAATTCATTCAACTCAATATTAAATTCTACAAGGATCTTTGGATCCTTACAACCAGGCATGTAATTTGTGTATTAAGTTTTTTTAATTTTTTTTATTATTCAAATAAATATCGAACCACGGTGCTTCGTGGTAATGCTGCTAAATTAAATAACATGTATAGAATAATTATGAACTTAAATGAAACAATATCGCAACATTTCGACAAATACATAATTTGATCTGTTTTTACATTTTAATTCAGGGCGATTTAGCCTGCTACATTTGATCAGAGCGAGATTTTCACCCTTGTCTTGTCATTTTCTCATTGGGAAGCGCTTACATACATGTTTGAGTATAGATCCTCTGTACCTCTCGTTTTCATATGGATTACATAATCAGATAACATTTATTAGCCTGAATATTTAGACATTTAAAGGCTTTAGACATAGCCGATTTCTTATAGTGACTGAGCTGAAGTGGCTTTCGGTTCATTTTTGTGACGCGAAGTTCCCGGAGACAGAGACGACAGATAAACTTTTGTAGCAAAAGTTCGAATAAAACCCGACTTTAGAAAAATGCACAGGGCCACTCGGCGTGGTCTGCCAAAACACTTAATTATAAACTTCAATATTTCATTCAAAGTAATCTCAAAACGCTTTGTGAAATTTGAAAAGCCGTGCATGCATTAAGGCCACTTGAACTAATGAACAACTGAAACGCTGGTTTTGATTTTATTGTTTGTCGTTTAAAATGTAAAAACAGATCAAATAATTTATTTGTTGAAATGTTGCGATACTGTTTCATTTAAGTTCATAATTATTCTATAAATGTTATTTAATTTAGCAGCATTACCACGAAGCACCGTGGTTCGATATTTATTTGAATAATAGCTACAAAAAAAAACTTAATTAATTGCATGCCTGGTTAAGGATCCAAAGATCCCTGTAGAATAATATTGAGTTTTTTGTTCATGACAACACATTAACATGCGTTTTTTCAGATTATATTTAGTTTTGCTTGGAAAAGGCAGGCCCAAACCAGTTTTATTTCATCAATTATTGAAATAATGAAATATTTAGTAATACACTTTTATGACAGAAATATCACTAGTCTACATGTAACTTAAATCATTTAATTCCTTCATTATCAACACTGTCTAGAATAGCGATTTAAGTGTGAATTGCGACTTCTCTTTGTGTTAAGTCAGCCTCAGACTCCGATAGCCTGTGGGGGGTTGGAGGGACAGTTGCTGGACAAAGGTGTTAATGTTCCTCTTTCATATGGAGAGTGTCGGATAGATGAGCAGGCAAAATTATTGTAAGGATAAATCTGTGTCCAAATGTAGGCCCCATATCTTATTAAATTATAAATATTGTAGTTTATTTATTGTAGCCTATTTAAAGTTTTTTTTTTCACACAAAATTTCAATTGAAGTTATTGTAAGGTGAATTCAACAAGGCATGCTGTGTCTTTGAAGCAACAATTAAAGGCTAAATATTTTTTTCGTGATTTGTATGGCTGACACGCCGCGACATATACAGTATTATCAGCTGTATGATGTGTTTTTACATGTTTTTAAATGTTTAATTTCGAGAGAGACCCGGCGGGCGCAGCGAGGGAGACTAAATAAACTTGCTAAAAAGAGATCCAGCGCGAGAGAGGCAAAGAAAAACGCATGTTTTTAATTTAATTAGGCTATGTTGCTTTGGACAATTTTCGTTTTGTACTGTTTTAATTGTTTAATTTAGCTGTAATTTCTTTGGCAATACAAATTTAAAATGTCGCAAGAATAAGATTAGCCTAGTATTTCTTATTTTGCATCGCAAAAGAAATAAACTCTAAACTCGATGCAATCCTGTTTTAAATAAAAAAAACTAAAAAAAACTGTCCCGACACTTTATTTAAACCTTGAAATGTTCGAACTTGGTTTCAAACTTAAGTAATTTAAGTGTTCTTTTACATTACACAATAATTTAACAGACTAAAGACGAGCTTCTTCAGTTTCATTTTCTGATGCAATCGGCTGACAATCTTCCTTCATCAGTTTGTGTCCTTTGTGCAGCGGCTGCGGTTCTACAGGAATGTAGCAAATGTATGTTGTAATGATAATTAAACTTGACTTGACTTTAAATAAGTAAACAGTTATAAACAGTTACCTATTTAAGCATCAAGGTGGTAAAATATAAACGCTGTCGGCCAACATCGGTTAAAAACATGTATGCTACACTGAGATTCGATCTCGGGTCGATTGAAGCTCCTTGAATCTCGAGTTGTTGCGTTAACCACTGAGCTACCGTCTGTATGCTGTTGGAAAGCCTCATTGATGTAACCTAAATGTTTTTTATTGCAATGTTTTATGTTGAATTGTTTTCATTATTTATTCAATTTAATTTTAGTAGCCTAATTTCAGCATTGTGATTATTAATTATTTTAACTACGTTTCACTTGAATTCATATGCTACCAGCTTTCAATCGCTCTGAATGCGCGGCAGCAGATTACGCAATAGAGAGAATAAACGAACACTTTTCAGAGTCTATGATTGTAGCGCCTCTTAGCGGTAAAAGGCAGCAAATACACCACACATTTTACCGCCGCGGTGGAACGGCTGATGTGGGCGTTGTCATGGCTTGCCTCAACATTTGCGTTTGAATAGCGCGCGTCCTCCGTGGGCGTGTCAGATTAACGCGTAATGAAGTGTAATGAGCTGGGGAAAAGAATACTGAAATCACTCTCTTTTCATACAGATTACATAAACAGAGAATATTTGTTTTTTATATAAATTACTTCATTGAAAAGAAGAGAATTCAAGCTTCATAAAGAAAAATCTCTCGTGCCTGTATGACAAGTATTTGCGGAGTTATAGTTAATCTTAGGACGCGTTTCAGAATGGACTTCACCGACAGAGAGAAGGCAGAACTTGCATCATGTTTATTTTTCTTTATTTGTCGAAAAGCACAACACTTTGTTTTTATTGTGAGTATACAGAAAAATAATAGACACTTAACATGATCGAATTATGTATAACACTTATATTTAAGATCAAAATCAACAGAGTATTTTGAGTCTCTTTTGCACTGATAAGAAAAAAAGCGAGACAATCGCGCCGCCGCGATAGCCGACCTCAGAGGGTTAAACCTTGAAATGTTCGAACTTGGTTTCAAACTTAAGTAATTTTAGTGTTCTTTTACATTACACAATAATTTAGCAGACTAAAGACGAGCTTCTTCATTTTCATTTTCTGATGCAATCGGCTGACAATCTTCCTTCATCAGTTTTTGTCGTTTGTGCAGCGGCTGCGGTTCTACGGGAATGTAGCAAATGTATGTTGTAATGATAATTAAACAAAACTCTTGACTTTAAATAAGCAGACAGTTATAAACAGTTAGCTATTTAAGCATCAAGAAGGTAAAATATAAACGCTGTTGGCCAACATCAGTTAACATCATGTTTGCTACATTGAGATTCGATCTCGGGTCGATTGAAGCTCCTTGAAGTTCGTGTTGTTGCGTTAACCACTGAGCTACCGTCTGTAAATGTTTTTATTGCAATGTTTTATGTTTTGATTATTTATTCCATTTCATTTCAGTATTGTGATTATGAATTATTTTAACTACGTTTCACTTGTTGAATTCATCTGCTACCAGCTTTCAATGGCGCAGCGGCAGATTACGCATTAGAAAGAATAAACGAACACTTTTCAGAGTCTATGATTGTAGCGCCTCTTAGCGGTAAAAGGCAGCAAATACACCACACATTTTACCGCCGCGGTGGAACGGCTGATGTGGGCGTTGTCATGGCTTGCCTCAACATTTGCGTTTGAATAGCGCGCGTCCTCCGTGGGCGTGTCAGATTAACGCCTAATGAAGTGTAATGAGCTGGGAAAAAAATACTGAAATTACTCTCTTTTCATACAGATTACATAAACTGAGAATATTTGTTTTTTTTATATAAATTACTTCATTGAAAAGAAGAGAATTAAAGCTCCATAAAGAAAAATCTCTCGTGCCTGTATGACAAGTATTTGCGGAGTTATAGTTAATTTCCGGATGCGTTTCAGAATGGACTTCACCGACAGAGAGAAGGCAAAACTCGCATCATGTTATTTTTCTTTATTTGACAAAAAGCACAAAACTTTGTTTTTATTGTGAGTATACAGAAAAATAATAGACACTTAACAGGATCGAATGATGTATAACACTTATATGTACGATCAAAATCAACAGAGTATTTTAAGTCTATTTTTCTGCTATGTGAAAAAAACCCGGCAAAACGCGCCGGCGCGTTTCTGGTCCCCAGAGGGTTAAGCAGTTCAAGGTCTTCGGTCTCAACGAGAACACAAGGCCGTTCTTTGCGTTCTTGGAATTGAGAAACAGCCCATGTAAAGTTAAAACAGCTTCAACTTTTAAAACAATATCTCTTAAGATTTTGTGGGCTTTTTATTTCATTCCACTGCATCTCATGTTTTAAATGCAAAAAAGTACTGTTTTGTATTAAACTATGCATAAATACACAATGATATTTTGTTCATAATTGTTTATGCAATTGACAAAATTATATTTAATTTATAAATGTTAGTTGAAATGTTATGCTTTCTCCCCCAGACAGTGATGTTTTTCCCCAACTTTTTAATGCGGTACAGTAATATTTAGCACATGGCGCCCTCTTGTGGCCGCCGGAGACGAACCAAAAGCATTGCACTGCACACATTTTGTAACATTTTATTTTTAAGTTCAAGAGATTCTTATTTATTTCATATTCATATAAGATATAAAAAAACAAGATATTTGTTTCAATTTCGTTTTTGACTGTTAAAACTATAACTTTGTTTACCTCAATAAATTGGGTAAAATAAAAATACAGTGGTTAAATTCTAAACTTTTTTTCTCTGTCTTTGTTTAAAAAAGGTTATTACAAATTTTTCAATAATTATCAATACCAAATTAAATAAAACATTATATCGTGATAATTTCTTTAGCTGTACAGCCCAGCCCTAGAGGCCAATCAGATTGTGTTGTGTAGTAAACAATGTGATTGCTAGCATATTAGTGTGACAAATTAGTGTGCACTACTAGCGTTTTGTGACTGAACTAATAATTTAAAAGATAAAACTGTTCAAGAAGTTGGTATCTTACACTCCACAGCTAACGGCTCTGCAGCAAGTTTTATTCTGTGTTAGAGATCACAAACCAAAACTGGACCAATCAGCTGTGAGAGAAGTGACGTGTATCTGCCACAGTACAGTCACTAAAGCAATTAACAGTGAACTGTCAAAGCTGAAATTGTTAATCTTACATGTTTCTTTTAAGCTGTTTGTGAACCCATTTAAAATTTTAATTAAATATAATTGTTGATTCACTTGCATTAATATAGTGAGATATTTTTCTGATGCCTTCTCTAACCTTTGTGACAGAAGCAGTGTTTTTTTCCTGCCTTGTAAATGCGTTCAAGTAATTCAGCTCAGATCAGATCTAAATCGGATTGATTTGTTTAGTTTTGTCAACTCTAAACTTCTTCTGAAGATTTTGCTCAGATAGCTTTGTGTAACAGGTCACTGAGGATCAAATTCGGCTAACTGGGTGTAGAATCCACAAGCTTATATCTGTTTTCATTTTCTACAGGCATATTTGATTTAAACCAACTAAAAAAACTGCCCACATGCCGTTGGAGCTTCTACAAAGACACTGATTCAACTTCTCTTTCCCTCCATCCGTGCCTTTGTTTGTGTATTGCAGAGGGTCATATAAAGTTCAACTCCAACAGTATGACACTTCATGTGTCTTGTCTTTCTTTCACTTTGATTCTGAATATTGAGATATATGGCAGAGATAAGCAAAGATAAATATTGACAAAATGTCAAATTTAATTAAATCAATATTTACCTAAATATTTGAGAATTCCCAGGTCATGACTTAAAGGGATAGTTCACTTTGAAATTAATTGTTGGTATGTTTTAGCTTACCTCAAGGGCATCCAAGATGTAGGTGTCTTTGTTTCCGCAGTAGTTTCAATTTTGATATTTTTAGGTTAAACCGTTCTTGTCTGTCAGTTATATAATGCAGGTCTATGGTCACCACCTCAAAGAGCATGCACAGAGAAGTCCAAATTAAACATGATTTAATTACTCGTAAATGTAAGTACACATTGATGGCTTAAGACACGAAACGAGCGGTTTGTGTGAGAAAACGAACAGTATTTATATCGTTTTTACCTCTTGTAACCACAGCCAAGTCCAAGTGATCTGAGGGCGCGGGCGCTTCGGTCTGCAAGCGCCGGAAGTGATATAGATACTGTGTGTTGTATGGATGCTATCAGAAGTATATCGATATAAATAGTAAATTCAGAGTTTCAGATTACGTTTAGCACACACATAAGTTCCACACATGCAGTGTTTTAAACAATGTTGCATTTGCCAAAATAAAAGTCCCAAAAGACCCGACCCGAAAATGTTCAATTAGGTGTACTGTTAAACTCCTAGTAATCTATTTGTTTGATAATACAACTGAAGAAAAGGAAATAACGTGTCAAGTTGACACATATTTATATTTTTTATTGCTGATAAAGAGTATGTGTCACATGTCCTGATTTTGCACACATTTCTGGGTCAACGAGAGTTGCTTGAGGTAAAATTATTTAAGCTATCACAGAGTAATAACAGGACATCATCCAGTTTGCGCATCAGTTGTTTTTTTTTTTTTGTATTTCCAACTTCAAGTTATCTTTCATTAATCTTGAAATAAGGGCATTCCTGTAAAGTGCTACATTTGCAATGTATTCCTCCTGATTGTGATTTCATGATAAAACACTAACATTAGCTAAATGGCTCACTCATTGTTGAGAGAGAGAGGTGATGGTGGTGGCAGCAAGATGTTAAGTTATTAATAGATGTGGCTTGTCACGTGCCTGTATCAAGTTTTCATAATGCGTTGTAGCTTTCATCACAGGATTATATTGCATCTCTAAACCGGTTAAATGATAAAGAAACGTTAATGTTGGTTTTATCCCTTGCCACCATCCAACATCAGTCAGACACGCTGCCAGCCTATACCAACCTGCAATGGCAAACAATGAAACAGCAGTTTTCAAAAGCACTTCCCGAAGCCGGCCTGCAAAGAGATGTTGTCTGTCGGATTCACTTTGGGTTTCTGCTGAAGCCGAGATTGGCTCATTGGTAAATGTTTCCAGCTATGAACACTAGCAATAAAACAACACTTCACACAAATTATGTTTACATCAAATAACTTGCTCCATGTGTAAGATTTTCCTAATGAATTTCTCACCATTAACTAAGATTTCAGATTTAACTTATTTTTAAGTCTTTCCCCACCAGTCATTTTTTTTTTTAAGTTGTCATCCACCGCCAGAATTTTTGACAATTTTTTGACAAAAGTTGTGCATATAAAAGTAGCCAGTCAGTCCAACAGATGGAGGTGAGAGGGCTCAGGCTGACATCAGAGAGTTCCCAACGGCAACAGAGAAATATGCCAAGCAGAAAAAGTAAAGTCCAGTTTGTAGAGGAATACAGAAAGAGCAGACCGTGTAACGAACACAACAAACGTAAACGGCAAACAACGAAGCATGGAGTGGCAGCCAGATGCACACAGCATTCCCACACAGCGTGTAGTCATAATTTACGTAGTAAATTATTTATTTTTTTAAATGTATCCCATCCATGCAGAATTGTCAAAAACATGATTACTGGTTCAGAATGACTGCTTAAGGCACACCAAATGTATAAGTTATTTAGAAATAAATAAAATAATCAAATGTAAAATAATAATTTAAAATGTGTTCTGTTGCAAGTTCAGATACTTGATCAAATATGTTATTTTTATAAATAATTTTGAATAGTAAAGATAACTGAGATGTTTCTTTTTTTTCTAGAAGGGCATTTGATACAGTTTAAAGAAGGTGAATTGAGAAGTTTGATCAAAGAAATGAGGGATTAAAACAGTGTGAATTGAAATTTGTCAGTAATTATGATGAAGACAAAAGAAAAGCATATTTAGGGGGCTTTCACACTAGCACTTTTGGTGCGCACCCGGGTTCGAATGACGTCAGAGTTCGGTTGGTTTGGATGATGTGAACACTGTCTTCCGAACTCGGGTGCGCACCCGCGAACCGTACTCGGGTCCGCTTAAAAAGGTGGTCTGGGGTACGGTTCATGTGAACTCGGGTACGGTTCGCTGCTGATATGAACGCAATCGAACCAAACCGCGGAAGTGAACCGTTATTGATGTATGTGGTCGTCAGGACAGTCGGCTGTCGCACGCGCATCACTTTTTCTTTCGTGCATGCGTGTGTGTATGTGTGTGTGTGTATATATACCTTGATGAAAAGCGGGATTGACGCACTGCAAGCAGAGAGATAATTTCTGCTTGCCTCCGCAAAAATTGTCTTCGGCGGACAGCCCGCTGTCTTTGAAAGGTTTTCAGAATTTTTCCGGTAGACAGACGCAAGTGTGTTTCTGTATGTTTATGTTGAAAACAAAACCAAAGGTTAAAAAATAGAGGAACAAATGTCAACCGTGCAAGTCTCCATTTTGGGCGCCTTTTCATTCGCGGTTACCAAGCAACACCATTACGCCAGCTGCAGCCTGATGACGCAAGCGTACCGCGGCTCGGATAGAAATAATATAATGTGAACACAGTACATCGGGGGCAGGGGGAGGGGGGGGAGCAATCGAACTCTGGTTCGGAACAGGCAATCGAACCAAGTGTGAAATCGCCCTTAGACCCTTAACCAGGCCGGAGAGGTGTGAATGTGTGCAGGGGAGAATGAGACTGAATGGGGCTTGTTTGAACTGGCTCCTTGAATGCTGTAGAGTTGTTGGATGGAGATCAGGAACGTGGTGGCAGTGACCTCAGCAGCTCAGCATCAGTGCAGTTGAATCTCTACCTATAAGAACCAGTTATCAACATGTTATGCACTAGTGTTGATAGGGAGTGACTTTTTAGCACAGCAGGGAATATTATAGATTAGAAGAGAAACTAGCTGTCAGCCAAAAAAATGCAGAGATGCTCACATTTATAAAGAAAAATCTGCCATTGATGCTTAAGATGTTAACCCTCTGGGGTCTAAGGTGTTTTTGGGGTCCTTGAGATGTTCTGACATGCTGTGACATTTGTGTTTTTTTCAGTTGCTTATAAACATATTAATGGAACAGGTGAAATTACACTATATTTAGCACAAACAGGGCTACGATAATATGTGAGCAACATGTATGTACATGTTTGTATATTTGAGAGAATATTGTTTATGCGAGGTTATTGAAAAAAATAAAAGTTTCTGAAATAAGGCTACAAAACACATAATAAATATGTGTCCACATTACGTTTGACTAATGGATGTTGTTGCCTAGTGTTTTTTCTTCAAAATGATCTGAAAAACATCCTGCCTAATCATTCACATAAAACTGTGAATTGGGTTTTATTGTGAAAAACCTTTTTTTGTTTGCCAAGGCAATATGCGAATGGGCGTGAATAGAGTTGGAAACATCTTTAAATGGAAAAAAAAAATTATTATAAAAAAAGTATTATAAGCTTGCATTGGATAACAGTTGATTAGTTTATTTTTGACAAAACATACTATATATTTAACATATGAGCAGAAACTGTCTAACTAAAGCTTATTTGATGTCTATTTTATAGTAAAAATCTATTCTAATCTAATCTATTTCGTCTGTAACAGTAGGCTATGCATCTGTGCGTTCGTTTGTTCACACACCGAGACACCCGATTCATATTTAAACAGTCTTTTTGGTTTTACAGATACTATTCTATATTGCGATTAGAACAAATCTCAGTAGTCTTACTAATGTAGGAGCGAGAGTGAATGAACGCACAGCGCGCGCGTCTGTGAATTCGTCCATTCATTCGCACACAGACACGCATTTAATATTTAAACAGTCTTTGTGCAGTTTACAGACACTATTCAATAACGCGATTAGAACAAAGCACTTAAGAATAAATGACTTACTACATCAGCTGAATCCGTGCTCCTCGAAATGAAACAGGTAACTGAGTTAACTTTTCCAGGAATTATTCCTCACTGCGCAGCAAGACGAGATAAAGGTTAGGGCGTTCTGATGTGGGCGTTTTCATGGCTTGCCTCAACATTAACGTTTGAATAGCGCGCGCTCTCAGTGGGCGTGGTCACATTAACACGTCATACGCTATAATTAGGTGAAAGGAAAAAGACCGACATCTCTCTCTTTTCATACAGATTACATCAACTGAGAATAGTTGCTTTTTATATAAATTACTTCATTTAAAAGAAGAGAATTTCAGCTTCATAAAGAGAAATCTTTCATGTCTCTGTGACAAGTATTTAATGAGTTACAGTTCATTTTTCGGACGCGTTTCAGAAAGATTTTTGCGGAGACAGTGTGAGCTGAAAGCGCACCCTGTTTATTTGATGTATTTTACAAAAACACAAGGTTTTGATGTTAATAAGAGTGTACACAAAGAAAAGAAGACATTTAACAGTATTGAATGATGTGTAACACTTATATGTAAGATCAAAATCAACAAAGTATTTTGAGTTTGTTTTGCACTGATAAGAAAAAAAGTGAGCAGATCACGCCGGCGTGATTGCCGACCCCAGAGGGTTAACTTTGGGAGATATGAGTCTTAAAATCTCTCTCTCTCTCTCTACCTTCTTCTCCGTCTCTCTAATCCTCTCTCTACCTCTCTAAAAGCCCACACAATCTGACTGAGCTTCCCAGAAAAACCAACTACTCCAGAATGAATAATTGACTCGTGATGCAAGAGCTAGGTGGTGCTGTAGCTCCCCCTATAATACCCATAGCACCCCCAAGAAATGTCTGTAATTTTGTATATTTATATTTTAATGTCATGTTTGAATAGTCTTTTTCCTGTTGTTAAAAATGGGAATTAAATAATAATTTAAAAATATATATTTTAGTCTAAAATAACATGAGGCCCAAACAGGTGATCTTCTTTGGCCAATGGGCGCAGCGCCCGGTGAACCTTTGACCTTAACGCATGGCAGCTTGTTTTTGGTAGCGAGTTTGGAAAGTAAAATACACCAAAATGGATCGTTCTTTCCCCCTAAACGTCCACGTTTTGAGTCACAACCTGAAGGGAAACGAGACTGTGAAGTTGCAGACAGAGTGAGTCGTCACACAGCAAGAAAATCCTGGGGATCAAGATGAAGAATCGCCGGCCATTGAGGATGCCAACGTTACGGTTTGTGCTGAAAGTGATATTAGCAACCATCCTCAAGAGGGCCCAAGAAGGCCAGTCCTTCACAAATACCCCACACGGCGATTTGGGAATCAGCAGAGAAGTTTTAACAAAAGTTGGATGGATCAGTATTCATGGCTGGAATACAGTGTGGCCAAAGATGCAGCATTTTGTTTTGCGTGTAGGCATTTTCTGAAACGAGGGCACGGATTTCATATAGAGCTAACATTTACCAGCAACGGATTTAACAACTGGCGGAAAGCATCAGCATCTCTGAAGAGCCATCATGAAAGTATGGGGCACAAATTTGCAATGTAAGGATGGAGCGAGTTCAAGCAAAAAGAGACAAGCGGATCTAAAATAGCAAACATGCTTGATAAGGGACATTCTGCGTTAGTTATGGAGAACAGAAAACACATGAAAGCTGTGGTGGAGAGCCTGCGCTTCACAGCCTGCCAGGGGATCGCACAGCGAGGCCACAGAGAGGGTGAGGTGTCACACAACTTGGGAAACTTTTGTGAGTTGCTGCATGTCATTGCTAAGTTTGATCCAACACTGGACAAGAAGTTAGCTACTAACCCATAAACGGCAAATACACTCATCATGATATTCAAAAGGAGATATTTGCTGTAATGGCAGAAATGATAAGAAAGAAGATAAGTGATGAGGTGAGAGATGCCGTGTGCTTTGCTGTTTTGGTGGATGAGAGTAAAGATACGTAAAAAACTACCTGAGTGTTACGGCCCTTTATCTAGCTTGGCTCGTTAAATCACATATAAGACAAGGACTGAACATACTTAGTAATCACAGACGATTGAGTGGTGTTCTGACGTTAATCACGCCATAAATTTTAATCCAGTCCACAACAGACAAAGGACAGAACACCACATAATAATCAACAAACAAATAAACAGCACAGGTAGGGCAACAGAAAGAAACATAATCCCTTAACTAAGCCTATCGTAGCAGGAAAAGATCTTACCTAACTCCCGACAGAAACAACAAACAGGTGAGTCTTCCGGTCCACTGCTTCGCTACGCTATAATCTAAATAAATAACAAAATGTGACTATGGAAATAACCTCTACCTGGCTTTAAATAATAAAGAAAACTCAGTTCGCTATCATCGAAGTCTTCAGCATGGAGGCGCGACACGAGACGATGAGCGTTCTCGCCATCAGGCGAACCACCCCAGCTGACAACAATCAGGAACGGAGGCGAAGAATGAGGAGCAAGAGAGGCGGAGAGAGACCGCACCCTCAACACCAGGCCGGCTTAAATGCAGGAATTCCCATGACGTCACTCATTCCGTAAATCAGGGAAAAACCCCTAACTCCACCTACGAACTCAAATAACAAAATTAATACACTCAGTAGTTCAATATATATATAGATCCACGTAACACCCTCACCCTTAAATGATTAATTGGAGGGAGAAAGAAAAAGAGAAATCTTACCTCAAAACTACAATTAATTCAGACACGGGATAAGGCATCAGCAACCACATTATCCTTACCCCGAATGTGACGAATGTCAAGCTCAAAAGTCTGTAAAAACAAACTCCAACGCATCAGGCGTTGATTGTTATTTTTCATTCGGAAAATGAAGATCAGGGGATTGTGGTCCGTGTAGATGATCAGTGGATGTGAAACAGACCCAATATACACATCAAAATGTTGAATAGCAAGGACAAGGGCGAGTGCCTCCTTCTCAATGGTGGAGTAACCTCGCTGGTGTTTATTGAATTTTCGTGAAAAATAGCAAACAGGATGCTCCACCCTGGTCTGGTCTAATTGGAGGAGAACAGCTCCTGCACCAGTGTCACTTGCGTCAACAGCGAGAAAGAACAGAGTAGAAAAATCAGGTGCAGATAAAACAGGAGAATTAACTAGAAGTGCTTTGATTTTCTCAACTCGATTGGCAAACCTCAGACCATTTAAAATGAACCTTAGGACTAAGAAGATCGGTTAAGGGCGAAGCAACAACAGAAAAATTCTTACAGAAACTTCTGTAGTACCCTACCATACCCAAAAATCGACGGAGCTCACGGCGTGTCTTGGGCACGGGGAAATGAGTGATAGACTCGACTTTAGACTCAACAGGTCTAACCTGACCGCCACCAACAATCTTTCCCAAATAAGTGACCGTAGCTCGACCGAATTCGCACTTCGTTAAATTAACCGTGAGGTTAGCTCGAGACAAACGACTAAACAGCGCATCGAGTTGTTCCACATGTTCTGACCAAGATGCGCTATAAATGACCAAATCATCCAAATACGCTTCAACGTTATGCATGCCTTCGATGACACGATTCACCAACCTCTGAAAGGTTGCCGGGGCGTTTCGTAAACCGAAAGCCATTACGTTATAATGGAGGAAATGATCCGGTGTCACGAACGCACTGATTTCCTTTGCGCGATCGGTCAAGGGCACCTGCCAGTATCCCTTAAGCAGATCGATTTTCGTAACAAACACAGCATTTCCAACATGATCCACGCAATCTTCCATACGAGGCAATGGATAACTATCTGGTTTGGTCACAGCATTAACGCGTCGAAAATCTGTACAAAAACGAAACGTACTGTCAGTCTTTTTAACCAATAGACAAGGTGAACTCCAAGGACTAAAACTTTGCTCTGCGATGTCATTTTCAAGCATAAAAGTCACCTCATTTTGCAACAGAATTCTTTTTTCAGGACTTACCCGATATGCGTGCTGCTTAATAGGCAACGAGTCACCAATATCGATGTCATGCTCTATTAACGAAGTACGAGATGGAACATCAGAGAACAAATTACTGTACGTCCGAATAATGTTAATTATGTCAGCTCGTTCAGCAACAGTCAAATGGGAAAGATGCGAGTCTATGGTTCGGATCATCTCAGAATTTTTCAATCTCCGCGCAACCAATTCCGTCGAAGGAAACTCTACATCCTCCTCAAAAGTGGAATCATCACTGCTGTCTGACACAGCTGAACTCAATGTACGGATAACTTCAGGTCCAGACAGCACTTCAACTTCAGGTACATCAGCACTGGACAGCGCCTGTTCTCCTGTCACCGGAAAGTCTGTGGGTGAAACAATTAACACAGCCGACTTCCTTCCAGACGAATCTGGCGGTCTCTCAAAGTACGGCTTAAGCATGTTAATGTGACATAGACGAGTTTTTTTTCTTCTGTCTGTTGTCAAAATAACATAGTCAAGCTCGCTCACCTTTTCTTTCACTTGATATGGACCATAATAACGAGCCTGCAATGCAGACCCAGGCACTGGCATCAGCACTAACACCTTGTCACCAGGAGCGAAGCTACGAAGTCTAGCCTTACGATCAAAACGTTTTTTCATTCGTTGTTGTGACATCTCCAAGTTCGCTTTGGCCAACTCACATGCGCGGCGCAACTTGAAACGAAACTCTGAGACATGGTCAAGAATGTTGTTTGAAGTCGTATCATTAGTCCAACGATCTTTAATCAATTTTAGTGGGCCACGTACAGTATGCCCAAACACTAACTCAGCCGGACTAAAGCCCAACGATTCCTGCACTACCTCCCGCACTGCGAACATGACCATAGGCACCCCTTCGTCCCAATCCTTTTGAAACTCAAGACAAAACGCACGCAGCATCGACTTTAAAGTCTGGTGGAACCTTTCGAGTGCGCCCTGGCTTTCTGGATGGTAACAGCTGGACGTGCAGTGTTGAATATGCAATTGATTCAGAGCTTGCTTAAACACACGGGACATAAAATTCGTACCTTGGTCGGACTGAATAGTACGCGGAAGACCAAACAATGAAAAAAATTTGATAAGTGATCTCACAATCACTGGTGCAGTAATTTTACGCAGAGCAATTGCCTCCGGAAAACGCGTTGACGTACACATTATGGTGAGTAAGTATTGATTTCCCGACTTCGTGCGAGGCAAGGGACCAACACAATCAATCATCACACGTTCAAATGGTTCACCAACAGCTGAAATTGGATGTAGCGGAGCAGGTGAAATGTTCTGGTTCGGTTTTCCCGTCATTTGACACACGTGACAACTTCGGCAATAATTTGCAACATCAGTTTTCAAGCCTGGCCAAAAAAAATTTCAAAGTATGCGATCGTACGTTTTGTTCACTCCTAAGTGACCAGCAAATGAACTATCATGCGCAAGACTCAATTTCGGAGCGATACGAGGAGGGAACTATTATCTGCCTAACGATTTGCCACTCATCATCAGCAGATGCAGTAGGTGGTCTCCACCTCCTCATCAACACCCCATCTTCCACAAAGTATCCTTGCGATGCATGCTCGAGTTGCTCGACAGGAACAACAGCTTTAAAGAGGGACGACAATTTCTCATCTTTCCTCTGTTCAACAATAAGCTGCTCGCGAGACAGGGACAATTTATTAGGCATGAAATGTTCATCAAATTTATTAACGGCAGGATCTGAACCGTCAACAAGGTCCGAACACTTAACTTCACAAGGATCAGAATTAGAAAAGAACGTATCACTCAGATCAAACTTACACTCATTTTCCAATTCACTAAGGCTTTTATCTTTTGGCCTCTGAGTCATAGCGCGAGTAACAGCACATGAGGGAAAAATCTCAGGATATTTCTGAGCTAATACATCAGCTATAGGACAGAGAAGAGGAACATCAGTTACCTCGGGGCTAGCAGAAACTTTTCCTCCCGCTAAGTCATTCCCTAAAATAAATGTAACATCTCGAACGGGAAGACACGGTCGCACTCCAACCACAACGCGGCCAACAACAAGGGAAGACTCAATTTCAACCTCATGTAAAGGTACCTTCACGAAGCCCATTTCGAAACCCTGCACCAAGACGCTTGAACCAGTAAAGCTCTCATCAGACAACGGCAATATTCCTTCCAGAATAAAACTCTGAGCAGCGCCGGTATCACGAAGTATCTTGATTGGTTTTCATAAACTAGCATTACCTGCCAAAGATACAAATCCGTCCATCATAAACGGCACATACCCCTCATCTTCACACATGTCAGCTTCCAAAGCCAACGACTCCAGTCCTTCTACTTGTGGCGAGGACGTCATCAATAAACCTACAGATTTAGGAACACGGTTCTTCTTTTTAAGCACATTGCACTCAGAAATAATGTGTCCACGTTTCTTACAATAGAAACAAATGGGTGAGAACACAGACTTATCAGAACTCACCGCCACTCTGTCAACGGGTAGGGGGCGTTCAGAATTACGCTGAAAAGACCGATTACTGTTGTTACCGGATGAGAACTTCGATACAACGCTAAACACGTTCTTGTGTGTAAGCACATATTCATCAGCCAATATAGCAGCAGCAGAACATTTTGAAACTTTTTGCTCATTTAGATAAGTTACAACGCGCTCTGGTAGGCAGTTTTTAAACTCCTCTAAAATAATCAATTCTCGTAGCTCTTCAAACGTTTCCACTTTCATGGAAGCACACCAACGATCAAACAGGGACTCCTTCCCCCGAGCGAACTCCACGTAAGCCTCATCACTTTTCCTTAGATTACGAAATTTTTGACGATAAGCCTCGGGAACCAATTCATACACTCTGAGAACAGATGCCTTCACTCGATCGTAATCAAGAGACTCCTCGATTGATAAAGAGGAAAAAGCTTCCTGGGCTTTACCCACAAAAACACACTGCAACAACATGGGCCAAAATGTTTGCGGCCATTTCATATTGACAGCAACACGTTCAAAAAGAGCAAAAAACTTATCTACCTCCTGCTCTCGGAAAGGAGGAACCATGCGAATATTACGACTCACGTCGAAATCAGAAGCATCAGACACACCCCTTTCGCGAGATTTCAACTCCATTTCTTTTAGGCGACACGCTTGTTCCATTTCAAGCCTTTTCAGTTCAAGTTCATGTCTCTCACGATCACTTCGTCTCTCTTTCTCACGCTCCCATTCTTCTCTCTCCTTCAACGAAACTCTGTCGTGCTCTATAACTTGCAGTTCCAATTTCCTAATCTGCATCGCAAGATCCTCGGAACTACCTTCAACTAATTCAGGATAATCCGTCATCTTTTCCTCCTCACCAAAAACGCCCTGTTCATGCAATGAATCAACAAGCAACATCTGAAGTTCACGTTTAGTTGAAGTCTTACGAAAACTGACCTTAAAGTAAGCAGCCATTTTCATCAGATCTGCTCTGTTGATATTCAATAGCTCAACTTGCGTCGGATTCTCAACAAAGCTTGCTAATTCAAACATGATCAGATTCAACGTTTAGTTATTAGGGGGAGGAAACAAAAGCAACAACGAGCACTACTCGGGCAAAACCCACCAATCGACCGTGATTAAACAAAGTTACTCCAAGTTACTCAAGTAACACAAAGTGTGAGCAGATCAAAGAGAGATCAAGCAAAGCCACACACAATTCAATCCCGGACGAGCCCCCAAATATGTTACGGCCCTTTATCTAGCTTGGCTCGTTAAATCACATATAAGACAAGGACCGAACATACTTAGTAATCACAGACGATTGAGTGGTGTTCTGACGTTAATCACGCCATAAATTTTAATCCAGTCCACAACAGACAAAGGACAGAACACCACATAATAATCAACAAACAAATAAACAGCACAGGTAGGGCAACAGAAAGAAACATAATCCCTTAACTAAGCCTATCGTAGCAGGAAAAGATCTTACCTAACTCCCGACAGAAACAACAAACAGGTGAGTCTTCCGGGCCACTGCTTCGCTACGCTATAATCTAAATAAATAACAAAATGTGACTAAGGAAATAACCTCTACCTGGCTTTAAATAATAAAGAAAACTCAGTTCGCTATCATCGAAGTCTTCAGCATGGAGGCGCGACACGAGACGATGAGCGTTATCGCCATCAGGCGAACCACCCCAGCTGACAACAATCAGGAATGGAGGCGAAGAATGAGGAGCAAGAGAGGCGGAGAGAGACCGCACCCTCAACACCAGGCCGGCTTAAATGCAGGAATTCCCATGACGTCACTCATTCCGTAAATCAGGGAAAAACCCCTAACTCCACCTACGAACTCAAATAACAAAATTAATACACTCAGTAGTTCAATATATATATAGATCCACGTAACACTGAGGAACAGTAGTGGAGACACTAGGACCAGTAATCTGGCACTTTTGGCTATAAACACGAGCACAAGAACGAGGACTCGCACTCAATCACAGCAACAGACGTATTGTTTTGTTGTGAAGACATCTATTGTAAGTGCTTGATTTTCCCCTCTGTTGGCTATTAGAAATTTAATTAATGTGGTGGTTGAAGCACAAATCTTGGCTCTTCATAGTTACATTTATGCACTGTAAAAAAAAAAAAAACCTCTCCAACATAAAAATTTCTAGTGACCCGTTGCACCTAAAATTTTTAGTTGGCTCAATTTAAATTGCGGAAACCAACTTTTTTTGTGTTGTGCTGACTACCCCTGCATGTAGACTGAACTTGAAATAGAATGTTGTGTCAATTAAATATTTTCTGTTGACTAAACATAGCTTGTTGGGCAAACAAGCAGAGTCAAATTGAAATAAAATGTTGTATTATTAAATATTTTATGTTGGCCAAAAAGTCTATTTTTCATTGTTTCAAATAAATTAGACACTATGTTCTGATAAAGTACATTTTATGTATTTATTTAAATCCATATGAACTTGCCTGTTAAAGTATTTATAAATATATAATTTATAAAGGTATAAACACACTGCAGTAATCACCTAAAGTCTTTGCTCCGTGCCATATGTCCCATGAGTGCAGAATTGCAGTGTCCTTATATCGCCCAGTTGCTTGATCTTGTAATGAAAAACAAAACTACCGACTATTCATACACCTTTGTTGAAAATATATCAAATATATATTTTGCTTGTATGTCACATGGCAAGTACTACCAACTTACTCATAATCGATGCGATTTGTGCGTGAGCATCGGTACATATTTCTGAAATCCGCACTTCTCTAAGAAGCTTGTCCATTGTGGTTACAAAAGCCTCTGTCTCCATTATGACAGAATTACGATTGGTCTGCCTTTTATCGATAGTGGCAACTGAGATGATTTCCTTAGAATCCTTCTCCATTGCTGTGTACGAGCAATACTGGGCACAGTATCCGGGGCTATCCATCCCAGATAGCCAACATTTTAAAGAGTGTTTGCTCATCTGCAAGACGTCTATTGGACGTTTCCTGTCAGATGTCAAATAGACGTTTAGAAGATGTCAGTTTAACATGCATTCTAAATCATTACATCTTAAAGACATCTTCTAAACGTCTATTTGACATCTGACAGGAAACGTCCAATAGACGTCTTGCAGATGAGCAAACACTCTTTAAAATATGTCTTCCAGATGTAAATATCACATCAAATAGACTTGTGCTATCTGGGTTCATCCATCCGCTGTGTAGTGCACAATAAATCAATAAATAAGATTGTGTTTCATATTCTGGAAAAACACACAATAAAATCTGTAGAAAAATTAAACAAATAAAAAGATTTAAAATATTACTCATAACACCTTTCAGCATGTAGAATGACGTAGGTATTGCATAGATTTTATTTAAATACCATAGGACTTACCTAATACAACTACACCATCTCATACGTTGAATTGCAGCACATCTGTTGTCCTCCCACATGTCCTTTATTGCTCCTAAGCAGTAAGTATCCTGGATATAAAAAAAAGGGTTCTTTCCTACAAAGCCCATGTTCATGTAATTAAACAGGTGTGACACTTTGTAGTAGTTATCATGAAGTCCCCTGCCTGCATTCCAAAGTTGAGTGTAGGCTGCAAATTCCAAGTCCATACTTTGTGGCCATTTGAACATATCTATAAGATAAAATACACAAGAGTGATTGCAATGCATACAAACAGCGAATTTTCAAAAATGATCTATTATTGAATTAACATGTATATGGATTACAATTAAAACATACTTTTAAAGTCGTCTTTGGAATTGGAAACTGTGTATTCAGTTATACATAATATATTATACAACATTGAAAATGTATCTTGAACACCTGGCAATTCAAATGATTACACTTGTGTGTGTAGGTTCACTAAGCTGAATAGAGATTTTGAGACTATTGTTACGGTAGGTGTAGGCAGAGGAAGACGAGGAGATCAGGATTTCCAAAAACAATAGACTTTACTTAATAAAGCAAAACAACAAACGGATACAGGCAGGCAGACGATAACACACCTAACAACAACGTTACATAAACGAGAACCGACCAGGAGTGAGGGAGAACACAGGGTTTACATGTAACATTAGCTCCCCCTCCTGCAAGGCGCGTCCTCGCGCCGAGTAACATCAATAAGGGTGGGGGGGGTGGGCGCCCTGGAGGCTGACGAGGGAGTGGCCTACCCGAAGCAGGAAGCCTCCAGGGCGGAGCAGGACATGCAGGAGGCCAGGGCGGAGCAGGAAGTGCAGGAGGCCAGGGCGGAGTCTTTCCCTCGGGTGGCCAGGGTGGAGACTTTCCCTCGGGTGGCCAGGGTGGAGAGGCCACTTCAGGTGGCCAGGGTGGAGAGGCCACTTCAGGTGGCCAGGGTGGAGAGGCCACTTCAGGTGGCCAGGGTGGAGAGGCCACTTCAGGTGGCCAGGGTGGAGAGGCCACTTCAGGTGGCCAGGGTGGAGCAAGCTGGTCAGGGGGCCATGGCGGAGACGCACCATCAGGTGGCCTATATCCCCCCCCCAAAATTTTCTTGGGGAGAGTGCCAGGCTTAGGGACGTGCATCAGGTCAGGCTTGGGAGGGCTGGATGGGACCAGTAGAGAAGGCTCTGGCGGGCAGGCGACGGGCTCAGGCTCTGGCGGGCAGGCGACGGGCTCAGGCTCTGGCGGGCAGGCGACGGGCTCAGGCTCTGGGACGTGGAAAGTCTCTGGCTGGGCTAGCGGTGAAGGCTCTGAAGGGCTGGACGGGACCAGCGGAGAAGGCTTGGCTGGACTGGACACCACCAACCCAGGATCGAAGAGAGGCCAGAGTGGAGAGTGGTGTCGGGACTCCTCTCGACAACCGCCTCTACTACGGCCTCCACGGGTCCCACGGAACACAGCTTGGCGGGATCCCACAAAGACTTGTTTCCAGTTCTCCATCTTCCCTCTTTTCTTTTCTTTAAGGTCGGTTCTTCTGTTACGGTAGGTGTAGGCAGAGGAAGACGAGGAGATCAGGATTTCCAAAAACAATAGACTTTACTTAATAAAGCAAAACAACAAACGGATACAGGCAGGCAGACGATAACACACCTAACAACAACGTTACATAAACGAGAACCGACCAGGAGTGAGGGAGAACACAGGGTTTACATGTAACAACTATAATATGCATCTTTTTTATAACGACAACAACAATATGTTTTGTGTGACATGCACCTATTAAATATACAGAATTATTGTTATTTATTTTTTATTACCCATTGGATGACACTTGCTGTTCCTCTTGAAGTAAGGTGGACTTCAAAATCTGCTGTAGCCTGGCAGGTTTTACAATTCACCACTGGTAGCTGTAGAAGTTTGACCAACTGTTTCAACTGTGCTTCATAGATGCCCGTTGTCCAATTATGTCCTCCTCACACATGACTTTGTTGCTAGCATAAGTTAAGGACATGATCTTCATGTAGGGGTATCACTTCATCTTCTTGTGTGAGACGAACGGTCTCTTCGAGATCAATTACTTTAAGCTCCTCGATTTTTCTGAAGTCATTAGTTCCTTCACCAGTTCTGTAAATATATATATAAATATTTACAACATTGTATTATTAACATGTGCAAGATAAATGATTGTCTTTTCTATACTTTCATTTTGTTAATAAAAAGATTTTTTTTTTAATGACCTAAGAGTGGCCTGGAAGCCAAAACCGTTGATAATTTAACAGTTACGGTAGGTACATCAACTAGTATTATTTTGTTTTATGTCTTTTCAACCTAATAACATGCTTCATGCAGACAAACCTAAGACAGATAGAGGGAACATAGTCCTCATCAAAATTGCTTTCCTCACGTTCTATTTCCCATGATGTATCATCTGGGTGTTTAAATTCAATTCTGCTAAATACATAATAGCAGTATTAGTAGTGGTAGAAGTAATACTAAAAACAATAACTAAATAGAATATACAGAGAATTACAAAAACAGGAGTAGACAGCAAACAGCATTTTGTAACAATGCATTACACCACTTACACTGTGTTCTGAAGATCATTGGCATCTTCGCTCACAGTAATGGTGGACTCATCATGGAAGCTCATCTTTGAAAAACTGCACCACACCCAAAATAATAAAAGAATATTGGTTTGTAATGGCGATATGCATAACACTTGATTTTTGTGGCTTGTGGTGCTCAACTATATGATCAAATCATTTTTATAAAAACATCTTGGTATAATAACACATGTAAAAGTCACCTTTCATGTAATAGCTGTTCATCGCTTCAAGAGAGAAGAAAGGTGTTCAACTCCAGGCTCCAGAAAACACTGGTCCCTGTAAAGCATATTTGATCAATTTATTCAATATAATTCTATTCATAAACTCTGATTAATTATATAAAACAAATTTGCCAAAGCCTACCTATCTGATGGTGAGTCACTGGACGAAGCTATGGTGGAGAGGGTTTGAAGAGGCATTCCAGGTCTCTTGCAAGGAGTTTATTTTTTTATATTTTTCGCAGAGAATATGACCTCACGATTTTTCACATCATATCCATAGACAACAAGACATTCTAAAAATAAGACTAACACTGTTCTGTATTCAATGTTTATGTCAGTAAAGGATTCAAAACAATTACTCACCTGTCAATTAAAACACATGCAAGATCGACGCCTCTTTCTAGTTCAAGTTTTTCACGAAGTTCTCTCCATTTGTTACGTGGAGGTGGTTGAAGCAAGGAGGAAGCAGAATCCAAATGCAGCTTACTTTATTTAAACAAACTCAAACTAGACAAAAACTCAGACTAGGGAACATGACAAGAAAACAGAACAACCAACCTGGCATAACACAAAAACAACATCAAGAACTCACAAAGACTGAACTAGACACAGGGCTTAAATACACAGGCAAACTAGATAACAAGGGGGCGTGGCTAATAAGAAACACCTGGGAACAATGATCAGACAATTAACAAGACACATGGCAAACAGGGAATCACATGACAGACAACAACAAGGAACAAGACACAAAACCCACACCGTGACATAGCCCCCCCCCCTCTATAGGCGGCCCCTGACGCCCATCAAAACAAAAAAAAAACACAAGTTCAGGAGGGTGGTGAAGCAGAGGCGGTCTTGGGGGAGGGATGGAGGGCCAGGTCCGTGCAGGGGAACGCGACCAGGGCATTGCAATGGCGGACCTGGGTCGTGAAGCGTGGGCGACCAGGGCAGAGCAGGAACTGCAGACGACCAGGGCGGAGCAGGAACTGCAGACGACCAGGGCGGAGCAGGATGAGGCGCAGACCATGGTGGAGCTGGATGCGCAGGCAGCCAGGGCGGAGCAGGATGCGCAGGCGGCCAGGGAGGAGACGATCTCTTGGGCGGCCACGGCGGTGAAGACCCTCGGGTGGCCACGGCGGTGAGGACCCCTCGGGCTGCCAAGGCGGGGGGGAACCCCTCGGGCGGCCACGGCGGTGAGGACCCCTCGGGCGGCCACGGCGGTGAGGACCCCTCGGGCGGCCACGGCGGTGAGGACCCCTCGGGCGGCCACGGCGAGTAACTACTGGATGCCTAAGTGGCTAATAAGAAACACCTGGGAACAATGATCAGACAATTAACAAGACACATGGCAAACAGGGAATCACATGACAGACAACAACAAGGAACAAGACACAAAACCCACACCGTGACACCATTTAGGAAATGCCACACCGATGATGATCCTGGTTTTATTTCTCTTCTTGTCCCAAATTCTTCTTGGGTCGTTTGGTTGACCCGTTCGTTGACGTTTACGTTTATGGGACTTGTCTTTGTCGGCAGAACCAGCTGCAATCGGTAAAGAATAATTGTGTTCCATAACGACTGCAGAAAACAAGCTGACGTTTGTTGCTTGATAGACGCTACAACTACAACTTCCGCATTTGTCCAGGACTCCACGCAGTACGAGCGGAAACCGAGGGTAACGTGGATATGACACCATTGACTGGCGATTCCCAGCTCACCCCTGCTCACACGCCCCGTTTCCTTGGTTAAAATAGCAATTTTCTCACAATTTAAAAATAGTTGGAAACATTTTGGAATATTGTAAGTTATCTACTTTACAAAATATAACATAATATAACACTGGCCTTGTGATTTTGGGGTATTTTAATGCAAAAATCGTGCATATTGTACCTTTAACAGAAACTTTTGCATGAAACCTTTGATACCTCAAAATACCTCAATGACTGACAATTAACATGTAATGACCATTACACCTGTAATAACTTGTTTTTCAAGGACTGTATCCTTCCTATGCACTCTTTTCCCAGGTTTAAGATAATCTTCTGGACTGCCTCGAATGTGTACCTTACGTCCTTAGGGTACTACATATTTACAGCATAAAGCAGACCAAAGAGCATCATAAGGGCATTTGTGAAGTCTCCCAGATTGTCCATGACAACTTCCTCCTCCAGTACTACAGCCACATTGACCACTGTGGGCTATGGTCCTGAGTTGGTAGAACTGTCAGTCACTTCCAGGATCTTTGTGTGTGGCCCCAGTGCCTCAGTATCCTGTGAAACACAATACATGACACTTAGTGTCAGACTGAAAGCATAATGTCTTATGCAATCATTACTGCATCTCAAACAGTAATACCATAAACATATTCAAATTAATTACCTTAATAGTCTTTGAAATTGAAGCTGGCTCTATCAAGTACAGGGGAAGACCACGAAGAACAGCAGACCTTCTATAAGTAGTTAGATCTGCGGTCTGCCAAAAAGACAGGTCATCAATAACACATTATTAAGTCACCTAATTCCCAAAGAGGTTACACATCTACTCTACGAACAGTTTAGGATCACCTACTCCTTTCACCATTGGGCTTCATTACAACCAACTTCATGAAATAGTTACCTGAAATACATTACGATTACAATCTGCGAGGGATAATCAGCTAACAAGTTCAGCAAGTATGCAGACCTTAAAGGGACACTCCACCAATTTGCATTAAGCTTTCCATTGTAAGAAACCTAGTCATACTATTGAATGGTCGTGCAACACTCTCTCATTTTCCCCTGAGACGAGAGAAATCCGCTATTTACCTTTTTCACTTCCTCCTACAATGACGCAAAAATCGTCATTTTTCGTCATTGTAGGAGGAAGTGTAAGAGGGGGGGATTTATGTAAAGACTACAAGCACTAGATCCCACCCTTTCAAACCCGCCCATAGGTTGGACCTAATGCGCTAACAGAGCTATCACAGATCAGTGGGTGGGACTTCACTTGTAGATACTGAAATCAATATCAGCCATCTTGTTTATAAGCTAAGCTAACAAGCGCTGTGGAGATAGGAAGTTATGACAATGACGGAAGACACTAAACACGATATGGAAGAAACTAAACATGATATGGAAGTAGAGGATTTTGAAATTCTGCTGCTCCAATCCGCTGTTCGTGGCTATCTTTATGAGCCGCAATATAGTGAAGAGCAGCTGAGGCTGCTGGAGGAACAGGAGGCGGACGAGGAGCCCGGACTGGCTCGAGCTGGGCGGACTGCTGGTGCCTGTGCTCTCGCTGTGCGCTACGGACACAGATAGAGTCCGTCTGCTGCAGAGAATTTCAACGATGGCAATTTCTCCTGGACGAAATCTCTGAATCAGACGAGCACACGGACGTTTGTGTTGTGATGTGAACCATCCTCGTGTCGCACAGCATATGTTCTGACTGAACATCCAGGTATCATGCAATAATTCACCATATAGAAAGAAATACAAACAAGGAGTAATTCGCTAATGAGTTTGCCAATGTAACGGGGTTCGTTGTTGTGGGAAGAAGGAGGCGGGAACCGGCGAACATTTAAACATTTTAATAGTAAAATAAACAAATACAAAACAAAAGTATAAGCCAGCTGGCCACACACAACAGAAACAAAACATAAAATCAGGCCTGTTCCTTTTTGTGCTTCCGCTCCTCCGTGAGAGATATGAGACCACTGCGTCTCACAGGTGTCATTCATTATCACTCGCGCCGTCCTCTCACGTCCCTCGTCCTGCTCGCCACAGGCAACTAACTAGACATTTTGTGTGAAATGAATTTCAAACTCTTTTGGCAGCTAGCCTTGTAGACGGAAGAGTGATTTCTCTGATGTTTGCGCGCTGTTCTGGATTAGTGGGAGTGGCTTGCAGAGCTGTGCAGTGTGGTGCATTGTGGGAGTTGTTGTCTTACATACAAATTCGCCCTAAAGTTATTTTCTGTCTTTTCTCGGTCAAGAGGGCACCAAATTCAAAATTCTTTTACATTTCAACTACATATATAACCCACTTTCAATAAAGATTAATGTTGAAATGGGTGGAGTGACCCTTTAAGACTGTTGGAATAACATTCACAGAGTCTACTTAGGTTAGATACTGAGAGTGGTTTTCTAACAATCCTAAAATAGATCTCAAACATGCTGTGCGCTTGTTGGCTGTTTTTTGTTCAGTCATATTGACCAAAAGCATGTCAGGTGACCTTCATGAGGCTGGTCAAGATGAACCAATGGTGAAATAAGTCAATTTTGCACAGTAGTGGAAGTAGGTGCTGGTCAAACGGAGCTATATGATAGGAGAAAAACAGCTTAATACTACACCAAAATATTTCTGTGTAATGCATACATGTTGATCACAAGGTCTTAATCAGGGAAGTTGACTGCTTTGCCCATTTTGTTATCCATACCAATTGAAACAATAAAATAGCACCATAATCAAAGTCTCACCGAGGTTCCATGTACACCCCATGTAAATAAGATGACGTAAACAATACGTGTGACATCCCACAAACAAAAATAAGCCATCATCTCTGAACACCATTTATGGCATCCATTATGTTATGTATTTGTGGGATTTGTACATGTATTGTAGATCATCAACATCAAGTATACATGGAACCTTTTTGACACATTCTGATCATATAATGTAAATCTATTGCTCACATAATGAGCAATGGATAAATGTCACAAGACAAAGTATCAACTCAACTGACAGAGACCTTGAAATTAAAATGTTGAGTTTTGAGTTAAGTTTTTGTGGAGCAGTGAGCTGTTGGCAGTTTCTTCTCTTAAACAGGTATCAGTAAATTATGTTTTATGCAACCCATGGGTGTGATTGTCCAGCGATGTCAGGAATGTTGACTTCAGGTCAATACGGTTGATGCGGAAGAATTCAGCACAAACCTGTGGGTAATGAAAGATTCAGAAGCAAACAAGTAAAAGCAAAAAGCAAATTATTTCAAGACATTCAATTCCAATGTTGACAGAGGAAAAAATTACTTACCTCCTCCTCAAAAAACAGTCCTGGCAATCTTTGCTTGATTGTTGACAACAGCGGCTGATCCTGCAAAATTTATTTTATCCTCAAGGAAAATGTTGTCTCCATCTTTGCATTCAAAACAGTCAAGCTCAAATTTCTCTTTTTCACTTCTTCCTCCATAAATGACCTTTCCTTCTCCAATTCTTCATCCAAACCAACAGGATGGTCGGGAAGAAAGTTGAGTTCAGATCTTCTGAGTCTCTTGAGAGATCCTCGAGATGAACCTTGTCTAGAGTGGGTATTCGCAACCATCTCACTGCATCCTGCATTGCAGAGTTTCTGACGATAATTAGCCATTTTAAACTTCAGGCTAATTTTCCATGCTTCACATCCTGTCATGTCAGATCCTGGGTCTTTGAGACTGGGGTGTTTTTTTACCAAAGCAGATGCAACCTTCTCTATTTAAGAGTCTTTTGGGTAGGCTTTGTAAGACACAATTTCAGCCAATTTGTCCAAGATATTCATTTTCATGTCTCTTGGAACAATCAGGGCTGTTCCATTTTCTTGAAGATCCTCATTAGCTTTTTTCAGCCTCAACTCCACATCATATGAAAATGAAGGCACTGGAAACATGCTTGGCCACTGCTCAAATCTAGATGTAGAGAGAGGAGAAACTAAATGGGGTGATGAAGCTGATGACTGAGTGGATGTCATGCTTGCTGTATCCACAGTGAAATCTGAACGGTGAGCATCGTCCACCACTGGGCTTAACCCTCTGGGGTCGGCAATCACTGTTTAAATATGAATCGGGTGTCTGGGTGTGTGAACGAACGAACGCACAGATGCATAGCCTACTGTTACAGACGAAGTAGATTAGATTAGAATAGATTTTTACTATAAAATAAACATCAAATAAGGTTTAGATCTCTCAGCACAGTGTCGCTTGATCTCGCGCTGCACAGATGTTGCTGGTCCGAACTGATAAATGGTCTATTAAGCACAATATAATGAGTAGCTCAGTTTCGTTCCGCTTTCATTACGTTTGCCATTTGACGTTGTGGTGGTCGCGCCAGCGCGGATTTTGTCTGCAGGAAAAATGGTCCTAGGAATCGTTCGGTTTGTATGCATACCGAACCGGAAGCCTCGTACCGAAACGGTTTAATAATTACGAATACATGTACCGTTACACCCCTAATTTACATATATCCGAGTCCTGATCGGGAGGTAACGTCCGATTCCGATCGAGTCTGAAACCACGTGATCGGGCCCAATTTCCGATCGTGTGATCGGATCGGGACATCCCTACTAGAAAGCGGAATACTGCCATCAAAGGCTTTGAGTGAGTATAACAGAAATAAATAAAAATCTATTTAATTGTTTATTTGTAGTATATTTCAACAGAGATATTACAGCACTTTTTTGATCCTTGATTTCTCTGCATTTGCTGCAGATCTTTTGTGGTGGAGCAGGACCTACAAGGCAGGGTGACGGCAGCATTTGTAAAAAAAAAAAAAAAAAAAAAAAAAAAAAAAAAGGGGAAACCTTAAACAAAAATACAAAGTAAGATCATTTTGTTACTTCTAATACAGAAATGAAATGATTAAATATTGTGATGTTAAAATGACTGCTTTTGTATCATGCTTGTGCATTTTTGCAGGATCTGAAATGTCCGCAGACGGGGGTGAGCACTGAGGATGGAGGGGCCACAGCAGCGTCCTGGAAGTGGTACCCTGCCACGGATGAGGCAATTGGGGGCAGACCCTCCATCACTCCTCCTGCCCTCGTTGCCTCATGTGGGCCGGATGTTGCTGTGGCCTCTTCATCCTCTTCATCCTCAGTGAGGCCAGAGCCAGCAAGAGCCAGGAAAAGGGTGAAAGATCTGGAGAACCTGATCCAGGAGATGGAGGAGAGGGAAGAGGAGAGAAAGAGGAAAGCAGCTGAGAGGGAGGAGAGACTGTAGAAAGAAATTGAGGAGAAGGAGGACAGAAGAGAACAGGAGAGACGAGAGAGCGAGGAAAGATTAGCAAGAGACGTAAGAGAAAGAGAAGAGAGACGGCACCGGGAGACAAGCGAGAGAGAGGAAAGGAGAAATAAGAAACAAAAGAAAGGGATGAAAAATTCCTTTCTGTCCTTGAAATCCTTGCGAAAAAAATAAATTCAATGACAAAAACATCTTATGATCATTTACACATTTGGGTTAAAATGAATTAAATTATATATATACATACACACACAGTACTGTGCAACAACAACAAATGGTGGCCTAAGACTTCTGTACAATACTATGTATATAAAACAAACAATTTCTAGGCATTCACAGCAGCCTACATTATAGACTTCTAGGAATTTATTGATACTTTAAGATTGTGATAAAATTCATAAATTAAATATTTATGATGTGATGAATAATTAGTGAATGTGTGGTGTAATGTAAAAAAAAAAACTTTAAAACAACTGTTTTATTGGAGTGTATTATATGACTTCTAAATGCAGACAGAGCTCATGCAGGGATTTTCAAGGCAGGTCATGGAGGGTTCAGTTCTTGCACACCTGTCTGTAATTTTCAAGTAGTCAGTTATTAATTGGTTTACATTGATTCAGGTGTGCATAATTAGGGTTGGACAATAGCCCTCCATGACCTAAGCTGAACTTGAGACTGTTTACACAAACTACCTTAAGTTTTGCATTAACTACGGTTTGTGAACCCAAGCAAAAAAAGGGTTAATGAACCCAAGCAAATAATTCAGTCATTATTTACTCCCCTTCATGTTGTTTGATCCCTCTGTTTTTTTCCCTGTTTTTTTTCCTGAACACAAAATGTGATTTTGGTCAGGTTTGTACCGTTGGTTTAATACAATACCACTCAATAGACTTTCAGAAGCTTCAAAAGCATCATCAAAATGCCAGGAAGCTTCTGAAAGTTGGGCTCCATTGACTGATATTGTATGAAACAAGCAGAACTCCTGTTTGCTCCGTCACAGTTACAACAGCAACAATACAACAACGATAAAAACGCTGGAATCCTCAGATTGAGAGGTATGGTAATTTAATGTTTAGTTATATCGTAGTTCCCTCTGAATGTGTAGGAAAACTGAAAAAGTCGAACTACACTGTACTAGCCAGCTTAGCAGCCTGCAAACCAAGCTAAGAGTGCAGACAGTTGAAGAGGGTGCGCGCGCAGCTCTTAAAGGGGCCACACCTTATTTCCACTCGTTACACCGCCATGGAATATCTAGACTGAAGATTTGAGGGTGTTTTTTTGCAGATGTGTGTGTTCAATAGAGCTAATGTTATATTTTTGGCCAACCCGTGTGTGAAATATAGTGTGACAGTCTAGATTTAAGTTCAAGTGACCAAGTGACTTATTTATTTAAGGGCTGTTTTTGTTAGTATCAATTAGCTCATCTTCACTTAAAGGCACAATATGTAATTTTTTTGCTTAAAAAATATAAGAAATCACTATATCTATGTTATATATTTTTTAAAGTTGTGTATTTACATTATCCCGACAGTTCCAATTAACTTCTAAATCCAGAGAAATTAATATTTTAATTCGAAGACACGGACCGTGTCTTAATTTCCGTTATGTCGCCCGTCTATCACGTCATATCCGCGTTTGCGTCTTCCTTCCTGCGGAACTGCCAAACTCAAAGAGGAACACTGACAGTATAAGGGGAACACCCGTATAAAAAAGTCTGTATGATAATGGATCATGACTACTCTTTGGCTGTACGTTCTGCCAGCTCAACAAAGCGCAAACGTACGGGTGAAAAAAATGACCCGAGAAGATTTTGGGACCATAGAAGAAGCAAGAGACGTGTAAACCTTGGAGAAGCCTTTGAAAGATGGCGAAAGCTTTGTGACAAGCTCGCACTGCAGAGAGATGCTGATCTCGCTTGCGTTTTAATAAACAGGTAAGTTAAGTAACCATTCAGCTAACATAATAATCGTATAATCATAGCATGCTGTATGTTTGCATATTGCATAGCGATCTTGACCACATTGAGACGCGTTTAGCTGAATACGTATACATTTTGTATTGTATGGGCGTTTCAAACAGGCGGATCCATTTGTTTTGGGAGACTGAAACTATTTTTTTAAAACTGATTTAAAAGTATATTTCTATCCGTATATTTGGTGACACGATGATGTGTAAAACGCAGATGGATTGGTTTTATATCTAGCTGGAGAAAGTAAAGTTAGCTTCATGGTAACATGTCTCTTGTTCAATTAATGTCAGGTGACCGTCACTTTTATCACCTGTTAATACGAGCTAAATATAATATAATATTGATTTAATAATGGTCTGGTAATTCATATATCTCTGAGTTCCAAAATACATGTTTATTAGAATACTAGATTAGAATGACTGATGAACGTGGGGAGCGACAGAGCGCGTGTTCCAATGAACAGCGTATTGCTGGTTCTCTCACTCACTATGTATTATGTGTTGGTAGTGATAAACTAAATTGAAATTTATTTCCTTATTGAACAGTTATGAAAAAGGAGGTCCATCCACATCAACTCCAAACAAAAGACATGGAATGCCCTTTCAAACTCTCTCGACCATTCATACATCCAGTGAGTCATCATCACATAGGTAAGGTATGCATAAGTCTTATCATATTACTTTTCCAGTTCGCAACACATGAAAGTATAACAAATCGATGTTTTTTGTTGATGTTATTTTAAAGAGAACACTGCTTTCTGGAGCCTGATATTGAAGAAATTTCCATTGCTGAACTAGAACAGGCGCTGGATGAAAGGTGATTTAAAAATATTTTATAGTAGGCTAGTAATAAATTGTTACTTTATGTAAAATTCATAATAGGAAATTACATAAAGTCCTTTCACATACAAACATGTATTAAAATTTCTTTATGAACACAAATGACATAAATAGCATTTGTAGTGCAGATTATGTTTTGCAAAACTTGAACACATTTTTTAATAACATTTTATAATTATTATTTTTTATTATAGTTTTTCTAAAATGAGTGTTCATGATGAGTCCACCATTACCCTGAAAGAAGACGCTAATGATCTTCAAAACACAGTGTAAGTATTATTATAATCCATTATTTGTATATTACTCTTGTTTTATACCCATGATGAAAGCTCTCAATATTTGAAACTGAATCCTCTTAATAAACTCACCCTTTGTGTAATTTTATGTTTGATTAATTGAATTATTATGTATTTGTCTTTGTACTTTTTTTATTTTCAGAATTGACTGGAGAGATAAAGATGACAATGCTGCTTTGGAATCATCAAGTGAAGATAGTAGTTTGGATGATGACTACATCCCATCTATTTGTATGAGGTTTGTTCATAGGTTTCACCATAGTTTAAAACTCTTGTGTGATTGCGAATGTACATTGCTAGTCTTGGATCAATGGCAAGCTATACATAGACTGTATGTTATTCCTTCTAGTTGAATGGAATAAAAGTGAAACAATTTAGCCTATTTATTGTATATTTTACTGTAATGCTGTGTTTACAATAAGTCCATTTTTTACTGATATAAAAAAAAAAAATCAATTTTCCAAAAAGTAAACGCATGTTAATAATGCATAATGTAATAATTTGTTTACAATCACAGAACTGGTGGAGGAAAAAAACATTGGAGATGATGGAAAAGCTTCCGTTCATCAGCCTGGAAGAAACTGTACTACTTTCCACTGAGAATGATGTACCGCCCCAAGAAGAAGATTTGGTCACGTGATGTCACCGTCTAGCTTACAGGTTTTGTGTGAGGATGATGTAATTGGACAGAAGGCATCAATAGTGTATGAATTGAACTTGAAACAGCTGGTTACGTGTCTAAAGCTGCCTGTTTTGAAATGCAATTTCACTAACAATGTGACAAATCAGGCTTGCCAGGCTTCAGCACCATTTGAAGTAAATCTGACTTCAAGAGGCACAGGAACAATCATTGAATGGGTGAGTCTAAAAGTATCTACATACCACAACAACATATACATCTACGTTATTTATTTAACTTTAATTTATACAAAAAATTTGAGTTTGAGTTTGTCTAATTATAATATTGTTTTAATATTTTAGGACCTTTTCTTTAACATACAAGACACCTACTGTGTAGGAACAATCAAGGAATTTTGGGAAGTGAAGAGATCTACAGCGATCCAACGGCTGCAGGATAAAGACAGTGTTGTAGTGCTAGGTATGTCCCCTGTCTTCTTGAAAATAATTTCATTTCAAACTATATTGTTGTATGTAATATCCTTAATTCATGATTTAGTTCAAATTTGTTATTTTATATATACTTTTTTTTAAAGTACAATGTTTCTAATTCATTTTGATCTGGTTTTTATTTTATCCTGTCTTGAACTTTTTTCCAGTTTGTTATAGCATTTATCATTTAGAAATCATTTTTGTTCTTGACTTTTACAGCAGATGGAAGAATGGACAGTCCAGGACACTGTGCACAGTACTGCACCTACACCACAATGGAGAACGAATCAAAGGAAATCATATCTGTTGTGACCATTGACAAAAGGCAGACCCAGCGAAAATCTGTAATTATGGAAAGAGAGGCTTTTGTAAGGACCATGGACAAGCTTCTAACTGAAATAAAGCTCACAGAAATATGTACAGATGCGCACAATCAGATTTCTTCTCTTATGAGTAAGTACGGTATTTATTATTTACTAAATAAATATATAATCTTTTGTTTAGTAGATGTGGATGTTTTTTTTTCTATTGCATATATTTGCTTCAAAATAACTTGTTTTTGTTTTGTTTACAAGATCCTAACTCTGGTAGGTACAAGGATTCAGGAGTACTTCACTCATGGGATATGTGGCATGGTGCAAAGAATCTGGCCAAGAAGATCACAGCAGTGGGTTTTTATATTTTTAAAGTTTCAACTTGGACATGTGAACATATTATAACATATTCTAAATATGTTTTTTTTTTTCGTTTTTTTTTTCATACTGAGGCAGGACAGCTGTCAGGGCAAAAAATACTTTTGAAGTGGACCAAAGACATTGTTAACCACTTTTGGTTCTGTTGCAAGACAGCAGAGACTGATGGGCATTTCCGGGTAAGTAATACATTTAAAATTTGAATCCACATTTGTATAAATAACTACATAAATGATGTTTAGATTTACTCCAATATTGTTAACTTTTTTGAGGAGGCCTTTTAAAAAAAAAGTTAAATCATATGGCTAGAATGAAAATAAACAAACCTGACCTTGATGATGAAAATGGCTCCAGATTCGTATTCTGAAATAATTTTGTTTAAAAAAAAAATGGGCAGTGTACATAAGACATTTATTTGCAATTAAAAAAATGTGTATACATAACAGACTTGGAGGTATGTTTTTAATCTTTTGACACTCGTCCACAATTACATCAGAGAACACTAAGTACAACACATTAACATCTAAACTTGTTTTGTTTTTACACTGTCTGATCTAATCGGCAACTATTTCTTGTAGAAACTCTGGAGCAGTGTGCTTCATCATGTTACCAATGAACACACATGGTACCTTGGCCAATGCTTAAACCGTTTTGAACTATCAATTAACTGTGTATGTATATGTACTGTGTTCAGACTCGTTTCTATTATAATATATCCGACCCAGCTCCATGAAGACCTCTAGTCTGTGTTATAATTCTTCAGACATTATTTCCACAGATCTACCTGTCAACTGGAGTCTTTTCACAACCACATTCTGATGTATGCAAGCAAACGTTTCAGTTTCTCGCCATTGGTTTATGAGGCACGTACTCTCCTGGCAGCACTTGACTACAACCATCATAAAAACAGACCGCCAATGCTCAACAAAGAAGGCCAATTGATGTAAGATTACGAATAAATTATAAGTGCACACTATTCTTAAAAGCATATTTATCTGCTTTATCTGTGTATTAATTATTTGTAACATTTTAAATATAGTTATATATATGTATACTACAGGGCTGTTGAATGCTTGATTCTGATTGGTTGAGAACGTTCTAAGGTGTGCAATTATTTTCAGGGAATTGCACGGCTAAAGTAGTTCCAGGCAGGTTTGACCGCATTACAGTTCCATATCACTGCGCGTAGTTAACTGTAATAACGGAAAATAGGATACAATTCATAACAAGAAAAAACATGCGCCCCATGCATGCGCTTGATCTGCAGTTTTCGATGTGTAACTTCACAATCAATGGACACATGCCGTTTAATTTTAATAAATAAAGTATGTAGTCCTATCTATAGGCTAAATAGAAAATTAAATTGAATAGGCTTATATAAATAAATTGATAGTCCTGCTGGGTTTTCAAAATTATTCCAGATAATATAACAAATAAATAATTATTGATAGGCCTACTTGTTAAAAGGGCTTTGTGTGTTTCATTTATTGGGTTACTTACTGCCAATTATAGAAAACAAGAATGAACGAATGAATTAAAACAAATTTAATTAATAAATAAATAATAATAACATTGACGCACATGCTTTTCTGTCTCATTATTGGAACATCTCTCTCTCTCTCTCTCTCTCTCTAATAACGGCATTAATAACTGTATAAAGCCGGGACACACTGACTAAGGCCAGTTATGAATGTAATTTGATACTTATGACTGATCATGCCCAAACGCGTGTTCAGTCTGTAGCCTATTCACAGTCTGTGTTTAAGCCCTGCTACAGTCGATGGAAACAGTCAATCTTCGAATGTTTCAGCAAGTTGTAAGTGTGTTCCCATCATTAGTCTGCTATCAGTGGCTCAAACCTCCGTTACTAACTCTAAAATGACGTTTTGGAATTAACAACGGAGGCATGGGATTAGATGCGTAAGAAATTAGTCCTACATACAAGAGCGTTTTAATGACAAAAACTTGACAAACGTCTTGATATGCATCATCTGAACAATGTTTTGAGGTGTGGTAACTGTAGTATAAGCGGAATAATTGACTTCAGGCCGTTGAATTATTAGAAAAATAATGCACACCCGAGGTGTAACGGCCACTCCGCTTCGCGTCGTGACCGCATTACCACCTCGGGTGTGCATTATTTTTCTAATAATTCAACGGCCTGTCGTCAATTATTCCTTACATATATATATATATATATATATATACATTACTCATTTTAGAATAAGGATTTTATTTCATAATGTGATATTTTTTATGTTTATTAGTGCATTCAAACTAAATACAACTTATATTGTAAATTTATGTTTTATAGCTTGCGTCGACAATACCAAAAAAAATCTGGGAGATGGACTGTCTACACCATTAAAGAAGAGAAGAACTACAGCTACATCCCTGATCTACAGGCAGCCATTTTGAGAAAAAGACTGGATTCTGACAGGGGCTGTCCAAGGCGGAGGATTCTACGTCCTGATGACCCTCGAACACTTGGACTACTTCCAAGTGTTCAACCTCCAGCTGTAGACACCATTGTTGAGTCCCACGTCAGTAGAGGCCTAGGTATGACCAGTGACCACCTGAAAGTTTAAACTGTAAACACATTTCATTGAAACAAATTTGCCAGTAGACTGTAGAATAAGACTTGATCTATATTTTTACATGATGTGAAATTATACTTTTATTAATGTATATTTTTAAATACAATTTTTTTCCTCTTATAGGGCCCGGCACTACACATCCAGAGAACAACTGAGCAATTTGTTTTTTAGCAACTTTTTTTTTTTTTAAGAGTTTTTGAAGACTTATGTTCTAAATGCATTTTACGTATTTTTTTCCGAAACATGAAATGTAAATAAATATGACGCAAGTTTATTTGTTCAATTCCAACACAAGTTTTTATTTTTATTGCAAAAATTAAATTACTTGTAAATTAAAATCACCTATGTCTGCAGCTCTAGATATTGATAAAGAAATTGAGAAAATAAATAAACATCAAACACAAATGAAAACAACAACAGTAAGGTGTCTTTATCAACTAAAGTTTATAAAATTGTTTCTATGAACCCAGTGTATCTTCCAAATGGGTCCGGGTATTTATCCCGTATTCTGGACACACAACAGCTGGGGATGACAACACGGTTTCCCGCACCAAGGGCACCATAATTCCACAAAACAAAATTTCGGTAAGCGGCATAGCGGTATTCCCGGTTGTCATCCCCAGGCAGCTGCGTGTCATGGAGAGCATAAATGTCATTTCTGAGCCGCCGTGATAATCTCAGTACATGCTCATCTAAAATATATAATGACATGTGGGGCAATATACTGACGCAGTTGGCCTCGCTCTTGCCACAACATTTACTCTCCAAGTCGGATCCCATTTCCCTGCATCTTGAGCAGCTGCACCATCCAGGCACACCTGGTAATGGTACTTCTGTTCCCTGAGCAGCTGGCTGGAGCACATCGAAGATAAGGCCAGGCTCTCTATCCATGACTCTGATCAGGAGTGAACGAGCGTCATGTGGATCCATATTCCGGATCTGCTCCTGAAAATAACAATGTTAATAATTTAACAAATGTAACCATGACTATAAGAATAATCCAAAATGATTATCTTTTTCACATTCTTGTCTCTATTAATATTTATATATTTTTTATTTCATTGATAAAAGGAAGTTTAATCTTATCCTGAGACTTGCAGTCTTCCCTAAGATACCTGTGTCTGGGACTTTCTTTCCTCTTGCAGCCTCTTCACCCTCACTCTGTCCTCTTCAGAGATTCCAAGTGCTGCTCTAGTCCCTCTTCCTCTAGCTGCCTGTCTACCCCTGGTTGCACTGATGTGTCCTGCAGTACTTTCCGCTCTTGTCGTCCCTCTCCTTCTACCTACAGTCCTTCCTCTTGGTGCTTCGATCCCTACAGCAGCTCCAATCACTCCTGCTTCACCGATGACTTCGACTGCTCCACTTGTTTCTGCTCCACTGCTTGCTCTTGCCTTTCCCTTTCCCCTACCTACCGCTCGTCCTCTCCCACTCACTCCAGCTGCTCTACTTGCCCTTCCTGTCCCTTTCCTACTTTCTCTTGCAGTTACTCTTCCAAATAACAAGTCTTTCTTTCCATGCTTGGGACTCCACGTCTCATCGCTAATATCTAATGATGCTATTGAGGCGTCCAGTGAGGAGCCATCTGTCTCTCCCTGCAATATATTCACATGTTGACAGGAAAATAAACATTATTTTTAGATGTGATCTCATACCCCATAATTGAGTAAAAAAAAATTAATTAATTGTTTTTTGTCTATGTAAAATTCTTATTTATAAATGATATTGTATTATATTTTTAATTTATTTCTTGCTTCATATGGGTTTTTGACTATTCTTTTATTCCAAATACCTACATATTGCTTGTTCTTTGTCTTTGCTAAAGTTAGATTTAATATAATACTTTGTTTGTAATTGTCAATTATTACTACAAAATTCAATTGAGATTAAAAAAAAACTATTGAGATACAGAAGGGACATGATCAGTTCACCATAGGTCTTTTTTTAATTTGATAATTACAAAATAAATGTTTAACATTATAATTCGATAAGTACAAACCCATAGCAATAAATCTTATGCTGTGTTCACACCGAACGTGAATTTAATTATTTGCGCGAGTAGATTACATACAAAGTCAATGTAAAGACGCGAATAGACGCATCATTCGCGCCGGGCGTCGCGTGTGCCGCGAATGTCTTCCGCGCAAGTTGAAAAATTTGAACTCGAGCGAATGTTCAAGCGTCTAACTAAACGCGTATTTGACGCTCTATTCGCGTTCGGTGTGAACACACCATTATGGTCACATAAGAGGCATTTAAGTCACTCAACTTATAGGTATGTTGACATAGCGACAACATGCACAACATTCTGTCTCACACATTAGCTAACGTTACTGATAAGTTTGTTAACTAACTGTAGCTCGCGGCTATTTCATTAGATTGACATTATATAAAGTGAAAAGCCATAACTAAACGTAACAACAATAGAGATGTAATATAACACATTACCTCGTCAGTGAAAATGTTTTCTGCTGGAGATGCCAGATTCGCTGCTTGACAGTGACAATGACAACAACTCCCATGAGCCCATGCACTTTCCCGACGTCATCAAAGTACGTCTTTTGTTATTATTTTGATTGAGTGACCCCTGGTGGCCAAAAGTTACATACTGTGCGTTTAAATTAACTTATTAATGTATGCTGAATCAGAGCCCATGTTTAAATTTATACCTTCATCGGGGCCTTGGATATGAATACTGTCTTAGTTGAAAACCACTTTTTGCACATTTTCATACATCACAAGGCATCCTAATGATATTATTCAGTCATCAGGCCATCCTCTGTGTTATCTGTATTGTTACCCATGTTTGCTTTACTAGTTTAAGTCCCCTCTTGTGGTTAAATAAAAACACACCTGGCAAAGAACAAACTAAGAAATTCAAATTCCAGTATCTCTAACAATTTGTATCTAAGCTAAATAATAACATATACTAAGCATGTAAAGAACTACAAATATTTATGTTTTTATTTCTTACAAGCTTAGTTTTTCTTTTGCTTTTACAGATACACTTTTTAATAAGGTCCTATCTTTAAGCATTTTGGTTTGTCCTGTTGGATTTCTGTGTTTTTATGTAACCACAAGATGGTGCCTCAATTAGTAAAGCAAATTCAGGTAACAATACAGGTGACACAGATGATGAGTTGATGACTGATGCATTTTATTCTATCTATAGGATGAGTTAAGAGCAGTTTAATTTTGCTACTCTAATCTAACTTGTGAAGAGACGAGTTAATCCACTACAAGAAAATAGCTCTTAGAAAATGGTTACCCTATCCTGACCATAATTACTGATTAAAAATAGACATGTTAAAATAACCAGAGATACTTGAGGACTGTGATCGGTGGTTAGGACTGTTTTTAACAGGATCAGACATCCCAAGTCTCCCGGAAGTTCCGGGAGTCTCCCGCATATTGATAGCGGCTCCCTGATGCCCGCAAATTAGTTAAAATCTCCCGGAATCAAGAGCGGTTAGACTGTGCTCCAAACCGTGTAGCGCACACGACACGACAGAGAGGGAGAGAGCGAGAGACTTTGCGTGTGTGTGTGTGCATCAAGAAGTGCATGTAAGACAGAGAGCATCCTGATTGGCCTGTTTTGGTAAGTCAACCAATCAATTGTCAGTGTGGGCGTGCTTTTATCTCTTCTCCCGCGGAACCTATCAGTTCAGTGTATCTAGACACAGGAGCGGCATCATGGCAGAGGGAGAGTGCCCCAAAAAGCGAAAATATAAGACACATTTTATGCCAGACTACACGAAAGTGTACCCCTGTCTTATAAGAGTGAAACATAATGACAGTCTTGCACGCTGTACAGTTTGTAACAGTGACTTCAGCATTGCCCATGGCGGGTTAAATTATTGTAAAAGACATGTTGAGGTGAGTTAAACAAGTTTCATTTCATGTGCATATTATTCAGGCTGGCTAGTTACCTAGGCTACATGAAAACAATAAACTCCTTAGACCTGTTTAAAGTTGCAATGGAATATAAATAAAAACATTTTACATAAATAGTATGAGCAGTTTATATTAAAAGTAATCTACATAATTAACAAATAGGGCAGGGCAGTTGAGATTCAGGGAGATCTGTCAGCTGATGAAGGTGCTATTGGTGCTGCCAAATTCTAACTGTGATGTGGAAAGGGCATTCAGCATTGTGCGTCACATCAAGACAGAATTTAGGAGTCAGATGTCTCACCAAACACTTGTGAATCTGATGTCTTGCAAGATAAACAAATTCATTGACACAGAGTGCTATGATGTTAATGTTTCTGGGAAGTTGCTAAAATCTGCGAAGCAAGCAGCAACAAAGTACAACGAAAGCAAGGAACAAAAGTAAAAGGCATTGGATGTAGGAAATAGGCCTACATGTCGGCTACATTTGGCGCTTATGTAAATAGTTAATTAATTTTTCTGTTATATTAAACTTTATTTCGGTACAAGTAAACTCTTGTTCTGTGGTGATATGTCGGGGGGGGGGGGGGGGGGGGGGGGGGGGGGGTTGGGGGGTGGATACCTCCCTGAAATGACTTGTTGCAGGTTGGGATGTCTGCAGGATAGTCACCTTTATTTGACAGTTATGAGACAGGAAATCATGGGCGAGAGAGAGGATGTGACATGCAGCAAAGGACCGGGATTCGAACCATGGTCGGCTGCGTACATATACGCATTAAACTTTGCTATGCCATGGCCACCCCAGACTAGCTTTGTGTCCCATCTTGGCCACCCCTCCCAAAAATTTCCTGGACACGCCACTGCCCACCAAATAGAAATTGTAGTAAATGTATGTATGCATTTTGTATTATAGTACCGTATATACCCGAATATAAGACGACCCTGAATATAAGATGACCCCCCAATTTTCCAGACTTATTTTTAGGGAAAAATAGATTTTTGTGGAAAAAATATGGTTTCAACAGAAAATAATTTTAAGAGCAAAATTCCGAGGCGTTGTTCCAAATGCCTCGCATCACCTGTGCCTCGTGTAGAGGCCCGCTCGTCGGCGGAGACCGGCACATATGCGCTTCCTGATTGGCCATGACTGCGGCTGTCCTGAGTGTGACCATGGATTGGTCCACCCTGCGGGGTCGTCTGGCCGTTTTCGACGACAATCCGGCTCCCGCTCTCTCTCTCCCTCTGCTCGAGCCGCGCAAGAAAAAGCGCCGTTCACAGAGGATGCCAGAGCGGACGGAGACAAGCGAGCAGAGAATGACCCTGGGCCAGCCTGGAGTAAAGAGCCTTGCTGATTGACCAGCAATCTTCTGCTAACAAGTTCAGTGGTTTAGCCCACTACACTACAAAGGTAGTAAAGCTCTAATAAATGTTTGCATGTAATTGTAAACCTATAAAATTACATTTGGCAAGAAACGGAATGCTTACAACATGAATTGTAAAACATTTTAATCTTCTTAAATGTTTTAAAGGTAGTCGTGCTCATGGAGAGCCCGCACAGGGATGTTTGGAGCAGACACCGCAGCAGCCAGATTGTCCCGCACATGTTCTCCCACTCTTGCTTCAAGGTTGTGGGAATCAGGGAGGCCGTCATCAAGGTCTTCCTCATCATCTGGCTCAACGATGTCCCCGTTGGCTAGAGCGAGATTGTGAAGCACAGCGCAGCACGCAACAACCTCAGGCACAAAGGCAGGGCTCACCTCCAAGGCCTTGAAGAAAATGCAGCGCCAGCGTGTCTTCAGCATCCCAAAAGCTCTCTCCACGATGTTGCGGGCACGGGAGTGCTTGCTGTTGAAGTGAGCCTGCACAGGGTTCTATACCGGCTCTCTGTACGGGGTGATGAGGCAGATGGGTGCACTCAGGCAAGGATAGCCTCCATCCCCGAGGATGCACTTGCCTGCAGGTGGATAAAGGCCGCCAGCATACACAGGGCTGTTCCTCAGCACCCTGGCATCGTGCACAGACCCAGGATACCCCACAAACACATCAAGGAATTTCCCCCGGTGATCAGTGATGGCCTGGAGTTGGACGGAGTGAAACAGCTACCTGTTGAAGTAACAGTGGGAGTTATTTGCTGGAGGTTTGATACGGATATGACAGCCGTCTATTGCACCAACTGCTCTGCTGAAAGCTGGTGACCCAGACAGCTGTGCAAATCCTGCTCCCACTGCCTCCAGGTCATCTCCGGTCAGAAAGCTAGTAATCCTCCTTAAAATTCCCATGATGGCCTTGCTCATTCTGTGCACAATGTTATACACCGAGGTCTTTGGGATGTCGAAGGCCTGCGACACCACCCTGTATGACGCTGCATGGGCCAGCCAGTGCAGGAACACAAGGACCTCGATGTCCCTTTCCCATCCATGGCCCGATTCCAGTCTGACTGCAGCAATCAGGGACCTGATGGACGGCAGAGACAGGTGAAGGTGGGCACGGTGGTCAGCTGCTTCATCAAGATAAAGCAGCAGAATGGGAACACCTCTGTTGAGATGGCAGTATGATGGGGGGTTCACCGCCTGTAAATACATCATAGTTTGTTAGAACAAAAAGCTTGAATAAAGCGATGTTTCATATGGTTTTGACTTGTATATGTATTTATTTATTGTGATATGATATCTTTTATTCATTCATTTACTTATTTTTATTCATGTTTCATATTAAATATTTATTCATGTTTCAATAAAATATTCATTTCATGAATTCTTGCATTAATCATTGCTTGAATGAAATTGTATGTATTCACATCAGCTGCATTTGTCTAGTGTGTATTCATACATCTATGACATATGACAATACAACAGTTTGCTTGTTTTACGTTTTACATTTTAAGAAAATGTTATATAATTAAGTGCTGGTCAGCATTTGTCATTATTGTGCATAAATGTTGGGGTGGGCTAGTAATGCAATTCATTCTGAGGTAATCTTATTTTTTTAAGTAGTAATACTTGCTTTGAGTATAAAATCATCAGTCTTCTCCAAAGGCGAGATCTCTGAGCAGCAGCCCGACGTCTCCTTTGTGCACACATTCGTCTAGCTATTGCAGACATGCCAACCATTTCAGACGCTGATGAAAACAGTTCTAGTTAGGTTGTACTGATGCAGTGAGATGTCGGTGCACCTGTTGCTCATAACTTTTAAATTGTTGCGCTTGTGATAACGCGTCATAGGTCACATGATAACGTCAACATGGCGGATGATGTCCGGATCGCATTCATACTCAACGAGATTTGGCTATAAAGTACCTACTCTTTTAGCGCTCGTTAAGTAAGTACTTATTGAAATTAAGTACCTACTCATTGAGTATGCGGTTTGGAACGCAGCCACTGTCACCATTCTATTTAGTTTTGTTCATGGACTTTCAGTTTTTCATTTGTCACGTTTCCTTGGTCAGGGGGGTCCGTGTACGTTCTGATAGTTTGTTTTTTTCGCTTGAACCACAAAACAAAATAACGAGAAACCACATTTATTTCGTTTTTCGTTTCAAACCAAAAACAAAGAAACGGTAAAAAAGAGCCGTTCTCCCGTTTTTGGTTTCTGAATCCAAAAACGACTAAACCAAATTCAAATAACGGTCTGATTTTTTTATTCCTTTTTTCATTTCTCCGTTTAAAGATCTACATTAAAAGAAAGACAGGTTGGCCAAGTGACCCGGAAGTAATAGTAAATATAGCCTGCTAAAATAAAAGCAAAGCTTTTAGAAAGGTCATAATATGCAGCACTAACGTTATACCAGAGTAAAGTTAGAAGAAAAAGAAAAAATCAATAAATAAATAGGCTTATATAAACCTGGACCGAAAGAAATATGTTAGCAACAGTAGAGTCACGTTTAATGAGCGCATTGTTTGGTTCAATACAGTTGGTAATATAGGTTAACCTAAGAACGTATTGTGTGTGCAGAGTTGTTACAGTTAGCGATATATTATATAATTAAATTAATATTTAATGTGGTTTCCACCGTGGACCAAACTGTTCTCCCTTTCTACCAGCAGGTGGCAGTATTTAAATGACTGACTCTTTGGTAACTGTTTTAAATCAAGATTACTGATGAAATGAAAATGCTGGATGAAAAGCTTCCATCTGCATGTTCCTTTTCCCCTGGTCCGGGACTCTGGGCCGACTGTTATCAAAAGGTCCGACCCCCAGAAAACAAAGTAGTAACTTTATAATCAATGGTTTGGAGCGTGTATCAAACTGCCAGATTCACGTGATTTCAGTAAACGAGGCTTCATTACGTCATAACTGTTTCGAAACACTTCGAAATTTCAATGATTCACCGCTGGGAGCGATGATCTCTGTGAACCCATGAATCATGAGGAGTCACTGAGAACCAATGAACAAGTGTCTTTGGGTTTAACCTGATCTCTGATTAGTTTTATACATTTGTAGACATTTTAATTAGACATTAGTATAATTAAAATGAGGTAGTTAGTCTTATTGGGCTGTTTAGCTGAGCCATTCATAGGACAAACAAAATAAACCCTGACAATTGATAAAAGAACACGTTTACACATGATAATCTTATGATTAGATAATTGCTTTTAGATTTTACTTTCAGTAAAAAAATTGCAATAGATTGTAAAAGGTGTTTTTATGGTCCGTGTACTTTTGCGTTCATTATTCTATTTTTGGAAGTGAAATGAAAAACAAAAAACAAGTGGTATTTGATTTTCCTCAAATCTGTAGTCACTAATTGAATGAACATTTGATATGTTTAATATAATTTAGGATTTAAAAAAATAAATATTAACCCCTTTCTTGTTTCTATGTATCAAATGAATATTAATTTGGAATCATATAAAAAGGGAAAATGCAAAAATGAGAGAACCTCATTCAAATCAATTCCTAAGGATGGGCCACCTGGTGATGCTGTTGACCTGGAAGAACTATATGACCTGGCGGGGTTAATCATTTTGAATAATCTGACGAGGTGATTGACTAGCATGGCTTCCCTTGAGGCATACACTGATATAATTAGTGATATGTTGAGAAGGCATCCGACTCATGCTGACATTTCACAGCACCTTACAGATATTGGCGTGGGACGTGGATGCTCTGTGATGAGTGTGCGAAGATTTTGTGATGGTCACAAACTCAAGCGGGGAAAATCTGATGAGCAGTTGGAAGTAGATGTGTCGACTGCAGTTGACGAGGTAAAACACAGGAAAAACCAAGTTGTCTTTTATGTTGACAGGCTTCTTAACTTAGTTCATCTTCTGTAGACTGGACTGACCTTCGGCAGAAAATTGATGATTGGCTACCTGGCGACTAAAGGAGTTTTTGCTGCGGAGAATCGTGTTGAACGAATTCTACGTGGAATTGAAAGACCCTACCATGAAGCAAGATGCAGGGTAATTTAGGCTATACCCAACTCTCTAATTTGAATATTTTCTGAAATAATTAAGAAACAATGAAGCATCAAACCGAGGCTAACAAACTTTATCAAGTTGTCCTCCGTTAAACCTAAACTTGTTTAGGCCTATTCAGAGTATCAGTGCTCCTTATTAGGTGACCTATGTAGGACATAACACAAGTGTCACTTAAGAACAGAATTACCTTGCCTTTTGAATATTAAAGGCAAAATCTCAGAAGTCCAACATCCATGACCCCTGAAGTGGCTTTACAACCCCACAGGGGGGGCCTTTACCCCCAGGTTAAAAACCACGGCACATGCATAACTAAATGTTTTAGCCATGTGAAATGACAGTGGGTGGCAGTTATGAAATTGTCAAATAATTAATCTTGTCAAAATTGTTTCATTTCACATTACAGGGTCTGCGGAACTTTAACCCAGTGCCCTACCATGCTGCCTATATGGGTCATAAACTCCATTTAGATCAAAACGAAAAATTAGCAATGTTTGGGGTGACCCATGTTATTGCAGTGGATGGGTACAGTAGCAAAGTCGTGGCTCATGCAACAATGCTAGTGAAGAATAACCTCACCATTTATGAGGAAGTCTATAGGTTTGTTTTGGTTCTATTACTCTACACATTTGTATAAGTAATTTATTCTGTTTGTTCATCTGAAAGCATAAATAGTATTGTTGTTACATTTTAAGTGCCATTTTGTGGCATAGGCAAAGACACATAGGCCTCAATTCTGATAAATTATAATGTCTTCCATATGTGACCTGCAATCCAGGGTGGCTGTTGTCAACCACGGGATGTGGGACCAGGTGAGAGTCGACCACGGCAAGGAATTCTACTTGTCTCTTTTTATTCAGGAAATCCTTGCTCGCCATATGCACAATCAGGACAAACCACCATACTGCCAAACCACATCAACAAAGGTAAGAAATTTGGAGTTGTAAGTAGACCTTAAAATATGTCATGTTTAGCAATATTAAGTCATTCACCCATATCACTTTTTGTGGATTGGATTTTGGCAGTTCTATGAGCCCCTTCATCTTCTTACTGACGCCAATAGATCTGATATTGACCATTTCAAAACAGTTTCCCCCTGAAGCTATGGTTCACTTACACACATTAAAATATGTGGTTGTCTGTTGTTTACTAGAATCATAAAGTTAAGCGGATGTGGCCTGAAGTGAACAACAGGGTCAATTACCCACTGAAGGAGGCTCTGATCAATCTGACTGACCAAGAACTTCTCGACATGGACTGTAACATCAGCAGATACTGTGTGTCTAACTTGACTGGTCAACTTTGTCGTCATGGTATAAACAGACTTGTGGATGCCTGGAATGAACACAGAATCCCTGGTATGTTAAAAAGCATTTAAAAAGAACATATGATCCAAACACTCTTTATTGGGTGTATTGTACTCATCTGAACAATTCAATTACAGGAAAAGGTGTCCCCAATCAACTTGCAGGGGGTGGGTGCCCTAAAAAGGTCTCACATGTGTTACTGCCTCCGGCACCTGAAGCAGCCAACCTTTACGCTGAGGAACTGGGAGGCACCTTAACAAGAGAGTCGTCATTTGGAACAGACCCCTTTTCAACAGAAGAAGAGAAGGCTACGGTTGAACGTCTTTTTGCTGAAACTTACCCTGACATGGCAGATCTGTTCAACAGCGCAGTTAACAAAAATCTTTCACCTTTTAAAGATGCAGTGATCTATCTTATTAACTTAACTAAAAGACAAGCATAGTAAGGCTATGTATGTAACTATCCCAGTCCTAGGGTTGTGTTACTGTAAACATTTAAGTAGCATTATAACAAAACAACGTTTAACTGAACACTGTAACTCAAACTTAAATCCACTGATGCAGCACTTCATCCACTTTTATGATATCCTTTAAGGCTAACAATGCCTCAGACAGACCAGTGACAACAATCACATTGGCTCTGAAGTTTTCCTCTCTACACTTCACACACTGCGATGCATTTTGAAGCCACTGGTCAATGCAGACCTTGCATCCTAGGAGGGTTTTACAGCAGGCGGAAAGAACTGGCTCACTCACTGGCCCTGCAAGATAGGCATGAGAGATAAATGAACAAACTCCACTATAGGTTTTCTTGACAGTTTTATAGAGCAGTTTAAAAGTGTCAAATATCTGCATACCCTTGCACACAGTACAGTTGAAAGCAGCTTGCATGTGCTCTGCCTGTGCTTCTGTCTGCCTGTGCTACAGCAAGGACTTTGAGGGCATTCTGCTTCCAATTGATGGAACCTGTGGGGTGGGCACAATCATTAGTACTTTTCAATAATAATAGGAAATGCACAGGACATTCATAATATACAAATGAGGTGTTGACCATTAATGTTGTACCTTCTACAAAAAAGAATGGACCTTATAGTGTGTTTAGAATGATTTCAGCAGTGTTTACACTTAAAACAAAGCGTGTTTCCTCTTGGGACTGGGTAATATGCGCGTGTCTTTGGAGGCCTGAGGAAACGGTTACTAGTTAAATGCTTTACAAAATCCGAATAGTAGACTATCATTCATGAATATGTCTGTTACATACTCTTTTCTTTCAAGTATTCTTGATGTCCACTGTTTCTACCTTCATTTAAAAAAATAGACTTTGTTATGGCACTTTTACACAATGTTGGCAGAATTAGCCTGTTTTCAAATAGGTGATTTTACACTCAATGTATTTTAAGCAGCAAAATTACTTTGCATATAGGCTATACATAATAAAAAGAGGATTCAGCCGGAAAAAAAAACACTAATATCATTTTGATAACTTTTGATTTGATACAAATTATAGTTGAATCTTTAATGTGCACAATGTTGAGTTTATTCTGTGTGTAGGGTTAGTTAAATAGATTGGACTGTAGATAACAGAAAACATGGGGAAGTGGAAATATGACTTTAACCTTTTTAAAAGTATTTTAATTAAACAAAGGATGGTATGACGGAGGTGTTTTCATTATTAGTTTGTGGGGATTTTTTTATTTTTTTTTCTTGAATTTTAATTAGATTTGAATGAAGTAACTCTCTGGCCTGGATCTCCACTTTAAGGAATTGGGTTCCAGCCAATTATAGCTGCAGTTATGTAAGAGGATTCAGCAAAAAAACAAACAAAAAAACATTCAAACCATTTTGATGAAATCTATAGTTGGATCCTTAATGTGCACATGTTGTGGCAACCTGTTTAGCTTGTTGAGTTTGTTCTATGTACATGTAAGGGTTATTTAAACAGATTCCACTGTAGATAAGAACAGAAAACATGAGCATAAATGTTTAGTTCTCTACACATTGCAATTCAAAACAAATTAAAAAAAAATCTGTACCTCTTGTTCCCTCAGAATCAAGAATTTCGTTCCCCTGTGCGTCTGTGAGGATTAACGGGTCATAGCTGCCAAGGGCATCTTGGACTTTGCTGAGTATGCCCTGCACAGTGGCCTCACTCTCCATGAAACGGATCACCACCATTCTGCTTGGTCTTAGTTTGGCATTCACCAAGTCTGCAATGAATATAGATCTAGGATATATCCAAAAGAGTGAAAAAAATACAATATGAGAAACTATAGTCTATTCTGTGCACAACTTCATAACATTTAGCAAATATTCACCGAAAAAGTATACTAAAGAAGAGATACAATATGGCCAGACATCTTGGGAGTAAAATATGTGTAGCCTAGTGTTTTCAAGTTCATTTAAAACAATAAATGAAACTCAACATACCTCTGAAAAGAGCGAGTCATCGCGGCTCTTGGAGGTGCAGAGGCAGCAGGTGAAGCAGCAGCAGCACTTGGGCGTGAAAAAGAGAAGCGCTGGGTGGCACCTGCAAACAGGGTTGGTGAAGGCGCCGGCGGTGGTGCTGTGCTGGCATCTGCAGTTGCAACTTCTCCGTTAACTTCGTGGTGTTAGCTCAAAGGTGTTGAAGCTCCCCGTCGATGATGGGAATATGGCTATGTTCGACTCATCCATTAAATAAAGGCTTTGTGCTGATACCTATGTTGTTAATAAAAATTCAAAGTTATGTTTTGCTAGCATGTAGTCGGGCATAATAGCCATCGTAAATGTTTCAGTGTGTAAAAAATCCATTTTAAAACTATTAACCTAGCTATGTAAGATCAGCAGGATCTTCTGGAGCTAGCATAACGTTAAGTTACCTAAGCTAGCTCGGCTAGTGGAGCGTCTACCAGTAGCTGGAGCATGTTAGCAAAAAGCAATGTTAAACAGTCTTACATCTAAAATTACCTGGAAAATTCTTCCAATTTTGTCCTGCGTCATATCATCCTCTCTCATATTGACCCTTTTGTTTTCTTTAAAGAGAATATAATGGTCCATGGTAGCAAGCTCACAACACTTCAAGCAGTTTGGCTACGCTCTCAGAACGATTGAGTACACTCTACGCGCAAGTTCAGCCACTTCCGGGTCAAAACAGGTGTCAGAAAATTAAAAAGTAAAAAAATACAAAATAAAAGTTTTATTCTATTAGTTATTTTGTATTATAGTTTTAAACATTATATAACTACAATGTATTATGAAAGCAAAATATAGCCATTTCTGTTTTTTTTCTCTTTTTCATATGAATCAGAAAACCAAACTGACACCTTTTCCAGAATTTCATTTCACTTCCAAAATAGAATAATGAATGAACGAAAAAGCACACGGACCTTTTATGCATGTTTGGCCTGGGTTTTTGTCGCATTTACTAGGGGTGGGAGAAAAAATCGATACAGCATAGTATCGCGATATTTTATGTGGCAATACTGTATCGATACACGGGCGCCAAGTATCGATCTTTTTGTGAAATATTTAATTATAAAATTATCTGTTTTACTTTCCAGTTTTCTTCATTGGTTTCTCTATTTTTCACTGCTTGAGAACATGGGTTGAATCCGAAATCGCCCCCTAAACCCTCATTCACTACGTAAGGCCTATTCCCTAAGTTAGTCCACTAATACTGTTCACTTGAAAGAGTGAATGAAAACGAGTGAGCGAATTCGGACAGCCGTTGAGCGTAACCTGTAGGCTACACGTTAATGCAGTGCAATGTGGGACAGAGACACGGTCTGACACGCGTCACATTTTCTCACAAATGTTCATTTAAGATGTTATTTAAATCATTTAAGACTGCTCTTATGAGGACATTAGACAAAACGGACATTTTGGCATAATTTGTGTGTGTAATGATTTGTTCAAGCCCGAAAGAGAACTCGATACTGACGCGCGTCTTTTCTGTGGGCCGTGTGTGTAATACAGGCAGGATTGAACGGATACTGCGTAATTGCGTTAAAAAAATTTTTGTTCTTGTGGTGCCGCGGTGGGCATGGGCAAGTGATGAAACCGGTGTTGCGACTGAACACCGTGTAACACCGACTATCATAGCAAGCCTAGAGCTCACCATTCATGTGACCTAGGTCTCCTATTCAGAGAATAATTAGGTCCTGTCCCGTGTCCTGAATGTTCAAGAACGAGTTTGCAAGTTTTTGCACTTCAGTTAATGTGTAGAAGATAATGTTTACAGAATTAAATGTGACATATAATTAAAATGAGTTGAGCAGTCTTATTTTCCTCATTTTTTGTAATGCCTTTGAATAATATGGGGAACATGAATCGCAATATATCGCGGAATCGAATCGCAATACTTGCTGTATCGCAATACTTGCTGTATCGCAATATATTGAGAATCGCAATAATATTGAATCGTGGCCCAAATATCGCAATACTATCGAATCGTCACATTTTTGCCGATTCCCACCCCTAGCATTTACACTGTTCTGACCACTAGGGGTCACCATGGAGACGGGTGTCGGATTGTTGCGAAGCCTTGGCACAATATGGCACATTTGATTCAACTGTTTCAGTGTTTCACGAAGCCTCGATCTGCCCACCACTAGTGACAGGTAGATAAGGTACAAACTCAAAAAGCACTGTGAGCAAGCAGGAAGGAAACACAAGGAACAAGTAAAGGCGGGCATACACTGTGCGAATTTCGTCCGATTTTGAGCCGAATTCTGACTCGTGCGACTCTTTTTCGGGTCGGGGCAATTTTCAGCTTTGTCGTGCGTCGTTTGTCGTGCAGTGTTCGTGCAGTGTACAGGGAGAAACGAGAGGCGATTAACCTCTCCCGATCGGCAATCGGATGGTCGGATGAATTTCTGGCATGTCAGAAATTTTGGTCGCTCCTCGTGACTATATCGCACAGTTGAAGCAGAGATACGAACCGATTGCCCTAAACTAAGGGTTTTTTTCCTCACTGCGCCTGTGCGAAAACAGAATTTTAACTATTTCAATCTGCAGCAAACGAAAAGAGGGAACTCTTTAACCCTCTGAGGTCGGCTATCGCGTCTCGCTTTTTTTTTATCAGTGCAAAAGAAACTCAAAATACTCTGTTGATTTTGATCTAACATATTAAGTGTTGTACATCATTAGATCCTGATAAGTGTCTATTTTTTTGTGGATACTCACAATAAAAACAAAGTGTTGTGCTTTTCGCCAAATAAAGAAAAACAAACATGATGCGCATTCTGCCTTCTCTCTGTCAGTGAAGTCCATTCTGAAACGCGTCCTAAGATTAACTTTAATTCCACGAATACTTGTCATACAGGCACGAGTGTTTTTCCATAATGAAGCTTGAACTCTCTTCTTTTAAATGAATTAATTTATATAAAAAAAACAAATATTCTCAGCTTATGTAATCTGTATGAAAAGAGAGAGATGTCAGTATTTTTCTTTCCAGCTCATTATACCTAATTACGCGTTAATGTGCCACGCCCACGGAGAGCGCGCGCTATTCAAACGCAAATGATTTTAGACAAGCCGTTCAAACATGCCAACGCCCACCAGCTGGATTATAAAACACATCGTGTTTAGTAAGTATCTTGTACAGCTGTGTACACAGCGTATCCTTTCGCTGTGAGGAATAATACTATCTAACCCTGGAAAATGTACCAGAAGTGCTGGTAGTTTCATTTTGAGGAGCAACGGATCCAGCTGATGTAGTAAGTCATTTATTCTAGTGCTTTGTTCTAATCGTGATATTGAATTTGTCGGACTGTAAACCGCAAAAAGACTGTTTAAATATGAATTGCGTGTCTGTGTGTAGGCTAAATGATGAGTGAACGGCATAGGCGCGCGCGCTTTGTTTACTACAGTTATACAGCGCGTGTCTGTGCCTTGTTCATTCACTCTCGCACCTACATTAGTAAACGTTATGTTTACATGAACACATCCAAACTATATTGCTATAGCCTACTAAGATGAGTAAAAATAGACTGAAATATGTTGAAATAAAATGTCTGTATAAGCAACAAGCTGCAAATTCACAAGTATATACTAATATATCATACACAATATATTACAGACTAAATATGAATGTTTAGACACGATTTTGTGATTAGTTTTGGATAGATTATAAAGTTTTGACTGTAAAAAAAGACTACTGTCACAATAAATAGGTACGCTTTTGTTCACCAATTTCTGCTCATAGTTAAATATACTATAGTATGATGTTTTGTCAAAAATAAAGTAGGTATATTGAATTATCAACTAAGATATTATTATAGTGTTTGTTCCAGTATTCAAACTAATGAATCCTTACCTTTTTTAATACGTATGATAAAATGTATACTTTTTACAAAGAAATACACTTGAAATATTGTTAAAATTGTAATTGTTGTTGTAATTGTAACCTATTTGTAATTGGTTACAATTTCTAATTGTAAAATATGTATAGGCTATATAGATAATTTCTTTTGTCCTTGCATTCTTTGGGATCCTGTGACACACCTGTGTGAAAGGGCTAATTAATATGCAGCTCATTATGCGGCACATTATCCGGCCTTTGTCTTCTCAGGTGTGAACACGCCTCCACGCATATTGCCTTTCCAAACAAAAGGTCTCTAATAAAATTTAAATCAGTGTATGTGTTTGTGTAAATGATTAGGCAGGATGATTTTCAGATCATTTTGAAGCAAAAATTCTAGGCAACAACACTCATTAGTCAAAAGTCTTGTGGACACATATTTAGTATGTGTTTTGTGGCCTTATTTCAGACACTTTAAGTTTTAGTTTTTTCAATAACCATGCATAAGCAATATTCTCTCAAAAATACAAACATGTTTCATAATTGTTGCTCAGAAATTACGGTAGCCCAGTTTGCGCTATATTGAGTGAATTTACACCTTTCCCATTAACATGTTTATAAATAACTGAAAAAAGCACAAATGTCAGAGCATGTCAGAACACCTCAAGGACCCCAAAAACCCTTAGACCTCAGAGGGTTAAACAAACAAACAAAATAACATAAAACCCAATGCTGTCTTGCCGCCGGTCGCCACACGAGCATGCGCCAAGCTTCCTGCTAACACTTTATTTTAAAGGGTTAGTTCACTCAAAAATGAAAATTAAGTCATTAATTACTCACCCCCATGCTGTACCAACCCCGTAAGACCTTCGTTCGTCTTCGAAACACAAATGAAGATATTTATAATTTAAATCTGAGAGGTTTATGACTGCTACATAGGCTGCCTAAGGGACTGACACCGGACGGCCCAGAAAGTCATTAAAGAAAATGTTTAAATATTCCATGTCGCAACAGTGGCTCAACTATAAGTTTATCAAGCGACGAGAATACTTTTTGTGCGAAAAAACAAACAAAAATAACGACTTTATTCGACTATTCCTTTTCTTCCTTGTAGGCCTGAAACGAGACTTCAAGAGATTTCCACGACGCATGCGCGAGAATTGCGATCTCCTTCAACTACTTCAGTTAAGTTCTCGCGCGTGCGCGTCGTGGAAATCTCTTGAAGTCTCGTTTCAGGCCTACAAGGAAGAAAAGGAATAGTCGAATAAAGTCGTTATTTTTGTTTGTTTTTTCGCACAAAAAGTATTCTCGTCGCTTGATAAACTTATAGTTGAGCCACTGTTGCGACATGGAATATTTAAACATTTTCTTTAATGACTTTCTGGGCCGTCCGGTGTCATTCCCTTAGGCAGCCTATGGAGGAGTCATAAACCTCTCAGATTTAATCATAAATATCTTCATTTGTGTTCCAAAGACGAACGAAGGTCTTACGGGGTTGGTACAGCATGGGGGTGAGTAATTAATGACTTAATTTTCATTTTTGGGTGAACTAACCCTTTAAGGTGGCGTATTTATGTTACTACATGTACTTACTATAGTAATAATTGTAAATTATGCATAATTACAAGTAACTAATCCTAAACCAAACCATAACTATATAGTAAGTACATGTAGTTAATTAATATCACGCAGTGTTTATTTGAGTAAGTACAATGTAACTACGTCACCTTAAAATAAAGTATAACCAAATTCCTTAGTAAAACTTGCTCTTAAGAGTTTTCTGAATAGATTTTAAGCTCAGGAGGCGGTAAAATAAAAATCTTTGTGAAAACAGCACTTGATCAACCTTCAAGTGGATTTTGATATAATGTTTTCTGGTGTCGATTTTTCATATTGTGTGTGATGGTAATAATATTTCTCACTTTTTGATGAACAAATGGCCTTATCGCTTATTGCCTTAGACCAGCGTACACTAGAACTTAGCACTGCAGGTTGTAGCTTCAATATGATATGATACCATATGCTTCAATATGATATGATACCACTTTGATAGGTTTATTTCAAGTTTTATATATACATATATATATATATACACACACACACACACAGCGTACAACGGGGCTAAAGGAGCATTGGGTTAAAAGGCGCATATGACTTTATTCTCTTTTAATAAACCACTAGATGGCACAAATTCAGCTCAGCACTTTTCCAAACAACCGCTTTTAACGCGGATAAACGTGGAAATGTATCTAGTGGTGAGGTTGCGAATTTAGCTAGCTTCTTTATGATATTGCATTTCTGTCAACAGATCATTCTAAATATTACACAATGCACCTTGAAATTATTTTTTAAAAATGTTGTAGACAATTAGAATGTAACAAATGAGAATCGATTAAATTAATGCTTATTTTTTGAGACAAAGGTTGTCTTAATGATTTTCAGTTTTGCTAAAGGTAAATAAAGCAACAGTTTTTCAATAATGGAAGAACATGTAAAAGTATGGTAGTTGGGTAAAAGGCGCCCCTGCTGTTGGGGCAAAAGGCTCAATAATTAAAGGGATAGTTCACCCAAAAAGGTGAACCTGATCCATAGGACATGATGGTCGACAATATTTCGCAAATATTTCAGGTAATATGGTCTGCGAACCACACAATACTCTTTCCCAAAGCTTATTAATGGAGGTTTGCTGGCATTTGATTTTGAATGTGTGACACATAACCAAAATAACCATGTTTTTACTACAAAAAAACACTGTTATTGTCCTTAAACCGCAAATTAACCATGGTTTTGCTAGACAAACCATGTTTAACCATGGTGTTTGTAGTAAAACTGGTTATACAATTCGTAATCGATACGCAAAAACCATGGTAACTATACTTTAATTATTAAAAAAAAGATACATTTTCGTAACTAGTTGTCAGTCGCACAGGTGTCAGTCCATAAGTTACTGATCTGTTGGAACTGTGCAGTTATGAAATGCCAACAGTTTTCACCCCCTTAACGTTACCCTATCCCCACTCAACGTAGTTTATTAGGTCCACCAAGGTAAAACTAATGCTGAGTCTAAACTAGTGGTCGACCGATATGGGATTTTTAATGGCCGATGCCGATATTGAGAGAGTAATCTGGCCGATTGGCCGATATGAGGCCGATACAGTACATGTCAATACAGTAAATGAGAGACAAAGAATATTGGTGAAACTAAATGAACATTTATTGTACATAATATTTATGCATAATTCTTTTTGCAATTAAACACATTTACTAATTAAGTAATTAAAATGTAAACAAATGAGGTACTGTAACACTTCAATAAATAAAGTTTTAATAATTACTGCTGCTTACTTCAGGTTACAAATAACATGTATCATTAATGAACCAATCTAAACAATATTCATAAATGAATGACAAAATAGTATGTGCAATTCCATACATTTTATGTACAATACATAGTGTAAATAAACTATGTGAGATTTTTATTTAACTATTTAGTTTTAACAGGTTGTTTTACTGTAAGTATATTTAAATAATAATGATTTATGTCTGTTTAGTTTTGCTTGTTAGTTTCTTTAAAACTTTGCAAGCTGTCACTTGCATGCTCGATTAACATCAAATCCAACCGGAACATATGAAAAGGTATACTACACACAATATTACGCCAATCGTGGATAATTAAATACAGCAGATAGAGATAGTGAATAACATTTTCAAGGATTTTTTTCCCCAAACGTATTATTATTAGTATTATACCATACAGTGTTCTCTTCTCATCCACCTCACGCGATCACTGATCTGTAGTGCACGCGACCCAGCTTTTCAGTCCGTGAGGAAACAGCGTCTAGTTTAAACGTAACCGAGTACAGCGCGCGTATAGGGAACAGCCAGTCAGAGGATTTTTGACTGTTTGTGAGGTAAAATGTTTTCAGTTTTGTTTGAATTCGTTTATATCACATCTGTGACCCCCCACTGGAGCTGTCGCTGGGCTGCAGATCTGACACATCACGGTACGTTTGAATAGACTTCGCTGCACGCCGGAGTGTTTTTGTGTGTAACACAATGTAGCGTCAGGTTAGAAAGCGAATGCTGATTGGTCATTTACTGTGTCTGTCAGATGTCTGCTTCACTTCTGAGTGGCTTGTCTTATGGTGCTGGGCGGAGCAGAGCGAGCGTATTCAGTTCATTCATACTCGCTCTGCTCGCGCCAGTGGAAAAAAGCGCTAATGCACTGTCACAAACTGTTTTGAAGTATATCGGCCAAACGGAAATATTTATCGGCCGATGCCGATATCTAAAAAAATCCAAATATCGGCCGATATATCGGCCTCGGCGATATATCGGTCGACCACTAGTCTAAACATTCTGCTTTATAGTAAATACACTGAACAAAATTAAAAACGCAACACTTTTGTTTTTGCCCTCATTTTTCATGAGCTGAACTCAAAGATCTAGGACTTTTTTCATGAGCTGAACTCAAAGATCTAAGATTTTTATTCTATGTACACAAAAGGCCTATTTCTCTCAAATATTGTTCACAAATCTGTCTAAATCTGTGTTAAGGCGGGCATACACTGTGCGATGTCTGTGTGATTTCAGCACGGTACCTACTCACACTGAATGAGTAGATCGCATGCGATGTAAAGGCAAAGTTCAGGATTTATGTGGTCACACTATACGGTCCGATCATCGAGCTGCGACTTGACTGCTCACACTATACGTGTGAAATATCTCCGATAAACCCCTGGATTGCGCCTATAGACGATATCATGTATCCAGAGATATTTCAGAGCACACAGGGGAATGACCGCGGCAACACTGAACAGTGATCTAAAACAGTGAAGCACTCCGCTATCAATATCAAGATGATTTAGCATTTCCAATTTATGCATTAAATTATTATTAGTATTATTGTATTATCATTGTGTCATGTTTCAATGTGTTTAAGTTCTATTTTGTGATCTGGTTTCCCCCTGTCTTTGTGATTTTGGTTTAGTCCTGTTAGTTTTTCCCGCTCCTCGTTTATGTTCAGTTTCTTCACCTGTGTTCTGTTAATTATCCCATTAGTCCCAGTTCTTTTAAGCCTTGTGTTTTCCCTTAGTGTTTGTTGGTTGTCGTTAGTGATAGCCAAATGAAGCGTTTCGAAGCATTATTGCTTTCTGATACAATTGTGTTGAAAATGGTTCATTACTCGAAGCTTCATTCAGATAGAAATTGCAGCACCATCTCCTGGTGAAGTAAATGTGGTGAAGTAAATGTAATGCAACAAAGCTGACAACCATAAAATGCAAGTAGGCGTATATGTTAACGCCCCGTTTATTGCGTGTTTACCGAGGCGATCAAAGCTGAAACAGTGTTAGTGCTGTGAAACTCATTTATGTAGGTGAATTTTACAGATACTGATTAATTTCATGTGTTCACCTTGATAATAAAACATTAAGCATGATGTGTGTTTGTGTAATTATTTCTTTAGACAAGGACAGAAGATCAGACCAGCTTAAAAAAAGTTGGAACCACAGAAATTCGAATGGTTTCTATTAAAATACCAATAGGAACCATTGGCTTTTACCATTTAAACCACTACAGATTTATTTTTTGTAGTGTGTTTGGGACATATTCCATCAGGATTTAATGCCCCCACCAATAGAACCCAACACATATCAGTAGAGACCCACAGAGACCACTATAATTTTCATTACAACCAATAAAATTCCCATGAAGTTTGAAAATGTAATGGTTAATTCAATATAATTTCTGTAATGGTTTCTATAGTTTTTTTAGCAGTATCATGTGTGAAAGCTTTATCTTGTTTATCTGCGGGAAGCAGAACTCTATAACTTGTTAACTGGTGGGACTGATATTTTTGTATGTTGAAAAGGATGTGCTTGTGTAACTGGTTGTACTTGTAATGTAGCATAGGGTTTTTGAAGTTTCTGTCTTTCTCCATATCATTCACTACATATGTAAAATTATTTGTATGCAGAACTGTCAAAGAACTAACCTTATCCGGGGAAATAAGTTTAAAGTGTTCCCAAACTTGGGAACGACTTCTCTTTCTCGGGTCCATCACAATACTGAAATAAACTCAATCCACTCTCCTCAACAATAACGCCAATCCAAACACCGACTACTACAACCCACGGTGTTGCAATGGTTTGGCTTCACTTTTATAAGAAATACAGCCGCCAGGTTTCAAATCTGTCAGCACTGGATTGGGCTGTCAAAGCAGTCAGGTGGTTCACTACAGGAGTGAACCAGTGTGTTTGCTTCAGACGTCATTTTCACGTGACTAGTGACGTAATGATACAAGCTCCGAAGCAGTGGTTCATTGCAAGGACCGTTCGAGTTTGAAGCAAGCTTCGGAGCGTCGGTGTCAGACGTAACATCACTAGTTGTCGTCCTTGTATGGTTGTGTTTTCCCTGAAGTTCCTGGAGTTTGTTAGTTCGTTCCTGTATGTTTATAGAAGTTTATTTTGTAAATAAATCAGCTAATTTTGGAAGTCCTCTTGTCCTCGTCTTCAGCTACCTGCACACAACCTGACAGAACGACCAACCTACAAAAAAAAAAAAAAAAAAAAAAAAAAAAAACTTAAAAACTGAAAATGGGCCGAAGGAGGAAAAACAAGGAGGTGAGCTCCTTTGAAACCCCAATTCTCTTACAAGAGGAGCGCTCACTCGAAGAGTATGCGGGGCTTTACGTTGGCTTCTATCAAGATGAGATATTGGAGGAAGAGGAACTGACAAAGAGTTTCTGGGGTGGACTGAAGGACCCACTAGCCCAGATAATTCTGGTAAAGGACCTAAAAATGTTCTTCTTGGAGTTTGTGGATCACACGCTGTGGGCGTGTGGATCCAACTACCTCCTAGAAGATCTCCCACTCCAATCAGTTCCAAGCCCGCCAGCGCCTGAGCCCAGCGCCTGAGCCCATCGCCTGGCCGCAAGAGCCAGAGCCTGCTGTTCAGCCTGAGACTCTCGTGCCGCCCCGAGCCCGCAAGCTGGTTTCTAACAGTAGGGACCTGGGGGCAAAAGTGGCGGATCCGGCGCTCCAATCAGTGCGATCAGCGATCAGCTACCAGAGCCCGTTGATCCTGCGCCAGAGCCCGTTGATCCTGCACCAGATGCACCGGAGCCCACTGATCCTGCACCAGAGCCCACTGATCCTGCGCCAGACCCTGTTGATCCTGCACCAGAGCCCACTGATCCTGCACCAGTCCTGTCCAGCCCAGAGTTTCCTTTGCCGCTGGTCCTGCTTAGCTCAAAGCCCTCTTCACCGCTGGTCCTGCCCAGCCCAAGACCCTCTTTGGTGCCGGATCCCCCCTTTCCTGTCAATTTCCCCATTCAAATTTTGGCCTCCGCCCTTACCACGCCCACAGCCTGCTCCGCCATGGCCACGCCCACAGCCTGCTCCGCCATGGCCACGTCCACAGCCTGTTCCACCCCAGTTCCCCGAGCTACCAGCTCCGCCCTGGAGGGTTCCCGCTCCTGTGCAACCGCGCCCTCGTCAGCCTCCAGGGCGCCCACCCTCCCACCCCTTTGGATGTTATACGGCGCGAGGACGCGCCTTCGGGGAGGGGGGAGGTACTGTCATGTTTCGATGTGTTTAAGTTCTATTTTGTGATCTGGTTTCCCCCTGTCTTTGTGAAAAATTTTTTTTTTATTTTTTTTTATTTTTTAGTCCTGTTAAGTTTTTCCCGCTCCTCGTTTGTGTTCAGTTTCTTCACCTGTGTTCTGTTAATTATCCCATTAGTCCCAGTTCTTTTAAGCCTTGTGTTTTCCCTTAGTGTTTGTTGGTCGTCGTCCTTGTATGGTTGTGTTTTCCCTGAAGTTCCTGGAGTTTGTTATTTTGTTCCAGTATGTTTATAGAAGTTTAGTTTGTAAATAAATCAGCTAATTTTGGAAGTCCTCGTCTTCAGCTACCTGCACACAACCTGACACATTGTTCACAACCTCCAGCAAATAACTCCCACTGTTACTTCAACAGGAAGCTGTTTCACTCCATCCAACTCCAGGCCATCACTGATCACCGGGGGAAATTCCTTGATGTGTTTGTGGGGTATCCTGGGTCTGTGCACGATGCCAGGGTGCTGAGGAACAGCCCTGTGTATGCTGGCAACCTTTACCCACCTGCAGGCAAGTGCATCCTCGGGGATGGGGGCTATCCTTGCCTGAGTGCACCCATCTGCCTCATCACCCCTTACAGAGAGCCTGTACAGAACCCTGTGCAGGCTCGTTTCAACAGCAAGCACTCCCGTGCCCGCAACATCGTGGAGAGAGCTTTTGGGATGCTGAAGACACGCTGGCGCTGCATTTTCTTCAAGGCCTTGGAGGTGAGCCCTGCCTTCGTGCCTGAGATTGTTGCGTGCAATCTCGCTCTAGCCAACGGGGACATCGTTGAGCCAGATGATGAGGAAGACCATGATGACGGCCCCCCTGATCCCCACAACCTTGCAGCAAGAGTGGGAGAACAAGTGCGGGACAATCTGGCTGCTGCGGTGTCTGCTCCAAACATCCCTGTGCGGGCTCTCCATGAGCATGACTACCTTTAAAACATTTAAGAAGATTAAAATGTTTTAAAATTCATGTTGTCAGCATTCAGTTTCTTGACAAATGTCATTTTATAGGTTTACAATTACATGCAAATATTTGTTAGAGCTTTAAAACCTTTTGTAGTGTAGAGGGATAAACCAATGAACTGGTTAGAAGAAGATTGCTGGTCAATCAGCAAGGCTCTTTACTCCAGGTTTGTTCAGGGTCATTGTCCCTGTAAATAAATGGAGTTAATCACTTTTGATAAAAAATATGTCAAATGCATAAATGTGATTGATGATTGATTGTGAATGATTGATATTTGTAAAGCATTTTTTGAACCAGTCATGGGCATAAACAGTCAAAGCTGCTTAGTTTGTCAAGGAATTACTATAATGCAAAATGCATACATAAATTTACTACAATTTATATTTGGTGGGTTAAAGGGTTAGTTCACCTCAACATATAAATACAGCAATTATTTACGGTTTACTATTTACTTATTTAATGTTTTTTATTGTTTAAATACAAAAGGGAATTTTTGTCAAGTTTGTACTGCTGGTTTCATACAATATCACTCAATGGAGCCCAACTTTCAGAAGCTTTATGGCATTATTTAACCCTCTGAGGTCGGCTATCGCGCCGGCGCGATTGTCTCGCTTTTTTTCTTATCAGTGCAAAAGAGACTCAAAATACTCTGTTGATTTTGATCTTAAATATAAGTGTTATACATCAATCGATCATGTTAAGTGTCTATTATTTTTCTGTCTACTCACAATAAAAACAAAGTGTTTTTCGACAAATAAAGAAAAATAAACATGATGCAAGTTCTGCCTTCTCTCTGTCGGTGAAGTCCATTCTGAAACGCGTCCTAAGATTAACTATAACTCCGCAAATACTTGTCATACAGGCACGAGAGATTTTTCTTTATGAAGCTTGAATTCTCTTCTTTTCAATGAAGTAATTTATATAAAAAACAAATATTCTCTGTTTATGTAATCTGTATGGAAAGAGAGTGATTTCAGTATTTTTTTCCCAGCTCATTACACTTCATTAGGCATTAATCTGACACGCCCACGGAGGACGCGTGCTATTCAAACGCAAATGTTGAGGCAAGCCATGACAACGCCCACATCAGCCGTTCCACCGCGGCGGTAAAATGTGTGGTGTATTTGCTGCCTTTTACCGCTAAGAGGCGCTACAATCATAGACTCTGAAAAGTGTTCGTTTATTCTCTCTATTGCGTAATCTGCTGCCGCGCATTCAGAGCGATTGAAAGCTGGTAGCATATGAATTCAAGTGAAACGTAGTTAAAATAATTAATAATCACAATGCTGAAATTAGGCTACTAAAATTAAATTGAATAAATAATGAAAACAATTCAACATAAAACATTGCAATAAAAAACATTTAGGCTACATCAATGACGCTTTTGAACAGCATACAGACGGTAGCTCAGTGGTTAACGCAACAACTCGAGATTCAAGGAGCTTCAATCGACCCGAGATAGAATCTCAGTGTAGCATACATGTTTTTAACCGATGTTGGCCGACAGCGTTTATATTTTACCACCTTGATGCTTAAATAGGTAACTGTTTATAACTGTTTACTTATTTAAAGTCAAGAGTTTTGTTTAATTATCATTACAACATACATTTGCTACATTCCCGTAGAACCGCAGCCGCTGCACAAACGACAAAAACTGATGAAGGAAGATTGTCAGCCGATTGCATCAGAAAATGAAAATGAAGAAGCTCGTCTTTAGTCTGCTAAATTATTGTGTAGTGTAAAAGAACACTTAAATTACTTAAGTTTGAAACCAAGTTCGAACATTTCAAGGTTTAAATAAAGTGTCGGGACAGTTTTTTTTTTTTTAAACAGGATTGCATCGAGTTTAGAGTTTATTTCTTTTGCGATGCAAAATAAGAAATACTAGGCTAATCTTATTCTTGCGACATTTTAAATTTGTATTGCCAAAGAAATTACAGCTAAATTAAACAATTAAAACAGTACAAAACGAAAATTGTCCAAAGCAACATAGCCTAATTAAATTAAAAACATGCGTTTTTCTTTGCCTCTTTCGCGCTGGATCTCTTTTTAGCAAGTTTATTTAGTCTCCCTCGCTGCGCCCGCCGGGTCTCTCTCGAAATTAAACATTTAAAAACATGTAAAAACACATCATACAGCTGATAATACTGTATATGTCGCTGCGTGTCAGCCATACAAATCACGAAAAAAATATTTAGCCTTTAATTGTTGCTTCAAAGACACAGCATGCCTTGTTGAATTCACCTTACAATAACTTCAATTGAAATTTTGTGTGAAAAAAAACCTTTAAATAGGCTACAATAAATAAACTACAATATTTATAATTTAATAGGGGCCTACATTTGGGGCCGACACTCTCCATATGAAAGAGGAACATTAACACCTTTGTCCAGCAACTGTCCCTCCAACCCCCCACAGGCTATCGGAGTCTGAGGCTGACTTAACACAAAGAGAAGTCGCAATTCACACTTAAATCGCTATTCTAGACAGTGTTGATAATGAAGGAATTAAATGATTTAAGTTACATGTAGACTAGTGATATTTCTGTCATAAAAGTTTATTACTAAATATTTCATTATTTCAATAATTGATGAAATAAAACTGGTTTGGGCCTGCCTTTTCCAAGCAAAACTAAATATAATCTGAAAAAACGCATGTTAATGTGTTGTCATGAACAAAAAAAACTCAATATTATTCTACAGGGATCTTTGGATCCTTAACCAGGCATGCAATTAATTAAGTTTTTTTTTTTTTGTAGCTATTATTCAAATAAATGTCGAACCACGGTGCTTCGTGGTAATGCTGCTAAATTAAATAACATTTATAGAATAATTATGAACTTAAATGAAACAGTATCGCAACATTTCGACAAATAAATTATTTGATCTGTTTTTACATTTTAATTCAGGGCGATTTAGCCTACAAAATGGAGCGAGATTTTCACCCTTGTCTTGTCATTTTCTCATTGGGAAGCGCTTACATTGAGTATAGATCCTCTGTACCTCTCGTTTTCATATGGATTACATAATCAGATAACATTTATTAGCCTAAATATTTAGACATTTAAAGACTTTAGACATAGCCGATTTCTAATAGTGACTGAGCTGAATCGGCTTTTGGTTCATTTTTGTGACGCGCAGTTCCCGGAGACAGAGACGACAGATATAAACTGTTGTCGTTAGCCTAATAATATGAATACAAGTTTACAGTTTTGAACGATGTAAGCTACTCTACTCTTATCTGTATGACCAAAAAATTACGGAGTCGCCTATTAAGTTATTTTAGCTGTAATGAGAAAAATAAATTGCCAGAATAAAACCCGTAGGGCCACTCGGCGTGGTGTGCCAAAACACTTATAAACTTCAATATTTCATTCAAAATAATCTCAAAACGCTTTGTGAAATTTGAAAAACCGTGCATGCATTAAGGCCACTGGAACTAATGAAGAACTGAAACGCTGGTTTTGATTTTATTGTTTGTCGTTTAAACGTGCCTGTTGCATATCTCTATTTTATATATTTGATATGGTCTATTGGTGAAGTAGCCTAGCATTGATTAGCTACTGTGGAGGGAGGGATGTGGGGATTAAAATAATTCAGCAGAAGCAGGGATGTTTAGACCAGAAGGAAATCCCCGTCCCCCCTGGCAAATCACACTTTACTTAAAACCTTTTTTTTTTTTAAACTCTAGGTTGTAGGGAATCAAAAAAATAAAAAAAATAAAAATAAAATATATATATATATATATATAGGCCTATATATAAAATTTTTTTTTTTTAACAGAACTGCTTTTGAAATTACGATTGGTAGCCTATTATTATACAGATGCAAAGTCGTTCTGTTGGATTTGTTCCTTAGTGTAAAATGGAAATGCATGGTAATTTTATTTGATAAATATAAGCAAAAAACTGTATGGTGTAACAGAGTTTTAGAGCTAGACAAATCTCTCTGCATTAATGAATATAAAATTTACAGTAGACCATGTTTGATCGGGATTTGAACCCGTGTCATCTTGATGACCGAACCGTAAGTTCTACCGCTCGGCTATGAATTTACTCACTGAGAATTTCCCAAACTTTCTCAGATGAGCGAGAAAACGTTTTGTCGTTAGCCTGTGAGTGTAGGCCTATAGCCTACTGCATGAATAAAAGTAGACCTTTTACAGTTTTAAAAGATGATATCTTATCTGTATGACCAACAATTACGGAGTAGGCTTTAGCCTATTAAGTTCTTAGCTGTTATGAGAAAAATAAATTCAAATGAACGCGCCGCCGCGTTTGTCAAACTCTAATTCAACATGCCAGAATAAAGCCAGATTTTAGAATAATGCATAGCGCCACTCGGCGTTATGTGCCAAAATATCCTAATTATAAACTTCAATATTTCATTCAAAACCATCTCAAAACGCTTTGTGACATTTTAAAAAGCCGTGGATTTATTAAGGCCACTGGAACCAGGATTGTAACTGAAACGCGCTGCATGTCTCAATACAGGAGCAGAAGCGCTGGTTCAGATTGTATTGTTTGTTGTTTAAACGTGCATGTTGCATATTTAAAAATATTTGTTAAAAATAAATGTTTGTTGTAGGCTTATTTGGAAATGACCATAACTTGTAGTATTTCATCCTTACTGTTAATTGCCCCACTTACGTTTTGCTAAATGTCCCTTTGCGCCACCTGGCGGTCATTTCGCGAACTACTTTGAAATGCGACTGGTTTATTTTTACGGCGGTGGATTTGCCGCGGCGGTAATAGGCATTCTGGTTGACTACCTACTGTACTTTAGTAAACGTTATTTTTACATGTACACATACAAACTATATTGCTATAGCCCACTGAGATTTCTTCTAATCGCGATATACTAGTGTCTGTAATGACAACATATCGTTGACTAATTTTGGATAGATTATAAAGTTTTTACTATAAAATAGACATCAAATAAGCTTTAATTAGACAGTTTCTGCTCATATGTAAAATATATAGGATGTTTTGTCACAAATAAACTAATCAACTGTTATAGTGTTTGTTCCAATGCAAGCTATATCAAAATAATGAATCCTTAACTTTGAAATATGTATGATAAAATCTATTGCCTACTTTAAAAAATAATACTTTATAAGACATTTATGGAAAAAGACAATTTTATTTTCAAGATGTTTCCAACTCAAACTTTGAACCAATTCTGCAGAATTGCCCATACAACCTATTTGACCAGGATTTGTTTCCAGGTATGACTAAAAATGTGCTTTTGGCTTTCATTTATATTTTGATTGTTTGTATATATATATATTTATTTATTTATTTATTGTCCTTGCATTCTTTCTTGTGTGACACCCCTGAATGAAAGGCTCATTATTATGCAGGGTCACTGTCTGCTCAGGTGAGAACCACTTAATTATTCATGAAAGGGGTTGGGCCGTTCACGCCCATCCGCATATTGCCTTTGCAAACAAAAAAATGTTTTTCACAATTTAAAACAATCTATTGTTTTATGTGAATGATTAGACAGGATGATTTTCAGATCATTTTGAAGCCTAAACTCTAGGCGACAAGATCCATTAGTCAAAACTCTTGTGGACACATATTTAGTGTGTGTTTTGTGGCCTTATTTCAGAAACTTTATTTTTTTGTTTTTTCAATAACCACGCATAAACAATATTCTCTCAAAAATACAAACATGTACAAACATGTTGCTAACATATTATGGTAGCCCTGTTTGTGCTAAATAGAGTGTAATTACAACAGTGCCATTAATATGTTTCTAAGCAACTGAAAAAAGCACAAATGTCAGGGCATGTCAAAACATCTCAAGGACCCCAAAAACACCTCAGACCTCAGAGGGTTAATGACGCTTTTGAAGCTTCTGAAAGTCCATTGACTGATATTGTATTAAACCAAACAGTACAAACCTGACCAAAATCACCTTTTGTGTTCAGGAAAACAAAAAACAGAGGGATCAAACAACATCAAGGCGAGTAAATAATGACTATTGAATTATTACTATTATGATTTATTTGCTTGGGTTAAGTAACCCTTTAGTCACTATTTTACTGTGTGTAATTTGTGTAAACAGTCTCAAGTTCAGCTTTGGTCATGGAGGGCTATTATCCAGCAGAGTTTTTCCAACCCTAATTATACACCCCTGAATCAATTTAAACCAATTAATAACTGACTACTTGAAATTTACTGACAGGTGTGCTGGAACTTAACCCTCCATGACCTGCCTTTTAAGATCCTTGCATGAACTCTGTAAACCTTTAAAAGTCATATAATACACTCCAGTAAAACAAGTGTTTTAAAGTGTTTTTTCTTCTTACATTACACCATACATTCACTAATTATTAATCAACGTTTCATAAATATTTAATTTATGAATTTGATTACAATCTTAAAGTATCACTAAATTTCTAGAAGTCTATAATGTACTGTGAATGCCTAGGAATAGTTTGTTTTATATACATATTATTGTACAAAATTCTTAGGCCACCATTTGTAGTTGTTGCACAGTACTGTGTGTATATATATATATATATATATATATATATATATATATATATATATATATATATATATATATATATATATATATTCCCATTTTTATTCACAAATTTAATTCACATCAACCCAAATGTGCAAAAGATCAGAAGATGTTTTTTGTCAAATAATTTATTTTTTGGCGAGCATCTGAAGAACAGAAAGGAACCTTTCATCCCTTTCGTTGGTTTCTCTTTCTCTCCTTTCCTCTCTCTCGACTGCCTCCCGGTGCCGTCTCTCTTCTCTTTCTCTTACTTCTCTTTCTTGTCTTTCCTCTCTCTCTCGTCTCTCCCGTTCTCTTCTGTCCTCCTTCTCCTCCATTTCTCTCCACAGCCTCTCCTCCCTCTCAGCTGCCTTCCGCTCTCTCTCCTCTTCTCGCTCCTCCATGTCCCGGATCAGCTCCTCCACATCTATAGCCCTTTTCCTGGCTCTTGCTGGCTCTGGCCTCACTGAGGATGAAGAGGCCACAGCAGCATCCGGCCCACATGAGGCAACGAGGGCAGGAGGAGAGATGGAGGGTCTGCCCCCAATTGCCTCATCCGTGGCAGGGTACCACTTCCAGGACGCTGCTGTGGCCCCTCCATCCTCAGTGCTCACCCCCGTCTGCGGACATTTCAGATCCTGCAAAAATGCACAAGCATGATACAAAAGCAGTCATTTTAACAGCACAATATTTAATCATTTAATTTATGTATTAGAAGTAACAAAATGATCTTACTTTGTATTTTTGTTTCAGATTTTCCCATTTTTTTTTAAACAAACGCCGCCGTCACCCTGCCTTGCAGGCTCTGCTCCTCCACAAAAGATCTGCAGCAAGAGAGAAATCAAGAATGAAAAAGTTACAGGGTTTCTGCAGGGTCTAGTCAGTCAAATTTAAGACTTTTTAAGACCTTTTTATGACCATTATGATTTAAATTTATGACCTACACGAATTACGAAAAATAACTTCCTTTCAAAAGTCTTTTTTTTATTGACTTTCATTAAAAGTAATAAGTTTCATCATTTAAATGTTCCATTTTCTTGAGAGTAACAAACTGAAGGCTCCCTTTTCCTAAGTCTCAATAACACAGGAACAACACTTAACAATTATCACGATGTGTATATGTATATCCCACATTTGTATGTATATCATTATTTGACATTTTTATTGAAGAGGAATTCTATTCCTCTTCAATAAAAATGTCAAATAATAAAATGTCAAATAATATCCCACATTTCATGGTGCAGTTAATATACTAGGCTAACGTTATAGTAAATCCATGGTAATTATGGGAATTTGTAGACGGAAAAGCTTCCGACTGTCTCGTTGCGCATAGTGTTTCTCCTGTTCGTCAGCGCCGTTTCATCTGCCTTTAAACTGGTTTAAATCGCTGAGACATTTGTGTTCTAAGCTGAATTCAAGCGCTTCTCACTGGATCTCGTGAGCGAGACCGATTAGAGTAAACCAGAACGCGTCTGCTCTAGTGAGCTCGCACTGCCGTTTGGACTTTGAGCCGAGCGGATAAACAGTCTGGGAGGCGCGCGCGGTTCAAATGAGTTTCGTTATAGAGAAAAAATTATATCGCGATAATGAATGAATGAGCATATCAATTTAAGACGTGGCTAAATGTAATTTATGACCTTGTATGGAAAATCCGGACGTTTTTATGACTTTTTATGGCCTAAAATTCTTATTATTAAATTTAAGACGTTTTATGACTTTTTATGACTCCGCGGAAACCCTGAAGTTATATCTCTGTTTGAAAATACAATAATTGAAATGTACTGCAAATAAAGTATTCAATTGATTTTTAAATATTTCTGTATACTCACTCAAAGCCTTTGATGGCAGCATTACGCTTTCCGGTGAAGAGCGCTTCATGAGCCACTCTCCACCGGATAAGCAGCCGCGTGTGCTCATCCGTCCCTGTAACATCCAGACAAGACTCACGTTACCTCTGTGATTTATGAGCTCAATACTACATTTACATGTTGAGGTTGTTGCTAATAAATAGCTTTTTATCCATCATAAATGTTCAACAATTTTTCAACAGTACTAATGGATAAATGAAATAGATTACTTATGTTTAGTTACTTTATGTAAAATGCATTAAACTAATAAAAACAGTGTTAACAACAGTGAATTCTCCTAAACAATAGTACACACACGTCACTCAGATGTCTATTTCATATCAGTTACACGTAGTAATCTTGCCAGATTTTGAATAAATATTTAGTAATGGTATTTCAGATGTATACGGTTTAAAATGTATGCAAATACAGTTTAAAGACGTATGTGTCCTTATGGAGCTCCTCTATCCAATAAAATGCGGCAAAATCACAAATTTACCATATTATATAGCGTCTTTGCACCTTCAACAGTTCAACAATTTACTGTACAGAAAGTTAGTTCAACACATGCGATTTGGTTTGTATTTGTAATACTCACATTTGAAAACACTCTCGTCCACCCTTTCCGTCATGTTTGAGTATGAAATATCTACTTCTTGTTCTTTTTTATATCGTATCCTCTCGCGTGGCCTCCTGGGATAGATGAGTACAAGCTGAAAAACACTCAAATGTCTGGGCGAAAGTAGGAGATCATCCGGGAACTTCTCGCCTACTCTTTTAGGAATACTGATGTTTCGAACGTACTGCTTCCCTCACGTACTGTTTTCGCCTACTATATAGTAGGAAAGTAGGCATATTCGAACGCACTATCGTCCAAATCTCGCGATAATTAGTACGTCAACCAGGTAATTCTCGCCTACTCTTTTATGAATACTGAGGATTCGAACGTACTTTTTCGCTCGCCTACTCTTTTCGCCTACTATATAGTAGGGAAGTATGCGATTCCGAACGCAGCCATTCTAATCGGAAAAATGAAACCTACCCGGAAGTGCGAAAAACTGCAATACATCTAAAATCCGCTAGGGGCAGGTCCCAAAAGGGAGCAAATATCCATAGACCCCATGTTAAAATGTCCGTTTTCACAGCATAAATTCATGTTTTTACAGGTTGGTCCCATGGACTTTTATTGTATTTTTTGATAGGTTCCGAGTGCCTGACAACTGTGAGGGGGGTGAATTTTTTTCTATCTCGTTAGTTTAGATCGTATTTAGATATAAAATGTATGACAAATAAGGGCGTGGTTAACTTTGATTGACAGCTGATAACGGGCTGCGCCGAGTGGAATTCCTGAAATTTGACGTCTCGGCCATGATCTGACACAACACATCATACCACCACTGCATCCTTTCTGAACATTTGTATTGCAATATCGTACATAACATGGGTTGCTCTGCTATAAACTGCACTAACCGACACTGTAGGACTAGGAGTACTTCGCTCCTTTTTTTCCGGTAAGTGACATTCCACTACTATTTCACGTAGTTAGCACTATTTAGCAACAGTTAGCATTAAATCGCCTCAGATAAGTTAGCGTCCGAGGTACTTTACCTATGGTTATAACTGACGTTTGAAACACTGTAAATGCGTCTGCCAAATGAATAAATAAACATAAGAATAGACTGATCGGCGAGCTAGTTGGTCGCACGTCAGAGGCACCCGCGCCATTGGATGTACAGTTGCCGCAGCACAGCCTATGAGCGAGCTATGCAGCTGCAAATGCGTTTTACATATAGGCTTCAGTAAATCGAGGAAAAGGAGTTTCAACATAAGAATGATACTAACTGTAAAAAGTAGCCTAGTCTGCCAGTCGATCTTGTAACGTTACAGATAGCTGAAGCTGCTTGGCTGAATAGGCGCGTCCACCGGCCGGCTCAGTCTCAAAACAAAGCCCGAGATTTCCCAAGATTTTCAAAAGATGGCGCCGCCCATAATCCCCCATGAACGGCCTCAAAACTGTCTATGGTTGAAACCGTCTATGAAAGTCTATGGGTGACGTCACAGACGGTTTGTCCATATTTTTTACAGTCTATGTATCAGACTCACATTCTGACTAGAATATGAGTATGACAAAGTCAGGCTAGAAGAGAGTCCTTTTCTCCGCAGATTATATTTGCTAAGTTGTCTCCAGATACTGAGTTTCCCCGCTGGACACCTATTTCTCGCAGCTTTTCAGAAATCTCCCTATATGTCACTCCATTCATAAACATCTCATAAATTACTGGCACGTATGACTCAAATGAGGCCATTGTGGGTCTTTCGGTAACATACAAGAAATAATCACAGGCTTATTGCGTGGCTATACATTGCGCATGCGCAAAGCGGTAAGACAACCGCGAGAACTGGAAAAATAAAGAAAAACGTAAATTAGCCGTATTATTTCGATTTGGTTTTTCTGTTAATTGGATTTTCGGTTTCAAGTAGAGAACCAGAAAAAATACATCAGATTTCACCAAGGACCTGCACCCTAAGATGACCAAAACAACCCTGAATGCTAGACGAGAACATCACAACTAGACGAGACCTAGAAACAAACGCCTGTGAAGACCACCTCGTTGACACAACAGTCCTCGGTTCAGATCCACGAGAACCAGACCAGTTCTTCACACAGACCCAACGGCCAGCTTCAACTCCCCTCTCACCGACGCCGGCGTGATCTTATGAAGGAGAGGAGCAAAACTCCAGAGCATGTAGATGTGAATTTGAGAACTTGTACAATAAATGTGTACTTGAAAACCTGTTGAATGGTGAGATTTTCACTCAAAGACAATATCACAAACCTGTACTCTGAATTTGAAGCTGCAGACAAGTCTGCAGACACATTTTACACAAATGTTTGAAAAAATTGCAATGGCAGATTTGAGAAGTTGCAAATGCCTAATTGAGGTTTTCACATTGGAGCTGTGAGTGTAAATTTTAATGTACAAGTACAAATATTTATTGTACAAGTTCTCAAATTCACATCTACATGCTTTCGAGTTTTGCTACTCTTCTCCTTCATGTAATCTTTTCCAATCTTCAAGCAAAAGGAGCTGAATAAAATACTCTGAATGATATCAATCCTCAGTCTGACTTGTGAAGCAGCCTAAATCCTAACACACACCATGTTCGTTGTTTGGCCAGAGGAGAAATGGCCCCCCGACTGAGCCTGTTTTTCTTTCTTCATTCTGTCTCCTGATGGAGTTTGGGTTCTTGCCACTGTCGCCTCGGGCTTGCTTAGTCGGGGTTATTATTGATCGGCCTGCATTGACACCATTATATGAGAACTGAACTGAGCTGGACCATGACATCAGTGTTTTCTGCAGAGCTGCTTAATAATGAAAATGAACTCTTTTTATAATTGATTGAACAGAACTGAATCAACACTGACACTATTCTCTTTTTAGAGCAGCTTTACTGCCAACTTGAACTCTGTTTGCATCATTGATAATTTTTCTGTTTAACCCTGTAAAGCTGCCTTGAAACAGTCATTACTGTATATAGCGCTATATATTTAATAGTGACTTTACATTTGCAAAAGGAATTTATTTAGTGTTAAAGAGAGTGAAAGAGAGTTTGTTTGTGAAAGAGAATGATGTTTTTCTTTTAATCATATACAGTAAATATAATTTACTTGTTATTTTGTGGTTTAAAAATTGTGTTGTTAATAAATGTTAATATAGTGTATTTGTTAATTTTATAATAAAAACCCATAATCTTTTTAAATGGTTGAATTTGTGTTTCACTGCCAGTTTCTGGGCCACATCTGTCTTACAGTTTCTGGGCCACATCTGTCTTACAGTTTCTGGGCCACATCTGGGCCAGAGGAAGTTGTTTGAGTCTGTTTTCAGGTGGGCCAGACACATTTTGCTATCTGGGGATGATACACGGTAGCCTGGGAAAACCCAGACAACTTCCGGCAAATTTAGATTTGCTCTGAAAGTTAGTCTGGCAAAGAGCTCATTCAAGCCCATTTCCAATCCGTCGAAATCGTGGCACCAATCAGAAACGTTGGGGCGGGCTTTACACGATGACGACAGCGCTGGGATTTTGAAGCAGATTTTGTAGCCTACATTACAAAGATGGATGCCGCCGGCGAACATCACTCGTTTGAATCAGCTATCGTGTCTGTTTTAAGCGATTTGAACGTTTCCTTTTTGTTAAAAACCGAGCAAAGAACAACACTCGGAGATGTTTCTCCGCCGCTCTGCATACGTCATCTCTTTCATCGCTCTGATTGGTTTTAGGTCTATCCGCAACGTCCGTTGGTGACGCCCCTCTGGAAATGATTTGTCTATGACGCTTTGCCAGACCATAACTCAGTTACAACTGAGAATAGTCTGGTTTTAACCAGGCTAGATACACGGACCAAACTCAAGCTCCTCTCTTTTCCTATCACATTTCTCTTTAAAAAATATTGTTTTAGACTTCTAATTCGTGAGCGATGTTATGTTTTGCTCTATCCTCTGCGCTTCCGCGTTCGTCAATACGTCATGCGTCGGGTTAGAAGTCACTCGCTGCATACGCAGTCTGCCAGAAGATAGTTATTATAGCTAATAAAGTCATAAATATGGATATTTTTCTTACACAAACGCAAGGCTTCGCTTCAGATGGCCTTTATTAACCCCCAGGAGCCGTATGGATTATTCTTAGTGATGGATGGATGTATTTGTTTTGAGCTTCAAAATCTCGTCCTCCATTCACTACCATTATAAAGCTTGGAAGAGCCAGGATATTTTTTATAACTGATTGTATTCGTCTATAAGAAAGTCATATACACCTTGGATGGCTTGAGGGTGAGTAAATATTTTATTAATATAATATAATTTTCATTTTTGGGTGAACTATCCCTTTAAAATGATAATAAATACCTGACTGACTTTTCCATTTGTTGGCATGATATGATGAGATTCAGATGGTAAAAATCATACAAGTTGGCTGTTCACCTTAAAGATAATCACCATATTTACAGTGAAACCATCATATGTATACATATAATATTAATCATATTATAAGATATAATTTAGAGCTACTACTGTAAAGCTTTATTAAATTATCTCCCTCAATACTTTCAAAATATTTACTTTTTAAAATATTTTCTGTCTGTATTTTAAAAAAGAACATTTTAATGACAGTATATTGAACAAAAATGAATTTTCTATTGATCAAAATAAACCGAAAATAGTGTAAACTTTGCTAAAGTGATTGTTTTGATCAAGTATTAACTTGGACATTATTAAAAACATTATTTTAGCTGCAGTATTTGAATGTGCCGTGCTGGTTTTACCCCGTGTGTCTGTGGGGTAAAAGACCTCTGAATACACTGAATAACAGTTTTAAACAAACAAACAACACACTTTTATGATTTATTTTCACACAAAATCTGTTGCTCCGTTATTGTTCAATAAAAACATTAATCATACAATCATTCTGCAATGATACACTGTGGGAATAGTGAAAAGCACATTTGTATAAGGCCTTTAGCCCCGTTATACCCCGTTGGCCATATAATACTGCAGCGATGACAACAGCTGGCTCAACACCAGACACACAGCTCGTAGAAATGTCAACACAAAGCATGCAAGAAAAGTGGAGCCATTCAACGGTGGTGTAAGTATAGAGTGGGAGGCACACAAACCGTGCGATGACCCACAGGGTTATCTGAGGAATTTGAGAGGAGCTGCAGCCGCGTTTCATTATGATTTAATAAATTCTTTGCGCAGCAGATCTGAGAAGACCAGAGCGCGCAAATCTTTCCACATGCACGCGTACAGTATCACGATCAGATGACTCTAACACGTGTTGTCATATCTCGCTGGCTCCAGTCCAAAATTAATCCCGGATTACACTTTAACACAGAGGGAACTCAATGACTAATAAACGCAGCTGACGGAGCTTTCACTTGTCGAGGACTTCTAAAGCAAACAGGCTATAAAATAAACGGAAGACACGTAGGCGAGATCTAAAAATGAGGTCTAAAGGAGTGTTTGTGCTTGTGTTACTAGGCGCATTAACCGCTTATTACGTTTATTCACCAATCCCGAATAACATAGAAGAGAGATGGAAACTAATGCTCACTGACTCTTTCTTCAAAACTTTAAGTCACTTGGTAAGTTTGCTTGCATATGTATTTTAAGTGGATTGAGCTGCCTGAAAGTTTAATGCCAGTTGAACGCATGTATTGCGATATTACTGCCTTATATCTCGTATCGTGTTGTTATTTTCGGCTGGGTTGATCATAGAGTATGATTACGCAACTAATCGCAGTTGTAACCTATGTTGTTTCAAGCATTAGATTATTTGTTTGGATTTCACAAGTGTTTGGCACGACGTACCGTGTCTGCTAAGGAGTGTGTGTCAGAGTCAGGCAGATTTACAGTTTACAGATTATGTCAGTTCTTAATCCGACCATTAAAGTAAGCTTTGTGGCTAATAATAGAAAGAAGTTATATTGAAATAAATACCTTAATGTGTAAATGCACCTTAAATAGGAACGAGTGTTGTAACACTTAACGTCTAACTCTGTGTTGTTGCTGCTTCTTTTTTCCCGGTCTCAGTTTGTCTTACAAATTAGAGTTGTTTTGAAATCTTGTACATCTTATTAACTAAAATGAGTGTCACTGTTGTTACAGCTACTGGCTGAGTTGTAGGAGTGGAACACTAATAAAAATATGGACATCAGCTTACATTTTTAAGTGACAATCATAAAATGAACTGAACAGTTTTCATTTCACAATATCGTTAGCCTCATAGCATAATTGCCTAAGTCATATTTCAACGTTTTTGGAAAACACGAAAAAACATAATATTTAGAAATCACATTGTGATTTTTTATTGATATTATAACAGTACATTCAACCAGATGTGTGAACAAGTATGCAAAAAGAAAAAGATCCATCACCAATTGCCTAACAAATAAAAGTGACTTAGGCAGAACATGCCATGACTTAGGCATTTTTTCTCTTACATATAAATGCAAACATAAGATAACAAAAGTTGTTTTTCTCTCCTAAATATAACCAAGATGTGTAACTTGCCAACCTTAACCAAGTTGTTTCTTAATGTCTAACCGTAACTACTGTTTTCCTTTTCCACCTTTAATCGAAGTTCCACTCAGGTGCTGTGCAAATATAACATAACCATAGTTAATGCACTGTGAACTAACATGAACAAACAATAAACAGCTTTATTTCTATTAAATAACATTTACAAAGATTAATAAAACTGTAATAAATGTATTACTCATTGCAAGTTCATGTTAGTTAATACATAATGTTTAATAAATTAACCCTTTTTGTAAAGCGTTACCTTTTTTTTTGCAGTGAACATATGAATTGTGTTAAAATATTCAACAGCACTTTATGTTCTGCTTTATTGTCAGGAAATGTAGTGGAGTTAGAGGATTTAGATGAGAGTAGACCTGAGAAAGAAGGTAATGACGTAGACATGGGGCAACAGATAGAAGAGGAAACAGCCAGTAAAGCCTCCAGAGCTGAATCAGATCCTGATTTATCGTCAAATAGTGAAATCGAATGACTTCATGAAGTTATCTGGGGCCTATGTCACCAATATTCGACCAGGTAAAATGGTTGGTAACCCCACAGTCCATGGCCTCCAGGCTCTCCAGTACTTGGCTGGTGGTCAAATCCGGTACACGTTGGAATTTGAGTCTGAAAGGGAGGACCTGCCTCGCGAATCAACATCCCCAAAGAACCATTCCACTGGGTCCCACTCTTTCCTGCCCAAATGCCAATTACTCTCAGGAAATTCAATGACTTGTAGGAAATGAAACCAGTACTACCAAGAGTGGCCCACCAGTACTATGACAACCTCCCTCATCAATAGACAGTGTGAAAATGAGTGTGCACAGCACCTGAGTAGAACTTGGTGGGAAAGGAAAAGTGGTTAAGGTTAGACATTAAGAAACAACTTGGTTAGGGTTAAGTTACACATCTTGGTTATATTTAGGAGAATCAAAAAACTAATATTAACAAGATTTTAATAAAGTATTACTAAATGTGGAAATTAACATTAACAAAGATGAACAAATGCTCTATAAGTGCAGTTCATTATTAGTTCATGTTAATTAATGTAGTTAACTAATGAACCTTATTGTAAAGTGTTACCCAAAAAAATCTAAATCTTACCAAATACTTCTTATGTCTAGTCAAAATGTCTAATTTCTAAAACAAATCTATTTGCCCTTAAAATAAAAAGTAAATGCTTGAAAAATTACTTCACTTGCCTAAAAATACCTAAATGTCTTTTTATGGTGATGTTCTGACCAGAAATTAGGTCATATTTAGCTAGTGTTTGCTAGCTTATCTTGTAGCAAAAAATGTGATTTCAAGTTTAAATACACAGTTTATAATCCCTTTGATTGACTGAAATTACATTTAGTGTCTAGAAAATTTAAGAAATATGAACTCTAACCAGATGAAAACGAATCAAACAGAAGAGCTAATACATCACTTCTGGACATCTGTCTTTCCACGTTTTTTGCCATTTTGTTTGTATCAAAACTGCCTAAGTCAAAGAGATGACTAAGGCAGATAGTGTTTTTTGGATCCTAATAAGTGTTGTGATTGGCTAAGAACATTGGCAGAAAGGCAGGATTATGCAGCAGTGGAAGGACAGTAAAAATAGCCAGATATCTCAATTTGGCAAAAAAATTACTTAGGCAATTATGCTATGAGGCTAACGATATGAAAGAATTGTGTATAAAAATATCCATAAACCACTTCCACAGTGTTATATATTTCTTTCAATTTGACACTATCCTAAATGTTTCCAAGAATTTGTAAATTCAGAGAAAATTGGTAAATAGTGCCCGTCACTTGTCGCCTGTCTATGTCGTAATATCTGCGTTATCCCTAGTACTGCCATAGTAACCATGGCGACAGATGTGGACAACTGCGTAATGTTTAGCGGCACGCTCACACTGTTGTTGTTGCATTCAAACATTATAGACCATGGCAAGCAGACTTTGGGACAAAAGGAGAACTAAAACGAGGATCAATATCGGCGTGGCGTTTTCGAGATGCCGAGAGCTAGCGTCCGAGACTAACTTCGACTCGACAGAGACGCTGCTCTTGTACTTTATTAGACAGGTGAGCAAATGTACATAAAACTAATCAATGTTATCTACATGCTCAACAATGATGAAATGTTAGAATATGATCAGTATGTTATTCTAATGTTGATCTAGCTTACTGCTAGTCTCATACAGCCAACAAACTAACACATAGAATAACATAACTTTCAACACACTCAAATGAAGTTTAGCAGAGCTGCCAACTCTCACGCATTGGCCGTGAGACACGCGCATTTGATTGGTTTCACACGCTCACACGCCACACCCCCGATTTCTCACGCTGAAGTGTCAACCTGGTCGGTCAAATGCCTGGAAGATGAGTTTATCTATATATTGAGCCACTCGTGATCGACTAGTTATGCCGCAAATTAGTTAAAGGGTTAGTTCACCCAAAAATGAAAATTAAGTCATTAATTACTCACCCCCATGCTGTACCAACCCCGTAAGACCTTCGTTCGTCTTTGGAACACAAATGAAGATATTTATGATTAAATCTGAGAGCTGGATCACTGCTACATAGGCTGCCTAAGGGTCTGAAACTTGACGGTCCAGAAAGTCATTAAAGAAAATGTTTAAATATTCCATGTGCCTACAGTGGCTCAATTATAAGTTTATCAAGCGATGAGACTACTTTTTTGTGCGGAAAAACAAACAAAAATAACGACTTTATTCGACTATTCCTTTTCTTCCTTGTGGGCCTGAGACGAGAGTTCAAGAGATTTCCACGACGCATGCGCGAGAACTGAGATGAGGACGTTCTTCTTCGACTCCTTCTTGTTACCGGCTGCTCACCGCTTAGAAGTATTACCGCCACCTACCGTATAAGATGACGTGTTGGAAGCACAAAACTTTCTGTTTACAAGCAAAGGAAGACGCGCGCTGTACATACGCTTTTCAATTCGACACTTAATGTGCTGTAGGTCTCGCTATATTATATGCAATGGTTAAAAAGTGTGCATTTCCAGGATGTCCGAATCGTGAGAAACCAACCAGAGTACGTAAAAGTGCTTCAATGTTGCAAAATGAACGGCTTACCTTTTTCAATCTCCCATTTAATGATCTTGAGCGACTGAAGCTATGGCTGCTGGCTATTCAGCGGGATGTTAATTTACCACTGAAAGTCGTCAAACATATGAGGTTGTGCAGTGAACATTTTACACCTGACGACTTCAAGCCAGTTGAAAAAAACAGTCGACGATTACTGAAATCAACTGCTGTGCCAAACTTGGTTATACAGAACAACAATGTAAGTGTAAGCGGCATGTGGTGTTTGTTAAAATAACAATAACTTAACTTTATATTAGTTATGTTAAGTTTGTTTACACGTATATATATATATATATACTCTGGTTGGTTTCTCACGATTCGGACATCCTGGAAATGCACACTTTTTAACCATTGTATATAATATAGCGAGACCTACAGCACATTAAGTGTCGAATTGAAAAGCGTATGTACAGCGCGCGTCTTCCTCTGCTTGTAAACAGAAAGTTTTGCGCTTCCAACACGTCATCTTATACGGTAGGTGGCGGTAATACTTCTAAGCGGTGAGCAGCCGGTAACAAGAAGGAGTCGAAGAAGAACGTCCTCATCTCAGTTCTCGCGCATGCGTCGTGGAAATCTCTTGAACTCTCGTCACAGGCCCACAAGGAAGAAAAGGAATAGTCGAATAAAGTCGTTATTTTTGTTTGTTTTTCCGCACAAAAAGTAGTCTCGTCGCTTGATAAACTTATAATTGAGCCACTGTAGGCACATGGAATATTTAAACATTTTCTTTAATGACTTTCTGGACCGTCAAGTTTCAGACCCTTAGGCAGCCTATGTAGCAGTGATCCAGCTCTCAGATTTAATCAAAAATATCTTCATTTGTGTTCCGAAGATGAACGAAGGTCTTACGGGGTTGGTACAGCATGGGGGTGAGTAATTAATGACTTAATTTTCATTTTTGGGTGAACTAACCCTTTAAAATCTCCCTGAATCTAGAGCGAGTGCGCACGCGAGACAGAGATTGCGCTCCAAACCACGTAGCGCACACACGGCAGAGAGGGAAAGCGAGCGAGAGATCCAAGCATTGCCGCCACCCCCCGTTGGAGAATGTCATCTCCCCCCGTCGGAAAAGTCTCACTCCAAGCTAACTCAAAAGTTGGCAGCTACGAGTTTAGTATGATAGTGTAGACCAAATGAAACACCTCACAATTTTAATTTGTTACATAAACTGACCAGTTTGAGTAGTAATTCAGCACTTGCGGGTAGTTCGGTAAATTGAAATGCCCTTATTCCTTTATACCCGCGGGACTCGCATGTGGCGCTGATATCTGTCTCTCATTAGCAATCGCGCCATGCTTCATACCACAGTCATGTTAAAAAACATGAATGTATTCACTCATCCATAAACATTATTTCCCATAACATTATTAGATCCATCAGCATGATGACAAGTTCCATGATTCTGCTTATTCACTGCGTTATCCATCTACGCTTTTGTTATTGTAAGAGGTTAGTGACCCCTAGCGGCAAAAAATATTTCCCTTTAAAAAAGTAAACAAATAGGAAACATTTAAATTGTAAACAAGTTTGAAAAAAATGAACACTGTACAAACACATAAAAACGTACTCGGTTACTAACGTAACCTCGGTTCTCTCTAGAGAGGGAACGAGTACTGCGTAATATCTTACGCTATGGGGAAAACCTCTTTTCCACGAGATATTGAAGCCAAAAATTATCCTTAATTTTGATTTAATGTAAAACGCTGTGCGGCAGCATGCAGACATAGGCAAGACGGCTCGCGAGCCTATTGGCTGACCTGCGGCAACAGCAGCAGCCTATCGAGAGAGGCCCTGCTGGACGTGATACCCAATGGGGGCATTTCGCGCCCATTTCGTCACGTCCCGCCAGAATAGGCGTGGCCTTAGCCTATAAATACACTCGACAGGCTGATACAACCTGGTTTTCAACGCTGAAGCGAACCAGCGCTGTTGTATGCACGGCAAGATACGCAGTACTTGTTCCCTCTCTAGAGAGAACCGAGGTTACGTTAGTAACCGAGTACATTCTCTTAGGAGAGTATCTCTCGTACTGCGTAATATCTTACGCTATGGGGAACACAATGCAACATGCCGTGCGTACTGGGATCCGACACCAAAGTCCCAAGGGCAGTAGCCCGGGGCTCATGTAGTGCATAATCACCGTAGACTCACAGAGAGTCGGAGAAGAGAGGTTACAAGCATCATTCCCCATGAAATAGCATCCCACAGGAGCTAGTCATTATAACAGTGTTTCACGCAGACAGGGTGAACGTGTTCAGCCTGAACTGGGTATAAGTACGGGTTATTCAACACCCATGGAACTCTTCTATCGATCAGTGAGTGATGCCCAAGCAAAACTCAGCATTCTGCGCCGGCGCAGCGGGGCAGATAGTACTGAATTCTAGACCGACAGCAGCTTGGCCTGTAAGGCGGGAACCCCTAGGTTATAAAACCTTATAAATGTAGACGGCGAGGCCCAGCCTGCCGCCATACAGATATCTTGCAAGGGAATCCCGCTAGACCACGCCCACGACGAGGCCACGCCTCTCGTGGAGTGCGCTCTGACACCCAAAGGACACTGCAGGCCCTTAGAAGTGTAAACCAGCGCTATGGCATCAACTATCCATCTGGATAGGCTCTGTTTTGATGCGGCCAGTCCCTTGGAGCGCCCGCCAAACAAAACAAAGAGCTTCTCGGTCTGTCTGAAGACAGACGAGCGGGACACATAAGCTCTCAGCGCCCTGACGGGGCAGAGGAGATTAGCATCCTCCTCCTCATTATTCACCGGGAGGGCGTACAGGGAAATAACCTGGGCCCTGAACGGTGTGTTGAGGGATTTGGGCACGTACCCGTGCCTTGGTTTGAGTATGACTTTAGAGTCATTAGGCCCAAACTCCATACATGACGCGCTTACTGAAAGCGCTTGTAAGTCCCCTACGCGCTTTACTGAAGCAAGAGCCTCAAGAATACTGTTTTGAAAGACAGCTGTTTCATGTCTGACAAATGGATCGGCTCGAATGGGGCACCTTTCATGGCTTCCAGAACCGTAGAAAGGTCCCACTCAGGGACTGAGGGGGGTCTGGGAGGATTCAGCCTCCGAGCTCCCCTGAGGAATCGTACGACCAGGTCGTTTTTCCCCAGTGACTGGCCAACGCTGGTTTTGCAAACGCTGCTATGGCCGCCACGTATACTTTGAGCGTGGATGGGGTTCTACCCTTATCCAGCAGCTCCTGAAGGAAGGAGAGCACTTCCGTAACCCCGCAGTCTGCGGGTGAAAAGCCCTGAGCTTGACACCAGGTAGAGAACACTGACCATTTCGAGGTGTAGAGCCGTCTAGTAGACGGGGCTCTAGCCTGCGTGATCGTGTTTTGCACACCCTCCGGGAGGTTAGCGGGTACCCGTTGATGGCCCATGCGTGTAGGGACCATAAATCCGGGCGAGGATGCCAAAACGAGCCCTTTGCCTGAGAGAGGAGGTCTCTCCTCACCGGTATAGGCCATGGGGCAGTGCTGGTCAGCTGCATCAGGACTGGGAACCAAATCTGGTTTGTCCGGAGCGGAGCCACGAGCAGCACTGGACATCCGTTTTCCCTGATTCGTTCCAGCACTTGAGGCAGGAGCGAGACAGGGGGAAAAGCATAGAGGGGGCCATACGTGGGCCAGCGCATCCCTGCTCTTGGAGAAAAAGTCCGGACAGTGAACGTTTTCCTGGGACGCGAACAGGTCCACCTGCGCTCGGCCGAATGTCTCCCACAGCAGTTGGATCGTCTGCGGGTGCAGCGACCATTTCCCTGCTAGGACATTGTCTCTGGACAGTCTGTTTGGTCCCAGATTCAGGTGACCAGGCACATGCGCTGCTTTCAGTGAAAGCAGGTTGTGCTGAGCCCAGACCAGGAGGCGTTCCGTCAGCCTGTAAAGGTTTCGGGACCTGACGCCGCCCTGGCGATTTATGTATGCCACCACTGACATGTTGTCCGACCGGACTAGGACGTGGTGGCCTCTTATCTGGGGACAAAAACGCCGTAGCGCGTTGTCGACTGCCAGCATTTCCAGACAGTTTATGTGTAGAAGCTTTTCCCGTTCCGACCACTGGCCAAAGAACGGTCTGCCCACGAGCAGCGCTCCCCGTCCCGAGGTGGAGGCGTCCGTAGACACCACCTTCACACTCGAGGGAGTCCCCAGACTCACGCCTGACTGATACCAGTCGGCTATTTTCCACGGTTCCAGAGCTGCAACGCATTTCATGTCGACCCTAAGGTGAAACAGACCAGGGGTCCACACCCGGGGTGGAACTCGCGCTTTCAGCCATAACTGCAGTGGGCGCATGCGAAGCAGGCCCAGTTGAAGTACCGAAGATGTTTAGACCATGAGACCCAGCATTTTCTGAAACCTTTTGAGCGGGACTATAGAGCCGCGGCGGAAGGATTTTGCGCCACGCTGAATGTCCAGTCCGTGCTCCGGCGACAGACGTGCTGTCATAGACAGCGAGTCCAGCACTGTTCCCAGAAAAGACATTTTCTGGCTGGGAAACCGCGAACTCTTCACCCAATTGACTGTAAGACCCAGTCTCTCGAGATGCTCGAGTAATGTGGTCCTGTGTTCTATGAGCTTTGAGTGTGATCGAGCTAGAATCAGCCAATCGTCCAAGTAGTTCAGAACTCGCATGCCCTGAAGTCTCAGGGGTGAGAGAGCCACGTCCATGCACTTCGTAAATGTATGGGGTGCTAGGGACAGGCCGAACGGTAGGACTGTGTATTGATATGCCTGGCCCTCGAAGGCGAATCTCAAGAATCGCCTGTGACGTGACGCAATCTGTATTTGGATATAGGCGTCTTTCAGATCTATTGACATGAACCAGTCTCCCTGGCGAACTTGCGCGAGGATTTTCCTGGTTGTCAGCATTTTGAACTGGCGCTTCAAAAGCGCTTTGTTCAATTGCCGTAGATCTAGAATGGGTCTGAGACCCCCGTCTTTTTTTGGGTACCAGAAAATATCTACTGTATAGCCCCCCTTCGCTCTGAGCCTGAGATAAAGGTTCTATGGCCCCTTTGCTCAGCAGTTTCGCTATTTCGGCTCGAAGTAGATGAGATACTTCTTTGCTCACCGTGGTTTTGACACGCGCCGTGTAACGGCGGGGATGTCGAGCGAACTGTAGCGAATAGCCTCTCTTTATAGTGTTCAACACCCATTCTGATACCCAGGGAAGCTTTGCCCACGCATTTGCGTGAATAGCTAGAGGTAGAATGCGATCCAGGCTCTGGCCGCGGCACAGTGGCGGCTGCAGAGAGCTTCGGTGTGCTGAGACATAAACACTGTGTTTAAAGTGTGCGAGGCGGGGGACGCGCCGATCACGGCGGGCAGCCTGGTCGCGCGTGGTTTCTCTATGACAGATTGTGGAGAGAGAGCGAGCGGGACAGACCCTGTGGGTTTTAGCGTGTCTGTGAGAGAATGTGGGCGCGGAACAGCGGGCACATTTACTGCACTGAGAACACAGTCGGCTTGCGCTGACTGAATGTGTGTTGGTTTCCTTTTTACAGAAACTGTGGGACACGCATTGTGTAGTGTTTGTGGGCACAGTGTCGTGGGCACATTCACTATGTTTGCACAGTCGACATGAGTCGATTTTATTTGTGCTAGCCCTGAACTGTGGCGGGCTGTGTCTGTGTGTGGGAATGGGCACTGAGACGTGGGCATTCTTACAACACTCAACACCATCGGCTTTGGCCGGGACACCAGAAAATACACTCTTTATTGGATTTATCTGGGTAGCCGTAAAAACGGCTTTTGTGTGCAGGCAAGCGGGTAAATTAACCGTTTTGTTGATTGCTAAATACTCTGGAACAGTCACATTGCATGGAACTGGACGAGCGAAATGTTTCGGTGAAAATCCGGCCGCAGCGAGATTTAAACACCGTCGCTTTCCTAGGATGGCTAGGAAGGCTTTAAGACCTCGGGCTTGATCTCGATCCTTGGCTGGGGCCCGCGCTGAGGGGGGCGGCGTCCAGCAGAGAGATAGCGCGGTCTCTGTTCTCAGGCCTGGCGGCGCTGAGAAGCGGCGGCGGGTGGTGCGGGGTGTGGCTGTGAGCTCCAGGCAGACGGCTGTTTCGAGCGACCTGCTGTGGAGCTAGAGCGCTTCGGGAGGAAGTGCTTCATAGCCTGCGATGTCTTTTGAACCTCCTGGAATCTGTCCGCGAAATCTTTGACGGCAGATCCGAAGAGGCCCGCTGACGAAATGGGCGCGTCGAGAAACACAGAGCGCTCCGAGTCCGTCATCTCAGACAGCGTTAACCACAAATGTCAGAGAGAGAGAGGCCATGTTCAGCCCAACGGCCTGTGCAGCAGATTTAGCGGCGCGTAGAGCCAGGTCTGTAGCGCTCCTTAAATCCGCAACGCTGATCGATCCCGCGCCTTCCTCGTCCATTTTTCGGAGAAGGTCGGCCTGGAAGATCTGCAGGATGGCCATTGTGTGTAGCGCCGACACAGCTTGCCCGGCGGCGGTGTAAGCGCGATCGTGCATGGCTGACGTCACTCAGCAGCCTTTAGATGGCAACACTGTCTGTGCTCGCCGTCCAGCAGAGGGCGGGCAGAGATGTGTTGCTACCGCTGCTTCCACAGGAGGAAGAGAAAGGTACCCTCTATCTTTCGTACCGTCCACAGTGGAGAATGCAGCAGAGACAGAGGTACGCATCCTGACCGAGAAGGGGGCGTTCCAGGACCTCGCGACTTCTTCGTGAAGCTAAGGAAGAACTATGGACTATGATGGGGCGTGGTCCTTCTTGAGGAAACATCCATCCAGTTGGTTGCGCGGGGGCTGCGCGGGCGCCTCCCAGTCGAGGCCGAGGTTTTCGACAGCTTGAGAAAGCAGACGCATCAACTGACTCAATGCCAGCCCTTCTTCCAGAAGGTTCGCGAACAGCGGGGGGGGGAGGTCCACAGAGCTCACCCAATCCTCACTGTCCGACACCAGGATAGAACATGCCTCGGCTATTTCGTCGATCTCAATGGCGGCAGAGGTGGCAGATGGCGGCCGCTGTCCGTCGGTGAGCGACTCGAGCGATGGCGGCGAAGCTGGCGGGCGAACCGGCGAGCTTTGGTTGGCAGGAAAAGGCTCGGGAGCGCGCTGAGCACGGCGCTTTTTACGGCGCGGCGTAACAGCGGGCTGAAGTGCAGGCTCTGAGAAGGATGCCAGGCGAGTCCTCAGAGACACCATAGGCAGCAGCTCACAGTGAGGGCATCCGCCGTCGACGAGAGCCGCATGATCCTCACCCAGGCAGGAAACGCAGATGACATGGCGGTCCCCGTCGCTGAGTGTGGCTCGGCACGAGCCGCAGGATTTTTGCATCTTTAAAAAGATGCTAGCTCTTTTAGAATTAATAGAGAGAGTGTGAGTCGCAGCGGCGAACACACACTAGCAGTGAAAAAGGATATCAACGCTGGAAAGCGTAGCAGGTACGGCGGCTGAAGGCGGCGAGGTGAAGGCCAGCGGCTTCAGACTCGAAGGCACGTCCCGCTGTAGGCTTGCACTCAGACGGCGTGGCTTCTCACTCCGGATCCAGCGATGCAGTAGTGCTTCGCTGAAGAGATGAAAATCAGTTTGTATCAGCCTGTCGAGTGTATTTATAGGCCAAAACCATGCCTATTCTGGCGGGACGTGACGAAATGGGCGCGAAGCGCCCTCATTGGGTCTCACGTCCCGCAGGGCCTCTCTCGATAGGCTGCTGCTGTTGCCGCAGGGCAGCCAATAGGCGCGCGAGCCGTCTTGCCTATGTCTGCATGCTGCTGCACAGCGTTTTACATTATATCAAAATTAAGGATAATTTTTGGCTTCAATATCTCGTAGGGCTGGGCGATGTGGCCTAAAAAAAAATCCCAGATTTTTTCACAAAAAATCCGATATACGATTTTTTTCTCTCCCTACTTAAAATCAATCTGTAGATGACAAAGAAATTGTTCAAAACAAGTTTTAACTTTATTTTGTTTTGATATTCCCTTCTGGGATATTATCTGGATTATAGTGCAATCAGAAACAACAAGCCAAAAAGACAGGGCAGGCCCTTTCATTGTAAATAGTGTAAATCAACATGATATCATGACTTTTGCGTAAACATACACGCCACTTTCTAGTCAAGTGGCGTGTTAACTATACGCATTTTTAGCTATCCGCGTGTATGTCTACGCCATTAATGTCCGAGTGATTCCGCGTGTATGTACACGCCGTTAAAAGTCCGAGCAAAACGAAGCAAAATGCAGATCTACATCTGGGGAGCGATATTTTTTTTCCTAGGATGGTAGGGGAAGACTCATAAATGCTATTAACCCCAGTGACGGGTAGGTTTAGGGACGGGGTTGGGGTAGGTCATATATTTTATATATACAGTAATGTAACGTTAAGTCAACGGCGTTCATAAACACGCTGAAAAGCGATTATGCGTGTTGATAGCACGTCAAAAATGGAAATACGAATTCGCGTGTCATACACATGCAATTTCATGAGATCAGTCTGTGTAAATGTAACATAACATAAAATGGGTGGATTGGGATTGGGGGGATGTGTAAAAAAAAACAAAAAAAAAAACCTTGCATCACAATGTTTATTGTGATTGTCAAATTATTTGGTAACTGAACAATTTTATCAAGTTCATTAATTATGTAAACACAATGTTTACATGGTACAAAGACTGGTATGCTACTGTTTTTATTATTGCTTAAAGGGTTAGTTCACCCAAAAATGAATATTAAGTCATTAATTACTCACCCCCATGCTGTACCAACCCCGTAAGACCTTCGTTCGTCTTCGGAACACAAATGAAGATATTTTTGATTAAATGTGACAGCTGCATCACTCCTCCATAGGCTCCCTAAGGGAATGAATCCTGACGGCCCAGAAAGTCAATGAAGAAAATGTTTAAATATTCCATGTCACAACAGTGGCTCAACTATAAGTTTATCAAGCGACGAGAATACTTTTTGTGCGAAAAAACAAACAAAAATAACGACTTTATTCGACTATTCCTTTTCTTCCTTGTAGGCCTGAAACGAGACTTCAAGAGATTTCCACGACGCACGCGCGAGAACTTAACTGAAGTAGTTGAAGGAGATCGCAATTCTCGCCAAGTTGAGCCACTGTTGCGACATGGAATATTTAAACATTTTCTTTAATGACTTTCTGGGCCGTCAGGATTCATTCCCTTAGGGAGCCTATGTAGCAGTCATGAACCTCTCAGATTTAATCATAAATATCTTCATTTGTGTTCCGAAGACGAACGAAGGCCTTACGGGGTTGGTACAGCATGGGGGTGAGTAATTAATTACTTAATTTTCATTTTTGGGTGAACTAACCCTTTAACACAAATTTCACAATTTCAATTCAATTCTTGTGATTTGATTCGGATATTGATTCAATATCAATTCCTTTGGATAATTATTAGGTACAGTAGATAGCCTACCTTAATGTGTTATGTTAATTGTTCTCCAAAAATAAATCACCTAATGCTGTAAACATACAGAGACCCTGTCAGCTGGTATTATAAAGGTTAAAACGAACTCAAATTAAATGTGTTTTTATAATAACAAACAACGTTATAATATTTTAATGATATAGGTAAAAATATAATTAATGTGTAATATAGTTATCATTTTTAGCAAAATACTCCTTTCTATAGCAATTATTTTAAGTCCAACTAGCATGCGTGCTATGGGTAATTAAAAGGCATTCCTGAGGTAAATGTAACGTTACGTGACATATGTTGTTCTCCAGCTGTTTTATGGACATCTTTCCGCGGTTGAAAAACACTGATCGATCGATTTTATTACATTTCGGTAAGTTAGTAGTGAAGAGTAACAGATGATGGGTTCACGTGCCTCTTGAACTGAGATCTGTCAGCGATCTTTCATTTACAAGCGGCAAAACGGTGTTTATTGTTTGAATTTCGTAATAAAATTGACAGAATCTGAGAGCTGAGAATTTGTTTCATATCAATAGTAATCTGCTCTGTCTAGTCTGTCGGTGTCAGTGTGCTCTTTGCTGCGTGATTTTTCTCTGGGTGAGAAAATGCATGTGGGCATGAGAGCGTGTAAAAAGTGACAATTGCGCCTCTCACAGTGAACTCGTGAGAGTTGACAGCCCTGCAGATTCAGTTTGTACATGTTTCGGCGGGTGTGCTTCTGCTGCCGCGGTCTTGTTCATTTGCCATGTTGTTTGTGTATCTCTATCATGGCAAGCGCTGAGCCCGGTCGGAACTACGGGAGCCCAGATGGGCGCGTCGCTGGTTGTTAAAGAGAAAACCGATTTTCATTCAAAAAAATCGCCGTAAACTACACATTCGAGTTAGGGATGCTAACCGATGACTGTTTGACCGATGGTTGAGCGCCTCAACGTTAACCGATCAAAGATGTCGGTAGTCGGTTAAAAAAAAAAAAAGTGATCTCTAAATTAGGCTATTATAGACAGTGGACTAAACGCTACTACAGTTAGCCATCTTATTCCAAGATATTTTTGTGTGAAGTGAACAAATCCCTCACACTCAATTTTTCATAACTCGCCTGTTTGTACTTAATAAACCAATAAAAACATTTGGCGCGAGGTCACAGCGTTTGGGTTCGCGCGCTCACAAGGTTTGCGAAAAGTAAAGGCAACGGGCTAAAACACTAGAGGTTAGAGCCAGGGCAGACGACAGGATGAAGCGTGCAAAGAAACGTAGTGTGTGGGACCATTTCACCAAAAAGAATGACACAGTAAGTTGCAACTTGTGTGATACAGTGCTTACACAGTAGTAATACTGTAGAAATACATTACATCTACATTTCAGCTGTCACGCCCGGCTTTGCCGTGTTGGGTGTGCTCACTCCGCCATGGATAGTATTATGTTTGGGCCGTTTCTCTCCTCCCAGTCTGAAGGGGGAGCTGTTTGTTTTAGGTCCATCCGACAACAGCTGATTGGAGGGACTATTTAAAAACATCTCCTGTCGGTTGTTTGGTCTGCTCTGTGCTGTGCGGCTCGGCATTGCTCGGGTCTCCATGCTGGTGGCAGCAGCATCATCCCACTACTTTTTGCTTTGTATGCATTACACATAGTCTACACTTTACTGATCTGCAACACACTTTTGATTAGTTTTATTTCGTTTCTCATTTACTGACTTGTTACATTTATTGATCTAAATTATGATTTCATCGTATAATTTAATGTTTAATAAATTATGTTTGCTTTAACTTAACAAACGGTGTGGTCTCCCCTATGTCATTGCTACTGTGAGCCAGGTAGTCGTGACACAGCGGTAACAGATAAGGTGATGATGATCATCATCTTTCTTTATTATTGTTAGCAATAACGTTACCTCAAACTAAGCGGAGTCTCTTCGGAGCTGTCATTTTCTTAAATGAGACGCTGCAATGTTTCAAATGAGCTTCTAACGCTAGACTAACGCCTTTATTTTCAACGCGATCACCTTGTACCCAAACCATTTCGAAACTAAGGAGCCATTTGTCCTCCGATTACATACAAGCTCCTCGGCGCCGCGTTTGCGGGACTCATGTTTCGCGCTGTAGGGGATTTTAAAAAAGTGACGTGAGTGAAAGCGCGGAGCCGGGGCAGTGTGTGTGTGTGTGAGCGGGAGGCAGAGAGAGATGCGACAGAGTTGCGAAATTGCAGGCGCGGCTCGAAATGGCTGTTATTTCAAATAGCGTGGAATATTTTAAACTAATCGGTTAACCGGTTTCAACCGGCTAATGAGGCTCGGTGGTCGGTCAAGAAAATTTCTAGTTTTCGCCATCCCTAATTCGAGTTAATCGATAAAATCGATTTATCGCCCAGCCCTAATATCTCGTGGAAAAGAGGTTTTCCCCATAGCGTAAGATATTACGCAGTACGAGAGATACTCTCGTAATAGAACATGGCTAACAACTAAGGAACATACCACAATGTCTTTTTATGCTGCATCCCCAATTTACCTACTTGTACTACGCCCCAAAAAATATGTCGGCTACCCTTTTTTGTAGAAAAGGTACATACTTTTGAGTGTAGCAGAAGAGTAGGCAAATTTTGGAACATTATACCATGTCTTAATTGAATTTTTTTTTTTTTGGCATATTTGTGTTGTTGATCCTGTCATTGTAAACTGGCCTGTCAATCATCTTGTCACAGTTAACTTCCACATATGCTTCCTTCATGTCCTATCGGAAATTTCCAACTTCCCACTTCTGAAGTCGTGATAAATGGTGCGTTCAAGTCCTCCTGGGAAGTTCTTATTTACGAGGTGGGAAATCGTGTTTACGACGGCAGGTGTGTTCAAGTCACTTTCGTCGGACTAAGATGGCGCCATTGTACTTTCTCTTAAATATTTACTCAAAAATACAGCAAGAAAATGAAGAACAAAGACACCAGGTGTGCATTGCGTTTTTGTGTTTTTAATTCATTTATGAAGCTACTGCAAACTTTATCGTTGCATATTATATTGTTATAATATGAAGCCATCATATTCTGTGCAGGCAGTTAGCTTACTTCACTGTAAATAGAAAAGCCTGACAATACTGTTGGGCAATATCCTCCATTTTCATATCGCCCTATCGTCAGCCTGTGAGATCGGCGATACACGATATTATTGTGAGGGGGGCGGGGCTTACTTATTTGATCATTAACTTGCTTATTTACTCATTAATTTGCTATATATGAGAATCTTTCTCTATTTTTCTAGCAAAGGTGGAGTGTTTATAGGCTAAATCAGGTTATTTCCCGGTATAGTGAGGTAAAAAAGATCCTTTGTATCTGACTCAGAGTATTTCAACATGTCAGCGGGAAATTTACGGACACACATTATCCTCTCATGCCGTTACAGATGCTGCATTTTGACTGTATTTCTGCACGAGATGAGAACACGTTTGAATAATTTCTTGGGTCAAGAAAGAGTCAGTTTGCGATATATGTCCTCCTGCCAGTTCTCTCTCTGCCAGGATGCACTCTTCACATATGCGCACTTCAATAAGAACCGCGCTCAAAAAACGCGGGTTAATGTGTTCTAAATGCCGGGAGAAATCAGAGTAAGAGGCAAAAATCTAGCTGAGTCGATCGGTTTATACTTTATTTATTTATTTATTTTTATTTATTTATTTTGAACATGTATAGGAAACAAAATTGAAAAAACTTAATGACAAAAACAAAAACCTAATAACAACAAATACTCATCAAAACAGAAAGCAAAAAAACAATGTTAAAAAGGAAAACAATAAAAGAAAACAATTTAACTTACACATGTCCGAAAAGGAGTAGGAAGAAGCGTGAGCTTTTAATCCTACCCCTTCTCACTACTTCTCAATAATACTCCGGTGGCCGATCATCTTTATCTATTTTTCTCCATACACACCGAGAATACATAAATAACAAACATATTTGCCTATACTGCCCTACAAAGGCAAAAGGCAGTAACTGACCAGAGTGTCAAACTGAGAAAAATGACTTTAAAGTTTTTTGTTTTGTCCACACAAATGTATTATAGGTAGAGCAATGAAAATCTGGTGACTTGTTGCCCAGATGAAGAAATGTGTGTATATAAAAAATCTTGTGCTCAAAGTTGACCTTTGACCCTTATTTGTCAGATACTGTACTCTGCCTTTGTATTATTTACTAAAAAATAAGGAGTCGTGCAAAGGCAAAAGGCAGTAACTGACATATAATCAATATTTGCTTACCACCATTTAGAAGATAATTAACTGATCACCTTCATTAAAGTCTAATGATCATGGCATTTGTTTTAGATGACACACAAATACTTAGACATGTCGTTGTTGCTATCCAGTGCTGGGAGTGCATTCAGTTGGAGTCAATGCGTAAACTAAAAAACTTCAATTTTGTGTGTAGCAAAACCAACAGATAGGTGACACAAGAGTGTACAGTGTGAATAAATACAACAACTATCTCTGATAATTAAAAACAATCATTTATTTGAAAGAGAACGCAAATATATCAATTTATTAATGGATGGTTTGAAATTCATGTATAGAGATAAAAACAACGGTGGGCAACAATCTGCAACAACCTGCATAACTACCTCCTCCATAAACATCACTCCTCCACAAGAAGTGAGAGCCAGAAAGCCCTTCTGTTGGGGGGCATAAGAGGACAAAGTTTTTTTTAAATGTCTTCTTTCTTTGTCTCCTCAATGCCCCGGTCATGTGGCCTCAGGGGAGGGGGCATCTTGAGATTAAACTTAGCCAGGAGGAAGTCCAGTTCAGTGAAGTCACAGTCTCTGTGGCTGTGCTTAAAGAAGAGGCTCCTGGACCCACGCCGTAGCTGAATTTCAGCCATCTGGCTCAACTTCGGTGCCTTCTTCGTCTTTGCAGCGGAATGGCCATCTTTCCATTTCAACACATTTGCATTTTCCATCTCAATCACCTCCATCTTTTTTGAATTTGAGCTTGCCACCACACTGACAAAGTCAAAGACATAGCCTCCAGGACGTTTCCTCATTTCTTGCTCAACACCATGATGCACACTATCGGCACTCATAAAAGTGTGGCCCTTCTCAAAAAATTTCAAGGTGATGTCCTCCCTTGAGTTGGTAGACCCGTTCACAAGGCTGACCAGTGTGGACAGAAGGCACCAATTTTTATTTTGGGCAGAGCAGTTGTCCACCCAAAACACACTGTGGAGAAGGTCTCTCTCCTTCTCAACTGCCACAACATAGGCTGAAGCAATCTCTCCAGCACTGCGACCCGCCACGCCCTCATGCCAGACCACAGAGATGTTGTTTTTTTATTCTTTTTTTTGCCCACAGAGGCAAAGGTCTCGTGAAACGCCACAATTCGTCTGGTGAAGATTGCCGTTTTGACACCAGGCATGCGGGGCAACATTATAACCTTTTGGAGGTCCACACTTCTCACAGATGTGTCCTCTGGCCAGGTCCTCTCAGCATCAGCCTGATATGCTGCTCTGCTTTGCACAGCAGACTCCCTGTGTTGTAGCCATTTCTGGCACTGCAAGCAGTCCATCTGCGCACTTTCTTCGTGAGTGTTTTTATGCTGATCATAAAGGAGGCACTCCTCACACTCCTCTTCACCAAGCTTGGTAAAGCTGATGTTACGCAGTTTTACCGCTTTTCTGTATGTTTCATACGAGCATCTATTGCCCTTTTCAATGAAGTCAGCATACATGAACCTAATTGAAATGTCACTAGGTAGGTAGCGACGATGTGGGGCATGCTCCCGACGATAGTGGCTCACTGTGGGGTTGAATGACTCAATGTGGTCAATGACAGGCTGCAGGTCCAGTTTGTTGGCTGGCACATGACGTCCTCTCTGATCTCTGGGGATCACCTCACTGCCTATCTCACTCCCCATCACTGAAAGCACCAGGCTGTCGTTTGCTGTGTGGAACCCTAATGTGGTCAAAAAGAATGTTTTACAGACTTGCTGTGGGATCTGATTCAAGTCCTTAAGCCTGTACACGAAGGACCAGCTCCGGCGACTCTTTTCTCCATTTACAGGTCTTGCTGTTGGTAGCTGGCTGACGGTATTATACACAAATGCCCGTTGGTTTGTGTAGTCCAGATCCCAGAACATTTGCCAGATTTGCTTTCGGTGCTCCTCGCAAAATCTGTCTGTGCATTTCCTCCTGCATTTCTGGCCACATGGATCTCGCATCGGTGGGGCTCTGCCTGGAGTGCAGGCGGATTCTGATGCGGGCAGCAGGTTGGTGGCCAGAGCGATGGTGGTGTCTGGAGCGGGCAGCAGGTTGGTGGCCAGAGCGATGGTGGTGTCTGGAGCGGGCAGCAGGTTGGTGGCCAGAGCGATGGTGGTGTCTGGAGCGGGCAGCAGGTTGGTGGCCAGAGCGATGGTGGTGTCTGGAGCGGGCAGCAGGTTGGTGGCCAGAGCGATGGTGGTGTCTGGACCGGGCAGCAGGTTGGTGGCCAGAGCGATGGTGGTGTCTGGAGCGGGCAGCAGGTTGGTGGCCAGAGCGATGGTGGTGTCTGGAGCGGGCAGCAGGTTGGTGGCCAGAGCGATGGTGGTGTCTGGAGCGGGCAGGAGGTTGGTGGCCAGAGTGGGGGGAAAGTCCACATGAGTGTTGAAGGTGGTATTAGGTGTGCTGCAGAACAGGTCATCTGAACAGAATGCTGGGAAATTAAAGTCCAGACAACTGTCGAGAATCTGCCACGTTTTTGAAACATCAGGATCGCAGTCACCCTGAAAAGTGTCTGAAATGAGAAAAAATAATTCTTATTAGACATGTACATTAAAAATAGAAAAAATATGAACCTGAGATATGAATAATTATATGTTTGAAGGCCTACCATTGTCCAGAATGATCCTTTTGGTTGTGCTTGGTTGTGCAGGGCCACAAGGAAGATCCACCTGTGGGACTGAAATTAACACAGAAAATCATTAACTAACTGTAACAAGCATTTAAGTCTCCCCAACATTCACGCAATAGATCTAACATTAATACTTCTTACTTCAAGCAGAGAGAACCATCAAACTGTTGCATTTGCATATCAATATTGTAGCAATTATTCTCAGTATATTTTTCTTTATTAGGCTACACCCCTGTAGTTTAGTGGAAGTGTTAAATAATATCAGGAAAGGCTAACCACTGCAATGAGAACCAGTTAGAGTAAACTCCCAATATTACTATGTTTATTATGTTCATTTATAAGTGACCTTTGGAGCCTACATTACTACATCACCCTGTATGTTTTTGGCCAGTCATTTTAGTGAAAGTGCATGTAACTCAAAAGTAATCCATAAGTAATGTAATGCATTACAATTCAAAGGCAGTCACATTGTAATGTAAATAATGAATTGCTAAAGAAAGTAACTAGTAATGCATGCATTGCATTTTGGAAGTAACTTGCCTAATACTGAAGATAATAAAGGTATTTTATGAAGTGCTAGATATCTTGTTGAAACAGCTCTGATGGAACATTATGTCCATCCAACTATCCAACTGGCTATTAGTGCTCAACTTGCTATTAGTGCTCAGTTTAAAAGGATGCATCCATGCTGATATATGGAGGATAGTGAAAATGAAAACATAAGGATAAGATGACACTGGGCAGCCTCATCCAGTATTGTGCAAGAATGGATGTTCTTTTTTGCATAAAATAATCTTGGCAGTTAACTATATAAATATTATCATAAAAGCCTCCTTAAAACATTCAATCTGTCCTGCTGTATCCGAGGTAGCACTGCCTCCCTCTGGTTAATCAAGGGTTAAAGTGCTCGAGATGCACTGATCGGATTTTCTGCGGCATGACAAGAACTCGTCTAGTTGGACTATTTGTTTTTTTGCCCAAACACCAAGGGAATCGACCAAACAAAAAGTTGTATGTGTACGTGGATAATATTTTGCAACAAATGCACTTTATGCTGTTTCACTAACGCTAAATGACGCTAAATTACAGAAGACGCTTTGAAGCTAGCCTAGATAACCTGTGGATAGCTTGGTCTGAATACCAGCAAGGGATACTGACTATGTTCAAAACCTTTGAGGATTGTGGAAACATCGTAGATGACGTGTATTGCCATGGATTTTATGGAGTTACAAGAAAAGGTAGGATATGATTGTTTACTGCCGCCGTGCAGTAATGTGTAGCATGATAGCTAGGCTGGGGCTAACATGTCAACATTGAATAGGCTACATTCCTGCAACGTCTGCACCTCTGGATTGTCGGCACAGAATGGATTGCTGAGTGATTTTTAATTATTTAAGTATTAGATGTCATGCTGTCTTGGTATCTGTTGACCATGTTTTGGTTGGTGTTGGTGTGCTGGCTATTAAGTAGACTAGTTAGCTTCTTCGTCAGTTGCTTGTCCTAGCAATTCTAAATTAACGTTAAGTATATGGCACTTTCATACTTCATCTAATGCATTATTTTATAAGATAATTTGGTAACACTTTATAATACTGTATCTTACTTACTGCATAACTAATAAGGAATTATTGAAGAACTAGTAGGTAATTCTTCATTAACTACTTCTTCACTGCTGTTAACTTCTAAGGAAGATGTGTTAACTAATCAGTATGTAATAGAATTTTATGATTGTGTTAAGTTACAGTTAGTTAATCAATAACTAATGAATTCTGTCATACCTCCTGAAGAACTACTACTAATTATCTACTAATTAAGGTTCAAGAAAAATAACTAAGAAGTAACTAATGAACAGTCATACAAAACTAACCTCAGATTAGTTTTTATATTTTATATACAGTACTGTGTGTCTGTTTTCCTCAGCATAGAATGCCATTGAGTAAATTCATGTATTTTAGGCAACAACTGAGGGGAACTGAAAATATAGGGAACTTATTAGTAATTAATAAAGAATTATTAGATAATTCTTCAGGAATGATTTATAACCTGGAACAGTATTCTAAAGTGAAAATACAGGGAACCCATTAGTAATTAATACATAATTATCAAATAACTATCCAGGAATTAGGCTACTTATAACCTGAAACAGTATTCTAAAGTGAAAATATAGGGAACTTATTAGTAATTTATAAAGAATTACTAGATAATTCTTCAGGAATTACTTCGAGCCTGGAACAGTATTCTAAAGTGAAAAAATAGGGAACCCATTAGTAATAAATAAAGAATTATCAAATAACTATCCAGGAATTAGGATACTTATAACCTGAAACAGTATTCTAAAGTGAAAATATAGGGAACTTATTAGTAATTAATTAAAGAATTATTAGATAATTCTTCAGGAATTACTTATAACCTGAAACAGTATTCTAAAGTGAAAATATAGGAAACCCATTAGTAATTAATAAAGAATTACCACATACTTCTGACTCAAATAAAACTTACTGTAAAAAACACTATTAACGTAATTATCTATAACCTTTGTAAAATACACTACAATGACTCGTTTAAGCTACATGATATCTTCCTTTATTAGGGGCCAAGCACCGAAGGTGCGGAGGCACCTATTGTATCTGTTCCGGTTCTTATTATTATTATTAGGGGCCAAGCACCGAAGGTGCGGAGGCACCTATTGTATCTGTTCCGGTTCTTATTATTATTAGGGGCCAAGCACCGAAGGTGCGGAGGCACCTATTGTATCTGTTCCGGTTCTTATTATTATTAGGGGCCAAGCACCGAAGGTGCGGAGGCACCTATTGTATCTGTTCCGGTTCTTATTATTATTCCTCTTCTTCTTCTTCTTCTTCCGACTGGGCGTCTATGGCAGCCCATAGAACCGTGTCCGGGAAAGTTGTTCCGGTTTGACATTCTGATAGAGGACAGTCCCAACATCAATTGCACCAATTTTTGTGTCTCTAACTCATTGCCTCTAGCGCCACCACCTGTCCAAAGTTTCACTTTTATTATGCTAATAACTTTTGAACCGTTTGGCCTATTGTAAGGTCCGGCTTGATTGGTCCAAATGCGGCATCCAATCAGCGGAAGAAGGTTACTCTGCGTATTTCTTGCCTTTCCTTTCACGCAACACAACAAGATTAAATACAATATATTTTCTCATATGTATTGACTCGTTAATTCATCTGACTCCATAAAATGAATAGGTTTTTAATGATATCCGTGCATCATTAAACGTTAGCGAATGTTTGATTATTCTTTTCAACACTGATTTTAGTTTATTCGCAATCAGGAAACTATATCGCTCAGCAGTCCTTCTCCGAAGGCCGCACGACACACTCCCGTCAGTTCCAATAACCAAATCAGAGGTAATTTGACTAAATATCTAGGATCTGCCGTATTCACACGTACAATCAAAGATATATATATACAAGTCCCCTTGAACGCCTCCTCTAGAAATTAAATTAATGTGTTACTTTAGTAGGGACGATTGACCACCATGAAAGGAAACAGTTCATCAACTCAACTTCTCTTAAGATGGCTTCAGGTCAAGCCCGTGGTCTGTAAACCACGCACGTTTATCCAAAGTAATCACTAACTTAAAACAGTGGATATGGACACACCCAAACCTAGGTTGATTAAAACAGCGTTTGCTGATTCTAGTCGGAAATAACTTGCCCCCTCGTTCAAGTACACGTGAAATGGTATCGGAATATTAGCCGTCGCTAAACTGACGCGAAAGATGTGGAAATATACGAATCCAATAATCTAGGGAATAAACAGTCTTTCAGAGTCACTCGGAATAAAATCAAACGTTTACAATTTATTGATCAGGTAATGAAGCAATAATTCAAAATGCAATTCAAAAAGATAAAATCGTCAGGTAAAACATTTCATCACAATGATTCCGAAATCACAGAATTTGTAGTAATTATTACCTGTCAATAGAGTTACACACAGCGATTGTGCGGGCAGTCAACCTACAGACTCCCTGAACTTTTCTGCCCTTTTTCCTTATATACCCAGATAATTCAATTGTTACCAAATGGTGATGTCTGTCATTATAATTAGATTTTGGTTGTCTATTCAGGGGCTCACACTGAGGTCTGCCTGATTTTACAGGAGGTAGTTTGAATGAGGCTATTATGGAACACATCACTTTTCTCACATTTCATAACTTCTTTTAGCTTTTCATCATAGTTGGGAGAATGAGACCATGTCACCAGGCGCATTGTGACACATTGAAAGACACCAAACATGAGTAGTTACATTTTCGTACACACATAACATTGCATAAGGTTTCAGTGTATTTCAAGTGAGGAGGAGGGGGATGTGGGGGAGATAGTGTGGCTGAAGTGTGAACTGCACTGTGTGCTGCGTCTCCAAAGTTCCTGTTACATATGCAAGAGGGAGTTACATATTCAAGAGATAGTTCAAGTGTTAATTCCCAGGAGGGCCTTTTGTCACATTGAGGGGTCGATCAGACATACCGGCACCAGCCTTACAGCTCCCTCCTTTGGCACCGTGGGCCACTCACGGGGTTTCCTGCGGTGTCACTTCAGTCTTTGTAAGGTGGGCAGCTTCAAGGGGCTGAGAGTTAAGATGGTGTTGGTAGATGCTTTTACTGATCTGATGAGGTGTCGGAAGTAGCAACATTGGAATAGCGTGAAGGAGAAGATGAGCGCGCTTCCAACCGCACAACCTCGAAGTACCCAGTCCCACCAGGTGTATGCAGTCTGTGCCGATCGAGTAGATGAGCTAGACAGGATCTGTGCAGTCTTTCGCGCCAAGTTCGTCTCCACTTGCGCTTGAGAGAGGTGGTACTCTGTTTGGAGGACGATGTTCTGTACCAAGTCCATCGTGTCGACCAAAGCTTGTGTTCCGTGTTCATAAAAGGTGTCGTCCCACCATGGAGAGACCTCTGCGTCCCTTGGCATCCTTCCGAGGATGTCAATCTGGCCCATAGAAAAGTCCTCTGTCACTTCCAAGCAAAAGGAGTGATTAGCAGGACAGGTCAGTCCTCCATATGTGAACGAATTCATCTCACTGATGATGCACCACTGTGTATGAGACACCTGAACAGCATTTGAATGGCCATGCAACGATTCAACATTTATGAGTTTGCTATCATTGGAGGAGAAAGGCTGTAATGTGTTACATGTACAGACAACATAATTGTGAGTTTCATGACAACAAGTGCGACTGGTAAACAAGGTCTCAGTACCCTTCAAAGTCATATATCCCGTGAGGTGATCCCATTTAATTACCTGATCTTTAACTACCATGCCAATAGAGCGAATAGTAGTGGAATTTGGATAAACTTGAAAGGAAAAGTGGCAAAAAATCCAATGCAACCAATACATTCGTTTCCAGTATACATCATAATTGTGGATAACAGTTCTGAATATTTGACATTTTTCATTTTTTCTGAAGAGAACCATCTATGCAAATCTAAAACTTCAATTAAATCATTTAAAACATGTCTAGGGGTCTGGTGAAGGCGAAGATCTAAAATTTCTTGTCTTGTGGCAGTGAATAAATCTTGTGCATATGATCTACAGGCTAAGTCGCGTTCGATGGTACGGGTCTGATTGAACAGTGTATGGCTGATCGTTAGAAGCGCCTGCGCCTCAGAACGAACCGCTTTGATAATGTTATCATTGCTATTGGTGAGGTGTTGGAAACCAGTGGCCATCTGGTCTGTCAACCATGTGGAGAATTGGGATTGTTTCGTTATTTTGTAGGTGTTGGCTGCTGAATTAATTGATCCAAACAGGCCGGCTATACTGCTGAGCAGGTCTCGTTTTGAGCGAGCAGGTGGAATTTGGACGGCAAGTCTGTCTTTGTAATCAGAAATTAAATCATCGATTCGTGACTGTAGCCATGCATATGATTCATCATTAATATTACAATGTTTTGTATAGGCAGAAAGTATGTTGGAAATGTTGTAAGTTACGTGTGTCATTACCAAATTACGTCATGTAATAAGGTTTTGTTAATGTTTCCTCTAATCAGTCCGCCAGGAGGAATTGGGTGTAATCCCGGACAAATTTTGGGTTTAGTGTACCCGCAGGTGGTCAAATTAAAACAATACATAACAGTCCAAGAACAGTTGTGTGGATTGGTGAATTTGTCTATGCTATGTGTACATTCTCCTACACAATACGTTCCTTCTTTTCGGTTGGTCCACACAAAAGTTTTTGGCTTCGGCTCGTTAGGTGTGTATGATGTGAGATCGTACACTAACTCTTTGAATCTTATATGTGTGTCATTATGTGTTTCTGTATGTGTGCACCTATATGTTGCAGGTTCCAAATGTTTAACATAATAGCATAATCTTGGGTCTGTGCCATTATTCTTGTTTTCGTGTAGAGTGTACATGCTGCCTATTGTGTCACCTGGATCTATTTTAAGCTGATACCAGGCAGTGAGGTTGTGCATGAATTTTGGTGCTCTAGTGTATCCTGAAATGTTTCCGGTAGGTGGGTGGGTGCTACCTGTACTACAGCAGATTTTTGGTGTGCAATTTGGATCCGGTACTATACCGGGAGGCCATGTAGCTGTCTCTTTGGGTGCGACTGTGATTTTTGGTGTGAAAGGCCCCTTGGAATATTTCCACACCCACCTCCCACATTTCAGGTTGTGTGCGAGTGAAACCCTTTGGCCCAGTCTGATGCACGTGGGCCCGGACACTTTCCTTTCATCCGGCCTCCATGGGATCGCTGCAGTCGACCTGGAAGGGCAAGAAGAAAAGTTAGTGACAGTTATTCACTGGTCCTGTGTACCTTTAAATGACTTGCACTGAGACATGTGATACCATCGCAGTTTCCCTTTTATGGTTGTAGCCACACAGCTGTTGCATACAGCCTTAATTTCATACGGGCCATGCCATCTGGGTGTGAACGCACCTTGCTTCACGAAAACACGTATCATTACCATGTCTCCCTCTGAGAACTTCACCTCAGAGTTTGGGTTGAATTGTGCATCATTTGTTAGGTCTGATTGCTGCTGTTTCAGAGCAGCGTGTGCATGTAGCGCTTCCAGCCTCTCTCGTAGTTGCTTTAACACAGATTGTTGAGTTGCAATCACGAGAGGCCCCAGGTCTGCTGGGGTAATTTCTGGGTCAATGGGCAGTTTCATGACTCTTCCAGTCATGAGTTCGAATGGACTGATACCTGTGGCTTTAGAAGGGGTTGCCCGCAGTATAGTTAGGACTGTGGGTAGGGCATCGATCCATTGGTTTTTGTGTTGTGCAACCTGTTTTGAGATGCTTTCTTTTATGGTGCGGTTCACACGTTCCACCATACCAGAGCTCTGCGGTCTGTATGGAACGTGGAATTTTTGTTTGATGTTCAGCATCTGGCATATGTTTTTCATCACCTGACCTGTGAAGTGTGTGCCCTGGTCAGATTCAATTTGGATTGGTGCTCCCCAGAGTGGGAGAATTTGGTTCGCTACCACACGTGCCACTGTGTTTGCACTGTTATTGCGAGTAGGAATTGCTTCAACCCATTTGGAAAATTTGTCAATTATTACAAGGCAATAACGATACCCCCCTTTGGCACTGGGTAGTGGACCTATAAAATCCAACTGGAGTGACTCCCAAGGTCCTTTTGGCGGCTCTGGTCTACACAGCTTTGTACGGCCAGGCTTACCTTGGTTGATGGTGGCACATACGATGCATGTGTCACACCACCTTTGAATGTCTGATGCCATCTGTGGCCACCAGAAGTTCTTTTGTATCAGCTGTTGTGTTTTGGGAGCTGATACGTGCGCATAATCATGGTACAACTTTATCACTGGTTTCTGGAGGGCTTCTGGAACGATGTATTTATCGTCTCTTAAAATCATGCCTTCAGTGACCTTGACTAGTTGGTCCTGCTGCAGGTGCGGTGTCAGCTCTCCATCAGAACTCCATAGTTCTTGTTGGTACTGTTTCAAGTCAATAGGAGCAGTCTGAACCGCACTCACACCAGGAACAATCAATCTGTCAGGCTGCCATGCATCTCCCTTTTGTGCTGCTAATTTTGCTAATTGATCTGCGATGTTGTTGTTTTTCTCGTGCTCATCGGGATTCTTGTTAATGTGCGCGCGCACTTTGACAACGGAGAGTGAAGAATCGCGTGTTTTATTCTCCTGCCAAATCAAAGTTATGATGTTAAAATGTTTTATTGGCGTTCCGGGAGACGTGAGGAATTTTCTCAACTGCCACTGGGCCATAAAATCATGGACAGCACCAAAAGCGTATCGACTATCGGTGTATACACACAGCGGTTCGTGATGTGATCTGATCGCTTCGAGTAATGCAATGAGTTCAGCTTCTTGCGCAGATGTGTTTTCGGATAGTTTGATTAGCAATTGGTTATTGTCTGAATTGGAAGAGTGAGGAGCCCACACCGCACAAACTGTGTGGAATTTGCCATCATGCCAGTATCGGGAACCATCAATGTACACCTGTGTCTGATTTGGAAGTTCCTGGTCATGAACCGGGCTCTGTGCTTCCTGTTTTGGTTGGCATGTGTGTGGGTGGCCCTCTACATCTCCCAATAAGTGAGGCAATATTCTGTCGTTAACTGTCGTGATGTCACGTGTCTGTATGTCTGCTAGCCATCTTGCTAACCTTTGCGATGACACACCTTTTATTCGACCCTGCAGCAACATTTGTACTGGCGTGTGCACTGTATGCACAACAATAGGTTGAAAACCTACAATCGGTTCAGTTGCTGTCAACATCCAGTGAACCGCCAGCACGTGCTGAGTGCATGGGTCAAATCCCTGTTCGACCGTGGACTTTTTTCGGCTGTAATAGGCGATCGGACGCAATTTTTCCCCATGATCCTGAGCTAAAACGCCACTTAGAGTGTTTTCATTTGCGTCCACCTGTAAGTGGAAGGCTCTTTTAGGGTTGGGCAGGCCGAGTGCGGGGGCACAACACAAGTTTTCTTTTAGATTTGTGAAGGCTTTTTCGTGTTCCTCTGACCATTCGAGGACGTCAGACGGCTTTGATTTTCCTTTTAAGAGGGAATATAATGGCGTGACGACGTTTGCAAAATCTGGAATGAAGTCTCTTAAGTAGTTAGCTGTTCCCAGCACTTTCTGTAGGGAGTTTAGCGTGTGTGGTCGGGGAAGTTCAGCAATGCATTTCCGCCTATCATCTGTTAGAGCTCGGTGGCTTTGCGTAATCGTGTAACCCAGGTACTGGACCTTGTTTTGTGCGATTTGCGCTTTTTCTTTGTTTAATTTGAAACCAGCTTTACCGAGTGTTAACAGTACTTCGTCGACGAGTATCAAATGATCATCAAATGATCCCTCGGTCGCGATAAGTATATCGTCAACATAATGGATCACGTTTCCGGTCCCTGTCAGTGGATTGAGCGTGTCTTCTAATGCTCTGTGAAAAATCGCAGGACTGTTATGGAGGCCTTGTGGCATTCGCTCCCAAGTGTACTGGATTTGATTCACAGTGAAGGCCAATTTCCACTGATCAGCGCGTTTGATTGGGATTGACCAGAAACCGTTCTTTACGTCGAGCACTGTGAACCAGGACGCTTGTGTTGAAATCTGTGATAATAACGTCGATGGATTTGCCACTATAGGTGTCGCCTTGGGCAAAACTTTGTTGAGACGCTGATAATCAATACAAAGGCGCCATTTACCATTCGATTTTGGTACTGGTAAACACGGAGAGTTAGTGGTCGAGTTACATCGACGAACTATTCCTCTAATTTCAAGTTGCTGTACAATTTCATGAACAGCTGACTCGGCCTCTGGTTTGATGCGGTATTGTTTTTGTGGGGGAGGGGGCTCCCCCTCAATGCACACAACAAAGTCAATGAGGCCGCAGTCATGTTCATGCGTGGCCCAAATGTGATCGTGTTTGTTTGCCATCTGTTGAATGGGATCTGGGGTGGAAATGGACATAATGCTCATTGTGTTTTTTGGTAAACACATTTTTACTGTTCTGTCTGTTTTCAATTCAATTTGCTTTTCAAAGCAGTGAATTACAAAGCCATACGTTCGCATAATGTCCATTCCCAGTACAGTCCCTTCACTGTTATTAGGTAAATACCAGAGTGATTCTTTCAATACAGTCACGCCTAAATCGAGTTCAATTGGCTGAGTTTTTGTCGCAATCATTAACGTGTCGCCGATGCCTTTTATCTGAATAGTTTCGTTGGTTAAAGGAAATGGAATGTCTGTACAGGAGCAAGATGCGCCAGAATCAATAAGTACGTCCGCTAACCAGCCTCCTAAATTAGCTCTTATTTTAATTCGGTTTCCACTCTTAATTATGCTCCCTACGGCGATGGAGGCCACGTGTCCCTATTGTTGTTGGTATTTTTCAGTCGTTCCGCTCATGTTGTGGGCGCCATTTTGACTTTTTTGTTTTTGAAACTCGGTGATGAAATCAGCGAATTGTTTGTACAGGTTAGAGTCGTGGTTAGAGGGCGGTTTTTGGCAATGATTTCCCTGTTCTTTCTCTAACTCTTTATTTCTTCTCACGCAATCTCTCATGAAATGGCCATGCCTTTTGCAATAGTGGCATTGCGGTTTGCTTGGAGATCTTTGGTGAAATTTGTCTGAGCCGTTCCCTTCTGTGAGCCATTGTGCGGACGCAACGCTACGGGGTTTTGATTTCCATCTGTTTTCTATTCTTGATCCCCAGTCTACTATTGCTCTGAACGTGTTTTCGGCCGGATCGACACCATTTGATAAAGCCTTTTGAACCGGGAGGCCTGCATTGTTCTTCACAATTTGTAATAACGCGTCATGGTTGCGGTCTACATCCTCTAGGCCCGAGTGTTCTCTGTATGTCACCCATAATCGTTCAGCATACGTTTCAAATGACTCATTGTTCGCTTGTTTGATTTCTAATATTTTGCTCCAATCTGCATGTGTCGGTCCCCTCATGTCTAATAATGCCTGTTTTAGACGCTCGTAGATAGCATCGTCCGTTTCGTTATCTCTTCGGTTCATTATATTGCCGGACTTCATGTCTTCTGTTAGTTTCGGCCTGAGTTCCTCAGTGATAGTGAGGAGAGCTATTTGCCATACATCTCTAAATTCTAAATTGTACACCGTGGCCTGCAACATCAATGCTTCCCAGTAGGGTTGAAACGGCCCCTTTCTCGGCATAATTCCTACGATTTGTTTATGTCTAGAACATTCTTCGCATGTTAACGGGCGGCTGATTGTTGTTATTTCATCATCCGCGTTCGTCATGGTTTTAAGCACAGCGACTTTAACGGTTCTCTTTGGCAAATCATTCGATTGTTTTCGAGTCTTTACTGGGCTTCGCAGGTTTGGCTCTTCAGGCCCTTGGCTCACAAAAGCTCGTTTACGAGTTTCTCTCTGCGGCCTGTATAACGCTGCGTCATCATCATCACTATCATTTTTAGCGTCTAGCTCGGAGGTTTCATCCAGTGCTGCTTGTTTAACTGCAGCTACTGGAAAACCTGATTTATCGCAGCACTCTTCGAGAGCAGATATGTAACTACTGCCGGTTTGAAGTTTTCTTTGAAAGTGATCAATTTTTGTGGCCATTTCTTCGCGCTGTCTAGCCCACCCTTGCTGTTCGTACGCGAACGCTTCGACTTGTTTTCTCAGCTTTATTAATTCGTCAGACCGCAATCTTTCGATTTCTTTGATATTTGCTATTGTTCGTTCGTTCTCGGCTATGGTCTCGAGGTCGTTACGACGAAGCAAATAAACAATTGCAGCGGGAATCTTTTTGTATTTTGCTTTTGATTTTAGCTTCGCACCCTCAGCAGAATACCAGGATATTATTTCGTTATTGCTCCAGCTTAATTGTAATCCCTTGTCGCTTAACCGAACAAGGAGTTTTTGCAATTGCACACCTAGAATCTCCATTATCTCCGTATCTACGCTGTTGTGCTTTCCCTGAAAAGACATGTTTCCCGTCTAATTCTTCTTCCCACCGGATTTTCGGTTCCGGTCTAACAAAGGGTATACCGACCCGTGCTAAAAATGTGTCTATATGTGATGTGCAAACAGTTTTTCCCTCAACACTTAAAAGTAAAAGGATCAACTTACCACAACAGCTGGAGATAGGTGAGAAGGAGTTCAAACCTCATGTCCCGGGCAAGCAGGGTTCAAGTTGAATGTCGCGCTGGGAAGGCGTTTCTCGTCTCTGGTTACGAGATCACGGAGGCGTGTCACCACTGTAAGGTCCGGCTCGATTGGTCCAAATGCGGCATCCAATCAGCGGAAGAAGGTTACTCTGCGTATTTCTTGCCTTTCCTTTCACGCAACACAACAAGATTAAATACAATATATTTTCTCATATGTATTAACTCGTTAATTCATCTGACTCCATAAAATGAATAGGTTTTTAATGATATCCGTGCATCATTAAACGTTAGCGAATGTTTGATTATTCTTTTCAACACTGATTTTAGTTTATTCGCAATCAGGAAACTATATCGCTCAGCAGTCCTTCTCCGAAGGCCGCACGACACACTCCCGTCAGTTCCAATAACCAAATCAGAGGTAATTTGACTAAATATCTAGGATCTGCCGTATTCACACGTACAATCAAAGATATATATACAAGTCCCCTTGAACGCCTCCTCTAGAAATTAAATTAATGTGTTACTTTAGTAGGGACGATTGACCACCATGAAAGGAAACAGTTCATCAACTCAACTTCTCTTAAGATGGCTTCAGGTCAAGCCCGTGGTCTGTAAACCACGCACGTTTATCCAAAGTAATCACTAACTTAAAACAGTGGATATGGACACACCCAAACCTAGGTTGATTAAAACAGCGTTTGCTGATTCTAGTCGGAAATAACTTGCCCCCTCGTTCAAGTACACGTGAAATGGTATCGGAATATTAGCCGTCGCTAAACTGACGCGAAAGATGTGGAAATATACGAATCCAATAATCTAGGGAATAAACAGTCTTTCAGAGTCACTCGGAATAAAATCAAACGTTTACAATTTATTGATCAGGTAATGAAGCAATAATTCAAAATGCAATTCAAAAAGATAAAATTGTCAGGTAAAACATTTCATCACAATGATTCCGAAATCACAGAATTTGTAGTAATTATTACCTGTCAATAGAGTTACACACAGCGATTGTGCGGGCAGTCAACCTACAAACTCCCTGAACTTTTCTGCCCTTTTTCCTTATATACCCAGATCATTCAATTGTTACCAAATGGTGATGTCTGTCATTATAATTAGATTTTGGTTGTCTATTCAGGGGCTCACACTGTGAGGTCTGCCTGATTTTACAGGAGGTAGTTTGAATGAGGCTATTATGGAACACATCACTTTTCTCACATTTCATAACTTCTTTTAGCTTTTCATCATAGTTGGGAGAATGAGACCATGTCACCAGGCGCATTGTGACACATTGAAAGACACCAAACATGAGTAGTTACATTTTCGTACACACATAACATTGCATAAGGTTTCAGTGTATTTCAAGTGAGGAGGAGGGGGATGTGGGGGAGATAGTGTGGCTGAAGTGTGAACTGCACTGTGTGCTGCGTCTCCAAAGTTCCTGTTACATATGCAAGAGGGAGTTACATATTCAAGAGATAGTTCAAGTGTTAATTCCCAGGAGGGCCTTTTGTCACATTGAGGGGTCGATCAGACATACCGGCACCAGCCTTACACCTATCAACAAAATTCTTTTTTTCCTCTGATTCCTGGGCTCATGACGATTCGATCGCACCCTATGACGTCATTTTCCGTCATAAAAATATGGCCGCCATTTTGAATTGTCCAAAAAACCTACTTTTGCGAACTCGTCCTAGACGGTTTGTCCGATTCTCACCAAAATTGCACCAGATCATCTCCAGGCATTGGCGACAAAAAGTTATGGAATTCAAGTCGATTCGTCAAACCGCTTTCGATAAACGCGCAAACAAATTTTACGTAGCGCTTGCGAAAACAGACGTAAGGCTGTATCTCCGCAACGCTTAATTGTATTCAGACCAAACTTGGTACATGTAATCACAAGCATGACCTGAGGCTACATGCTGCGTTTCGGCGCAGCGCCACCTACTGGTCCGGAGATATGAAAAACGGCTATTTTCGCTCATAACTTCTGAACGGTTTGTCCAAAAATCATAAAAGTGGTCTCTTTAGATTCAGGGCGTCATGCCGAGTCGACTGATATCCAATTTTCCCAGATCGGCCATTTTGGCTGTCGGCCATTTTGAATTATGTGCTAAAATGCTGTATTTTTTGAACGCATGAACGAATTGTTACGAAACTCGGTATGGGTCATCAGTACGATGCCCTGAAGGAGCCTGAGAAGTTTCGAAACAGCGCCACCTAGTGGTAAAATATTTTTTTCAAATGCTTATAACTCTGGCTGTGGTTGACTTATTTTCACGGGAGTCATCTCGTTGAGGTCCTGAATCGTTGCCGAGTCCAGAGATACCAAATATGCTAGGTTTCGACTTACGGTTTGTGTAGCGTTGTGATTTAGCGCTTAAAAACATTTGCCGATATCTTCGAAACCGTTAGTCCGATCGAGACGAAACCACCGTCAGAAAATTGGAAACATAGGTCGATAGCTATACGCCAATGCCCAAATGCCAAAATATTGATGGTAAGGGGTCGTAAAATTCAATCAAAGTCACATAGCGGTCATTTTTTACGTGTTTTTTCACATAAATGTCTATAACTCTGAAGTTAATCGAGATATCTTCACCAAAATTGACACACAGATGTAGGGGCTCACTCTGAGGACACATGAAAAAAATTGTGGGATTTTGCCTCTTGGTGGCGCTATAATAGAACAAAACATGAAAATCCCATTGATTTCAATGCAGTTTTGTGATGTGAAATGCTATACTTAATGAACACATTGCTGTAACATTACGAAACTCAGAATTTGTCACCAGCACCTTGCCTTGAAGGTACTCAAAAGATTTGAAGACAGCGCCACCTGTTGGTCAAAAGTTAAAATTACATTTCCAAAAATGCTAATAACTTTTTTAAAATGTGCTTATTGTAATGACACTGGTCTTAATAGATTCCTTGGGTCATGCCGAGAACATAGATACCAAGTTTGACGTATTTGGACGAACTTCCTGTCCGCCATCTTTATTTACTTTCAAAACCTTCTTTTTCGAACTTCTCCTAGACCATTCGTCCGATTTTCACCAAAATCGAATCGTGTCATCTCCATACCGTGCCGACTAAAAGTTATGGATTTCGTGACGATAGACGAAACCGTTTTCGTATACCGCAGCAGCAAAGTTGAGGCATGCTGCCAAAATGACTATTAAGTCTTTATCTCTGCAATGCCTTGACATTTTGACACCAAACTTTGTATGTGTCATTGTCACCTCAATCTGACCACATCACATAAATTTCGTAATTGCGCCACCTATTTGTCGAAAGTGATAAACCATTAAATCATCTTAAAAGTTACTGTACATATGATTTTTTTGCCATTTATCCAAAGTTCTCTTAAAATGTCTTTAATTGCTCATTGCTGCAGTTGGTCTGCCACTCCCACCCATGATGGCATCTGTTGCCGCTTCTTGCGCTTGGCCCCGGTCATGGCTGCTTGCAGCTATATTTATTAGGGGCCAAGCACCGAAGGTGCGGAGGCACCTATTGTATCTGTTCCGGTTCTTATTATTAGGGGCCAAGCACCGAAGGTGCGGAGGCACCTATTGTATCTGTTCCGGTTCTTATTATTAGGGGCCAAGCACCGAAGGTGCGGAGGCACCTATTGTATCTGTTCCGGTTCTTATTATTATTATTATTATTATTATTCTTCTTCTTCTTCTTCCGACTGGGCGTCTATGGCAGCCCCTAGAACCGTGTCCGGGAAAGTTGTTCCGGTTTGACATTCTGATAGAGGACAGTCCCAACAGTAATTGCACCAATTTTGGTGTCTCTAACTCATTGCCTCTAGCGCCACCACCTGTTCAAAGTTTCAAAATCATTATGCTAATAACTTTTGAACCGTAAGGCCTATCAACAAAATTCTTTTTTCCTCTGATTCCTGAGCTCATGACGATTCGATTGCACCCTATGACGTCATTTTCCGTCATGCAAATTTTCCCGCCATTTTGAATTTTCAGAAAAACCTACTTTTTCGAACTCCTCCTAGGCCGATGCTCAGATTTTCACCAAAATTGCACCAGATCATCTTCAGGCAGTGGGGACAAAAAGTTATGGAATTCAAGTCGATTCGCTCAACAGTTTTCGATAAATGCACAAACTAATTTTACGTAGCGCTTGTGAAAACAGACGTAAGGCTGTATCTCCGCAACGCTTTATCAAATTCAGACCAAACTTGGTACATGTCATCACAAGCATGACCTGAGACTACATGCTGCGTTTCGGCGCAGCGCCACCTACTGGTCCGGAGATATGAAAAATGGCTATTTTTGCTTATAACTTCTGATTGGTTTGTCCAAAAATCATAAATGTGGTCTCGTTAGATTCAGGGAGTCATGCCGAGTCGACTGATATCCAATATTCCCAGATCAGCCATTTTGGCTGTCGGCCATTTTGAATTATGTGCAAAAATGCTGTATTTTCTGAACGCATGAACGAATTGTTACGAAACTCGGTATGGTTCATCAGTACAATGCCCTGAAGGAGCCTGAGAAGTTTCGAAACAGCGCCACCTAGTGGTCAAAAGTTACAATTAAATTTCCAAAAATGCTAATAACTTTTGAAAAAATATGCCTATTGTAATGACACTGGTCTTAATAGATTCCTTGGGTCATGCTGATAACATAGATACCAAGTTTGACGTATTTGGATGAACTTCCTGTCCGCCATTTTTATTTACTTTCAAAACCTACTTTTGCGCACTTGTCCTAGACGGTTCGTCCGATTTTCACCCAAATCGAATCATATCATCTCCAGACCATGCTGACTAAAAGTTATGGATTTCGTGACGATAGACAAAACCGTTTTCGTGTAGCGCAGCAGCAAATTTGAGGCATGCTGCCGAAATGACTATTAAGTCTTTATCTCTGCAATGCCTTGACATTTTGACACCAAACTTTGTATGTGTCATTGTCACCTCACTCTGACCACATCACATCGATTTCATAATTGCGCCACCTATTGGTCGAAAGTGATAATCCATTAAATCATCTTAAAAGTTACTGTATTTATGATTTTTTAGCCATTTGCCCAAAATTCTCTTAAAATGTCTTTAATTGCTCCTTGCTGCAGTTGGTCTGCCACTCCCACCCATGTTGGCATCTGTTGCCGCTTCTTGCGCTTGGCCCCGGTAATGGCTGCTTGCAGCTATATTACCAATTGTATCTGTTCCGGTTCTTATAATCTTCTTCTTCCGACTGGGTGTCTATGGCAGCCCATAGAACCGTGTCCGGGAAAGTTGTTCCGGTTTGACATTCTGATAGAGGACAGTCCCAACAGTAATTGCACCAATTTTGGTGTCTCTAACTCATTGCCTCTAGCGCCACCACCTGTCCAAAGTTTCAAAATCATTATGCTAATAACTTTTGAACCGTAAGGCCTATCATCAAAATTCTTTTTTCCTCTGATTCCTGAGCTCATGACGATTCGATTGCACCCTATGACGTCATTTTCCGTCATGCAAATTTTTCCGCCATTTTGAATTTTCAGAAAAACCTACTTTTTCGAACTCCTCCTAGGCCGATGCTCAGATTTTCACCAAAATTGCACCAGATCATCTTCAGGCAGTGGGGACAAAAAGTTATGGAATTCAAGTCGATTCGCTCAACAGTTTTCGATAAACGCACAAACTAATTTTACGTAGCGCTTGTGAAAACAGACGTAAGGCTGTATCTCCGCAACGCTTAATCATATTCAGACCAAACTTGGTACCTGTCATCACAAGCATGACCTGAGGCTACATGCTGCGTTTCGGCGCAGCGCCACCTACTGGTCCGGAGATATGAAAAATTGCTATTTTGGCTTATAACTTCTGAACGGTTTGTCCAAAAATCATAAAAGTGGTCTCGTTAGATTCAGGGAGTTATGCAGAGTCAACTGATATCCAATTTTCCCAGATCGGCCATTTTGGCTGTCGGCCATTTTGAATTATGTGCTAAAATGCTGTATTTTTTGAACGCATGAACGAATTGTTACGAAACTCGGTATGGTTCATCAGTACGATACCCTGAAGGAGCCTGAGAAGTTTCGAAACAGCGCCACCTAGTGGTCAAAAGTTATAATAAAATTTGCAAATATGCTAATAACTTTTGAATACATATGCATATTGTAATGCCACTGGTCTTATTAGATTCCTTGGGTCATGCCGAGAACATAGATACCAAGTTTGACATATTTGGAAGAACTTCCTGTCCGCCATCTTTATTTACTTTCAAAACCTTCTTTTTCGAACTCCTCCTAGACCATTGGTCCGATTTTCACCAAAATCGAATCGTATCATCTCCAGACCATGCCGACTAAAAGTTATGGATTTCGTGACGATAGACAAAACCGTTTTCGTGTACCACAGCAGCAAAGTTGAGGCATGCTGCCAAAATGACTATTAAGTCTTTATCTCTGCAATGCCTTGACATTTTGACACCAAACTTTGTATGTGTCATTGTCACCTCACTCTGACCACATCACATCGATTTTGTAACTGCGCCACCTATTGGTCGAAAGTCATAATCCATTAAATCATCTTAAAAGTTACTGTATATATGATTTTTTTAGCCATTTGCCCAAAATTCTCTTAATGTCTTTAATTGCTCCTTGCTGCAGTTGGTCTGCCACTCCCACCCATGTTGGCATCTGTTGCCGCTTCTTGCGCTTGGCCCCGGTAATGGCTGCTTGCAGCTATATTTATTATTATTATTATTATTCTTCTTCTTCTTCTTCCGACTGGGCGTCTATGGCAGCCCCTAGAACCGTGTCCGGGAAAGTTGTTCCGGTTTGACATTCTGATAGAGGACAGTCCCAACAGTAATTGCACCAATTTTGGTGTCTCTAACTCATTGCCTCTAGCGCCACCACCTGTTCAAAGTTCCAAAATCATTATGCTAATAACTTTTGAACCGTAAGGCCTATCAACAAAATTCTTTTTTCCTCTGATTCCTGAGCTCATGACGATTCGATTGCACCCTATGACGTCATTTTCCGTCATGCAAATTTTCCCGCCATTTTGAATTTTCAGAAAAACCTACTTTTTCGAACTCCTCCTAGGCCGATGCTCAGATTTTCACCAAAATTGCACCAGATCATCTTCAGGCAGTGGGGACAAAAAGTTATGGAATTCAAGTCGATTCGCTCAACAGTTTTCGATAAACGCACAAACTAATTTTACGTAGCGCTTGTGAAAACAGACGTAAGGCTGTATCTCCGCAACGCTTTATCAAATTCAGACCAAACTTGGTACATGTCATCACAAGCATGACCTGAGACTACATGCTGCGTTTCGGCGCAGCGCCACCTACTGGTCCGGAGATATGAAAAATGGCTATTTTTGCTTATAACTTCTGATTGGTTTGTCCAAAAATCATAAATGTGGTCTCGTTAGATTCAGGGAGTCATGCCGAGTCGACTGATATCCAATATTCCCAGATCAGCCATTTTGGCTGTCGGCCATTTTGAATTATGTGCAAAAATGCTGTATTTTCTGAACGCATGAACGAATTGTTACGAAACTCGGTATGGTTCATCAGTACGATGCCCTGAAGGAGCCTGAGAAGTTTCGAAACAGCGCCACCTAGTGGTCAAAAGTTACAATTAAATTTCCAAAAATGCTAATAACTTTTGAAAAAATATGCCTTTTGTAATGACACTGGTCTTAATAGATTCCTTGGGTCATGCCGATAACATAGATACCAAGTTTGACGTATTTGGATGAACTTCCTGTCCGCCATTTTTATTTACTTTCAAAACCTACTTTTGCGAACTTGTCCTAGACGGTTCGTCCGATTTTCACCCAAATCGAATCATATCATCTCCAGACCATGCTGACTAAAAGTTATGGATTTCGTGACGATAGACAAAACCGTTTTCGTGTAGCGCAGCAGCAAATTTGAGGCATGCTGCCGAAATGACTATTAAGTCTTTATCTCTGCAATGCCTTGACATTTTGACACCAAACTTTGTATGTGTCATTGTCACCTCACTCTGACCACATCACATCGATTTCGTAATTGCGCCACCTATTGGTCGAAAGTGATAATCCATTAAATCATCTTAAAAGTTACTGTATTTATGATTTTTTAGCCATTTGCCCAAAATTCTCTTAAAATGTCTTTAATTGCTCCTTGCTGCAGTTGGTCTGCCACTCCCACCCATGTTGGCATCTGTTGCCGCTTCTTGCGCTTGGCCCCGGTAATGGCTGCTTGCAGCTATATTTATTATTATTATTATTATTATTCTTCTTCTTCTTCTTCCGACTGGGCGTCTATGGCAGCCCCTAGAACCGTGTCCGGGAAAGTTGTTCCGGTTTGACATTCTGATAGAGGACAGTCCCAACAGTAATTGCACCAATGTTGGTGTCTCTAACTCATTGCCTCTAGCGCCACCACCTGTTCAAAGTTTCAAAATCATTATGCTAATAACTTTTGAACCGTAAGGCCTATCAACAAAATTCTTTTTTCCTCTGATTCCTGAGCTCATGACGATTCGATTGCACCCTATGACGTCATTTTCCGTCATGCAAATTTTCCCGCCATTTTGAATTTTCAGAAAAACCTACTTTTTCTAACTCCTCCTAGGCCGATGCTCAGATTTTCACCAAAATTGCACCAGATCATCTTCAGGCAGTGGGGACAAAAAGTTATGGAATTCAAGTTGATTCGCTCAACAGTTTTCGATAAACGCACAAACTAATTTTACGTAGCGCTTGTGAAAACAGACGTAAGGCTGTATCTCCGCAACGCTTTATCAAATTCAGACCAAACTTGGTACATGTCATCACAAGCATGACCTGAGACTACATGCTGCGTTTCGGCGCAGCGCCACCTACTGGTCCGGAGATATGAAAAATGGCTATTTTTGCTTATAACTTCTGATTGGTTTGTCCAAAAATCATAAATGTGGTCTCGTTAGATTCAGGGAGTCATGCCGAGTCGACTGATATCCAATATTCCCAGATCAGCCATTTTGGCTGTCGGCCATTTTGAATTATGTGCAAAAATGCTGTATTTTCTGAACGCATGAACAAATTGTTACGAAACTCGGTATGGTTCATCAGTACGATGCCCTGAAGGAGCCTGAGAAGTTTCGAAACAGCGCCACCTAGTGGTCAAAAGTTACAATTAAATTTCCAAAATTGCTAATAACTTTTGAAAAAATATGCCTATTGTAATGACACTGGTCTTAATAGATTCCTTGGGTCATGCCGATAACATAGATACCAAGTTTGACGTATTTGGATGAACTTCCTGTCCGCCATTTTTATTTACTTTCAAAACCTACTTTTGCGAACTTGTCCTAGACGGTTCGTCCGATTTTCACCCAAATCGAATCATATCATCTCCAGACCATGCTGACTAAAAGTTATGGATTTCGTGACGATAGACAAAACCGTTTTCGTGTACTGCAGCAGCAAAGTTGTAGCCTGACTACGTCAGACTTCCTACTTCCGCTAATTTCATTTCGCTCCTATAGTCAGTCTGAGATAGCAGCCTATCTTTCTGTTTTCCACCGGCCTGAAAACAGCCGGCCAATCAACGAACAGAGGGCGGGCTGAAAGCCGTGACGTAGTCGGTAAGCGCCGTGTTTAAGATTAGGTCAGGGAAATCGAAAACGACCGCTGATATGGAGACGCGGATGCAATTCGCTCTGTTGTGGAGAATATTCCCGGCATTAGCAAACTGAAGCCCGAACACGAAGAGTGTGTATTAAACATTTTGAATGGAGGTGATGTTGTGGCCCTACTCCCTTTGGGAAAAGTTTAATTTATCAACTATTACCGATCGTCAGCGAGAAACTGGGGAGCCTTTTGACAGGTCAGTGTCTCTTTTCTTTTCCAGGTCTTAAATACCGTAAAACTTCAAATAATAGCCCGGGCTTTTATTTGCCCAAATCGTCGAACTGCACCGGCTTGTACTTGAGATAGGCGTCTAACTTATATGAGACAGGCCTTTATAGTTGAGATGTTGTTCATTGAGATGTTGTTCCTAGAGTCTATAATCTCTAAAAATCTCCAAATGCTCCACGTGAAACCGCGGTCTTCCGACCTCTTACTATCTTGTCGATTGATTTTTATGAATATGCGCGAGGGAGAGAGAGCAAGACAGCGCTCGTGTTGTTTGTAGACGTGGGAGTGCGCGCGCGCGGCCGGGGCGCTCTCTCTCTCTCTCTCTCTCTCTCTCTCTCAGCAGTCATTCTATACATCACTCACAGATCAAAAAAGTCGTTTACAGCCATGTTCACTCGGGTATTTCGCTCGCATCATCAAGTGTTTACAGTGGAAGTTCGATCATAGATTTGAGTTCGATGCATGATGTCTGTGGTTCGATGCGGCTGTGTCGGCGCATAACATACGTCATAAACAAACTTATCTGATTGGCTTACGGGTAACCAATGATTTTAAACTTCAGTACGCGCCCCCTAGCGAGAGAGAAAACACTTCTCTATTATGCTATCCCAGACTCTGTGTACGAAGCAAAGTGAAGTAGCAGAGTCTGGTATTACCAGGCTAGCAAAGTTGAGGCATGCTGCCAAAATGACTATTAAGTCTTTATCTCTGCAATGCCTTGACATTTTGACACCAAACTCTGTATGTGTCATTGTCACCTCACTCTGACCACATCACATCGATTTCGTAACTGCGCCACCTATTGGTCGAAAGTCATAATCCATTAAATCATCTTAAAAGTTACTGTAAAAATGATTTTTTTAGCCATTTGCCCAAAATTCTCTTAATGTCTTTAATTGCTCCTTGCTGCAGTTGGTCTGCCACTCCCACCCATGTTGGCATCTGTTGCCGCTTCTTGCGCTTGGCCCCGGTAATGGCTGCTTGCAGCTATATTTCCTCTTCTTCTTCTTCTTCCGACTGGGCGTCTATGGCAGCCCATAGAACCGTGTCCGAGAAAGTTGTTCCGGTTTGACATTCTGATAGAGGACAGTCCCAACATCAATTGCACCAATTTTGGTGTCTCTAACTCATTGCCTCTAGCGCCACCACCTGTCCAAAGTTTCACTTTTATTATGCTAATAACTTTTGAACCGTTTGGCCTATCAACAAAATTCTTTTTTCCTCTGATTCCTGAGCTCATGACGATTCGATCGCACCCTATGACGTCATTTTCCGTCATAAAAATATGGCCGCCATTTTGAATTGTCCAAAAAACCTACTTTTGCGAACTCGTCCTAGACGGTTTGTCCGATTCTCACCAAAATTGCACCAGATCATCTCCAGGCATTGGCGACAAAAAGTTATGGAATTCAAGTCGATTCGTCAAACCGCTTTCGATAAACGCGCAAACAAATTTTACGTAGCGCTTGCGAAAACAGACGTAAGGCTGTATCTCCGCAACGCTTAATCGTATTCAGACCAAACTTGGTACATGTCATCACAAGCATGACCTGAGGCTACATGCTGCGTTTCGGCGCAGCGCCACCTACTGGTCCGGAGATATGAAAAACGGCTATTTTTGCTCATAACTTCTGAACGGTTTGTCCAAAAATCATAAAAGTGGTCTCTTTAGATTCAGGGCGTCATGCCGAGTCGACTGATATCCAATTTTCCCAGATCGGCCATTTTGGCTGTCGGCCATTTTGTATTATGTGCTAAAATGCTGTATTTTTTGAGCGCATGAACGAATTGTTACGAAACTCGGTATGGGTCATCAGTACGATGCCCTGAAGGAGCCTGAGAAGTTTCGAAACAGCGCCACCTAGTGGTAAAATTTATTTTTCAAATGCTTATAACTCTGGCTGTGGTTGACTTATTTTCACGGGAGTCATCTCGTTGAGGTCCTGAATCGTTGCCGAGTCCAGAGATACCAAATATGCTAGGTTTCGACTTGCGGTTTGTGTAGCGTTGTGATTTAGCGCTTAAAAAACATTTGCCGATATCTTCGAAACCGTTAGTCCGATCGAGACGAAACCACCGTCAGAAAATTGAAAACATAGGTCGATAGCTATACGCTAATGCCCAAATGCCAAAATATTGATGGTAAGGGGTCGTAAAATTCAATCAAAGTCACGTAGCGGTCATTTTTTTCGTGTTTTTTCACATAAATGTCTATAACTCTGAAGTTAATCGAGATATCTTCACCAAAATTGACACACAGATGTAGGGGCTCACTCTGAGGACACATGAAAAAAATTGTGGGATTTTGCCTCTTGGTGGCGCTATAATAGAACAAAACATGAAAATCCCATTGATTTCAATGCAGTTTTGTGATGTGAAATGCTATACTTAATGAACACATTGCTGTAACATTACGAAACTCAGAATTTGTTACCAGCACCTTGCCTTGAAGGTACTCAAAAGATTTCAAGACAGCGCCACCTGTTGGTCAAAAGTTAAAATTACATTTCCAAAAATGCTAATAACTTTTTTAAAAATGTACTTATTGTAATGACACTGGTCTTAATAGATTCCTTGGGTCATGCCGAGAACATAGATATCAAGTTTGACGTATTTGGATGAACTTCCTGTCCGCCATCTTTATTTACTTTCAAAACCTTCTTTTTCGAACTTCTCCTAGACCATTCGTCCGATTTTCACCAAAATCGAATCGTGTCATCTCCATACCGTGCCGACTAAAAGTTATGGATTTCGTGACGATAGACGAAACCGTTTTCGTATACCGCAGCAGCAAAGTTGAGACATGCTGCCAAAATGACTATTAAGTCTTTATCTCTGCAATGCCTTGATATTTTGACACCAAACTTTGTATGTGCCATTGTCACCTCACTCTGACCACATCACATCGATTTCGTAACTGCGCCACCTATTGGTCAGAGTGATAAGCCATTAAATCATCTTAAAAGTTACTGTATATATGATTTTTTTGCCATTTATCCAAAGTTCTCTTAAAATGTCTTTAATTGCTCATTGCTGCAGTTGGTCTGCCACTCCCACCCATGATGGCATCTGTTGCCGCTTCTTGCGCTTGGCCCCGGTCATGGCTGCTTGCAGCTATATTTTCAGATGATATTTTGTTTTAACATGTATACTGCCTACATTTAAACTCGTTTAACAAACATTTTAAAATCAAAAGTTAAACCTTTAAAATTAATTCAAGTAATCAACTGGTCTCGTTTCCACGGTAGTGATTGCTGGATCTCTTGCGGGAGCTGGGCTCGTGTTCAGCGGGGAAACTGCTTAACTTCAGACCGCCGCCCTGCGTTTCACTCGTAGCTGAAATATGCTGTGACTGACTCCATAACCTGCCCATAAACAAACAGTGCACAGCTCTAAAAACATATTTTAACATCTGATGTAAATAGATTTACTATCTTTATGAATGAAATAATTTGTTTTATGCAAGGGATCAGGCGTTTCCATCACGCAAAAAAGACAGACTCAGCTATAGGCTAACTGACATCGCATCCTTGTATGTTGCCTTGCATAAAATAAAATGATTTACAGCACAGTAATGATTTCATAGATTAAATAAAAAGTACACAAACCTGTATTTCGCAGAAGAAATGCACCATATCGGCGGCGATGAGAACTCTCCAGAAGAGGATGCAAAAGCCCGCGCTCTTGCATCACCAAATCACTGTAAAATGTAGACCACCGCAATATTGCCGGAACTTGAATGGTGCCAAATAAGTTTAAAATCTATAAGAACTAAGTATAATAATATGCCTTTTACTTTTTAAGTACTTTAAAAATTAATTACCTTTGTACTTTTGAAAATGGCCTAATTATAATTTTACTGGAGTAATATTATATTGGGGTATCTGTACTTTTACTCAAGCACTTGATTTGTGTACGTCCACCACTACAATGCTTAAAAAAAAAAACTGGATTATTGTAGTGACTACTGTGTATGACTCTTCATTAGTAGTTACTTCATAGTTATTTTTCTTGAATCTTAATAAATAGTTAATTAATGGTAGTTCTTCAGGAGGTATGACAGAATTAATTAGTTATTGATTAATTAACTGTTACTTAACACAATCATAAAATTATATTACATACTGATTAGTTAACACATCTACCTTAGTAGTTAACAGCAGTGAAGAAGTAGTTAATGCAGAATTACCTACTAGTTCTTCAATAATTCCTTATTAGTTATGCAGGAAGTAAGATACAGTATTCTAAAGGGTTACCGATAATTTCTTACCTTGGTCTTCATGTCTTCTTTTCAACGCCAACTCCACCATCATTCTCCCTTGAGAGCAATTTGCCATTCTTACAGTAGTTCAACACTTGATAAAACAACCACTCAACACATTTGACAGCTCGTTTTTTATTTGGATATTTGTGTAGAAGTAAGTGATTTGGTGACAATTATGGACAGTAACTGAAGCGCGGCAAATTTTTATGGACAGTAAAACAAAGGTAGATCATCATAACTGCAAGGTGGCACCGTAACATCTCTTTTATGAATGGCTTAACAAAGGCAGAGTACGTAACTGGACTTTTGCGTCGAAGATCAAAGCCAAAGAATGGTAACTGCAGTTACCGCTTTCTGCCATGGTTGCTTGTATGGTTTTGGGAGTTACTGTGAACACAACCCTCTATTTTTTCGAAAAAACAGTCAAATTGAGTATAGATATTTATCCACATGATATAGGAGGTCTTTAATATCCCAAAAATGACATTAACTAATTTTTGACCAAAAATGCAGTTACTGCCTTTTGGCTTTGTAGGGCAGTATATTTGTATCCACCATAATTATGAAACAATGCAAAAAAAAATTTTTACTGAGATCACCTATTCAACGACCTTCTTCATTCTCGTACCTATTCAAAACTATACTTTTGTGCCGCTTTTTGAACTGAGTTATGCTTGGACATTGTTTGAGCACTGAACTTAGTCTGTTCCACAACTTCACTCCACATATAGAAATACAAAAACTTTTTAATGTCGTACGGACACAGGGATGTTTAAAGTTGCACTCACTCCTAAAATTATACCTCCCTTCTCTATTCGACAACAGTTTTTGAATATTGGCAGGAAGTAAGTTGTTTTTTACCTTATACATTATTTTTGCTGTTTGAACATGAACCAGGTCAATGAATTTGAATGTTCTTGATTTTAAAAATAATGAATTTGTATGTTCTCTGTAACTGCTGTAAATAGCTTTTAAATGCGTGCGCGTTATACTTTCACTTTCGAAATAAGGTTTTCTGTAATTCGACTCATTCTCATCTCCACACGTGCTAAATGGAATCCTGATGCTTGCTGATCTGTGACGTGACTGGCTCTTGGCACGCACTGCGCAGTTCAGTTTTTAATTATAATGTATGCTCTCTTCTGAACTAAATAATTGATAATTATTATTTTTAATTAATTCAAATAAATATTTTAGCAAAAACGAATACTTTAAAAAAGTCAAGACATCGCGGTGTCACGGTGGGAAAGTGATGTCACCGGTGATGGGATGTGATGTTTTTGGATCGTATATTTGGATTGTGACCCCTGCCTGGACTGGTTGATGAGTTTTGGATTTCCCTTAATAAAGACTAATAAAGACTACTATGGGGCGGCAGTGGCTCAGTGGTTCATGTAGATTGTGTACAAACTGGAAGGTTGGTGGTTCAATCCCCGGTTCCACCTGACCAAGTGTCGAGGTGTCCATGAACAAGACACCTAACCCCAGCTGTGTGTGTGTGTGTGTGTGTGTGTGTGTGTGTGTGTGTGTGTATGAGACACCTAACCCCCGCTGCTCCCGACGAGCTGGATGGCGCCTTGCACGGCTGACACCGCCGTCGGTGTATGAATGAGTGAGTGAATGGGTAAATGTGATGCAAATTGTAAAGTGCTTTGGTGGCCATTGGGTCTGTGAAAGCGCTATATAAATGCAGTCCATTTACCATTTACTGCACTATTGGGTTTTACTTTGTCTTCGTGAGTGTGGATCGTGACAGAAGGACTCCGTCCAGACCTAAATCCAGCGGTATGTGTTCAAACTTCTCTTCCCCAGCCACTGAGCGGGAGAGGAGAGGTTGTTTTGAGGGACAAGCAGTCACTCTGCGAGAACGGCTAGAGCGCGTAAGTTGTTTTTTCTTAATATCCAGTTCTCCTGTTGCTCTGTTTACCATTTGTTAAGTAAGTAGGGCTATTTTCGATTCTTTGCTTATTTGTAATTTTTATTTTCACTAAATATCTTTAATTTAATTAGACACGTTCCTATTTTGAATATCTGCCGTCTTAAGGGTTGTAGTCTGGTTGTTATTGTAGCACTTAAGTATTGCTGTTCATAAAAAGCTAGTTTCGATTTGGGCCATTCTCGGGATATTTGCTTTCGCTGTGCTAATTGCAAGGGCTATTAAAGCAGATATAAATTAGAAGTAAATTCAGGAGAAAGCCAGGACAAGCAGTCACTCTGCGAGAACGGCTAGAGCGCGTAAGTTGTTTTTTCTTAATATCCAGTTCTCCTGTTGCTCTGTTTACCATTTGTCAAGTAAGTAGGGCTATTTTCGATTCTTTGCTTATTTGTAATTTTTATTTTCACTAAATATCTTTAATTTAATTAGACACGTTCCTATTTTGAATATCTGCCGTCTTAAGGGTTGTAGTCTGGTTGTTATTGTAGCACTTAAGTATTGCTGTTCATAAAAAGCTAGTTTCGATTTGGGCCATTCTCGGGATATTTGCTTTCGCTGTGCTAATTGCAAGGGCTATTAAAGCAGATATAAATTAGAAGTAAATTCAGGAGAAAGCCAGGACAAGCAGTCACTCTGCGAGAACGGCTAGAGCGCGTAAGTTGTTTTTTCTTAATATCCAGTTCTCCTGTTGCTCTGTTTACCATTTGTCAAGTAAGTAGGGCTATTTTCGATTCTTTGCTTATTTGTAATTTTTATTTTCACTAAATATCTTTAATTTAATTAGACACGTTCCTATTTTGAATAGCTGCCGTCTTAAGGGTTGTAGTCTGGTTGTTATTGTAGCACTTAAGTATTGCTGTTCATAACAGCTAGTTTCGATTTGGGCCATTCTCGGGATATTTGCTTTCGCTGTGCTAATTGCAAGGGCTATTAAAGCAGATATAAATTAGAAGTAAATTCAGGAGAAAGCCAGGACAAGCAGTCACTCTGCGAGAACGGCTAGAGCGCGTAAGTTGTTTTTTCTTAATATCCAGTTCTCCTGTTGCTCTGTTTACCATTTGTCAAGTAAGTAGGGCTATTTTCGATTCTTTGCTTATTTGTAATTTTTATTTTCACTAAATATCTTTAATTTAATTAGACACGTTCCTATTTTGAATATCTGCCGTCTTAAGGGTTGTAGTCTGGTTGTTATTGTAGCACTTAAGTATTGCTGTTCATAAAAAGCTAGTTTCGATTTGGGCCATTCTCGGGATATTTGCTTTCGCTGTGCTAATTGCAAGGGCTATTAAAGCAGATATAAATTAGAAGTAAATTCAGGAGAAAGCCAGGACAAGCAGTCACTCTGCGAGAACGGCTAGAGCGCGTAAGTTGTTTTTTCTTAATATCCAGTTCTCCTGTTGCTCTGTTTACCATTTGTCAAGTAAGTAGGGCTATTTTCGATTCTTTGCTTATTTGTAATTTTTATTTTCACTAAATATCTTTAATTTAATTAGACACGTTCCTATTTTGAATAGCTGCCGTCTTAAGGGTTGTAGTCTGGTTGTTATTGTAGCACTTAAGTATTGCTGTTCATAACAGCTAGTTTCGATTTGGGCCATTCTCGGGATATTTGCTTTCGCTGTGCTAATTGCAAGGGCTACCACAGCTGTCCTCACTCAGGCGATTGATAGCATTATATCTATGTAGTGTGCGCGCTGTCGCGGAAGCGTCAGCGGAAGCAGTCAGCGCTCGTGTTGAACCTCCTCGTGTGAAGACCGACTCGGGTAAAGACCTGCGACTCTACCTGCGCGACTCCACCGAGCAAGGACACCTGCAAGGCACTTAAAGTATCTTCTTAACCCTTTCCCTTCCTACCTTTATCTTATTTCCTATTATCATTATGTGCTTTCAACACATTCCTGTTGTCTCTCGACAACGCTCTCTCACCACGCACAGAAGGCAGCGCAATACTGCTAATCTGCGCCCTATTCTCTCATCCTCACACTCACCTCTCACTCTTTCTATGGGTCTATGGAATTGTCAATCAGCAGTCAATAAAGCTGACTTCATTCCAGCCTTTGCATCTCATTCTACTCTTAATATCTTGGGCTTGACTGAGACCTGGATCCGCCCAGAAGACTCAGCAACCCCTGCTGCTCTCTCTAACAACTTCTCTTTCTCTCACACCCCTCGGCAATCGGGGAGAGGTGGGGGCACTGGTCTTCTCATTTCTAACACTTGGAAATTTTCAACTCTCTCTTCTCTATGCAATAACAACTCATATGAATATCATGCTATTACACTTACAACTCCCGTGAAGATCCATATTGTAGTTATTTATCGCCCCCCAGGTCAACTGGGAAGCTTTGTAGAGGAGCTGGATGTGTTGCTGTCCTCTTTCCCTGAGGATGGCATCCCACTTGTAGTCTTTGGCGATTTCAACATCCACCTAGCGAAACCGTATGCAACAGACTTCATCTCTCTCCTAGCCTCTTTTGATCTCAAACGCCTCATCACCACCGGTACTCACAAGTCAGGCAACCAACTGGACCTGGTTTACACACGCAACTGTATCACAGATAACATTTTGGTGAAACCTCTCCAAGTTTCAGATCATTTCCTCATTACTTTCAATCTACAACTCACTACCCATGCTCCACCAACCTCCCCACCATTTACTTTCAGACGAAACCTGCGCTCACTTTCTCCGTCCCATCTTTCCTCTGCTGTGTCATCTTCTCTTCCCTCACCCTCACATTTTTCATCTCTGGATGTGAATACTGCAACGGATACTTTATGCTCCATCCTAACCTCCTCTCTAGACAACATCTGCCCTCTCTCCTCCAGGCCAGCACGCACTACTCCCTCTAACCCCTGGTTATCTGAGGTTCTTCGTGAACACCGGACCAAGCTCAGGGCAGCGGAGAGGAAATGGCGCAAATCAAAAGACACATCTGACCTCAGTAGGTATCAATCTCTGCTCTCTGCCTTCTCTGTTGATGTTCACACCGCAAAATCTTCATATTTCCACAACAAGATCAACAGCACCACTAACACACGTTCACTGTTCAAGACATTCAACTCTCTCCTCTGTCCACCTCCACCACCACCCACCTCCTCGCTAACTGCTGATGATTTTGCTAACTTCTTCACTAACAAAACTACAACTATCAGCAGGCAGTTCTCAGCTTCACACACACAGGAACCCAAACTAACCTCTCCCACAGCCAACAACCTTCTCTCCTCCTTCACTCCACTAACCGAGGAAGAAGTATCTAAACTTCTCCTCTCCAGTCATCCTACCACCTGCCCTCTAGACCCCATACCCTCACACCTTCTACAAGCCATCTCTCCCACACTTCTTCCAGCTCTCACACACATCATCAACTCATCCCTCCACACTGGCATTTTCCCTACAGCATTTAAGCAGGCTCGGGTAACTCCTCTGCTTAAAAAACCAACATTAAACACATCACTTCTAGAGAACTACAGACCTGTCTCTCTCCTACCATTCATTGCGAAAACACTTGAACGTGTTGCTTTTAACCAAGTATCATCTTTCCTGTCTCTGAACAACCAGCTGGATGTCAACCAATCTGGCTTCAAGAAAGGACATTCAACTGAGACTGCATTGCTGTTAGTCACGGAAGCCCTGCGGTTCGCAAAAGCTGCTTCCAAATCATCAGTTCTCATTCTACTGGACCTGTCTGCTGCTTTCGACACAGTGAATCATCAGATCCTCTTGTCCGCCCTCTCATCACTGGGCATCACTGGAACCTCCCTCAACTGGTTTGAGTCCTATCTCACAGGTAGGTCCTTCAAGGTCGCATGGAGAGGTGAGGTATCCAAAGCACATCAGCTGACCACAGGGGTTCCCCAGGGTTCAGTTCTTGGACCGCTCCTCTTCTCCATCTACACCACATCACTGGGACCCATCATACAGGCACATGGTTTCTCTTACCATTGCTATGCTGATGACACCCAACTCTACCTCTCATTTCAACCAGATGATCCCACAGTAGCTGTACGGATCTCAAGCTGTCTGGCGGACATCTCGGCGTGGATGAAGGAACATCACCTGCAGCTCAACCTGGCAAAGACTGAGCTTCTCGTCCTCCCTGCCAATCAGTCTCTACAGCACGACCTCACTATCCAGCTAGATTCATCCTCAATCACCCCATCAAGGTCGGTCAGAAATCTTGGAGTAATCTTTGATGATCAGCTGACCTTCACTGACCACATTACAAAGACAACTCGATCATGCAGGTTTGCTATGCACAACATCAGGAAGATCAGACCTTTCCTAACTGAGCATGCAACACAACTTCTCGTCCAGGCCCTGGTCATTTCTAGGCTTGATTACTGCAATGCTCTTCTGGCTGGACTTCCATCATGTGCAACTAAACCTCTACAAATGATCCAGAATGCTGCAGCTCGTCTCGTCTTCAACGAGCCCAAAAGGGCCCACGTCACTCCTCTGTTCATCTCTCTGCACTGGCTACCACTCTCTGCTCGCATCAAGTTCAAGGCTTTGACGCTTGCTTACAGATTGACCACAGGTTCAGCCCCCTCCTACTTCCACTCACTACTACAAGTCTACATCCCTACCAGAAGCCTACGATCGGTCAATGAGCGACGGCTCGTGGTACCATCACAGCGGGGCACAAAATCACTCTCCAGGACATTCTCATTCACGGTTCCATGCTGGTGGAATGATCTCCCCACCGTCATCCGGAATGCAGAATCCCTGACAGCATTCAAAAGGCAACTGAAAACTCATCTCTTCCGGGAGCACTTAACATAAAAAAAAAAACAAAAAAAAAAAACAATCCTTTATATCCTGGCTTGCTTGGCTTATGCTACTCCGAGCAATGTCTGAACTTTGTATTTTGAACACTTCTTGCGTTGTTTTTGCCTCTTCACGATGACTCGCTTGGTTTAGTCCTCAATTGTAAGTCGCTTTGGATAAAAGCGTCTGCTAAATGACTAAATGTAAATGTAAATGTAAATGTGAGGGAACCCGCCTAGTCATCTTTCGTGGGACCCAGGGAGGTCGCAGAGGAGGAGGTGGTAGAGAAGTTCAACACCACTCTCCACCCTGGCCCTCCTTCGACCCTGGGCCAGTGAGGAATAGCACAGAGCCAACATCTCGACGTCGCAGACGGAAAAGGGGGAAAAGATGCACGTCTGCCCAGTCAGAGACTGTTCACGTCACGTCTGCCCAGTCAGAGACTGTTCACGTCCCGTCTGCCCACTCAGAGACTGTTCACGTCCCGTCTGCCCAGTCAGAGACTGTTCACGTTCCGTCTGCCTTCATGGACCTGGACTATCTGGAGTGTCTGGCTCGGATCCTGGACATGCCCGTGTCTGCTGTTCCAGAGCCGGAGCCAGTGTCTGTTGTTCCAAAGCCGGAGGCAGAGCCAGTGCCCGTTCCAGAGCCGGAGGCAGAGGCAGAGCCAGTGCCCGTTGCAGAGCCAGTGCACGTTCCAGAGCCAGTGCCTGTTCCAGAGTCCTTGTTATTCATCACACCACATCTGAGGTCTGTTTCTGCGTTGTGCTTATTTGTTAATTGTTTTATGTTTTCGGATCGTATATTTGGATTGTGACCCCTGCCTGGACTGGTTGATGAGTTTTGGATTTCCCTTAATAAAGACTACTGCACTATTGGATTTTACTTTGTCTTTGTGAGTGTGGATTGTGACACAATTACCTTTTTACCCAATTACAAGTCTTAAACTTATGACTTGACTCTGATAAAGGAAAACGGGTTAATGCGTTTTCATGATCACATGTAGTGTCAGTTTATTGAGCATAATCGGGTTAAGAACGTGAACATTCCCTGAAAAATTCCTCATTCCCTGAAAGTGAAAGCAGAAACGGACTGTGCTTCTGTTGCTGCATTAACGCCGCATTCTCTCAGAGACGACGATGGATATAACTGTATAGCAACTATCTTAATTTACTGGCTTAACATTTCTCTTGTGGACCTACATTAATGACAGTAAAAAAATTTGAAGAATATTTCTTGTTAAACAAGTGTTTAAAGTCATGGCGGAGTTGTGCTGTGTTCGTGAACTAAAGACCGTTATTAGGCCTATATAATTTCATTGATATTATTATTATAAATTTTTTGTAATTGTATTGTTTTTAGTGTAATTAGTGTCATTAAATGTTTTGTTAATGTGCCATGGAAACAAAATCCCGAGCTTCCCACTCGTATTTACGACATTGTGGTGGCGTTCATGTGCGTTCAACTCGTATATCGAAAGAACAGGAATCGTGGAGGACACCAGATTTATTCATGCTTATTTATTGGGAAAATCTTGCACATCAAACATGACTGTACATTTAATTTTTTTAAATAGGAAGGACAATAGTTAAGCTTACAATTTTTGTAATGAAGGGAGATTTTACTCTTGAATAAAAAGGAAATGAATGATAAGGTTGTGTGTGGCACTTGTATGCTGTTTGTCATAACACAATATCTACAGACATTAAGGGAGACGTGTCCCCAGTATTTGATATTCTTGATGCTGCTCTGCTGCATTGCATCGGTCTGTATGTGTTATGAACTGCTCCGAGACTTGGAGGTGAAGATCCAAATGCAGCTTTATTATAGAATAGTCGTTCAGGCAGGGTCAATAATCAGTAAACAGGACAATGGAGAATACACAGAGAGAATCCAAGAAACAGGCAGAGGTCAGGGCAGGCAGCAAGAATCAGAGTCCAAGAACAATCCAAAGTCAAAAACAGAAAAACAAACACGGGAAAACGCTCGGAAATGCAGATACACAGTACAACAAGACTTCGCAGTGAGTGAATGAATGAACATGGTATAAATAGACTGAGACTAGCAGGATGACAAGACACAGGGGAATACAATCAGTGACAATGAGGTACAGGTGAATGTGGCAGTGAGTCCAGGCAGTGAGTATGGGAAATGTAGTTTGTGAGGAAGTGATCATAGTCTATTGTGGAGCGCCCTTTGGTGGCTCTCGAGGGCACTCCAGCTGGTGATCGTTACATAGCCCCCCCCCCCCCCCCCAATGAGCGGCTTCCAGACGCTCCAAAACTGTCCAGGTGGGTGGTGGCATGGAGGCGGATCCGGGGGCTGGATGGAGTGTCAGGTCCGTGGAGCAGAAAAGGACCTGGAGACTGCGACTGGACGGAAGGCCAGGGCGGAGCAGACAGTCCATCGGGCGGCCAGGGCGGAGCAGACAGTCCATCGGGCGGCCAGGGCGGAGCAGACAGTCCATCGGGCGGCCAGGGCGGAGCAGACAGTCCATCGGGCGGTCAGGGCGGAGCAGACAGTCCATCGGGCGGCCAGGGCGGAGCAGACAGTCCATCGGGCGGCCAGGGCGGAGCAGACAGTCCATCGGGCGGCCAGGGCGGAGCAGACAGTCCATCGGGCGGCCAGGGCGGTAAAGACCCTTCGGGCGGCCACGGCGCAGGAACAGGCACCGGCCCAGGAACAGGGACAGGAACAGACTCTGGCTCAGGAACAGGAACAGACTCTGGCTCAGGAACAGGAACAGACTCTGGCTCAGCAGACGTAACGTGAACAGTCTCTGAATCGGCCATCTTGTCTGTAGACACTGGCTCGGAGGCGGCCATCTTGTCCGTAGACACTGGCTCGGAGGCGGCCATCTTGTCCATATACACTGGCTCGGAGGCGGCCATCTTGTCCGTAGACACTGGCGTGGAGTCGGCCATCTTGTCCGAAGACACAGGCTCAGAAAGAGGAAGGGGATCAGGCTCAGGACCAGGAGAAGTGACGTGAAGCTCAGTCTCTGGATCGGCAGAAGTGACGTGAAGCTCAGGATCAGGCTCGGCAGAAGTGACGTGAAGCTCAGTCTCTGGATCGGCAGAAGTGACGTTAAGCTCAGTCTCTGGATCGGCAGGCGTGACGTGAACAGCAGCCTCTTGCTCGGCAGGCGTGACGTGAACAGGAGCCTCTTGCTCGGCAGGCGTGACGTGAACAGCAGCCTCTTGCTCGGCAGGCGTGACGTGAACAGCAGCCTCTTGCTCGGCAGGCGTGACGTGAACAGCAGCCTCTTGCTCGGCAGGCGTGACGTGAACAGCAGCCTCTTGCTCGGCAGGCGTGACGTGAACAGCAGCCTCTTGCTCGGCAGGCGTGACGTGAACAGCAGCCTCTTGCTCGGCAGGCGTGACGTGAACAGCAGCCTCTTGCTCGGCCGTCTCTGGCTGGACGGTCTCTGGCTGTGCAGACGTGACGTGGACGGTCTCTGGCTGTGCAGACGTGACGTGGACGGTCTCTGGCTGTGCAGACGTGACGTGGACGGTCTCTGGCTGTGCAGACGTGACGTGGACGGTCTCTGGCTGTGCAGACGTGACGTGGACGGTCTCTGGCTGTGCAGACGTGACGTGGACGGTCTCTGGCTGTGCAGACGTGACGTGGACGGTCTCTGGCTGTGCAGACGTGACGTGGACGGTCTCTGGTTGTGCAGACGTGACGTGGACGGTCTCTTGTGCGGCAGGCACGACGTGAACAGTCTCTTGTGCGGCGGTCTCTGGCTTAGGAGCCACCGGACACGTCGTTGAGGAGACCTTTCTCCTCCTCCTCCGTCTCCGGACTCGGGACCACCAGACTCGGGACCACCAGACCCGGGACCACCAGACCCGGGACCACCAGACCCGGGACCACCAGACTCGGGACCACCAGACCCGGGACCACCGAACTCGGGACCACCGGAACTGGGACCACCGGAACTGGGACCTCCGGAACTGGGACCACCGGAGCTGGGACCTCCGGAACTGGGACCACCGGAGCTGGGACCACCGGAACTCGGACCACCGGAACTGGGACCAGCGGTGAAGGCCTGGCGTACCACGGGATGAAGCGCTCCAGACATCTGGAGAGTGCCTCTCTCCAGTCCAGACCGGAGAGATCGGGGAGCTCCCTCGGGTTGACCTCCTTAGCCCCCAGCTGATAACAACTTAATTGCCTCGTCTCCTAGGGAGCAGGAAGCAGCGAGAGGGACAAACCCCCACGTGAACTGGAACAGATCGGGGCTATCCAGGGCTAAGGCCGCGATCTGACCCGCAAATTCCCGGCTCATTCTGGGAAGATCAGGTGAGATCCGTGCTGCTGAATTCTTGGGTTTGGTCGGTCGTCGCTGCTGGATCACTGTAGGCGAAGTCTTCTGTTATGAACTGCTCCGAGACTTGGAGGTGAAGATCCAAATGCAGCTTTATTATAGAATAGTCGTTCAGGCAGGGTCAATAATCAGTAAACAGGACAATGGAGAATACACAGAGAGAATCCAAGAAACAGGCAGAGGTCAGGGCAGGCAGCAAGAATCAGAGTCCAAGAACAATCCAAAGTCAAAAACAGAAAAACAAACACGGGAAAACGCTCGGAAATGCAGATACACAGTACAACAAGACTTCACAGTGAGTGAATGAATGAACATGGTATAAATAGACTGAGACTAGCAGGATGACAAGACACAGGGGAATACAATCAGTGACAATGAGGTACAGGTGAATGTGGCAGTGAGTCCAGGCAGTGAGTATGGGAAATGTAGTTTGTGAGGAAGTGATCATAGTCTATTGTGGAGCGCCCTTTGGTGGCTCTCGAGGGCACTCCAGCTGGTGATCGTTACATAGCCCCCCCCCCCCAATGAGCGGCTTCCAGACGCTCCAAAACTGTCCAGGTGGGTGGTGGCATGGAGGCGGATCCGGGGGCTGGATGGAGTGTCAGGTCCGTGGAGCAGAAAAGGACCTGGAGACTGCGACTGGACGGAAGGCCAGGGCGGAGCAGACAGTCCATCAGGCGGCCAGGGCGGAGCAGACAGTCCATCGGACGGCCAGGGCGGAGCAGACAGTCCATCGGGCGGCCAGGGCGGAGCAGACAGTCCATCGGGCGGCCAGGGCAGTGCAGACAGTCCATCGGGCGGCCAGGGCGGAGCAGACAGTCCATCGGGCGGCCAGGGCGGAGCAGACAGTCCATCGGGCGGCCAGGGCGGAGCAGACAGTCCATCGGGCGGCCAGGGCGGAGCAGACAGTCCATCGGGCGGCCAGGGCGGTAAAGACCCTTCGGGCGGCCACGGCGCAGGAACAGGCACCGGCCCAGGAACAGGGACAGGAACAGACTCTGGCTCTGGCTCAGGAACAGGAACAGACTCTGGCTCAGGAACAGGAACAGACTCTGGCTCAGCAGACGTAACGTGAACAGTCTCTGAATCGGCCATCTTGTCTGTAGACACTGGCTCGGAGGCGGCCATCTTGTCCGTAGACACTGGCTCGGAGGCGGCCATCTTGTCCGTAGACACTGGCTCGGAGGCGGCCATCTTGTCCGTAGACACTGGCGTGGAGTCGGCCATCTTGTCCGAAGACACAGGCTCAGAAAGAGGAAGAGGATCAGGCTCAGGACCAGGAGAAGTGACGTGAAGCTCAGTCTCTGGATCGGCAGAAGTGACGTGAAGCTCAGGATCAGGCTCGGCAGAAGTGACGTGAACAGCAGCCTCTTGCTCGGCAGGCGTGACGTGAACAGCAGCCTCTTGCTCGGCAGGCGTGACGTGAACAGCAGCCTCTTGCTCGGCAGGCGTGACGTGAACAGCAGCCTCTTGCTCGGCAGGCGTGACGTGAACAGCAGCCTCTTGCTCGGCAGGCGTGACGTGAACAGCAGCCTCTTGCTCGGCCGTCTCTGGCTGGACGGTCTCTGGCTGTGCAGACGTGACGTGGACGGTCTCTGGCTGTGCAGACGTGACGTGGACGGTCTCTGGCTGTGCAGACGTGACTTGGACGGTCTCTGGCTGTGCAGACGTGACGTGGACGGTCTCTGGCTGTGCAGACGTGACGTGGACGGTCTCTGGCTGTGCAGACGTGACGTGGACGGTCTCTGGCTGTGCAGACGTGACGTGGACGGTCTCTGGCTGTGCAGACGTGACGTGGACGGTCTCTTGTGCGGCAGGCACGACGTGAACAGTCTCTTGTGCGGCGGTCTCTGGCTTAGGAGCCACCAGACACGTCGTTGAGGAGACCTTTCTCCTCCTCCTCCGTCTCCGGACTCGGGACCACCAGACTCGGGACCACCAGACCCGGGACCACCAGACTCGGGACCACCAGACCCGGGACCACCGAACTCGGGACCACCGGAACTGGGACCACCGGAACTGGGACCACCGGAACTGGGACCTCCGGAACTGGGACCACCGGAACTGGGACCACCGGAGCTGGGACCTCCGGAACTGGGACCACCGGAACTCGGACCACCGGAACTGGGACCAGCGGTGAAGGCCTGGCGTACCACGGGATGAAGCGCTCCAGACATCTGGAGAGTGCCTCTCTCCAGTCCAGACCGGAGAGATCGGGGAGCTCCCTCGGGTTGACCTCCTTAGCCCCCAGCTGATAACAACTTAATTGCCTCGTCTCCTAGGGAGCAGGAAGCAGCGAGAGGGACAAACCCCCACGTGAACTGGAACAGATCGGGGCTATCCAGGGCTAAGGCCGCGATCTGACCCGCAAATTCCCGGCTCATTCTGGGAAGATCAGGTGAGATCCGTGCTGCTGAATTCTTGGGTTTGGTCGGTCGTCGCTGCTGGATCACTGTAGGCGAAGTCTTCTGTTATGAACTGCTCCGAGACTTGGAGGTGAAGATCCAAATGCAGCTTTATTATAGAATAGTCGTTCAGGCAGGGTCAATAATCAGCAAACAGGACAATGGAGAATACACAGAGAGAATCCAAGAAACAGGCAAAGGTCAGGGCAGGCAGCAAGAATCCAAGAGTCCAAGAACAATCCAAAGTCAAAAACAGAAAAACAAACACGGGAAAACGCTCGGAAATGCAGACACACAGTACAACAAGACTTCGCAGTGAGTGAATGAATGAACATGGTATAAATAGACTGAGACTAGCAGGATGACAAGACACAGGTGAATACAAACAGTGACAATGAGGTACAGGTGAATGTGATCAGTGATGATGAGTCCAGGCAGTGAGTATGGGAAATGTAGTTTGTGAGGAAGTGATCATAGTCTATTGTGGAGCGCCCTCTGGTGGCTCTCGAGGGCACTCCAGCTGGTGATCGTTACAGTATGTTGTAAGGGTGATATAAAAAAAATATTTTTAAAAGTTGCATTTTCAGGCTGCTCTGCCTTCAGTGGTCTTGCAACACTTGTCAATGTTAAAATGATTGGGAATACCAATCAACTCAAGGAAGGTTTGGAAGGCTTGGTTTACAGAAGCCAAGTGTGAATTCTAGCATGATATACTGAATTTTTAAGGGTGAAAGAGTAAAGTAAAAAATTATGAAACCGTGATTTTGTCACAATTATCATAATCAAAATATCATTTTGATTAATTCTACATATGTGCATTTTAAAATGTCTGGAGGGTAAAGATCGGATAACAATGGTCTTAAAACCATGTCAGTCTTTTTCATTTTCATCTATTAAGCCCCTTTCACACAGCCATTTGGCAATTTCACACAGGAAATTGCCAAAACGCCTTCTGTGTTTCACACGACCCGGGATTGATGCCGGGTTTGGGACCTTGTAACATTGCCGTGTTCAGTTCCGGAACGTGCGCTCTGTGAACAAAAGCCGTAATCAATGCTGTGTCGCAATCAGGGCCGTATTAAGACAGTGTGTCGCAATCAGGGCCGTATTAACCCTCTAGGATCTGATGTGTTTTCTGGGTCCTGGAGGTGTTCTTACATGCTCTGACATTTGTGTTTATTTCTGATACTTGTGACATTTTCATGGCTAAAGTCTGATTACACTGTATTCAGCACAAACTCTGCTACAGTAATATGTCAGCAGCATGTATGTAAAAGTTTTTAGTTTTGAGATAATGACGTTTATGCGTGGTTTGTGAAAAAACAAAAAACAAATATCACTGAAATAAGATCATAAAACCCTTACTAATTATTTCTTCACAAGACTTTTGAAAATTGTATCACGTAGCCTAGAATATTTGCTTCAAAACTATGTGAAAATCATCCTGACTACTCATTCAGATAAGTCAATAAAGTCTTTTAGAATGTGTATGACGTGTTTTGGGTAAGAAAGCTTTATGCGAGAAGCAGGGCCGGATTCAGCCAGCCCCACTAGGGGGTGCAGGTAGAATATCAGGGGGGGCAAGTAATTTAACGGAACATTTAAATTTGACAAATATAGTGATTTGATTTATATTGTGATATATATCGATATGGCCAGAAATGAAAAAATATATTGTGAAATGAAAAAATCCTATATCGCCCAGCTCTAATCTATCAGCTCCTTTGATCCATTTGATTTGTCTTTAAGGTTTTATGTTGGATGCCCTTCCTGACACTACCCTCTGCATTTACCCGGGCTTGGGACCGGCACAAATAGGACACTGGCTTGTGCCGTTGAGGCTGCATTATCTTTTTTTTTTTTTTTCATTTCTTTAGCTCTGTACACAGCATGGCTTATATCAGTCATTATAGCATCAGTCGTCTGCTTTTCTGTACAAAAGTCCTAACAAATGCGTCCATATCTAGACCTGTTGTTATGGCCTTTGGGTTGTGACGGTGCTTCAGTGTTTAAAGGGTTAGTTCGCCCATTTAAGACATGAAGTTGTATGGAATCCTTACCAGCACTATAGTGCATACACACTGACCCACTCTGTAGTCACCTCCCTGGTCAGAGTTCTGGCCATTGGAAGTTTTTCAAGAAAGTACTCCCGGTTAGTTTCCGGGGCCTCAAAACTGTGCGTTTTTACATGAAAAATATTTGCGTTTCAAAGCTTGATTAATTTAACGCACAAAAAACACGCCGGTCAAAATTCATACCTCAGTTTTAATCGGCACTATTTTCTTTCCATTTCTATCAATCTGCTGCTGTCAACGTCAACAGTGCGCACGTTCCGATCAGCTGTTGATAGCGCGACTCGCTTACAACATGTCTGACTGCGAAACTTCTGATGATGAAACCAATTTTAGCACAATGTCAGACGGAACAGATGAGGATGAAAGTAATTTTAGCACAACGCCAAAGGGATACCTTTATTAACCGGAGTATACCGATGCCGAACTTCAATTGTGTGTGTGTTCAATCAAATAGTTTTCTCAGCAAATTGTACCTATATCCCTATATACTGTTTTTATATTAGACATCTTTTCACGTGTTTTCCACTGGAGTCTAAACATCAGCTTGTTTACCGTACAGTTTAGACATGGGATCATAAAGTTAGTAAATAGAGCTTACCCCTGGTAGCCTACTGGTACAGCAAAACTCTGTTTAAAATCAGTTTTTTTCTTTTTCCTCCTTGGTTGGGGATGTAATCGTCTTCGCTGAAGTGAGCACTGCACACACGATAATCCTTGATTCTGGATATTTTAGCTCCCGCAGAGTAGCCGATGGCTACCAGCCAAAGCTGTCTCGTAGCTATATCCGAAACAGGAAAACGGAATCTGAACGGTGATCCCGTCACATTCTTGTGGTCACAGCCTGGAAATTTACAAGTTCGCACCATCGTTCATTTTCTACTTTTTACGTCGTTTCGTTATCGATTGTGTAAACACTATGGAACAGCTGATCGAAACGTGCGCGCTGTTGGCGTGGACAGCAGCGCGGATTAATAGAAATGGAAAGAAAATAGTGCCGATTAAAACTGAGGTATGAATTTTGACCGGCGTGTTTTTTGTGTGTTAAATTAATCAAGCTTTGAAGCGCAAATACTTTTTTCACGTAAAAACGCACAGTTTTGAGGCCCCGGAAACTATCCGGGAGTACTTTCTTGAAAAACTTCCAGCGGCCAGAACTCTGACCAGGGAGGTGACTACAGAGTGGGTCAGTGTGTATGCACTATAGTGCTGGTAAGGATTCTATACAACTTCATGTCTTAAATGGGCGAACTAACCCTTTAAGCCTATGTTGTATTCATCCGCAACAGCCACGGATGGGCTGGGAACGACGGGGGATTCGGTCTCTGCTGCAGCTAATGCCCTAGCAGCCTCGTTGCTGCTGCCAGTGCTAGCTTTAGCAACCAGAAATCGGCGCATACTCGACTCGGTGCAAATTACAAGAGAAAGCGATAGAGAGATATGGAGGGAATGAGAACACGCTTACAGAAAGAGTAACCAAATAATTTCAGTGACTGACGGCGAAGGAAACTCAAAACAGGGGCTGAGCTCAGCTGACGACAGTGTGTCTGCGTGCTCCGCTCTGCAGTGACTGACTGAGACGTGAAGCTCAGACAGCAGGTTCACCACAAGCCGGTGAAGCGGCCACACCCTCCCTATGCATCTACCAATCAGTAGCTACTTCGAATGTCGGATAGAGAGCAGAGAGCGCTCACTCTGACCATTTTCTTTAAATATTTTTAAAATTTGGGATCTTTGCATGCCATCACGTTTGGGGGGGCAGTCACGGCATTTGGGGGGGCATTGCCCCTCCTCGCTCATGCCTATATCCGGCCCCGGCGAGAAGGCGTAAACCACTGTGAATCTCTCATTATTATGTATGCTTTTCACACCTGAGGAAGACAAAGACCCCTCCCATAATGGCCCTATTAAGGTGCTATCAGGCCCTATCATTAGGAGCCTTGCACAAAGAATGAGGAGAGCCTTAAAAAAGAATGGCTTTTTGATTGTTTAGATTTATTTACAACACAACATAATCCAAAGATACACAACAAATGACAAAAAAGCACATTATTGAACACACTGATCTTTAGATCACACACACTCTGTTCAACAGAGACCTTTGTGACATTCCTGAAACATAGTACATACCTGTCCATGTTCCATTTACCATGTTCATGTACAGACTACAGAGACTCATGTGAATCAGGACTCAGTGGCTCAGTGGTCCCTGTAAAAAAACAAAACAGCAAACAAAAAAACAACTGTGAATGCTGATATCAAGAGAAAGGCTGCACAATTTTGGGAATACATTTGAGATTTTTCTGGTTAAAATATCTTTTTACAATTAATAAAATACACACACACACATATATAATGAACACCAGGTGTGTTGTGCAATGCATATAGCCAACGTGTATGGCTGCATAAAATAATAACAATAGTCTATAGCAGGCGGCCTGGTAACACTACACTAGAGAAAAATTTATTGATATGTTACTTCAAATGTTTACAATCGTTATGACGTTCTGACGTAAACCATGAAACCTAATGTTTGGTGCGTTTTGCTTTTCAAACTCAGAGCGCGCGCAGAGAAAATTTACTGGGTCGAGCAACTATGAAACATTATTGTTAACATATTATACATATCTAACGTTACGTTTGAGCAGATATCCACAAACACTGTATTTAACAGTAAACCCGGATCTAAACATTATAATATTCACCATAGTAGAGTAAACACTAGGCTACTAGCCTATCATGCTGTGTTTTATTATCAAACATAAGAACAACCTTGTGTCGTATGAATATAAATTTCGCATTGAAAGGTATGCCTGCCTGTCTATAGTTCATATTTCAACATGTTTCTGTCGATTTCATACATTTTAGTCTAGCAACAGCTTAACTGCAATTCAACAATAACACTAACTAATATTATTCATAATACATTTCTTACCTTACATCTTTCTTGTCTTCAAATCGCGATCTTCTTCTTCTTCTGAGGTAAGTTAAATCCAATGTAAGATCACAGCGTGTTTTCCAACCTCGGCGAAAAGCATTGGACTGATGAAGTTTGCTGCTTTGTTTTTGAGGTAATGAGGGCGTTCGCGTTCCTTCACGTGGATATTTGCATATCAATCTCTTTTGCGCGCGTGGTCGAATTAAAAATAATGAGCAAGCGTTTGAGAAACTGGAAATCTTGTTGGTTTTATACAAATTACTTAAACAGAGAATATTTGTTTTGAATCAGATCATTTAAAAGTACACACATGTTTATAAAGATACATGGCTCATAAATGTGAGACGTGTATTCGCTGAGTTGTTTCAGTTTATAGACGTGCTCAAGAAAAAAAAGTTCACCGAGATGGAGAGACAGAACGCATACCTCGTTTATTTTCTTTATTTTACAAAAGCACAATGGTTTGTTTTTATTGTAAGTGGACACATACAAAAATAGACATCTCACAGATTCTTTTTTCATGTTTCTTTTTTCTGTATGACCATAAATGACGGAGTATTTTAAGTCTATGTTTTTGCTATGTGAAAAAAAATCGAGCAAATCTCGCCGGCGTGATTGCCGACCCCAGAGGGTTAAACAGTCTTTGTGCAGTTTACAGACACTATTCAATAACGCGATTAGAACAAAGCACTCAAGAATAAATGACTTACTACATCAGCTGAATCCGTGCTCCTCGAAATGAAACAGGTAACTGAGTTAACTTTTCCAGGAATTATTCCTCACTGCGCAGCAAGACGAGATAAAGGTTAGGGCGTTCTGATGTGGGCGTTTTCATGGCTTGCCTCAACATTAACGTTTGAATAGCGCGCGCGATCTCAGTGGGCGTGGTCACATTAACACGTCAGACGCTATAATTAGGTGAAAGGAAAAAGACTCTTTTCATACAGATTACATCAACTGAGAATTGTTGCTTTTTTATATAAAATTACTTTATTTAAAAGAAGAGAATTTCAGCTTCATAAAGAGAAATCTTTTGTGTCTCTGTGACAAGTATTTACCGAGTTACAGTTAATTTTTCGGACGCATTTCAGAAAGATTTTTGCGGAGACAGAGTGAGCTGAAAGCGCACCCTGTTTATTTTACAAAAACAAAAGGTTTTGATGTTAATAAGAGTGTACACAAAAAAAGAAGAAGACATTTACCAGTATTGAATGATGTGTAACACTTATATGTAAGATCAAAATCAACAAAGTATTTTGAGTTTGTTTTGCACTGATAAGAAAAAAAGTGAGCAGATCACGATAGCGTGATTGCCGACCCCAGAGGGTTAATTCGCATGGCTCTGATCAACACTCGGTCAGTTGTGAATAAGACTTTTATCCTCAATGACTTTATTTCTCCTGTTGACGGAAACCTGGTTGAAACCAGGTGATAACACCGCATTCTCAGAGCTCCTTTCACCCGGATGTTCCTACTTCAACTCCCCACGATCATCTGGTCGAGGAGGGGGTCTTGCTGCTGTTTTTAATGACAGATTTAAATGCCGGCTTCTTTCTACAAACACTTACTCCAGCTTTGAGCTGCAATTATTTGTGATGGACCTTGTGAGCCCTGTTCTATGTGCTGTTGTTTATCGCCCCCCCAAATATAATAAGGACTTCATTCATGAGTTCTCTGAGTTTTTGGCAGACATCTTTCCAAAATTTGATAAACTCTTGATTTGTGGGGATTTCAATGTTCATGTTTGTTGTCCGTCCGACCAATTAGCCACTGATTTTAAAAGACTTTTAGAAACTTTTAATTGAACTCAATCAGTAGATAAACCTACACACTATCGTGGGCATACCTTGGATCTCATTATCTCTTTTGGGCTTTCAATTTACGTTAAAGAGATCTCTGAGACTGCCATCTCAGATCATTTTCCCATTGTGTTTGAATATATAGCCACCCCCTCCAGCTAGAAAGTCTTTGGCTCCATCGTGCCAGCGTCGCATCATCACTTCAACCACAGCTGATATATTCGCTGCTGCATTCAGAGACTCTTGAGTTTTTTGCCATGAATGGCATGGTTTCTCCCATCTGTCCAGACAATATTCTTTCTTCCATTCTACCTGCTCCTAGATTCAGGACACTATCGCCCCTTTTCGGCATAAATCGGCTAAACCAACAACGGATCCCTGGATTAATGATAATACTCGTACCATTAGGCAAGGTTGTAGGCAGGCTGAAAGGAAATGGAAAAAGAATAAACTGCATGTCTCTTTGGACATTTTGCGGGCCGGTCTTGCTGATTACCAGAGGGCCCTACGAGAGGCAAAATCTCAGTATCTTTCTGATATAATTCCTAGCAGCAGTCACTGCCCCAGGGTCCTGTTTACTACAATTAATTATTTTGTGAACCCACCAATTTCTGCTCTTGCTAATGTCTCAACTGTCACCTGTGAAAATTTTCTTCACTTTTTTGTTGATAAGGTTGACTCTGTTAGACAGAGAACCAGGAAAGGTTTTAATAAGGATTTTTTTGTTGCTCCAGCTCATTCTGCTGTGTTTGAGGAGTTTGAGTTAGTTTCTCTATCTTCCCTTGGCGAGATAGTGAAATCATTGAAGCCTACAAATTGTCCATTTGATATTATACCTGCTAGAGTGCTGAAACTGTTTTTTTTACGTTGTTGGGCCTGGGCTTGTGGTTTTCATGAATAGCTGTCTTAGTCTAGGAACCGTCCCAGCTGCCTTTAAACATGCTGTGGTTAGGCCCCTTCTTAAAAAACCTAACCTTGACTCTACACTGCTATCTAATTTTAGACCTGTTTCTCATCTTCCATTTCTTGCTAAAGTTTTGGAAAAAGTTGTTTTCATACAGTTAAAACCCTTTCTGGAAAACAACTCTGTCCTTGAAAAATTTCAGTCCGGATTTAGGTCTCACCACAGCACTGAGTCTGCATTATTAAAGGTACACAATGATATTGCTTTCTTTGTAGATAACAAGTGTCCTGTTGCCTTAGTGCTACTGGACCTCACAGCAGCCTTTGACACGGTAGACCATACAATCCTCCTGTCACTCCTGGAGCAGTATGTTGGCATTCATGGCACTGCACTTGATTGGTTTATGTCATACTTATCATCACAGAGAAAGTTCTATTTGATGGGGGATTTGTCTTCTTCTTGTGCTTCTCTTTCCTGTGGAGTCCCGCAAGGCTCCATTCTTGGCCCTATTTTGTTTTCATTATAAATTCTACCGCTAGGGTCAATTATAGCCAGACACAACCTATCTTTTCACTGTTATGCAGATGATCTGCAAATCTATCTGCTGTTGAAGCCTGGTGATGTACAAGGTACCTTAGTTTACTGCATCACGGACATTAAGCAGTGGTTTGCCCAAAATTGTATGCACTTAAATGAGGATAAAACTGAATATATTGTGTTTGGAGAATCTGTGTCTAACGGGTTTGGTCCCTGGTTTCCAACGGCCAGACAGACGGTACGGAACTTAGGAGTGATGTTTGATAGTTCCTTTAAATTCAACAGACAGACTGATAATGTTGTTAGATTGATGTCTTTTTTCAACTGCGCCTTCTGCCAAAGGTAAAATCGTTTTTAAACCGTCATGACCTTGAGAAGGCTATTCACGCTTTAATAAGCTCTAGACTGGACTACTGCAATGTCCTGTATATTGGGGTTTCCCAGTCCTCTGTTGACCGTCTCCAACTTGTCCAAAATGCAGCTGCCCGCCTGTTAACGAGCACTAAAAACCACATAACTCCGATTCTTTATTCTCTCCATTGGCTCCTGGTACATTTTAGAATTCAGTATAACATTTTATTGTTTGTTTTTAAAGCTCTTAATGGCCTTGCCCCATCTTACATTTTAGACATGCTGACCATTCGTAATTATGGTAGGACGTTGAAGTCGTCCAATCAACTTGCTGGAAGTGCCCAGGTCAAAACTGAAACACTGGGGTGACTGCGCTTTTTCGGTTTCTGGACCTAAGCTCTGGAATAAGCTACCCAGTGAGATGCGTATCGTTACTGATCTGGGCCTTTTTTAAATCAAGACTTAAAATGCAACTTGTGACAAAAACAAAGTGGCGTTTTGTACCTAGTATAGTGATGGCACATTTATATTGATTTTATATTTATTTATCTTTTTCTTACTTTTTTTTCATTCATTATTATATCTTTGTTATTGGTGTGTTGCTGTTTTAAATTTGTTGTTTAATCTGCTGTGAAGCACTTTGGTTCACCTATCGGTCGATGTAAGGTGCTATATAAATAAAATACATTTACATATTACCGAAGTACTGTTTTTCTTTGGTAATAATTTGCCTAATGATCGCTCTGACTCTGACATGATCCCACTCCTCTGCGCTTTACGCCCGTTTCACACATACTTTGTGTGCAGTGCGTATGCGGTGCGTGTTGCGGTGCGTATATGGTACAGGAGCAGCACGCGCTATAGTGCTTTCACATATGCTGCGTTTGCAGTGCGTAACTTATCCGCGGCTGTACCACAAACACATACTCACTATTTTTATTTCAAATCCAGAAGTTATGCAGCAACTTTTATTAAAAAAAAAGGTTTTGTCAGTATTGCGATTCTCTTTGTACACATATACAAACTTGAATGGACGTATGCACGTTTAAACACAATTAAAATAACATAGGCCTATAATTCCATGCATTACTTCGATATATATTAAGTTGCTCAAGCAAGTGGTCAAATATTTAACCATGTAGGCCTACTTATATTAAAATCGCAAACATTTTAAATCAAAACTTAAAATTGACAAAAACAGCCGACTCTCATGCCTTTTCTTTTGCATTTAAATTTTAATACGATAAATCTTGCATGTCACAAAGAACTTGTTTTTCCACCTCCATGAATGAGACGAGTGTAGTTCATTATGTCCTCGTTGAGGTAAATTGTTTTCCTTGCTTAAAACCCCGGTCTTAAAGTAAAAAGATAAAAAGTAGTATTTAATTAAATACATTTATGGTGAGATTACTACATTTTTTTTTATTAAATGCATTTATGGTGAAATTACTACATTTTCAGGTCAATCTGTGTTCATTTTGACCACGAACCGTGCACTGTCACTTTAATTCAGCGTTTGCAGCACAGCAGAAATAGACTCAGTGCGTAAACGATCTCTGCACTGCTGTATACGCACCGCAACTGGAACGGATCGACGGACTGCATCCGCGTGCAGTGTGAAAGCTCTAACCTGTTAACATGGGTATGGAAAAAAAAATGCACCGCATACGCACTGCAAACGGAGTATGTGTGAAACGGGCGTTACTGTTTGTTTTTATATTTTTGCTGTGTACGCAGTTGGCTAGAGCAGTGCTGATTGGGGAGAACGGAGCTGCGCTCACTCAATTGGTTAGCAACACTGCCAACCGAACCAAAAAGGCATATTTTTCATATCGCATCCACATCGCAGCCTTCAGCGATCATGGCTGTCAGATGAGATCAGGAAACAACCGCTTCCAGAAACACATGGACGGAAAGACATCTTGAAAAAGATGCTGACTGCCTGTGCTGCTCTTTTAGGAAAACTGCTCTTTAAACTGAAGCACCCAGGGACGAATGATGCACTGTCTGTGCCCAGTGCGCTGAATGCACACACCACTGCGCCTTCACACCAGTGGGTGTGACTACATACAAATCTCACTGGCCAATGTCCATTGGCTCATTAAGTGGGAGGTGGGAGGCACATGCGCACGTGACATGATTTCAGGAACGTTTGCATGATGGTGTTCACGGAGACTTGGCTCTCCGAAGGGGATTCGGATTCGAGCCTACGACTGGAAGATTTTGGAGTGCCCGTTCGCATGGACCGGAATGCGATGGTAGCCGGTAAAGCGCAAGGAGATGGGGTATGTTTGTATATAAGAAAACTGGTGCACATTTGTGTCCGTTAAGGAGAGAGTGTGCAGACTAATTTGTTTGAACGGATTCAGTTCAGATGCAGCTTGGTCACAGGATTTTAATAATTTTTATTTGAGATTTGATACTTATGATTTTAAACAGGAAATTGAGGATTTGCAAAATGAATATAGGATAAATGGAGAGAATGTTTGTGTCACTTTTGATGTGGGGGATGTGATAACAGTTTTTAAACAGTGTAAAATCAGGAAGGCACCAGGGCCTGATAATATAGGGGGTCGTTTACTCAAGGAATGTGCTGAGCAGTTAGGACCAATATTTTATGAAATTTTTGTTCGGCCCCTACAACTACAAAATGTACCTGCACGGTGGAAGCAGTCTATAGTGATTCCAATGCCAAAAAAGCAGAACACACAGATATTAGATGACTTTAGACCTGTGGCGCTCACTTCCTTAGTTATGAAATGTTTTGAAAAAGAGATCTCTAGGTCCTTTTCAATTTGCGTTTTGAGGTAAACAAGGTGTAGAGCATGCAGTGGCAACTCTCTTACATTTAGTACTTCAGCATTTAGATAAGCCAAAAACATTTGTTAAATTACTTTTTATCAACTTTTCATCTGCTTTCAATTGCATTCAGCCATCTATTTTAGTGGAGAAACTCATCAAATAATTTGGGTTGGATTTTAATCTTGTAGGTTGGATTTTAGATTTCCTTGTGCAGAGAACACAGAGAGTTAAAGTAAATGACTGTTTTTCTGAATGGCTGGTATCATCTATTGGGTCACCTCAAGGATGTGTCCTCTCTCCCTTATTATTTATTTTGTACACAAATGATTGTAAGAGTAGTTTTAGTAATAGGCACATCATACAATTTGCTGATGATTCTGTAATTGTTAGTCTATTAAGTAAGGAGGATTCAATGCATGGTCCTGTGGTTGATGATTTTATTGTCTGGTGTCAGAATGCTTTTTTTAAACTTAATGTTCTGAAAACTAAGGAGATGACTATTCATTTTAGCTCGAGGAGGATAGGGATGCTCCGATCCAACTTTTTTGTTTCCGATACCTGGAATTCAGTATTGGCCGATACTGAGTACCGATCCGATACAAAGGTAAAATGTTAAAAGTACTGAATTACTTAATAAGCTGTATGCAACCACAGTACTATGTTGTTCAATATTCATATTTTCAGTTCTATTAAAAGTAATTTAACATCATCACATCTTATTACATTTAAATTTACAGTCACAGACTAGTATACGTGTCACAGAGTGAGAAAGAACATGAAAAACAAAGAAAATAATAAATGCAGCTCAATAACTAAGTCTAAAAAATTACTTTAGTCATTTACTGCATACTTGTCTCTCACGGAGGAGCGGAAGCATAAAAGGAGGAGCTACGACGGTAAATGACGAGAGAGTGACCCTAATGACCCTAACCCTAACCCTAAGGGACTAAATGAAAGATCAGAAATAAAGAATTCCGAATAAGAAAACAAAAAAAATAACACACTAATTAAACAGGGCTTAGGATAACTATAAAATTAACTGGTTAGCAGTATTTGCACGTAAATACTGAACCTACCTTATCTCTCGTTACAGCAAATATGTCGGCGGATGACGAATTCAAACTCCTGGTGAGGAGGCTATACAATTACTTGAGGGCTTTTCACCATGCTAAAACGCTGGAAGAAAAGTCCCAGCAAAACGTAGTTCCACGCAGATTAGAAAAAGCTGCAGAAAACTTGAACCTAGCCATCAAACAAGCCCTACTGGAGACCAACCAAACCACGAAGATGTGGATATATTCCAATGCTAGGAATTGGCTGCACACAGGCCTGGAAATCCTGAAAGAACACTATGGGGAAACTTTAGAGAACACCCAAAATGCAATCCTCACAACATCAATTTATAGATGGCAAGAAGCATGGCAAGTGGCCCAAAAGTGGGGGAGAAAGAATCTTAAAACTTTGAAGGAAACAAACATTCAATTAGCTTCGCAGATAATCGAAACCTTTATGAACGAAAAAACGGGGAAAACAACAAAAAAACACAAACCAAACCACAACCGACCCCGAAATACAAAGGGAAAAACCACACAAAGAAAAACCACACAAAGCAGAGCCAGAGGAGATGCCCACAACTAGCTTCAATTCACCAACCAAAAGAAAAAAGAATAAAGAAACCAAAACGCAGACCCCGAAAAGAACGCTCCCACAAAACCCAGAGAAAACACCCGAGGTAGCTAATGATAATACCCTGAAAAAACGGAAGTTAGAGGAGTGGGGATTCTCGTTAGGGGCCACAAGGGACTCGGATGATGAGATCTTCTTCCCCACCATGGAGGACAAGTGGGACGGCGAAAAGTTAGACACACCAGAACAACAAAAATTAGTACCCAAAACCACGATCCCAACAACCAGCAAGTCAGCAAAAGATCCCCAGGCTGGGGAGGTAATCGCAAGATTTGGCATTTACGAGAAACAGGAACACTACCAAAATAAGTGGAAACACTGGACTTGTACCGCCACAAAACCAATTATTTTCCTGGGAGACTCGAACTTTTCACGTCTACCCCCAATCCCAGATGAGAGAGTTCAGGTGATCTGCTATCCGGGGGCCAAATTAGAACATATGTGCCACATGCTCAAACACAACACCACCCACGCCCCAGAAGTGCATCTGGTACTTCTATACTTCGGGACGAATAACAGAGAGGAAGGGAACACTTCCCTACTGCCAGACTGATCTCATGAAATGGCGTATGAATGACACGCCAATTCGTATTTCCATTTTTAGCGTGCTATCAACACGCATAATCGCTTTTCAGCGTGTTTATCAACGCCTTTGACTTAACGTTATATTACTGTATTATGTATATATAAATATATGACCTACCCCAACCCCGTCCCTAAACCTACCCGTCACTGGGGTTAATACCATTTATTAGTCTTCTCCTACCATCCTAGGAAAAGAAATATCGCTCCACAGATGTAGATATAGATTTTGCTTCGTTTCGCTCGGACATTTAACGGCGTACACATACACGCGGAATCACTCGGACATTTAATGGCGTAGACATACACGCAAAAGATTTCGGCGTGGACATACACGCGGATAGCTCAAAATGCGTATAGATAACACGCCACTTGACTTGAAAGTGGCGTGTATGTTTACGCAAAGTCATGATGTCATGTTGCTACTGCAGAAATTAGTGACCCGACTAAAGAAATTAGCGGGAGCCCTCTTCGAAACAGCCGAAATACGTTTTCCCTTGATTAATTACAATCACACGTTACCCCCACGCATAAAAGAAAACCTGGACACCCTGAACAAGATAATTAGAGACAAAACGACCTATATTCCCCTTTTGCCAAACACCAAGTTTAGGACCACAACGGACAAAATTCACTGGACCGAAGCAACGGGGAAAGCAATGGCAGAGCATTGGCTCAACTGCATACACGAATAAGGGACAATAGGACCCACCCTTAAGCAGAAAGCCTGAAAAGGGAGATAGTGAAGACGGGAAGAGATTGAGGGAGCGAAGAGGAACCACCACTAAAGAAACCTAGAGACCCTTTAAAACCAATTGAAGAGGTTAATGCTTCCAATAGATTACCAAGTTCGGGCAATTGGTAATGGGATATAATTGTTCACTACACATTGTTACTGCCTGTTTATCATATAGGTCTAACACTTAGGTTTATCACTATGTTTTGTTCCAAGAAACAATAAGAAGTTTTGTTTACAAATTTCTGTTTACATTACAATAAAAATTTCTGTTTACACTACTAATATGCAGTCTCACTTAATCATTGGATCCAGACCGAGAATCTCTCCTTCGGGGAGGCACGCGGAGTAGAGTATAATGACGCTTCACCATTTAGACTTAGACCAGCAGAGGCTCGCACCCCAAAACCCTACCCATAGGAACCCATTAGAGGGCAGGCTAAGGTAGATTCCGGATTTGCCTAGTTAGATTCGGTTTAGGGTTAGTACACCGGAAGAAGTACGAGCTCACTCAATCCCATCGACCGAAGTAGGCATCTGTCCCTTCCCACAGTTACCCGACAGTTTATACACAGAATAGGGCCTAGGGCTACTTAACAGATTTTGACCTTAAGCTAGACCTATAATGACCTCCTTTTTAACCCTACCCATTATCACCCGGGGTTAATTAAATATTAAATATTAAATAAAGTCTAACCCCGCCTAATTAATCTAGACCTAAACCCATACCTACCTACCTTCTCTAATCCTACCCATAGTAGCCCTATAGTTTTTACATCAATTAGGGTCCAGATAGCCCAGGAAATTTCAACCCAAAACTACATCGACTTCTTACCTAATCCGTGGAAACATAAGGATTATACGCTAAATCCGAATTCACTTAACCTTACTCGATTTATACCTACACCGGCTTCTTCCTGTAACCCTACCCGTTAGCACCCGGTGGTTTATATTTTAAAGCAGAATCCGTTTTGGCTTAAGCCATTAGGATAGTAACCAATACGAACGTTCCTGTGAAACCTACCCATAGGATAGCTATGATTTATATACCCAGCTAAATCCAGTTTAGCTTAATCCGATCAAAGGCCCCCTAACCCTAAAACCTACCCCAACCCTAACCCGAAACTAACTCTACCCCACCCTATTCCCACCCTAACACCTACCCAACCCCTACCCTAACACCCACCCTAACACCTACCCCGCACCCTAATACCTAACACCTACCCGAGACTAACCCCACCCACCCTACATCCACCCTAACACCTACCCCAACACCCTACCTCACCCAAAACCTACCCAATCCTTACCACCCACCCATACCCATACCCTAACACCTACCCCTTACCTAACACCTACCCCAACACCCTACCTCACCCTAAAAACCTACCCATCCTTACCCTAAACCTACCCTAACACCCACCCTAACACCTACCATGTACCCTAATACCTAACCCTAACAGCAGGCCTGATTTTATGTTGTGTTTTGTTTCTGTGGCCAGCAGTCGTCCACGAGGGGCTGCTGGCTGGTTCACATATAGCGCTAGCTAGGGCGGTTGCGCTCCGGAGGCGTCTGTTGGTTCTTGTCACGTTACCTACGGTGCTCTTGCGGCATTCTGAAAAGTTGAGATGTTTTTATCTCGATGCAGCGCGGACGCGCTTGGAAAAAACGAGCGCATCGCACCGCGTCGCTTCCATTATGAGCGTGCATACTGCGGGCCTACATTTGAAATAACGAACTTCAGCACGCAAAAGACGCGATATGCGAACAGGCCCTTATACTTTCATTTTTTAATGCGTTTTATTTATTTATTAAAATGTTTGAATGTTCGCCGGTTCCCGCCTCCTTCCCATAACATCTGAACTGCGTTACAGTCAGTTACACATATGGCATCTGAATATATATTTATTTATTACATGGCTTGGTTGAATTCTAATGTAGAATGTGGTCTGTTATTTCTTGATAACAGACCGCTGGCGCTGCTGAGAAATCTCTGTAAATGCTTCATTAAATTTGTAGTATTATAATTCAAAGTTTTATCACCACCTCTCGGAACATTTACTTGGCATATACTGCAAACCAAGTTGGAACTTGTTGGCAACTTGGCATAACTATTGTGAAATTGAAATACCTTTAAATCACAGATGTTTTGGCTTGCTCCATGCTGTTCACGTTGCTAGCATATGATGTCACACACTGCGCACAGCACAGCGGCGGCGCGAAAGCTTTTAATCACCGGCATCTCCATAAACTTTTATATCGCCTAGCACATAGGTCGGCAACCCGCGGCTCTAGAGCTGCATGCGGCTCTTAAGCGCCGCCCTAGTGGCTCCCTGGAGCTTTTTCAAAAAATTTTAAATGGAAAAAATATTTTTTGTTTTAATATAATTTCTGTAGGAGGAAAAACATGACAAACATTCTTAAAGTTTTTCAACGTTGTAAAAATGTGTATAATAAATATTTAATTTAAACATTTCTGTCAACGAAGAATTTACGTCATAGACTGTGACACACGTGTCTGTCAAATCTGCGTGATGCCAGACCGGTGGCTGACAAACAAACAAACCGGCGGGTGTGTCATGGGCCATGGATCCCAAGGGGAAAAAGAGAAAGATAGCTGAGCACTCCCAACACAATAGAGTGCGACGCGGGACTAGATTTGATGGCCGAGTGCGAGCGCGTGCGGTAATGCACTCACTCTACTAAAACAAAATAGAAACGATTTACAGGCCAGAATTTCTATTCATAACAAGTTTGCAGCGTTGAGCGATATAGCCAATCACAGACATATGTGTTGATTTCTTGAACGCAATGTCCAATCAGAAGCATTTAAGATAGACTCCCCTCACCGCTCAAAACTTACTTTTTTGTTCAGTGCTGAATTCTGTATGCTGGCAAATCCTCTAATTATAACGAACAAAGTGTGGATATTATGAATGATTCATTGTGCAGTCAGCTTCATTGATAATAACAGAGATGTGTGAGATCGCGATGAACTGTCAGCTTTTTAGGAATTATTAAGAGAGCGCACTTTGCGCGCATTCAGTCATGCCAAACCATGCACGCAGTAAACTGCTTGCTTTTATGTTAAATTAGCAGTGGTTTGTGTTTTAATGCTTTAATAAATAATTTATCAGGAGGATACGGTGGCGACACATAGGCTAACTTGAAAGTATTAAAGTCTATTTGCGGGCGGGGAACGGGACAAAACATAAATGTTGCGAGCGGGAGAAAGAAAGTTGAGAACGTCAGTTATAACGACCCACGCATTAAAAAATGGTCGGGTTAAAATCGGGCTCGGGCTCATAATTACGTTTAATGTGTCAGGCCGGGCCGGGTTTGATTTTTTGGGCCCGATCTAAGCTCTAATTTGTAGCCTACTTATCATTTTGATACTAGGGGGCTAATAAAGCTAATATAACACTTAGCCTACAGCATGTGTTGCCTTCATTATAAGGCTTATAGAAAGCTTTTCATTTTTTGCGGCTCCAGACAGATTTTTTTTTTTTTTTTTTTGGTCCAATATGGCTCTTTCAACATTTTGGGTTGCCGATCCCTGGCCTAGCAGATCGGGGCAATTGTTGCCGATACCCGATCTAGAATTTTATTCAGTATCGACCCCGATATCCGATACAAATATCGGATCAGAGCATCCCTAGAGGAGGAAACCTGTTCAGGATAAGCAAATAATTATTAATGGAGCGGGTATTCAGAGTTTAGAACAGTACAAGTATTTGGGTACTGTCTTAGATAACAAATTGACTTTTCCCCCAAATAAAATATGCCAGATGACCTGCCAGACCATACATGTATTTCAGATAGAATGCTATTTAATAAATCTACCTCAAACTAAATTGCTCAAAATGAATAACTGTTGACTGTATGCCACTATAAGTGATATAGAATTAAAACATACAATATTGGTGTCTAAAGCAGCTTTTTGTTTTGTAAATTCAGCGCTTTTGTCTGGAACAATACTGAACTCCCTTTAAATTGTTTATCTGGGGCATTTGATTATTTTTATTTTTTTTTGGGGTTGGTTGGTTGGTTGGTTGGTTTTTCTCTGCAAATATTGATATGCGATTAATTGTGATTTATTACATCAATTAATCAACACTCCTAATTGTTATTCAATATAATTTTTATGTACTTTAATATAATTACAAAACCACCAATGTGAAATGTCACAGTTATGTTCTGTTTCTCTGGCTATGTTCAGACTGCAGCCAGCTTTATTAGCTGGTTGTCCTGCATCTTCAATAAACAAGCTACAGTTAGTCCAAAATGCAGCCGCTAGAGTTCTTACTAGATCAAGAAAATATGATCATATAACACCGATTTTATCATCACTTCATTGGTTACCTATAAAGTTCCGTATTAATTACAAGGTATTGCTTTTGACTTATAAAGCTCTAAATGGTTTAGCTCCAGTCTATTTAACGGATCTTCTATCGCCCTACAATCCATCGCGCTCTTTAAGATCACTAAATCGAGGCTTCTGGTCATTCCTAGGATATCCAGATCCACCAAAGGAGGCAGAGCATTTTCACATTTAGCTCCGAAGCTCTGGAATAGCCTTCCTGATATTGTTCGTTGCTCCGACTCGCTCTCAGACTGAAGACGCATCTATTTAGCCAGGCATTCATATAAATTTTTTATCTTACAGTTACTGTAAATTCGGCCTCTAGTTCATAAACGCCAGAGGAGAACTGGCCCCCGACTGAGCCTGGGTTCTCCCAAGGTTTTTTTTTCTCCATAGGGTCATCTGATGGTGTGCTAGGACACCTTTAGGTCACTGGATGGAGTTTTTCGGTTCCTTGCCACTGTTGCCTTTGGCTTGCTCAGTTGGGGATATTCAAATTAATTAACCAATCATACCATTGATCAGCTCTACCAAACTTGGATGTCTTTTTTTTCCAGTAATAAACAAACATTGTTAAGTTGTTTTGATTGATATTGTGAAGCAGCTTTGATACAATCTGTATTGTGAAAAGCGCTATATATAAATATATTTGACTTGACTTGACTGCAGGTAAATGTGGCCCAAATCCGCGAAAAAAAATCCCCTTTCAGGAGTTCAGGACCAGTTCAGGACCATGATCTGTTTGCACTGGAATCTGATAAGGGCACATTTAAATCAACAATGTAAACAGCTATACAAAAAAATGGGATCTGAGCAATAAATCGGAATTGAGCACTAAGGGGGCTTTTACACTGGGCTCGTTTGCTGCGGTCCGAGCCCGAGCGCGTTTGTTCCCGGCGCCCCCCGCAGCGTTGGTCTGGTTTCACACTCAACTTGATTCTGTCGAACCCTGGTGCGTTTGCGTGCATATTACGTCATCGCAAACGTGCACGGCGCATGATAGAAAACAGAACGCGGGGCAATATTGTGTTTTTTTATTAATTCGCTGTTATTATGCGCAGTTGAGTGAACAATACAGGTTTACTGTGCGTGTGTCACATAAGGTGGCCTTCTGCTGCTTGCAAACGCGGACTCTTTTGAGGAGACAGTGGATTTCCAAATTTGGTGCCCTGATTTCACGCGCAATGCACGAATACACTGCAGGCTCACTCTCGCTCGTATCCAAGGTAAATCATCAACACTATCATATCATCCCTTACAAGTGTTTTATTTAACTGAATACATCACAATAAGCTAAAACGCATGCGCAGGTCACTTTACTTCCTGAACAAGTGCGCACCCGAGTCCGTGCGGCTTTCACATTCACGCGAACTGCGGCACGGTTCGGGAGCAACTGAACTCAGACCACCTCCTCCAGGTAGTCTCGGGTTCGGTACCCCAGTGCGCACCCGGGTCCCATGACAGCGTTCACATTAGCGATTTTTCATGCGAACCGCAACCCGTTCCGAACTAAACTGCCAGTGTGAAAGCCCCCTAAGGCTCACAGCGTAGCCTCTGTCATGTTTAGTTTATAGTCTTAGTTCATTGTCTCTATTTACCTGAGTTCTAGTTCTTTCATTAGTTGCCATGGTCCCTGATTAGCGTCACACCTGTTCCCTGTTCTGTTAATTATCATCCTCTGTGTATTTAAGCCTTCAGTCTTCTTCGGTTTATTGTCTTGTTAAAGTGTTCATTAAAAGTGTTATCGTCATTCATTCTGTGTCATGCATCTCTCTTCATTTGGATTACACTGTGAATAAATATTTATGGAGAATTTAACATTTTATAATATTAATTTAATGTTAATTGTTTTTGAGGTTTATAACATTTAATAGTGGCCATCAAATTATACATTGTTATATCAATTCTCGCAGAAGAAAAAAATAATTTTATTGTTATTTGCAATGTAGTTGATAGTTACTGTTGATCAATTGATTTTAATGTTAAAAAATGCAATTTGATGCACTTTTCAAGTCTAAATAAAATTGTATGAAGAAAAAAGTAGGGTTTTTTTCTTCAAAAATGTAACTAAATTGAAGTAGAGTTGTTCAGTTTAAATAGTTCTTGAGTAAAGTACAAAAGTCACTATGCAGTTCGTATTTTTTGGAATATTGCAGTGTTTATTATACATTATTTGTCTATGCACATCTTTTTTAAATTCATTCGATTTATTCTTTAAGCTGCAGTCTGCAGTTTTTACTCTTTGTCGCCATCTCTGTTCGAAATCTGCAATCTATCATATCACGTGAAACAGTGCAAATTATACTTTGTTCTCAAATTGTTAATGTTAACAACATCAGCATTGCGTGACTACATTTAAAGCCCTTCAGATATTTATCCTTGTTTTCGCATTTTGCAGTCTCTTTTTCCAAACTTAAACTTAAACATTTTACAACGGGTGAATCTCTAGTTGTCACTGGTGATTGTCGTCCTTTCTGGATCTGCCATCAAATTAATAAGTTTAGTTATATCAAGTGCTGTGAGAAAAGGCTATAAATCTCCACCTCCAACATCCTCACACTCATAGCCTACTAGCCGAGACTCTTCTTTATGTGTACAGATGTGACGTAATGACGAAAAGACATGCTTGAATTTCCCGCGGAAATCCACCAGTACCACTGGAGTTAAAAACATTATTACAAGCTTACCGGTTTGAACTGAGCAAAGGCAAGCTGACAGTTTTGAACACTGGCTGGTTATGTACTTGCTCAAATTTATTTTGGATAATTTTTAACCCAAAAAAGTTACAGACTGGAGCTTTAAAACAAAAACATTACGGACATTACGGCATATGGATATATTTACAAGTGGTTATAAGAATTACACAAATCAACACAATATAACATTTTGTCATCATGAAAAATTAAAGGTTTCTTACAACAGATTCAAGGATGATATGTTTTCACAGCCTTTGTGTTCAAAGGATTTGATATTTTCTTAAAAGAAGTAAAAAGGGACTTTATATCAGAGGAGAACATACTAAAATGGGGATTACAGTGAATGTTTTGTGACAAATTACTCGGAAGACAAAGTAATACTGTAGTAAAAGAATGCGTATGTGCCCGGGCATGTAGTCTTTCTTTACAAAGTGACGCCAACTACTTGTCTGGCCTGCATAATACAGCGTTATTAGTCGTTTTCACAGATCCGTGTAAATGGGGATCATTTTGATAACGTCATCTGTACAAAGAGAAAACTTTTCCATTAGCACATCGTGGTCCTGTAAACATACCCTTAGGGTGATCCACAACCATTGGAGTCCCAACATGGTTTATAATACTAACCTGCAAAATATCAAAAGCTATTACTTTAAGAGATTTTAAGTTGGCATGAAATGAAAGTTGCGATAATCTTCTCTTCCCTATTGTGACGTAAATCTGAGTGAAACGCTTCTGAAACGAAAAAATGTAGGGTGGGTTTGCTATTGGTGGATCTCATGTGAGTGACAGGTTGCCCCGCCCTCGTCATCAGAGAAGAGAAGAGATGTCGCTGCACAAAAAAAGGGAAGTTATTTTGATTAAAGTCTATGAGGGCAAATTAAATAAAAATAAATAAATGATGTGCATGGATACATCATTCATTAATAATAAATACTACAATATTCCATAAAAAAATTGTGACTTTAAGCCTTGACTTGGACTAGTGACAAGAGATTTGACTCAAACTCTGCATCAAAGACTTCTGTGAAAATGCTGGAGTAACATCATTTAACATTAAGTGGCTTAACAAAGGGCTGTTGTGCATTGAACCAAAGGTTTGTGTTCTGGCTATTAGTGAGATGATATCAGCTGATCAACCATGCGTCTGACTTGCACATAGCCTTTGTGGGAAAATACAGCCATGCATCATGTGGCAAGCTATAAATAACCCAAACACTGCCGTTTCAATGCATTTTTTTATTTTTTTTCTGTCTTCACAGGCAGAACTTAGTGAGCAGGTGGGACTTCTGGACTTTTGGAGAGTTATGATGTTCATCACCTTTGCAGAGCGAGTAGTAACTGTGTCAGATGAGAGGGTGCAAGTGGCAGATGAGATTTTTGATGGTGTAGAGGTGATTGTGTATCAGCCTACCCAGCAAGAAGAAACTGGAGAGCTGAGAAGAGCCATCATTTACCTGCATGGAGGTGGATGGTGTCTTGGCAGCTCCCGTGAGTATTATTAACCACACACTCCTGTATAACGGAATGTTCTAGTTTTCATATCTTAAGACTAAGGTAAATGTATTTCTATTCAAGTCATTTAACCCTCTGGGGACCAAAGTTTTTTTGGGGCCCTTGGGATGTTTTGACATGCACTGACATTTGTGCTTTTTTCAGTTATTTATAAACATGTTAATGGCAAAGGTGTAAAGTCACTCTATATAGCACACACGGGGCTACCATAATATGTTAGCAACATGCATGTACATGTTTGTATTTTTGAGAGAATATTATTTATGCGTGGTTATTTGAAAAAACTAAAAATAAAAGTTTCTGAAATAAGGCCACAAAACACATATTGATTATTTCTTCACAAGACTTTTGAAAATTGTATCACATAGTCTAGAATATTTGCTCCAAAACTATGTGAGAAACATCCTGACTACTCATTCAGATAAGTCAATAAAGTCTTTTAGAATGTGTATGACGTGTTTTGTTTGAGAAAGCTTTATGCGAGGAGGCTTGATCTCTCATTAGTATGTATCCATTTCACACCTGAGAAAGACAAAGACCCTCCCCATAATGGCCCTATTAGGTGCTATCAGGCCCTATCATTATGAAGAGCCTTGCAGAAAGAATGAGGAGATTTAAAAAAGAATGGCTTTTAGATTGTTTGGATTTATTTTTAACACACACACACACACTGCTTAGAATAAGTGAACACACCCATGCTAAAGTTGACTAAAAAGAGGAATAAAAAATCGTAATGCCTTAATTAAAAAAATTAGGAAAACTCCAACCTTTAGGGACATGAATAATGTCCTTGAATTCTTTGTGAATGAAAAATGTATCACAAATAATTACAGGGTGCATACGTCTGGACACATCTATCACACACCCTTCACCATATAGACAAGGTTTTATTTCAGTTCAAAGTTAGAGTTGGAAAAATCTTGAAAAGAAAATTGTCTTTTCCATAAATGTCTTAGTTTGATCATACATATTTAAAAGTTGAGGATTCATTATTTTGATTTAGCTTGAATTGGAACAAACACTAGACTATAACATCTTAGTTGATTAGTTTATTGACAAAACATACTATATATTTAACATATGAGCAGAAACTCCTAACAAAGCTTATTTGATGTCTATTTTAGAGTAAAAACTTTATACTCTATCCAAAACTAGTCAACAAAATGTCTTTTATTTCGTCTATAACAGTGCGTATCTGTGCGTTCATTCATTCATTCATTCATTCACATTCACACACACACACACACACACACACACACACACACACAGAAACATGATTCACATTTAAACAGTATGCTATTTTTCCGTTTACAGACACTAACGTTATTCTATATCGCGATTAGAACAAAGCACAAGCATAAAACACTTACACACTTCTCAGCTGAATCTGTTGCTCCTCCTCGTGGTGAAAATAAACCAGCACTTGTTCTGAGGTAGGTAAATGTCCCAGGATTGTTCCTCATAGCCGCTCAAGATGACAGTAGATTAATCTGACTAAAAAATATAGTGTGTTTTCAGAGTTTATGGGCGTTAACGCGTCTCAATGTGGTGCTTCACGTATTTGCGTTTGAATAGCGCGTGCTCTCCGTGGGCGTGTCACATTACCGGAGATAATGAGCTGAGAGAAAGATAATTACAATGTCTGACACGTCTCTCTTTTTATATAGATTACATAAACGGAGAATATTTATTTTAGTTTTGAATCGGATCATTTAAAAGTACAAACTCAAATGATTTAAAAGATATATTGCTCATGTCTGGGTGAATAGTATTTGCTGAGTTTTGTTGAAGATTCGAGACGTGCTCCAGGAAAAAAGTTCACGGTGACTAAGAGGCAGAACGCACACCCTGTTTATATTCTTTATTTTACAAAAGCACAATATTTTATTTCGATTATATGTGGGCACATAAAAAAGTAGACATTTAACAGATTGTTTTCTCATATTTCTTAACTCTATATGAACAGAAATGATGGTAGTACTTTAAGTCTATTTTTCTGCTATGTGAAAAAAACGAGCAAAACGCGCCGGCGCGTTTCTGGTCCCCAGAGGGTTAAGTACTCAGGGATTAAAGTTCTCCTTCTTCTGCGACATATTTCTTGGATTGTATGAGATCAGCGCAGATCAGGGTCAAAAATTAACGGGGGCTTGGGGCAAAAATTCCAATGCCCCCTAAATTCAAGATGCAAAAAAATGATGACTGTCGAGACTGGAGTGAAATGTGAAAATATATGAAAAGTGTTGATTGCAGCATTTAAATTTAGATCAAGAAGGAAAACGAAGGTAGCCTATGCTCATCACGCTCACTGACTGAACTCTCGCAAATTCAATTATTAAAATCAACAAAGTCCGGTACACGGTGTACATGATTCATTTTGCAGTGTAGACAGCTTCAGGGTGTCACATAATGTAGATAATAGACACACTCACGGCAAGGAATACTTCAAGTAGAAAGGCTTTAATATCAAATACTCAGGTTAAACGCAGGGGAAAAACCTTATATGCATGGACGAAGACTGAGGGAGAACACAGGGACTAAATACATGGAGCTAACAAAGAAGCTTGATGAAATAATTAATGAACACAGGTGGAGACGAATTAACAGGGGAACTAGGGCAGAACTAGGGGGCTGTTTACACCACACTGTTTTCAACTAAATACGTAAAACATTTGAAGCGTTTTGGCCGTTCGTTTACATGACAACATCGTTTTGGGTGGCTGAAAATGCAAACCTTTGAAAAAGGGTTTCAAAGTGCAAGTTTTGGAAGACGGTCTCGATGTAAACAACAAAAACGCAAAACTCTAAAGGCGATGACGTCATGCACATGCGTATTACGTGTTCAATCTATAGTGTTTCATCGCCATCTAATGGCCTGGCAGCAGAATACAACGTTTTCAGTTGTTTTCGTGGATCTGTGTGAATGGAGACCATTTTGACAATGGTGTCGTCTGTACACATTTTTAAGCATATCGTTGTTGTGTAAACGTAGCCTAAAAACACAATGAAAACACAGGAAAGACCAGACATGTTACACTGGGATTAGAACAGGAGTTTTTGTGCGTGTGCAGAACTCGTGCTGAACTGAAGTCATTAACTGCTTTCGTGATGCGAACGTTCTTTTCTCTTCATTATACAATTTATTTTCAGTTAGAATGACTTTTGTTTGTCATGCTGCTAAGATAACCAATGTGAAATCTTGCTTTTGTAATGCGTAAAAACAAACTAAATGTTGATTATTTGTATAACTAAGAAAGTGTGTCAAATATTGCAATATCATTTTCATAGATTAAAAATCGCTTCGAAACTGTACAACCTGTAGATAAGCTGTTCTAAAACATCTTCTATTAAAATGCTATTGATCTCACGTATTAAAATAAAGTGATGGATAAAGGAATATGACCTAGCCTGGAAAAGGTTAACCCTCTGGGGACCAAAAACGCGCCCGCGCGTTTTGCTGGGTTTTTTTCACATAGCAGCAACATACACTTAAAATACTCCGTCATTTATGGTCATATAAATAAAAACAATACATGATTATAAACTATAGAGGGTCTTCTTTTTTTGTGTACACTCACATTAACATCAAAACCGTGTGTTTTTTTTTTTTAAATAAATAAAATAAACAGGGTGCGCTTTCAGCTTACTCTGTCTCTGCAAAAATCTTTCTGAAACATGTCTGGAAAATTAACGAAAACTCAGCCAATACTTATCACACAAACATTAAACATACGTCTAAAGAACGCTTTAAATTTCTACTTTTAAATAAAACAATTCACATTTAAAACAAATGTTCTCCTGCAATGTAAACTGTATGAAACTAAAGAGAAGTACAGTTTCTCCTGTCTCAGCTCATTATCGTTAATTTGTTCACACCCACTCGCAGAGCGCGCTATTCACAAGATAATGTGTTGAGGCCATATGCAAAATAGATAAACACCCCCAGGCAAATGCCTTAAAAGCAGCAAGTTTCATAACAAGATTCACTCACTTTCCTGCGGGTTTGGAAGATGGCACGCTACACCGGCGCGGAAGCTCTTCAGCTCGTCCTGGACAGTGACGACGAGTTCACATTTTCCTCAGAAGAAGAGCGGGACTCTGACGATGAACGTTTGTATTTTGAAGAGCGACTTGATCCAGCCATGGATACAATTTCGGATGAGTAAGTCTTTTAGTTTAACTTACATTCGTTGACAAGCTATTTTATATAAACATGTACATATTTTACTGGTTGGACTATTTCCAGACTTGCCATCCAGTAGCCTATTCAGAGTATTGAAATTTAAAATATGTCTTAATAGGCAGGTTTTACTTACATTTAAATTGTCTAGCCTATAGGCTAAATGCTGTATGATATGTAAAATGATATTTAAAAAATATTATCTATGTTTAGATTACATTTTGACTAGGCTATAGTGTTTATGCTGCCTCATTATCATCAACTAAGCGTGTGCTTGCATTGCCTCGCAAATCTCTGTTGTAAATGTGCTGAAATGTGTAAATATGCCCGGTTGATGAAGTGCGCAAATGTGTTAATGTTAGTGCTATCTCCGGTAATGGCACATTGACACGCATATACAGCATGCGTTTTTCACATCAGTTATTCATACTATATGCCAATGGTACTATACTTTGAAATATGTAATAATAGTTTTCAACTTTTTTTAAAGGAATGTAGTTGCAGCATCACTACCTTCACCTGCCACTCGGAGGGTGCGCAACACACTCGAAAATCAGAAAGAGTAAGTAGATATTTACCCACTACTTTACAGATGTTAGTTCAATTTTGTTTATATAGGCTACTTAGTGATAATATATTTATTTATATTTGGAGGTTGGTTGATAATGTTACATATGTTTTATTTATCAGCATGCTAATGCCTATCAGTTATGTATGTGCTGGAATAGTAGGCCTACTCTGTAAATTATGATAATAATAGTTTTCAACTTTTTTTGAAAGGAATGTAGCTTGCTCACTCTCACCATCAACTGGAACTCGCACTAGGAGGCCACGCAACAACACAGATGGAAATCAGAAAGAGTAAGTACATATACCCACTATTTTACAGATATTAGTTCAATTGTGTTTATATACTTAGTGACGATACAATATGCATATGTGCCTGTGTGGCTTTGCAAAAATTGTGTTGTTGTAGTTATGCATGCACAATATTACAATTAGTGATTGGTAATGTTAATATAAAAGCTTATTTTTTGTTATTTTATCAACATGCTGATTGTCCATCAGTTATGCATGTGCTGGCATAGTACTTTGTTAAACCTTTATTAATATTATTATTTTTATAGGAATGTGTTAGCATCACTCTCACCTTCACCTGCAACTCACACTGGGAGGAGGGCACGCAACCGGTGTCGTTCAGTTTTGAGAACAATTGAAAATGACAAGTAAGTACACTTATTCCCTTTCTTTCAGATATTAGTATAATTCTGTTTACATATTCCGGTTTTGTCTGGGTAATATTACTTTTAGTGATTGAAATACATTTTTTTGTGTAATAAACATGCTCACAGTTGTTTGTTTGTTTTACAGCTATAAAGATGATGGTGATCATCAGACACCTGTTGCAAAGAGGGCCAAGACAAACATTCAAACAAGCAACAAGCAGTCTGCTCTGTCATGGAAAACAGAGACTGACATTGATCTGATTCCACAGACTCTGAGATTCCTGCCTGCACAGGAACCTGGACCACAACTGAGACCTGCTGACACACACACTCCTCAGAGTCTCTTCAAAATGTTTTTTTCTGAGAATGCAGTGTCAACTCAGTGCCACAACACCAATGCTCAGGCTGCTGGTGCAATTGCAAAGGGCCGCAAATTTAAATGGACTGATATCAGCATCAGTGAGATGTACTGCTACATTGGGCTGGTGTTTTACATGGCCATGGTGAAGATGAGCTCCATCAAGGACTACTGGCGGCAAGACAGTCTTTTCTCTTTGCCTTTTCCTGCCACAATCATGCCAAGAGAGAGATACCGCACCATTTCATGGAATGTGCACATGAGTCACCCAGATGCAGATAAGGAGAATGACAGAAAGAGGGGTACAGCTGAACATGATCGTCTTTTCAGGGTCAAACCTCTCATGGACACTATCCGTCATGCTTGTAAAGCCATTTATCATCCTAGAAGAAACTTAGCTGTGGATGAAAGAATGGTGGCATGCAAAGCACACACAGGCATGACACAGTACATGAAAGCTAAGCCAACCAGATGGGGTTTCAAGTTGTTTGTTCTTACAGACTCCTCAAATGGATACACTTTGGACTTTTCTGTGTACACAGGAAAGAACAACTTTCCCACAGGCCATGGACTGTCATATGATGCTGTAACATCTCTTTTAGACTGTAAAGTTTTAGGCTCTGGGTACCATGTGTACATGGACAATTTTTACACAAGCCCAAAGCTCCTAAAAGACTTGTTTGCAATGAAGTTTGGTGCATGTGGTACTTACAGGGACAACAGGAAGGACTGCCCACGTGTTACAACTAATTCACTCTCAAAAAAATCTGCCAGGGGATCCGTCAGGTGGATTCGGGATGGACCTCTTGTATTTGTGAAGTGGATGGACACAATGGCACCAAGACATGTAACTGTATTCTCAAAACAATCGGATTGCTTTGATTTCACTACTTAAATCCACCTTTCCGAACTTCCGCTACTAGCCTCAGCCCACTAGCATAGCAGGCGTGGTCTGCGAGGATAGCGATCTGCCTTTACTTTTGTTTATTTTACTCACATTTGATTTGCTTAGAGCCCGCATCAACGGGGCATAAGCATTTACTGTGAGATACCTGCCTTTAGTTTTGTTTATTTTACTTACATTTGATTTGCTTAGAGCCCGCATCAACGGGGCATAAGCATTTACTGTGAGATACCTGCCTTTAGTTTTGTTTATTTATCGCTCACAATTGCTTTGTTTATAGCCGACTGATTATTTTTTAATCACATTTGATTTGCTTAGAGCAAATTTAGAACATTTAGTTTCTCCACATAGAGGAATTATAATAAAACAGATTGAAAACCTTTGAATCTCCTCTCATTCTTTGTTCAGGCTGCTTCACTTGATGGGCCATTAGCCATTGGGAGAGTGTCTGTCACACCCCTGGTCTGAATCTCATTAATATTGATAGGCCATTACCACTCCCACGCATAAACCTCTTCTGACCAAAAAAACTGTCATACAAAGTATAAATTAATGTCATTGTTTTATGTGAACGATCAGGCAGGATGATTTTCACATCATTTTGAAGCCAGAACTCGAAGCGACAACATCCATTAGTCAAAGTCTTGTGGACACATATTTAGTATGTGTTTTGTGGTTTTATTTCAGCAACTTTCATTTTTATTTGTTTCAATAACCACGCATAAACATTATTCTCTTAAAAATACAAACATAGACATACATATTATAACACAGATTATGGTAGCCCCGTTTGTGCTATATAGAGTGAATTTACACCTTTGCCATTAACATGTTTATAAATAACTGAAAAAAGCACAAATGTCAGTGCATGTCAAAACATCCCAAGGGCCAAAAAAACACATTGGTCCCCAGAGGGTTAACATACAGAAGATATTTGCTTTAATCCCTGGGTACTACTTCACCAGCTTAATTAAATAAAAGTCAAAAAGATTTTTTTCTTTCTCACCATAGGTATGGGCCCATATGATCTCCTAGCCAGGCACATGGTTACAGAACTCAATGCAGTTATTGTATCTGTAGAGTAAGTATCTAATGTTTATTACAGCCACTAAATCGTCAACTCAATAAATATAATCTGTAACCCAGTTTGTAATAAAATAGTAATATTTCGGAATAGAATTCCCTCAATTTTTTTTTCATTTTAAGCAGGTCCTTTTATTAGCTTTACCTGAATTAATACTACTCATAAATATGCAAAAAATGTGATGGGCAACAAATGGTTATCTTCAGAAACATCAGTTGAAACCGTCATGTATTCTTCTCAACAGTGATGGGAAGGCCGATACTTTTCCGCAAGCTGGTTCTTTCGGATCGGATAACTCTTATATTTCCAATACCTATAATTTGTTATACTTTATGCTTTTCAGCAAAAGACAGCAGTAACATACATTTTGCCCTCTTTATGAAACCCTCGGCAGACAGTTCTCAGCATGTCAGACATGCCCTAAAGATTTTTCTCGGTTCCAAGGAAGGGAGGAAGGTTGTAAAGGCCGGGACTTCCCTTGTTATTGACCATAGAAACTTGGGTATCTTCTACTATTGGAAGATATCAGCTAAGAGAGTGGCACCATTTCATTCAGGCCCTTAGTGTCGAGAACGATGATTGGCATGGCTCTTCAGTCTTCTACTGTTAAGGAAGTCTGTGTACTGCTGGCAAGATCTTTTGGCATCTTATGGTGGCGTGCCACAGTGCTCAGTCGCCGGCAAGCATTTCCCAGGTTTCGCTTGGGAAGCCGATCAACTGAAGGTCATGCTTTCAGGACATCCTTGGGCCGGCCGACTGGACGAGGGGCATTAGCAATTTCGCCGTACAAAATTGCTTTCGGTAAACGTTTTTCATCCATGTGGTAGGTGTGGCCAGCCCATCGTAAGTGGCAGGTGCGCAACATAGTGTAGAGGTCTGTGCTCTTGGTCGTGGAGAGGATATCCGAATTTGGAACATGGTCCTTCCCAGTTATGCCAATAATTGAACGCAGACAACGAAAGTGAAAGGTGTTCATGTCTACAGTAGGTGCACCAAGTTTCGCTGCCGTACAGGAGAGTGCTGAGAACGCAGCCCTCGTAAACTTTGATTTTTAAGTGGAGAGAAAGTGAATTGTTCTTCCATTCTCTCTCGCTAAGCCTGCCGAAGGTTGATGATGCTTTCCCAATACAGATGTATAATTCACAGTCTAGACTGTTGGAGGTGTCCACTGTGGAATCCATATAGGTAAACTTTGTGATATTTGTCAGTACGCTGTTGTTGAAGGTGATTGTGGGTGAAAGCATAGCAGGTTGGGCAAAGACTACTGTTTTTCCCAGGCTGATCTTCAATCCAAACTCCTCACAAGCAGCAGCAAAAGAGGACCACATAGCCTGCAGCTCAGTCTCAGAGTTGGCAATGAAGGCGGCATCATCAGCATATAGGAGTTCCCGGATGTGGACGAGGTTGATCTTTGTTTTTACGTGTAGTCTTGCCAGGTTGAAGAGATTGTCAGAACTGCGTGTATGAAGTAGCACTCCAGAAGGAACAGGGAAAGCTCGGTGCAAGACAGCGGAAAAATATATACCAAAGAGAGTTGGAGCTAGTACACAGCCTTGCTTCACGCCACAGAAAATTGGAAATTCATTAGAGAGAGAGACCTCTAACTGTATTGTTGCCATCATGTGAACATGAAATTCTTGTATGATTTTCAAGAGTTTGGGTGGACAGCCCAGTTGACGAAGTATGGTAAAGAGGCAGGACCTACTGACATAGTCAAAGGCCTTTTTAGATCGACAAAGACTGCATACAGAGGCTGACATTGCTCAATACATTTCTCTTGGATTTGGCGAACTGAGAAAATCATGTCGATGGTAGACCGACCAGGCCGGATTGGCTCTCCGGAAGTATCCTGTTTGCTATGACCTGTATGCGTAGGAGGATGAGGCGGGCAAGGACCTTGCCAGGCTGGGAGAGTAGAGCTATGCCGAGGTAGTTGTTGCAGTCGCAGCGATCCCCTTTATTTTTGTACAAAGTAACGATGTTAGCGTTACGCAATTCGTCGGGGATGGTGCCTTCATTCCAGCAGGTTGAGAAGAGGTGATGGAGTTCCACGACAAGTGTGTTGCCACCGCTTAAGAAGATTTCAGGTGTAAGCCCATCCACACCAGGGGGCTTTGTTGTTCTTTAGGAGGCTCATGGTTTTTTTAACCTCATTTAGAGTGATGTAGTGATGTTGTTGTCAAGCTCACGCTGGATTGGAAGTTGGGGAACAGCAGATAAGCTCACTGTATGCTGAGCCTGTAACAGCTAGTGTTCCACCCAGCGATTGAGTTGATCGTCGAGGTTTGTGAGTATTTCTCCTGTTGAGGATTGTAGAGGGGAGGACTTTTTGACCAGAGGTCCTAGAGCCTGCTTTAGACCCTGGTACATACCACCAGTATTACCGGTAGCAGAGCAATCTTCTACACGTCTGTAGATGCTTTCACAGTAGAGGTGTTTTGCCTCCCGAGTTAGGCGCTGCACCTCTGAGCGGGTCTGCTTCCAGTAAGCAATGGTACGAGGGGAGGAGTCTTCTTTGACAGCCAGTTGTGCCCCGCGCTTATCCGCAAGTGATGGAAGGAGTGTGTCTGCGTGACACCTAAACCAGTCAGGCTGTTTTTAAGTACGTCTACTGAAGCTGGAAAATGCGCAATCACTAACTATGTTACAACAGCGCAGCCAGGCCGATGTAGCATCCTGGCTGGGGGCAGACAGAACAAAATTGGCTTGCAGCGAAGCCTGAAACTGTTGGCGATTTTCAATTGACTGGGTTGCAAGAACGTCAAGCGTTGGAGACGGCTTTGGAAGAGACAGGGGGATTCTCTTGGGTTTAAGTTTAATCTTGCAGTGCACAAGTGAGTGATCTGTGTCGCAGAGTGCATTGCAGTCGGCAGAGTGCATTGACCTAACATGAGTGAGGTCCTGAAGGTGGGTTTTTTGGATGATCACATGGTCAAATTGATGCCAGCGTTTAGAGCGTGGGTGTTGCAATGTCATCTTGGACCACATTGAGCCTTCAAAGAATGATGATGGAATGCACAGCTTATGTGAAGCGCAAAGCTCAAGGAGGCGCTGTCCGTTGTCGTTCATTGAACCCACACCACGTGGACCCAGCACGTCTGGCCAGGCGGTGGTGTTACTGCCTACTCGAGCATTGAAATTGCCAAGAATGACAATGCGATGGCCACGACTAATGTTGGAAAGAGTTTCACTCAGCAGTAGATAAGCAAGTGAGGGTTGGGGCGTAGGAGGTCAGTAGTGTTACTGGACCCGAGGTAGTGTGTAGTCACAGTGACGACAGCCTGGGAGATGGGAGTTTCAACGAAACCTAACAGATTATTGCAGATGGCAAAACCCACTCCATGCTTTGGTCTTTCCTTGTCAGGATAGCCAATCCAGTAAAACGTGAAGTTAGCTTCACGTACAGAGCCACTTCCGATGAGCCACGTCTCGCTTAATGCTGCGATGCCCACCCCGAGTCGTAGTAGTTCCCTGTCTATAACAGCAGACTTCCGAGGATGGACTCCATCGAGACAGGAAGTCACCCTTTGAGAGTGGACATTCCAACATGCCAAACGCAGTTGGGAGGCAGTAGCAGCATGACGACCGGGATTTGCCTGCCTAGAACGCGAGCCCTACCGAGCAACAGCAGCACCCCTGTTTGCAGGGGGCTCCCGAGTTGCCAGTCCCTGAGAGTTTTCTCCAGACAATTCCAACATAGTTGCTTGAAACGTCAAACGCCGGCGCTAGAAGTTAGTGGATGAATGCATGCCCAGAACAAAACATCCACCTCTGGACCCAGCACTGCAAGCACCAGCGGAGCACAAATGTGCGACTGCTGGAACAGTGATGGGTTGCCCTGCAGTATCCCTGACCTTTGATCATAAGATGTGTTGTGGCTATTTTTATCATTCAACAAACACCACCACTGAGTAAGCGACTGAGTCCAAATCAATAGTTTAAAAAGTATTTATTTCTCTTGCAAAAGAGATCCTCGTCACCAATACACATTCGTGAGTCAGTGAGGACAGATAAGGAGAAAGCAGTGCCTGTCTTTCTTATACCCCAAGGCCTTATTTCTTCCCTCCCCTCAGGGAGAGAGATATACTTTGTCTCTTCATTCCTCCCTGGCCCTGAGATTTTAATGCCCCCCTTTAACCCTTTAGGCTATAAAATACAAATGCACTCAGGATGACCCCTTGACCACCTGCTTTTCCCTTACCTCCACTGACAAACATAACACAGTAAATTATCACACAGCCCCCTCTCACTACAAGTGAGAGAAACAGATGAGGCCAACATTAGGAATAACTGAAATAAGAATACTACATGGAAAAATTCCATTACAACTCCTCTCTGTTTATCATACTCTGATAACTGATTAATCACATGGTAATAATAGTAATAATGAATGCAAGTCCAAGTCGTTACATAAAATCACTCTCCTTGTACCTGTTGAAGAAAGAATTTTAGAATGAAAAAGCATAAGGCTGTTTTTGTGGGGGAAAATCCCCGTAATATTTTAGCAAGCAAGTAAACATAGTAAGGAAACAAAATATATAAAGTATAATAAAAATCCCTCAGTTTCATACCCTCTCTTTGTACGCCATCTCGTAACACGGATGACTGCTGCTTTTAACCCTCTTTAAATCTTTAGCCCTTAATCTTCCTCAGAAAATAAACAAATAGAAGAAAAAAACAAACAGATGGAAAAATATAATAAAAAAATCCCTCTATTCGACCCTCGTCCTTTCACGCCATCTTGTGATAAAGGAAAACATTTTCTTTACTCAATTACACGTTTCGCTGTAGCTTCCGCTACTTGTGTCATCATATTGTTGTTCATCAACATCATCATTCGGATAGGCTGTCATTTTCACCAATTGAACAGACATTCCAACCTTAACCAGTCTCTGCACTAAGCTAGACACACATTGTATAATACATGGTATACATAGCAGAATCAGCACTATTATGACTAAAATTGGCAACACAGTTTGAGCTAACCAAATCCCCAGCCCCCCTTAAAATTCATTATCCAGGTCAGCCAGTTCTCCTCCACTGGTTCAGGCTCCTGCACCGCCTTTCTCATGTGCTCGATCACATTTGTTATGTTATCACTGTAATCTGGAATGTTGAAACAACAAGACACACCTAGCATCTTGCACACTCCGCCCCGTTCCGCGGAAATTAAATCCAGAGCTAATCGATTTTGAATAACTGCCTCTCTTAAATGTCTCATTTCATCATTTATCATGTTTATAGCATTTTCAGTTGCATTTGCTATTGCTAGTACAGTCCATGCTAACCCATTAACCTTATTAATCGTCACTGCTGTTCCCACTCCCAGGAAAAGGGACCACCCCACATTTGCCTCAGGTGTGGTCCATGGATCAGATAGTGTATACCCCGAATAATGTTTTGGCATATCCCCAGGCAAAATCTTAACATTTCTTTTTTCCCTTGCCCTCGGTGTTTTGTTTGGCAAATACACAGATGTTCCCACATTTATCAAAGCTGGATAACAGCACCCTGACCATCCGTGTTTAGGCATTCTGTGAAACGCCCTACCCCCACATACCCACACAGCTGCCGGTGAAGTCTCATGCAGCTCACCAAAAGGACATGTGAAGCTAATTTCTTTGCCGTCGAATGTCGCTGTGCAATTGTTCACTGTTCCCCTCTTTGTGTTGATCTTAACTCTGCAGTCAGACCATCCTGTCGTGAAAAGTCTCTGCGCGTCTGAACAAACGCACACATCACCTTTCTCGTGTGTTACTCTTAGTGGTGGAATTGCTATATCAGTGTTGTTAAATCGTCGAACATTGTCACAATTGTCCTCAGGTCGTTTCATCGGTGTCTCTCCTTTCTCCAGTTCAGCCGCTGCTAAAAGCACATCAGTCATTTGTTGTGGAACTAGACACTTTGTTTCATTAGCTGTTGCTATAGTCAATGGGACAGCCTTCCAAGCGTGTGACATCTGCAGACACAGCCAGCAGTTTGTTGATATTTCTAACTCGTCTTTCTGCAGCATAGCCAGAGCACAGGCTTTGTTACCTTGACACTTCATCATGGCTTTCTGCACTTCAGGGTTCCCCTGGTCTCGTGTCATGTCTCCGTTCCCCATCCATGCCAGCTCGTCTCTTGCTTCTCGTTCGACCTCAGGTGCTACGAAAGGTTTTAAAGTTGGAACTGCCTCGTTTACAATAATGTCAATTTCTTCATACCAGTCCTTTCCCTCTAAATCTAGTCCACAATAGTACTTGCCTTGGTCTGACAGTCTTACTTGTGCTAGCTCGACTACCATCCCATACCTGTTGTTGCTTAGTCTATGTTTTGCAAATACCCGGAACCTTTTATCTTTGCCCCACTTGTAGTTGGAGGCATATGCTTTCACGTCGCCCCACTTACATGGGTGTTCGCAGAAGTAGAATCCTGCGTAGTCTTCGCTGCGCCCCTGACAGCCTGGACAGTTCATTTGATAGGGATTGCACCCGAAACTCACATTTGATCCTTCGTGAACCGTCACCGTGCCCCCCTCGAGGCCTCTCACTGGCTCCACCTCCTCGAATGCATCTCTTCTAGCACGTTGTCGAACGGTGTTGTTCCGCTCTGTTGTCTCAGTTCTGTTGGTCTGATTTCCTGTTGGCAATACTTTCAGACCTGCTGTACAATGCATTATTATCAAGCAAATTGTCACTGACAACACAGTCATTATGCATGTGGTCTTAACCAGGCCACACATTCCTGGCACTCTGAATGGGTGCCACGGCCTTGTCCGCTCCATGTTCTCGGTTACTCTGATCTGCTGTGTGACCAGAAATTGTTAAGAAAGTTCAATCTTTAAAAGCACTAACAAGAAAGTCTTATCTGTTCCGTTGTCCGCACGGTTTTCCGCTGTCCCTGCTGCTTCAATGCTGCAGGCTTTGTTATGTCTTTCGTCTGGCCTTGCTCTTGCGCAGATAACGGTACCTTTCTTTGCTTTTCAATAACTGGACTTGACGTTTATGATCGCTGACCCTCCTCCTGCGATTGCTCCGCCTCCGCAATGGGCGGCACCTTCCTGCAATGGTTCGCGTGAACCCACGTGGCCCTCTCTGCGACCTTCACCGCCGTGTACGTCACCAGAAGCACCTGGAAAGGTCCAAGCCACCTTTTCGCCTTCCAGCTTTTCCTTCTGTGGTCACGAATCACCACGAAATCACCCGGTCTGACCTTGTGCAGAAACGTCTCAGCAACTTTCCCCTGGGCAGCTTTCACCTGCACAGAAATTTGTGATAACAGACAAGACATTTCTTTGCAGTAATTCAACATGTCATTCTCACACACATCCGCGGATGGCAGCCTTTGTTTACCCCCTTCTATGCCCATAAATGGCGGCCTGCCGAACAAAATTTCAAATGGGCTCAGATTTGTTTTCACTCGTTTCCTCATTCTCATGTACATGAGTACAATTGGTAGGGCCTTAACCCAAGACAGACCCGTCTCTTCGCAACATTTTGCCAATTTGTTCTTGATTGTTTGATTTGATCTCTCTACCACTCCCGCTGATGAGGGAGCGTAACTGCAATGTGTTCTCATATCAATGCCCAAGAACTCTCCCACCTGCTTTATTGCAGCATTTACAAAATGTCTTCCATTGTCAGAGCTGATTTTTCTTGGTATTCCCCACCTCGGAACAATTTCGGTTAGCAGGGCCTTTGCCACTGCTGCCGAATCTTGCTGTGAGGTCGGGAAAGCCTCCACCCACTTTGACCACATGTCTACCATTACCAGACAGTGTTTCTGTTTCCCACAAGGGGTTAATTCGATGAAGTCCATAATCAGATACTCAAACGGACCTGCTGGGGCTGGTTGAGATGCTAAGGGTGTTTTTATCCCTCTTGCCACATTGTGTGTGTTACAAGTGACACATCTTTTGCAAAAATGTTCAGCATAGACTGTGAAACCTTTAGTATACCATAAATCTTTCATCTGCATTACCATACTTCCCTTTGACCCATGGTCTAGGCCGTGGGTCAACTTAGCGTAATGCTGAAAGAAATGCTTTGGTAAACAAGGAATGCCATCCTTCATCCATACACCCCCCCTGAGACTGCAGCCAGACGACCTCCATTTCTGTTTTTCTGCTCCTGTGGAAAACGTCTGCATGCTTTCTAGACAAAGAGAAATGTCAGGGTTAGTCACAGATACCAAAGCACAAGTCGTTTCTTTTGTCTCCTGCGCTGCCGCGGCCTTCGCTGCCGCGTCGGCTCGTGCGTTTCCTGTGGAGATAAAACTTTTATCGTTAGAGTGCGCTGTGCATTTACAGACTGCAACCTTGTCTGGCAAAAGAATGGCCTCCAAAAGCGCTGACACTAGTGAGGCGTTCAATATCGGATGTCCATCCGACTTCAAAAAATTCCTGTGTTTCCAGATTGCTCCGAAGTCGTGCGTGATCCCGAACGCGTAACGCGAGTCTGTGTAAATCGTCACACATTTGTCTGCCATTAATTTACACGCTTCCGTCAGTGCAACCAATTCAGCTGCCTGAGCCGAATAAGTCGCCGGCAATTTGCCAGATTTCACCACTTAAAATTCAGTGATCACCGCGAAACCAACCTTATTCAGGCCTGTTTGTGGATCTTTGGATGCCGATCCATCCACAAAGAGGACATTATCACAATTCTCCAAAGGTGTGTCCAACAGGTCTGGACGTGGAGTGCACACCTCCTCCAGAACAGACAGACAACAGTGATGTTCCTCCCCATCATCTTCTGTTGGCAGAAGTGTGGCAGGATTCAAAGTTGTGCATCGTTTCACAGTTATGTTCGGCATATCAAGCAAAATCGTATGGTATCGCAACCATCTGGCCGAAGATAAGTGTGATGTTTTCTGCTCTTGCAAAATCATGGTAACTGCGTGTGGGACCATCAAAGTCAAATCAGAATACCCCACAAATTCTCTTGAGGCCAGCACAGCCAGCTCAGCAGCCGCCACAGCCCTCAGGCAGTGTGGCAGACCTGCTGCAACTGCATCAAGTTTCGTTGAAAAATATGCTACTGGTCTTAGTCTGTCACCATGGGTTTGCAATAGCACTGAACTCATAAAACCGTGCTTTTCATCTACCATCTGTGTGAATGGCTTGTCAACTGCTGGTAGGCCCAACGTAGGAGCCTGAGCCAGTTGCCTTTTCATGTTCTCAAAAGCATCCTGTGCTTCTGCGGGCCAATCAATCTTGTCACATGATCTCAGCCCTTTCCCTGCTGTCAGGGCTCTCAAGGGCTTTTCCAGTAGTGCATAATTTGGAATAAACGTTCGACAATATGCACACATTCCCAAAAAGGATAACAATTGTTTCTTTGTTACCGGTCTGGGTACCTCTTTGATCGCTTTAACTCGTTTTTCAGAAAGAGCTTTACTGTTTGGTGTAATCGTGTGACCCAGGAAGGTTATTTCCTGCTTCACAAACTGCAGCTTAGCCAGACTGACCTTGTGCCCCTCCTTTTCCAAATGCCTCAGGAGAGATACACTGTCAGCCACACACACAGCCTCATCTCGTGCACAAATTAGCAGATCGTCTACATACTGCAAAAGTGCGGTTCCGCTTGACAAAATTAACGGTTCGAGGCTTCGTTTCAGCGCTTCATTATATATCGTGGGAGACTCGCAAAACCCTTGGCAAAGTCGGGTGAATGTGAATCCTTTATCGTCAAAATCAAACGCAAACCAAAACTGACTTTCCTTTGCCACTGGGACGCTAAAGAAAGCGTTGGCCAAATCAACCACAGTGAAATATGTTGCGTCTTGTGGAATCTGTGACAAAATATTGTACGGGTTTGGGACCCGCGGTGCCCTTGCGATAACAGCTGCATTCACTGCAGTCAAATCCTGCACAAAACGCCACTGAACAATGTCATCCTGATTAGCTGTTGCCTTTTTTTACGGGGAAAATGGGTGTTCGTACCGGAGAATCATGACACGGGATGATGACTTTCTCCTTCAGGAGAGATTCAAAAACTGGCCGGATCCCCCGCAATGCCTCCTTTTTCAGGGGATATTGCGGTTGACACGGCCTGTAGTCAGACTTTGGGGTGACTACTACTGGTTCACAATTTTTAATCAACCCAACATCATACTTGTGTTTCGCCCACAACGTTGAAGGTATTTCTGCCAGGATAGGATGAATATCTGTGGCAGAAATAGCTCCGCGATCATGTTTCTCCATTACACTCTGAACAATAGCAGTCACAGCTCTGTGTACATCAACCTCAAAATCACATGGCAGCATAAATGCCCCTACACTGTCACTCTTCTGTACCCCGTCTCCCCTTTCAGCCCAATCTGTGGCTGTCACACACTGTCTCACAAAAGGGCCCAAATCTGCCCACTGCTGCGCTTTGCCCTTGGTTACTGATAAGTGAGGCGCCGACATTCCTGTTATCAAATACAGCGGCATTTGTTTTTCTGACAGGCAAGCTGAAAGCACACACACATTTTCATTCCAGAACATTTTATCAAACTTCATTTTTTCATCTTCTGTCTTGTTAAACCACGCTTCCTCAAACTGAGGTTCACGCTCAAAGACAACATGTGACGTGCAATGCAATTTGTCAGGCATCATATTTTCTGTGTTATCTGATACTGTCCGATCCTTTGCCATTTTCAAAATCATTTGTGCCCAATCAAAGTCTTTTATCTGCCACTCATATCCCCATTTTTGCTCAAACTTTGCACAACATATCTGCTGTTCTTCCTCAATCACGATACCCATCGGGCCCGCAGTGAGTTTCAAATTTAATTCACACATTAGATCTCGTGCCAACAATGGAGCCGGACAGGTTGCAGAGCACAAAAACGCATGTTTCAATGCTTTGCCCCCCTCCGTCTCGCATCGTAGTGGCACCGTGAAATTTTCTGAAATTACATGCCCTGACGCTGACGTGCTTTCAAACATCACATCCGTCAATCTCGGTTTGCATGGCAAGTCATATGGCCTTATTGTGGACCGGGCAGCCCCCGAATCCACGAGAAACTCTATCATTGTACCGTCAACTAACAGTGGATATCTCGGTAGTCTTAAAAATCCTGCACCCTTGTACATTTTCAGACATTCAGCAGTAACTACATTATTCAAATTTTCATCACTCACACATAAAGATTTGCTAGCATTTTCTTCATTGCAAGAAGCAGTATGTGCGTCAGTGTATGTGTTCGTGTTGTGCGTGTGTGTTAGCAAAATTTCACTTCCCTTTCTCGCAGTCGGTTGAATACCTGTCGCTCGCCCTCCCCTCTCCTGTTCTCCGTTCCTCCATAGTCAATCCGCCCTTTGTGTCTCCGGACAATCCTTTGCCCAGTGTCCGTCGCCTTTGCACACTCTGCACTTCGTGCATTTAAAAAAATTCATGTTCGTTGCTTTCGCACAGTCCACATTTCCACTTTCCCTTATACACTTTCTTCTTCTTATTGGCCCAGTTCTGCCGCGCTGGGGGTGCACTCGTGCTAGCTTTGATTTGTACAGCAGCCAGCTGCAGCTCTCTCTCCACCTTCACTTTCGCGGCTTTGTCCTTCTTTGTCAGCAGCTGTTCCTCGGCGTGCACAGCGTGCGCTAGGGTGGTTGTTAGTCGCCCGCTCTGCCACTCGATGTAACTTGTTCTCACTGCTTGTCCGATTTCAGGTCTCAGTCCATTCAGGAAACAGCTCTGCAAATGACACTCCCATGTGCCTGGCTGCTCTCCTCTCTCATCCGGCTCAGGCATGCCGCTGTGTTTCTGAAATGTTTCAAAAAGTCTTGCATAATAGTCACGAACTGTCTCTTCTCTCACCTGGCAACAGCTGTTGATTTTTGCTGTGTCCACTCGTGGTGGGAAAGCCTTCTTTATTTCTTCGGCGAGTTTGGCCACTGCTGTTCGATACAGTACGTTGTCATCACTCATCCACTCTCCGTTCACTCTCCGTCGGTCAGTTGTCGGCATGTGGCTACTCACTTTGTGCCAGCTCGTGGCCCCCAGTTTCACGGCTAGCAGCCGCTTCAGTTCTTGTGTGGTGGGACTGAACTCTTGACAGAAAGTGACTAGCTCGTTTGAAAATCTGTCACCTGCGTCGTCCGGGCTTGGCAAATGGGCCATTGCTTCTTTCATGTCTGTCACCGTCCACGGCCTGTAGACCATCACTGATCCATCCGGCCCCGCCACTTCAACCATCGGAGCTGTGATGTTACCTGTTTCATCTCTGATCTGTGATCTTGTGACGATTTTCTTCGGCTTGGCTCCGCGTTGCTCATCCGTGTTCTCTGTGGTTTCTTCCTTTTCGCTCTGGGTCACGTGACTGGACCCTTGTCCCTCTGCTTGCACCTGTTGCATCGCCTGCGCCGTTTGCATCGCTAGTTGCTGGAAAGCCAACGCCATCTGCGCTGTTTGCTGTTGTTGCGCTTCTGCCTGCTCGGTCATTTTCCTCTTCTTGCGCTTCACGCGCTGCGTCACGCGCTGCTTGTGCTTGTCTCTCTCTCTCTCTCGCTGCTGCTTGTGCCTCGGGTTGCGCTTCGGCTTGTGCTCGTGGCTGGGTCGGTCTCGATGGAGAACAGTCAAGGTCGGGGTCGAACTTCAGTGCAATCAATCCGGCTCCTGGGAAGTGTGTTTTATACTCCGGCGGTGCCGGTCTCACCGCAATTTCATGTGGGGAAACACAAACATACTGTGGGTTAGTCGGTTCTGGTGGTGCAGACACACATACAGCCAGACTTTCACACTTTTCATTTTTCCTTCCTGCTAATTCTTTTTGCAGTTGCCTTCTTTCTCTTTTATCTGCTTCCTCAAGCCAGCAATCGACTGTGTTTTCACATCTTTTACATACATGTTTAACACACTTACAGCAGCAAGCTGATTGTTTCTCACTACTCTTTTCCACTGAGTCTCTCACCACTTTCAGCCTCGTGCGGCTCAATGTTCCCCCCTCGGGAAAATCATGATGCTTGATTAACTTCTCAATATCTAGCATACATTTCTGACCATAATGTTTTCTCATTTGGTAGTACACTGGTGTATCATATTTCATAATTTTGCTCTGAGACTTCCCCATACTGGCTGCTTTTTCTGTTCTCTGTGGATTTCTCACCGCGCGTTCTCTTGATCTGTCAGGCGTCCCCACACAGACCCGATTTTTCTTTTAACCCAAATCGGTCGGGTTGCACTTGTTAGTGCCCTCCTAATTAAGGTTTACCAAAAAAAATCTTTTCTGGCTCCCCCTAATTAGCTTCAGCACCTAAAAACAATTTGCTCCGTGGTGGAACAACTGATTTTCAGGTTACCTATCTGTTTGAAACTTCTTGATCCGCTACAAATCTCAGTTAATCTCAGATACTTTCGTATCTGTTTGAAACCTCTTGATCCGCTACAAATCTCAGTTAATCTCAGATAATTTTCTCTCGTATCTGTTTGAAACCTCTTGATCTATATATAGATCTCAATTAAAATCAGATTACGCACCACAGAAACAGCCCTCAGCCAATATGGTTCAATTTCTCTCTTTCCCCTCAATTAAACTGAATTTGCTTTGCTTACCCAGAGATGTTGTTCTGTGCCACTTTGAGTTCTTTTGATTCCAGTGGCCGGATCCGGTCCTAACGGCGGAAACGGTCCCTCGTCTCTTAATGTTTTTTCTCGAGGTAGGGTTAGAAACTTTGTCAGTTCCTAGGTGATCAGCCTCCGTCCCTCCGTCAGTTCCCGGATCACGTCCATGAAATCCCACTATCTGACACCAAGCTGTTGTGGCTATTTTTATCATTCAACAAACACCACCACTGAGTAAGCGACTGAGTCCAAATCAATAGTTTAAAAAGTATTTATTTCTCTTGCAAAAGAGATCCTCGTCACCAATACACATTCGTGAGTCAGTGAGGACAGATAAGGAGAAAGCAGTGCCTGTCTTTCTTATACCCCAAGGCCTTATTTCTTCCCTCCCCTCAGGGAGAGAGATATACTTTGTCTCTTCATTCCTCCCTGGCCCTGAGATTTTAATGCCCCCCTTTAACCCTTTAGGCTATAAAATACAAATGCACTCAGGATGACCCCTTGACCACCTGCTTTTCCCTTACCTCCACTGACAAACATAACACAGTAAATTATCACACAGCCCCCTCTCACTACAAGTGAGAGAAACAGATGAGGCCAACATTAGGAATAACTGAAATAAGAATACTACATGGAAAAATTCCATTACAGATGGTTCTTCCGCTCAGTTATCTGACATGGAAGACCGGTAGCTGAATCTTTCGGCCGCGCTCACACCATGACAGCAATATAACATCTTGGAAGCAGGAGTTGGCAATTTAACCCATAGCTGGGGTCTGGGTTGGTGAGAGCCAGGGCATGTCCACACACCGGTGGGCCATGAACTCAGCACTTCTGGTGCTTCAGACTGCTCTGAGATCCCTCATGCACTTAGCCTGGGGCCGCAAGGTACCCAGTTTGCCATGGTGCACCACGTGGAGGTGGCATGAGAGTCTTGGCCGACGAGACGCTCTAACCATCAGTGAGTTGGACTTACATAACTGCCCCCCCTTCACTCTATCGAGTATAGATGGTGGTTGCAGCTGGAAGTGAGAGAGACAAAGCACCCAAGAACCAAGCAGCTAAGCACTCTACGCAACTACACTACACGCACGAAGGCCCTGTGTGACCAGAACACACCACAACAATATACCACTATAGTCTATATCAGTGTTTCTCAACTGTTGAGTCGCAAGACCGTTTTGAGTGGGCCACGGAGTGTGCAGTAAAAGAAACAACAACAACATTGTACTTCGTGTGTTAGGTGGGAAGGATTTGCATGCAGGTACAGTATGATGTTTATTCTATTCATCAGGAGCAGTTTTAGTAACAGTTCGTGTTAGTATTGTGTATTTACCATGGTAACTGTTGTTTCCTTAACCCCAAAATATATTTGAATAGGTCCCAAGCAAATGGAATACTAATCAACATTATGGTGACTTCAAAACAATTACAGTCGTAAAGAATATATTTATTACAGTGGGATGATTAAAGACAACATTATAATGTGAAATCACAATAAAACAAGAGCAGTAAATTAATATGATGTCAGCATCATTCTGCTGTTGATTCAAAGTCATTTGTATGAAAATGACCCATCATGCATTGATTTCACAGTAAATTTCTTCCGAATGTAATTTATTTATAAGAGTATTATTTACTCTTTAATCCTTTAAATTCCTGGCAATTTTGTGTAAGATATAATTTAAACAAATGTAACTCTACAGTCCCTGTTAGAAATATTGGATTAAAGAAGATCTTGTAGCCTATCCACCTTATTTTTCAACACAGAAGTAATTTCTTTGAATGTGCAAAAATTCTGATTAGTTTATCCATTATTGGTTAATAATTAATTGGTTAATAATAATTCTAAATGAAACATAGCAAATGCAGCGAGTTTGCTTTCTTCTTCTCTGAGAAAATCAATAATATCAGAAAGGTGATCAGCACATCCTTGAGTTGCTCTGGGGTCAGGCAGATCAGATCACAACCTCAGAAAGTAGTTACTATGTCTAATTTCGAAGAAATTGATGCCAACATTTTGGAAGAAACCGTACAGCACCTTAAAACATCAACCTGCGCTCTTGACACACTTCCCACATCTTTTTTCAAAAGTGTGTTAAACTGTTTAGAAGTAGATTTCCTAGAAGTGGTAAATGCCTCACTTCTCTCTGGGAGTTTTCCAAACTCCCTGAAAACTGCAGTTGTTAAGCCCCTCCTGAAAAAGAGCAATCTGGATAAGACCATCTTAAAGGCACACCATGCACCTTTGGTGTTTTTGTAAAACAGCGACCCCTAGAGCCGCTGTGGTGTACTTGCAGTGTCGTAAATAGCCGTACTCCCCATCCAACCAACCCGCCCCACGCCCCACCTCGACGCCGCCGCCACCACCACCGGCGTCACACGCCACACACCCCCTCCCTGGAAAGAAGCGTCAGACATGCAACAGGCACAGGTAGACTCCGAAGATATTGATCAGGTAATGTTTCGCGATTTCACACCAATATATTATCCTACTGCATTGTCTACTGAACTACTGTTGAAGGTAATAGATTAATAATAACTATGTCAAGTGTTAGGCTACTTTATCATCATAAAGTTGCCTATCGCGTTTGCTGGCTTACAACGTTTTTACATGATTGCTGCTAAATTACAAGGAAATAGTCTATGCTCTAGGACTACTGTATAATATCATTTGTGTTTTTTGATTGTAATGTAAACATTACAAAATGTCAGATGACATAAAAAGTCAAATGTACGTCGCATTATTTCATAACATTGGCTGTTATGATTTCATTAGACATGATTATTAAAATGTATCATAATAGTTAGTAAATTGTGCTCATTTACATTATTTATAACCACTGGGCTTATAAATGTCTGAATAATTATGTGAGATGTTGACTACTGTCCTCACGATAATCCTCACGATCAAGCCAGCGCAACAACATACAACATAGAACGCAAACAAGTTTAAAAATATGAGATTTACTTACAAGTCCATCAGCAAGATCGCCAGGTCAGCATCGCTGTTGCATCCAGTGCTGGTTTTAATCTCTCGCCAACGAGTGAAAGCCCGACCAAGTGGGACTCTTGTCCGGTTTCTAACACGGTCCGACTCTCGCTTTCTTTTTCTAGACTCTTCCGACCGAGTTTTCTTGGATTTTTCCATCGTCCTAAATGCGCGCAAGTGGCTACGGCTTCTTCTTCGGATTCTTCTTCTTCTCTTCCTTTACCGCAGACTACGCACTGTTCGCGCAAGTGGCTTCATATGTTGTTGATGTGTGTGACGTCGTTGCCGTAAAGCATTTCGTGATTCTCGCGAGACTTGTCAGGGGCGCCCCTCTCAAACTTGCATGGCTGGTTTGTCCGGCGGTGGCCCCCCCAAGCTTCAACACCAGGATGATTTGCCCTACTATGACTTTGTTTACCACCGAAACGACTTTGAAGCTGTAATATTAAGGTACAGATCTTGCATAGTGTGCCTTTAAGCAACTATAGACCGATCTCAAATCTTCCTTTTATAGGCAAGATCATTGAAAAAGTTGTCTTCAATCAGCTGAACAAATTCTTAAGCTCGAATGGATACTTTGAAAATTTTCAATTTGGTTTCTGACTACATCACAGCACAGACACAGCGCCAATAAAGATAATAAACGATATTCACTTAAATACTGATACAGGCAAACTATCAGTGCTGCATTTGACACTGTCGATCCCGACATACTTCTTGACAGGCTGGAAAACTGGGTCGGGCTTTCTGGGATAGTCCTCAAATGGTTCAGGTAATACTTAAGACGGAAAGACACTTGACGGCCCAGAAAGTCATTAAAGAAAATGTTTAAATATTCCATGTCGCAACAGTGGCTCAACTATAAGTTTATCAAGCGACGAGAATACTTTTTGTGCGAAAAAACAAACAAAAATAACGACTTTATTCGACTATTCCTTTTCTTCCTTGAAGGCCTGAAACGAGACTTCAAGAGATTTCCACGACGCACACGTGCGAGAACTTAATTGAAGTAGTTGAAGGAGATCGCAATTCTCACGCATGCGTCGTGGAAATCTCTTGAAGTCTCGTATAAAGTCGTTATTTTTGTTTGTTTTTTCGCACAAAAAGTATTCTCGTCGCTTGATAAACTTATAGTTGAGCCACTGTTGCGACATGGAATATTTAAACATTTTCTTTAATGACTTTCTGGGCCGTCAAGTTTCATTCCCTTAGGCAGCCTATGGAGGAGTGATCAACCTCTCAGATTTAATCATAGATATCTTCATTTGTGTTCCGAAGACGAACGAAGGCCTTACGGGGTTGGTACAGCATGGGGGTGAGTAATTAATGACTTAATTTTCATTTTTGGGTGAACTAACCCTTTAACCTCTTAACCGTTGCCAGAGCGCCGGCGCACTGAAGCGTTTTTTTTTTTTAAATAGTTCAAAGTTACTATCATATTTAATGTTATTACCTTGACAAACTATACATCATTAAAAAGATATAAGATATAATACAAGTTTCAGTATTTGACCACTATTGTATTTTGAGGAACTTGTAATGACAGTTATGTCTTAATTTGTGCCAAGAGTTATGTAATTAAAAAATGAGTCGATATCTTTAATATGAATGAGCGTCAGCCGCTCCCATTCAGAAAAAAACTCCTGTGTCGTCATGACAGCGCTTGACAAAACAACGTCCCTCAGGGCTTTTAGCTCAACAATGTGCAGATGTGGAGAAATATTGATAGATTCTCATAGGTTTACATCATTTCTATAGACAGGAATAATGTTTATTGAATTTATACCCAAATGCGTCGATGTAAACATTATGAGCGCTGGATACTCTGATGTACTGTGTTTTCAATCCATACTGGCAGCCTGAGGGCGCCGGCGCTCTATGCACAGTAATAGTCCATATATGGAACACACGAAGAAGTGCCATAACCATGTGACATTCCAGGAAGTCCCTGACACAAACAAAGCTTCCAGAGATCGCTGTAACATGCAGATAAAGATGTTTTGAAGACAATAAACATGATTGCAATGATATTTGATTTACCTGTGTTCTTCGAGCCATGTCAGGTATTTTCATAATAATAGATTGTATTTATAATGTAATGCTAATCGATATAAACTTTATCATTGTGTATTTTGAAAATCATATGAAAATCATTGTGTATTTTCATAATAATAGATTGTATTTATAATGTAATGCTAATCGATATAAACTTTATCATTGTGCATAACACTATAAAATAATATATTTTCTGTCTTATTTTTTCATCTGAAGCCAAATCAGATCACAGAAGGTTATTTAAAACACTCGACTTGCGTTATAAAGTAAGTTTAAAGCACAAACATGGTTTTAATCTCATAAATTGTCGTGTATTGATTAGGGCTGGTCCGAATACCATTTTTTGAGCTTCGAAGCTTCGGTAGTAATGAACATCGAATATTCGAAGCTTCGGAATCTCTATAGCCTATGTCTGTCTGTCCGTTTGCATTTTGATTATTTCGAGAACCGTTCATTCAAACGACTTCACAAGGGAGTGCAGTGTCGTATTTGGTGCAATATAGATAGACAGGCGAGACACTACACGTTCAGAATGAATACACTTTTAATAAACTACAGAACAGCGTGAGCGGGAAGCGGCGCGCCTCACGCGAGCAGAGCTTATATGCTCCGAGAAAGGACACTGCACTAGTGATATAAAACACACACACACACACACACACACAGGTCTGTTAACTTAAGCATTATTTTTAATAAGGTAGTCTAATATTTTTCTCACTAACAAATAACTGACAAAGTAGGGTAGATTTAAGTAAAGAAGCAGCGCGCCTCACGCGAGCAGGGCTTATATGCTCCGATAATGGACACACTAGTGATGTAAAACACACACACAGGTCTTTTAACTTAAGCAATATTTTTAATAAGGTGTAGTCTTATAATATTTTTCTCACTGTAGGGTGAGAATTGGTGAGAACAAAGTAGGGTAGATTTAAATAAATAAAAACGAAATTTAAATAAATAAAAACGAAATATAAAAAAATAAAAACGAAATTTAAGTAAATAAAAACGAAATTTAAATACAGAAAAACGAAATTTAAATAAAGAAAATCGAAATTGTGACGTGACGTCCCAGTAAAATCTCAAAGTCTCCTATATTTCGCAGTAGATTATTTTAGATAATAACGGGTAAAAAGGATAATACATTTTGTTTCTATTTTTCTATTTTCCACAATGTCAAAGCAACGCAGCTTACCCCAAAATACAAGCGCAGGCATGCACTTCTGTCCATACAAACTCCGCTGTTCTTCGCTCTAGCCAGAATACTCCCGTTGCAGGAACACTTTTAGTAGTCCAAGAAGAAGCAAATATATTTAAGTAGCTATAAAGAAGTTATATGTTAAGTATTATATTTCACCAGATTTTATAGTGTAAAACAATCAAGCGCTAATGAGAACCGTTTCGAGGGGGATGCCAGGTGTGCAAAAAAAGAAAAAAAAGAAAAGAAAAAAAAAGACAAATATTCGAATGTCACATTTTCATATTATTTGGATATTCGGGTCCAGCCCTAGTATTGATGGTGTGCTAAGCTAACATTCTAGCTAGCTCTGTGCACCTGCTAGCACGTTAGCTGTTATTTTTATGATTTTTTCTAAATAGGAATGCTTACTGAAATGTTTCTTTTTTCAAAAAGGGCATTTGATACAGTTTCAAATGTGAAGTGAGAACTTTGATAAAAGAAAAAAAGGGATTGAAACAGTGTGAATAGCCAGTCGTTAGTGATTATAATGCAGACAAAAGAAAAGCATATTTAGAGCCATAACCAGGCCGGAGAGGTGTGAATGTGTGCAGGGGAGACTGACACTGAATGGGGCTCGTTTGCACCACAAAACAATAGAGACAATAGTCTGAATAGATGCTAGAAGATGACAATAAACATCAGTTTGCATTGTAGTGTCTAATCAAAATGAATTCATATGACATGATCTTGAAAAACATTTAACTAAATGCAGAGTTTTAGACTTATCTTCTTCAAATTTTAAATATAACATGGTCAGACATGTGGCTTTAGTTGCAGTGCATTTCTAGATTAATACAATGCCAACTTCAATTTTATTTTCATGAAGATGTTTCATAAAATTACATTTCTAATAACTTTACAAAACTTTGAAGACATTTAAAAAAAAAAAATTCATTATGACTAATTAATTCCACATTTACAATAAACTGCCAGGTGTCAGCTTTCAAATGAGATCATAATTGTGCTTTTAGTCAAAGGGTTCATGAACTGTATCTGTTTCAGTTTGGGTATGCCATTTCTGGGGATTTTTCAAAAGTGGGGTTGAAGCTTAACAGGTTAAGAAATATGAGCCGAAATGCTCTTTAAAGTCAGCTGACCAGCTGGCCTTTACGATTCCTGGGACCCAGCGGAAAACGGGTGGAGATCTAGCATTTGCGGCGGAAGTTCCTAAACTTTGGAATGTTCCCACGCTTAGTGTTTAAGCGCAAGTTAAAATAATATTTCCTGCATTAGCATATGAGCTAGGGTTATGGGTCACCTGCTGGGTTTTATTAATTTGTTTTATGTTATTTGTGTTTTTTATTGTTGTTTCTTTTATGATTGCCTCTGTATGTGGTTCATAAAATTGTACGTTTTGTTCAACGGAATTCTGTTTATAATGGTGCTTAACAAATAAACAATACAAAAAGGAAGCGGAAAGAGTCAATAAAAGATTGATCAGAGATGTGTCAGAAGGAGGAACACATATCAGCTAACTGCTGTATAAGATATAGGCATGCTGTAAAAAGAGGTCTTACCATGATAGAGACTGCTAAGTTACTGTAACACACCATTCATCTGGCAACCTACATGAGATTGAAAAACAGCAGAAAAATGAAAAACATGTGGAGTGTGCATGAGAGCAGTTTCAGTACCTCCAGGAACAGGGTTGGGAAACGCTGCTATTGTGAGTGTGTTGTATGCCTTTGTTTTGTTGGTTGTTGTGTTTGATCCCCTCCATTTCACTTCCCATGCCTTTCTCTCCCCTCATCCAATCATCAGTCAAAATTTCCAGTTTTACACACTCAGTTTTTTAGCCTTTTTAAAATCTGAGTTATGAACGATCAGTGCTAAAATGGGATTTTAATGACCCTTCACACACTTGTATGCCCTAATACCGATGACAGCACTCACTGACTGGTATATCTATATCAGTTATATCTTCCTATAACCGCCCTAGTTTGCTGACAAAGCCGAATGATGCACTTCCTGAGCACTAACTCTGTTGGAGCATTTTCAACAAAAGGACATAAATATGTGGATGCCCTGTTCTTAACAAACAGAGGCTCTAGGCTGCTCTAGGCAGACGGTGTTCTATTAACTTTCAGTCAGGAATGGCAGAAATGAATTTGCTGATGACACAGCTGTGATCTGATAACCATGAACAATGAATCTGCAGTGAGAGTAAGCCCTCTCTGCACGTGACAGCACTTGAGCATTCTAAATCAGAATCACTGTATTGTCAAGTCAAGTCATCTTCATTTATATAGCGCTTTTAACAATAGATTGTTTCAAAGCAGCTTTACAGAGATAAACATATAATTTAAGGTAACAGGTTGTTTTGGCTTTATAGCGGTTCTTGAATAATGTTACTTCCAGCTAAAGTTAACTTTGATTGATTCACCTCCATTGAAATGATCAGACTTATTGTCATGGACCGCAGCAAAAACAAGGACATGTGATATTCCAATGGATCGAAAGAGATGAAGTTGAAACATAAAAGCCAAAACAAACTTAGTGAAGAAACAATAAAATGTTTGATAACCTTCAGACCAAAAGTCTGATGCATTATTTTTTTTAAAATCTTTTTTACATATACACGTAGACTTGGCTGTCTGGCTTTCTGCTGCCAAACTCTCTGCTGCTGTGAAACTGTAAACAATTCGACTGCTTGCCCATATTCCAACTGTCAGAAACAATAGTGGAATATATAGTGGACTACAGGACGAACAAAACATATTTTTTTGTTCTTCAACATTATTTGGCCAATTAATGTTGGAAAAAATAGTGACTGAAATTACAAGGAGATATCTAGAAATGCAGATAATGAACTAACTTGAACCCAACTCAGTTTTCCAGACAAATAGTCAAGTCAAGTCAAGTCACCTTTATTTATATAGCGCTTTTTACAATACAGATTGTATCAAAGCGCTTCACAGTGATAACATGAAAACAATATAACAAAGTTTGTTTCTAAAAGATATTGCGTCAACGTCCACCTTAAGTAAGGCAGATCAATAATATTATTGAATATTAAATGTCCCCAACTAAGCAAGCCAAAAGCCAAGGCAACAGTGGCAAGGAACCAAAACTCCATCAGGGACAGAATGGAGAAAAAAACCTTGGGAGAAACCAGGCTCAGTCGGGGGGCAGTTCTCCTCTGGCCAACGAAGGAACAGTGCATGATTCGGGCAGCATTACAAGTCAGATTGGATCGGAACATTTAGAGTATTTTTTGGAAGTCCAAGTATGCACGCCGGTCTTAAGATGAGTTGTTGAGGATCAGTGCCGTCCACCATAGAGAGTCCATATCGCCCGTGTTGAGTCGTCACTTCATAGGCTTTGTGATTGGGGCATCTGAGGTCTCCGTGAGAGGCTGGATACAAACTGGAGCTGACGAATGCCATTTTCTCGGGACTCGCGTCCCGAGATAACAGCAGAAAAGCAAAGGGAAAATAATTAGTGTAGCTGCTGTTCATAATGATGATTTCCATAACACAGGCGTAAATGACAAAACATGAGGACAGTGACTCTTGCGTCCCAAAATCACCCCCCTCCGTCCCCCACTCAACTCAGCCCAGCTTACTGACCTCTACGTCCCTCCTGCTGCTGAGACCTAACCACAATCTCACAATCTCTCCGCAACCCAACCATACGCGCCAACCCGTTGACTAAGGCTGTCGAGCCCCACTGGTGCGTGAATAGGCAGTTTCAGTGGACAACGGTTCCGTATGGCATACTACCTACCGCAACACAATATCTGCCCAACCACCCGTCATTCACGCAATATACACAGGAACGTAATGACTGCAAATACTATGCAACCTATACAGATAACCTACAGTCTCTTCAAGTTTTATAGTATTAAATGCATTTGATCTGATTCAGCAGTATTATAAAAGGTAAGCATTATGTAAATGCTTGGCTGAAGAGATGCGTCTTTAATCTAGTTTTGAACTGGGACAGCGAGTCAGAGCCTCGAACAATATCAGGAAGGCTATTCCAGAGTTTAGGAGCTAAATGTGAGAACGCCCTCCCTCCTTTAGTGGACTTAGATATCCTAGGAATGACTAGAAGCCTCGAATTTAGTGATCTTAAAGTACGCGATGGATTGTAGGGCGATAGAAGGTCCATTAAATACACAGGAGCTAAACCATTTAGAGCTTTATAGGTCAGTAGTAGTACTTTGTAATTGATACGGAACTTGATAGGTAACCAGTGTAGAGATGATAAAATTGGTGTTATATGATCATATTTTCTTGACCTAGTAAGAACTCTAGCGGCTGCATTTTGCACTAACTGTAGCTTGTTTATTGAGGATGCAGGACAACCGGCTAATAAAGCATTACAGTAATCTAGTCTCGAGGTCATGAATGCATGAACTAACTTTTCTGCATCAGAAACAGATAGCATGTTACGTAATTTAGCAATGTTTCTAAGATGGAAAAAGGCTGTTCTTGTTACATATGAAATATGATTTTCGAAAGACAAGTTGTGGTCTAGTATAACTCCCAGGTCTTTTACCGTAGAGGATAAAGTAACAGGACATCCTTCTATATTAAAGTTGTATATTGTAAGTGGTTTTGTGGATAGTTTTTTGGACCAACAAGTAATACCTCCGTTTTATCTGGATTTAGAAGCAGGAAATTATGCGTCATCCAGCATTTTATATCTTTAAGACACTCTGTCAATTTTGATGAGTTAGTGTTTTCATCTGGTCGTGATGAAATATATAATTGAGTGTCATCAGCATAACAGTGGAAATTAATTCCATGTTTTCTTATAATATTACCAAGTGGCAGCATATATATTGAGAATAGCAGAGGGCCTAACACCGATCCTTGCGGCACTCCATAGTCTACTGACGTTATCTTCGATTTTTCCCCATTTAAACAAACAAAATGGTAACGGTCTGATAAATACGATCTGAACCAGCTTAATGCCTGTCCCTGAACACCAGTGTAGTTTTGTAGTCGATCCAAGAGTATTTTATGATCTATAGTGTCAAACGCAGCACTAAGATCGAGTAGAACTAATATTGAGATACAGCCTTGGTCAGAAGCTAAAAGTAAATCATTTGTAATTTTAACTAGCGCAGTTTCTGTGCTATGATGCGGTCTGAATCCTGACTGAAATTTTTCATATATCTCATTTTCTTGCATGAAAGAGCACAATTGAGCGGACACAGTCTTTTCTAGTATTTTAGACATAAATGGAAGATTTGAAATCGGTCTGTAATTTGCTAAGTTATTTGGATCTAATTGCGGTTTCTTAATGAGAGATTTTATTACTGCCAGCTTGAATATTTTTGGAACATGACCTAAAGATAAAGACGAGTTAATAATATTAAGAAGAGGCTCTTCCACTACAGGTAACACTTCTTTCAGAAATTTAGTTGGTATTGGATCTAATAAACATGTTGTTGGTTTAGATGCAATGATAAGTTTATTTAGCTCTTCCTGTCCTATAGTTGTAAAGCAGTGTAGTTGTTCTTGAGGGGCGATAATTGAGGCTGAATCATAAGACACCATAGAGGATTGTACATTTACAATTGTGTTTCGGATGCTTTCTATTTTCTCATTGAAGTAGTTCATAAAATCATTACAGCTATACTGTAACGGAATAATTTGCTCGGGTGATGTCTGTTTATTTGTTAGTCTAGCCACGGTGTTAAATAAAAACCTTGGATTATTTTGGTTATTTTCTATTAGTTTGCTGAGATGCTCAGCCCTGGCTGTTTTTAGAGCCTTTTTATAACGTGACATACTGTCTTTCCACGCGATTCTAAAGACCTCTAAATTAGTTTGTTTCCATTTACGCTCTAGGTTACGAGTTTCTCTCTTGATAGCATGCGTAGCACTGTTGTACCATGGTGCTTTAGTTTTCTCTCTAACCTTTTTTGATCTAATTGGTGCAACAATATCTAATGTACTAGAGAAAATGGTGCTCAAACTGCTGGTCATTTCCTCTAGTTCATCTGTTTGTTTGGGTTCACTGAGCAGCTGAGATAGATCAGGTAAGCTATTTGAGAATCTATCTATAGTGGTCGGAAGGATTGTTCTGCCTGGTCTATAACGTGGCGCAACATGACAAATTTCAGCAATGCGTATTATACAAGTTACCATGTGATGATCGGTGAGATCGTCACTTTGCGGTATAATATCTATATCGGTTAGATTGGTTCCATATGATATAATTAAATCTAGTGTATGATTTAGACGATGAGTGGGACCACTGACATTCTGCTTGACCCCAAAGGAGTTTAATAAATCTGTAAACGCAGTCCCTAACGCATCGTTTGTGTTATCTACGTGTATGTTAAAATCTCCAACAATTATTGCTTTATCGGCATTGACCAATAGATCTGAGAGAAAGTCTGCAAACTCTTTTAGGAAATCAGCATATGGTCCTGGAGGTCTATATACAGTAGCCAAGGCTAGAGATAATAGGGATTTATTTCTTACATCTAAGAGCATAACGTTTAGCACAAGTACTTCAAACGAGTTAAACCTTTGACCTGTTTTCTGAGTAACATTAATAATATCTCTATAGATTGTTGCAACACCGCCGCCACGACCGATCAGACGGGGCTCATGCTTATAACAGTATCCTGGCGGAGTAGACTCATTTAGACCGAAATACTCGTTTGGTTTAAGCCAGGTTTCAGTAAGGCAAAGTACATCGAAGCTATTATCTGTGACCATTTCATTTACAATAACCGCCTTAGGTGTGAGCGATCTAATGTTTAGAAGACCTAGTTTTAGAAATTGTTTTTGTTCACTGATATTTAGATTTTCAGGTTTAATTACAATAAGATTTTTCCTAGATCCTACATTGGATTTATTATTTGGCCTCCCTAAACGAGGGATAGACACAGTTTCTATATAATGTTCTACACTACTTATATCAATTAGATTGTCACAGCAAAGACTGTGATTTGGAATTTGATTTTCTAGTCATACGGTGTGTAACGTCTTGGAGATGTTGTCCGACAGAACAGCCGCTCCGAATCTGCTGGGGTGCAGGCCATCAGCACGGTAGAGCCTAGGTCGCTCCCAGAACAGATTCCAATTATTTACAAAGGGCAGTTTTTGTTCATTACACAATAACATTAACCATTCATTTAGTGCAAATAATCTACTGAACCTTTCCTGTCCTTGTCGGTACGTGGGAAGCGGTCCAGACACGATGATCGTTGCCTCAGGCGCTGTGCTGCGTACCGTCTCGATCAGGCTCCTGTAGTCCTTCTTCAGAACCTCCGTCTGGCACAGCCTGATATCGTTTGTTCCAGCGTGAAGCACCACAGCTCCGACGCGCTCTTCGCCGTTCAGGATCTCGGGACGTTTCAAGCTCTGATCGCCGATCCCGCAGCTCGGCTTGCCTCTCTAGCAGACCACGGATCTGTTTCTCCACCGATTCAAGCTCCAATCGTACCGAAATCAGTTCGAATGTGTCCTCACCTGCACTCAGAGGTAACGTTAGACACACATCTGATATGTTCGCCATAACAGATGAACAGTAGATTAGTAGTGATACTACCAATATCACTAGTAATTTAGGACTGAAATGCCGGATATAACCTGTATCCTTTCAGTGAAACGGGTGTAAAATCAGACGGTCAATAGGCGCGAGGCCACGCGTGAAATGCTAGCGGACTGCTTCTGGGATTAAAAGAAGGCAGGAGAAGAGAGCGGTGGTTCAGGTTGGAGAGGCTGTGCCGGGACCCTCGGGGTCTGTCTCAGAGGAACGGAGCGCTTCAGAAAGGGAAATCCTTTTTGAACGCGATGATTTTCCTCTGGAACAGTCCCGAGATGATACGCTTAAAAATGCGTTTGATCAGGTCCGCGTGATCGACGGACAGCCTGTCCACCCAGACCAACCGCTCTCGTATCCTTATTTTGCCGTGATAAAAGATAAGTTGTATCGGGTGACCCAGGATACCCAGACAAAACAAGATACAACTCAGTTGTTAGTTCCAAAGAGCCGCCGGGAAATGCTTTTTCAGACGGCTCACTGTAATCCGATGGCTGGGCATTTAGGGCAAGCAGCTACACTGAATCGTCTAATGACCCGATTTTTCTGGCCAGGCATTCACGAGAATGTGCGCAGGTGGTGCGCGTCTTGTCGTGAATGTCAGTTGGTGAATCCACCGGCCAACCGAAAAGCACCTTTGTGCCCCCTTCCATTAATAGAGGTTCCCTTTGAGAGAATTGCCATGGACCTCATCGGGCCGTTAGAACGATCCGCACGGGGGCATCGCTTTGCATTAGTTCTGGTGGATTATGCAACGCGATACCCCGAAGCAGTGCCGCTTCGCAACATTTCTGCTAAAAGTGTTGCGAGTGCACTGTTTCAATTAATCTCCCGGGTGGGAATTCCGAAAGAGATTCTCACCGATCAGGGCACGGCGTTTATGTCACGCACAATTCGCGAACTGTACGAATTATTGGGTATTAAATCGATTCGTACCAGCGTCTATCACCCACAAACGGACGGCTTGGTAGAACGATTTAATCGCACGTTGAAGTCCATGATTCGTAAGTTCGTACAGGAAGACGCCAAAAATTGGGATAAGTGGTTAGAACCCCTCTTGTTCGCTGTACGCGAGGTCCCCCAAGCCTCCACGGGGTTTTCCCCTTTCGAGCTGCTCTTTGGTCGCCAGCCCCGCGGGGTGCTGGATGTACTTAGGGAAGCTTGGGAGGACGGACCTTCGGATAGCAAAAACGAAATTCAATACGTCCTGGACCTGAGAACAAAACTCCACACGTTGGGGCGGCTCTCTATGGAGAATTTGTTACAGGCCCAGGACAAACAAAGTCGGCTGTACAACAGGGGGGCTAAACTACGTAAATTTGCACCGGGAGATAAAGTGCTTGTATTGCTTCCCACATCCAGCTCTAAATTACTCGCCAAGTGGCAAGGACCGTTTGTGGTCACACGGCGAGTCGGGGATCTCAACTATGAGGTCCTTCGATCAGATAGGGACGGAGCACATCAGATTTACCACCTCAACCTGTTAAAAAAGTGGAATGAGGCGGAGTCAGCGATGCTGGCGACGGTACAGAGGGGGGAGGAGGATCTCGGGCCAGAGGCGAATTTAAAGTCTCAATCCTCCGCTCTGGCCATTTGCGGAGATCACCTCTCACCGTCCCAGATCGCTGACATTCGAAACTTACAAACAGAGTTTGCTGATGTGTTCTCGCCCCTCCCTGGTCGAACAAACCTCATACAGCACCATGTTGAGACCGAACCGGGTGTGGTGGTACGCAGCCGGCCATATAGATTGCCTGAGCATAAAAAGAAAGTAGTTCAGGCTGAATTAGAGGCTATGCTGGATATGGGAGTAATAGAAGAATCCAACAGTGACTGGGCGAGCCCGATAGTTTTAGTGCCTAAAACTGACGGCTCAGTGCGGTTCTGTGTGGATTATCGTAAGGTGAATGCTGTATCGAAGTTCGATGCATATCCAATGCCACGGGTGGACGAATTGCTTGATCGGCTCGGCACGGCTCGATTTTACTCGACACTGGATTTAACAAAGGGTTATTGGCAGATCCCCTTGTCTCCAATGACTAAAGAAAAAACCGCTTTCACGACGCCGTTTGGATTACACCAATTTGTCACCCTTCCTTTCGGCTTGTTCGGGGCACCTGCCACCTTTCAGCGCCTGATGGATAGAATCCTCCGGCCGCATGCTGCATATGCCGCGGCGTACTTGGATGATATCATCATCTATAGTAATGACTGGCAGCGGCATATGCAGCACTTGCGAGCTGTCCTCAGGACGCTGCGAGGGGCGGGGCTCACGGCCAACCCAAAGAAGTGTGCGATTGGGCGCGTGGAAGTCAGGTATCTGGGCTTTCACTTGGGTCATGGGCAGGTGCGTCCCCAAATTGATAAGACGGCAGCAGTTGCGACCTGTCCAAGACCTAAGACCAAAAAGGAGGTTAGACAGTTCCTGGGGCTAGCAGGATATTACAGAAGGTTTGTACCTAATTATTCGGACCTTGCTAGCCCGCTGACTGATCTAACTAAAAAGGAGGCACCAGATACCGTCCAGTGGACGGAGCAGTGTCAGCAGGCTTTCACCCAGATAAAGGCTGCCCTGTGTGGCGGGCCGCTATTACAGGCTCCTAACTTTTCTCTCCCTTTTTCCCTGCAGACGGACGCGTCGGACAGGGGGCTGGGCGCCGTCTTGTCCCAGGAGATGGAGGGTGAGGAACGGCCGGTGCTGTACATCAGTCGTAAGCTCTCAAAGAGAGAGACTATGTACAGCACCATTGAGAAAGAAGCCCTTGCCATCAAATGGGCCGTCCTCACTCTCCGCTATTATCTCCTGGGGCGAGAGTTCACCCTCTGTTCGGACCACGCTCCTCTGCAGTGGCTCCACCGCATGAAAGATACCAACGCGCGGATCACCCGTTGGTATCTAGCTTTACAGCCTTTTAAATTCAAGGTGATCCACAGGCCGGGTGCACATGGCCGGGGGGGGGGGGAGGCTGCAGGCCGGACGGCTCCCCGGCCTGAGACGGGCGGTGGGGGTATGTGGCGAGGGGGGCGTGGTTCAGCGGAGTCTGTAGCGGGAGAGCGAGGGCGGAGCCGAGCGGTGAGTAAGTGGGTCAAGTTCAAATGACGAACACCTGTTTGTGATTTCAGTAATTGGCGTGAGGAGACCGCATATAAGCGGGCTGTGCTGATAACGGAAGAGAGAGAGACTGGAAGCTCGTGCACGCTGACGATCGGGACGAAATGTTTATGAAGCTGTGAACAGTGGAAAGAGTGCTGCCTCGTTGGATGTTTATGAAGCTGTGAACAGTGGAAAGAGTGCTGCCTCGTTGGTGATCTGAGAAGCTGTAGTCAGCGGGAAGAGTATTGCCTTACATGTGAAAATTGAATGTTTTTGTTTTGAGTTAATTTTGAGAGCGCAAGAAAGCGCTGTTTAAAGAGGATCTTTAATAAAGTGCACGAGCTCCACTACTTGCCGACCCCGAGTCTCCTTCCATCACCCACACACGAACCCTGAGCTACATCACAAATTCATTTGCATTTTATTGCATTACATAAGTATTTGATACATCAGAAAAGCAGACCTTAATATTTGTTACAGAAACTAGAGATGCACCAATTACAATTTTCTATGCCGATCCCGATTTCCAATTTTTTTCTTGAGTTTAACCTGCCGATACCGATTTTAGCCAATTCCGATTTCATTTTTTTCAAACCACTTTACAGCACACACAAATATTTATTTTCTATCTTCTCTTTAATAGAACATTTTGCATAGAACATTTTTTGAACAGATAATCGCTAAAAAATAGAACTATATAAATTACTCCTGGTGTGGGAAATTCACACACATCTAAAGTGCAGTGTTATGGAAGAACCATTTCCTTTTCACATCCATTTCCAACAATTTTTTTAAAATATATTTAGCAAACTAAACTTCTGTATGAAAACAGGTAATGACAATAAAATAATATATAAATAACAAATAAAAATAAAATAAATATAGCCTTGCAGTATAAAGATATGTATCACACACACAGGCCTATTGCAATCACTTGTACATCAATGGCAAGTTATATTTCTCAAACAGTTCTTCTCTCATCTGACACATGTCCAGGCAAGCTAAACAGGACAAGTGGAGCATGTGCAAACGATTGGGAAATAATAAAAACAAGTTTAAATGGGTACATTTTATAAAAATATTTTTGAGTCTTCATTTTCTTTTCTGACATAGTCTAGCCTACTTCAGTTCTTGTTAAAACACACCAGACATACAAATTTTGTGCATTTTGGGCACTTTTTGGATGAAATCATATTTATTTTGTCCATCAAAAGCGTGCTTTCACTTAAATTGAGCGCAGCAAAAATAGACTCGGCGCCTTCACTGTTGCTCACGTGACGCTCCTGCTCAACGCTCACGCGCTGCTCCGGCTCCCGGTGTGAATGCACTCATTGATTAACATGCACGCCAAAAAAAAAAAAAAAAACGTGCTGCTCCCGTGCCTAATTCACGAGGTTTCCAACATGTGCGTTCCGTGTGCACGTGTGTTGCGCGATGTCAATCATGTGGCGCCCGAGTGCATTTGACCGGCATAAAATCGGATTATGTCAGACTGACCGGCCGGTCGCCGATCATGGCCGATCACGTGAAAATCGGCCGATTCCGGTCACCAGCCGATCAATTGGTGCATCTCTAACAGAAACCTTTGTTTGCGATTACAGAGATCATACGTTTCCTGTAGTTCTAGACCAGGTTTGCACACACTGCAGGAGGGATTTTGGCCCACTCCTCCATACAGACCTTCTCTAGATCCTTCAGGTTTCGGGGCTGTCGCTGGGCAATACGGACGTTCAGCTCCCTCCAAAGATTTTCTATTGGGTTCAGGTCTGGAGACTGGCTAGGCCACTCCAGGACCTTGAGATGCTTCTTACGGAGCCACTACTTAATTCCCCCTGGCTGTGTGTTTCGGGTCGTTGTCATACTGGAAGACCCAGCCTCGACCCATCTTCAATGCTCTAACTGAGGGAAGGAGGTTGTTGGTCAAGATCTCGCGATACATGGCCCCATCCATCCTCCCCTCAATACGGTGCAGTCCCCCTGTCCCCTTTGCAGAAAAGCATCCCCAAAGAATGATGTTTCCACCTCCATGCTTCACGGTTGGGATGGTGTTCTTGGGGTTGTACTCATCCTCCATCTTCCTCCAAACACGGCGAGTGGAGTTAAGACCAAAAAGCTCTATTTTTGTCTCATCAGACCACATGATTTTCTCCTATTCCTCCTCTGGATCATCCAGATGGTCATTGGCAAACTTCAGATGGGCCTGAACATGCGCTGGCTTGAGCAGGGGGACCTTGCGTGCACTGCAGGATTTTAATCCTTGACGGCGTAGTGTGTTACTAATGGTTTTCTTTGAGACTGTGGTCCCAGCTCTCTTCAGATCATTGACCAGGTCCTGCTGTGTAGTTCTGGGCTGATCCCTCACCTTCCTCATAATCATTGATGCCCCACAAGGTGAGATCTTGCATGGAGCCCCAGACCGAGGGAGATTGACCGTCATCTTGAACTTCTTCCATTTTCTAATGATTGCGCCAACAGTTGTTTCCTCAACATGACATCATGACTTTTGCGTAAACAGACACGCCACTTTCAAGTCAAGTGGCGTGTTATCTATACGCATTTTGAGATATCCGCGTGTATGCGTGTATGTCTACGCCATTAATGTCCAAGTGATTCCGCGTATATGTACACACCATTAAATTTCCAAGCGAAACGAAGCAAAATGTAGATCTACATCTGGGGAGCGATATTTTTTTTCCCTAGGATGGCAGGGGAAGACTCATAAATGCTATTAACCCCAGTGACGGGTAGGTTTAGGGACGGGGTGGAGGTAGGTCATATATTTATATATACAGTAATAACGTTAAGTCAACTGCGTTCATAAACACGCTGAAAAGCGATTGTGCGTGTTGATAGCACGCCAAAAATGGAAATACGAATTGGCGTGTCATACACACGCAATTTTATGAGATCAGTCTGGTTTCCTTCTCACCATCGGTCCTTGCAATGAACCACTGCTTCGGAGCTTGTATCATTACGTCACTAGTCACATGAAAATGACGTCTGAAGCAAACAAACTGGTTCACTCCTGACTGCTTTGACAGCTAATCCAGTGTTGACAGGTTTGAAACCTGGTGGCTGTATTTCTTATAAAAGTGAAGCCATACCATGACAACACCATGGGTTGTAGTAATCGGTGTTTGGATTGGCGTTATTGTTGAGAGTGGATTGAGTTTATTTCAGTGTTGTGATGGAGCCAGCGAGAAAGAGAAGTCGTTCCCAAGTTTGGGAACACTTTAAACTTATTTCCCAGAATAAGGTTAGTTCTTTGACAGTTCTGCATACGAATATTTTTACATATGTAGTGAATGATGGAGAAAGACAGAAACTTCAAAAACCCTCTGCTACATTATACAAGTACAAACAGTTACACAAGGACATCCTTTTCAACATACAAAAATATCAGTCCCACCAGTTAACAAGTTATAGAGTTCTGCTTCCCACAGCTAAACAAGATAAAGCTTTCACACATGATACTGCTAAAAAAACTATAGAAACCAATACAGAAATTCTATTGGATTTAATGGTTTTCATGGGAATTTTATTGGTTGTAATGGGAATTATAGTGGTCTCTGTGGGTCTCTACTGATATTTGTTGGGTTCTATTGGTGGGGGCATTAAATCCTAATGGAATATGTCCCAAACACACTACAAAAAAAGAATTCTGTAGTGGTTTAAATGGTAAAAGCCAATGGTTCCTATTGGTATTTTAATAGAAACCATTAGAATTTCTGTGGTTCCAACTTTTTTTCAGCTGGTCTGATCTTCTGTCCTTGTCTAAAGAAATAATTACACACACACACATCATGCTTAATGTTTTATTATCAAGGTGAACACATGAAATTAATCAGTATCTGCAAAATTCACCTACATAAATGAGTTTCACAGCACTAACACTCAGGGACGTGCACAGGAATTTTGAGGGGCAGTTGCTCTGACCTGAAAAAAGGGCACAATTTCTGTGAATTGAATTAATAATCACTTGTTCGTAGTTTTTGTATTATGTCTGAATATATTCAGTTGAATTTTGCCCATACAAATTGCCTTATCTGACAATGTTTATTATGTCCAAACTCAATGCCTCATATTATGGTCTTATTATTATTTATAAAGATTGCAAAATGTCAGAGATGACAGATTTATGATATACAACTTTGTAAACAGTATACAAAATGTATTAACAATATTGTTAAATGTCACCAAAATACACATGAGAAAAATAGTTCCTCATATTATTGTTTGTTGTTTTTTAATTATAATGTATTTATTTATTTAAAATTTGAAAAGAAATCTGGATTGAATTGACAGATGGGGAAAAACTGGCTTCTAATAAATAAAAAATAAAAACGCTTAGATTTCAGGAAAAAATACAATCCTTTTTAAACCTTTTGGCTTCCGGAACATTCAGTTGTGCTTCTTGCTCTTATTCAGTTCTGATGGTACGTATGGTAACTGGGCAACTACGCATGATTTGTAGTATGATTTGTAGTATGATTGCGTAAAGGGAAACAGGAATTCCGGTAGGGAACAGAATCGACTGCTACACCGGTAGCGTGCATCGCTGCAGCCACGTAAACAGAGTTTGCCCTTCCCCTACTGACTTTTAATTTCGGTGCCCAAATGGAAGTGAATGAGGCATTGCAATATATATATTTTTTTATTATCTAGGCCTACGTGAAATTCTGCATCCATTGTACGATTTATTTATTTATTTATTTTCCCTCGGAAGGGCAACGTGAGTCGAGAAGGGCATATGGGCAGTTGCCCGGGCAACCTGAGCAACCCCCCTGTGCACGTCCCTGCTAACACGGTTTCAGCTTCGATCACCTCGGTAAACAAGTAATAAACGGGGCGTTAACATATACGCCTACTTGCATTTTATGGTTGTCAGCTTTGTTGCATTACATTTACTTCACCAGGAGATGGTGCTGCAATTTCTATCTGAATGAAGCTTCGAGTAATGAACCATTTTCGACACAATTGTATCAGAAAGCAATAATGCTTCGAAACGCTTCATTTGGCCATCACTACCTATTGTCCTGTAGCTCATCCCAGCCTTGTGCAGGTCTACAATTTTATCTAATGTCCAAACACAGCTCTCTGGTCTTGACCATTGTGGAGAGGTTGGAGTCTGTTTAATTGAGTGTGTGGACAGGTGTCTTTTATACAGGTAACGGGTTCAAACAGGTGCAGTTAATACAGTTAATGAGTGAAGAACAGGAGGGCTTCTTAAAGAGAAACTAACAGGTCTGTGAGAGCTGGAATTATTACTGGTTGGTAGGTGATCAAATACTTATGTCATGCAATAAAATGAAAATGAATTACTTAAATCATACAATGTGATTTTCTGGATTTTGTTTTAGATTCTGTCACTCACAGTTGAAGAGTACCTTTGATAAAAATGACAAAAATTACTTCTACATGCTTTGTAAGTGGGAAAACCTGCAAAATCGGCAGTGTATCAAATGCTTGTTCTCCCCACTGTATATAGTGGTAAATTTTTTCTATTAGTCCTGCCTAAAAATGTTTGGAGGGGGATGGTGCTCAATCATCTTCCCACTGCCTTAATGTTAATCAATAATCAGTATTTAAAGCTGCAGTCCCTAAAGTACATAACCAGGCAGTGTTCAAAACTATCTGCTTGCCTTAGCTCGATTCAAAACAGTAAGCTTGTAATAATGTTTTTAATTCCAGTGGTACTGGTGGATGTCCGCTTGGAAAAAAGATAGATAACAGGGGCTCTCTGGAGAAACGTCACCTTGGCTTGGAGAAAAAAATTGTGCTTCTGTCTCCATCTTTCCCTGTCCTTTATTGTAGGATTGGGACTGGCGCCAGAAATATGGGAGATGAAACAACTATGGAGGGGTCCAAAGGATTATAGAAGGAGATTTATATCTAAATATGCTGTTACGTGACATTCCTGGGTCTTTGTTCCTGACTTTCTTGCAATTTGATAATTGATGTGCTGACATGAAGGACATGTTGGAGAGTTCCTATGTTTAATCTATGTGTTAAACAATCAGAACCAAGTATTCTTGGACACATAACGTACAGTTATAATCAAAATTTTTCAACCCCCATTGTAAATCAGGTTTATTGGCAAAATTTACAGACTTTCAGCTGTTTGCAATAAACAAATCAAACAAACGTGATTTAAATAGCTACACACAACAAATGTGGTTTTCCCACATTCAACTGAAAATGCAACTTTTAATGACTTCTGCAGTCTCAAAATTATTCAGCCCCTTCATTAGAAAGCATCTTTAGTACTTAGTATAACACCCTTTTGCAGTTCTGACCTGCTGCAAACGAGATGTATAACCAACACCAGCTTCTGGCAGCGTTTCTGAGGAATCTTAGCCCATTCCCATTGAGCAATGGCCTTCAGTTCAGGAATATTCTTGGGTTTGTGTGCTGCAACTCCCTTCTTCAAATCCCACCAGATATTTTTTTTATGTCAAGTCAGGTGTCTGTGATGGCCACTGTAGACCCTTCTTCTGGAACCAAGCCTTGGTGGAATTTGAGGTATGCTTGGAAACATTGTCTTGTTGGAAGGTCCAATGACGCCCAAGCTTCAGCTTCCTCAGAGACAGCATGACGTAGGTTTCCAGTGCCAGAAGTTGCAAAGCTGCACCAGAGCATCACCATGCTTAACCCTCTGGGGTCGGCAATCACGCCGGCGTGATCTGCTCGCTTTTTTTCTTATCAGTGCAAAAGAGACTCAAAATACTCGGTCGATTTTGATCTTACATATAAGTGTTATACATCATTAGATCCTGTTAAGTTTCTTTTTTTTTTTGTGGATATTCACAATAAAAACAAAGTGTTGTGCTTTTCACCAAATAAAGAAAAACAAACATGATGCGAGTTCTGCGTTCTCTCTGTCAGTGAGTCCATTCTGAAACATGTCTTAAGATTAACTGTAACTCCGCGATTACTTGTCACACAGGCACGAGAGATTTTTCTTTATGAAGCTTGAATTCTCTTCTTTTAAATGAAGTAATTTATATAAAAAACAAATATTCTCAGTTTATGCAATCCGTTTTGAAACCACGGAGAGGTCCAGTTTTTTCTTTCTCCCCTCATTATTTTTAATGAGTTGAGGCCGCCACGCCCCCGGCCCTATTCATATGTAAATAGTTCAGGTGATCGCGCACACGCCCCCGATCAATGCCATAAAAACACAAAGATTCTTCATGAGATTCACTGATAGTTCATCGCGTTTTGAGGATGGCACGCTACTCCGGTGAAGAAGCCCTTCAGATGATTCTGGACAGCGAGGAAGAATTCACCTTTTCCTCAGAGGAATTTGAAACTCTGACGACAAACGGCTGCATTTTGAAGAACGAAATGACCCCGCCGAGGATACAAGTTCGGAGTAAGTTGTTTAGTGTTATATAATTCCTTTTCTGATTATAGAGCTCAAATTAATTTTCAAACTATATTTTTGCCTAGTTTTGGCTAGCTTTTGACATAGGAAAGATTACCTCACAGTCACAATATCCCTATACGCTCGTGTAAACTTTTTAAATGTGATATTAGCCTACTACATATATTTCACTCAGTTTTGAGATTAGTTTATGACACTGATTATCATGCTAAAATACTGCCTTCTGCGTAATTTATTTTGTTTGCGAATAACTGCTTAGGTTATAATGATTTAGTGAAATATATTTCAGCCTCTGGGAAAATATGTGATACTGTCTAAATACAATATATTATTTATGTATAAATGTTCAGTTAGGCTAACTGAAATAAAACCATGTCTATATTGTGAAGGGTAGTCAACTTTAGCATGGGTGTGTTCACTTATTCTAAGCACTGTGTGTATATATATATATATATATATATATATATATATATATATATATATATATATATATACACAATTAAATCGCAATTTTTTCTACAATGCATGCCCAAAGTCGTGCAGCCATATAGTTTCTCTTGATATCAGCATGTTCAAAGGTGTTTATTATTTCATTTTTTACAGGGAGAGATGCCACTGATGAGTCCTGCTGACTTCAACATTCAACAGTCTCTGTACATGAACATGGTAAAATGAAAAATCAAACACCTTGGAAATGACAGGTATGTACTATGTTTCAATGGCACAAAGTTGTGTGACTGTTCAAGCCTCTGTCTTTAGATCAGTGTGTTTACTAATGTGCTTTTTTGTCCTTTGTTGTGTATCTTTGGATTATGTTGTGTTGTAAATAAATCCAAACAATCTAAAAGACATTCTTTTTTAAATCTCCTCATTCTTTGTGCAAGGCTCCTTATAATGATATGGCCTGATAGCACCTAATAGGGCCATTATGGGAGGGTCTTTGTCTTTCTCAGGTGTGAAATGCATACATATTAATGAGAGATCACGCCTCACGCATAAAGCTTTCTGACACAAAACACGTCATTAAAAATGTAAAAATACTTTATTGACTTATCTGAATGAGTAGTCAGGATGATTCTCACATAGTTTTGGAGCAAATATTCTAGGCTATGTGATACAATTTTCAAAAGTCTTGTGAAGAAATAATCAATATGTGATTTGTGGCCTTATTTCAACAACTTTCATTTTTATTTTTTTCAATAACCACGCATAAACATTATTCTCTTAAAAATACAAACATGTACATACATGTTGCTTAGATATTATGGTAGCCCAGTTTGTGCTATATAGAGTGAATTTACACCTTTGCCATTAACATGTTTATAAATAACTGAAAAAACCACAAATGTAAAAGGCATATCAGAACATCCCAATGGCCCCAAAAACACCTCAGACCCCAGAGGGTTAACTGCAGGCAGAGTGTTCTTTTCAACATATGCTTCATTCTTCTTCCTCTGTTTTAATTATTTCCTCCTATGTAAAGCACTTTGAATTACCATTGTGTATGAAATGTGCTATATAAATAAACTTGCCTTGCCTTGGCTTGCCTTGCCTAAACATACCACTGATCCATAGGGCTAAAAAAAGTTCTAGTTTTGTTTCACCGCCCTACAGAACAGAACCCCAAAACCTATGTGGCTTCTTTATATGATTTTGAGCAAATTGGAGCCGATTTTTCTTGTGCTTTTGGGTCAGTAGTGGTGTACGCATGCGTTTAGTACGGGCCTTACTGTACAGCTGAAAACTGTTGCCTGTTGCCACCACTTGAAACATTTGTTGTGTTGATCTATTTAAATTACTTTTGTTTGATTTGTTCATTGCATACAGCTGAAAGTCTGTAAATGTAGCCAATAATTTTGATTTCAACTGTAAATCACTAAATCCTGTCTACTATAAGTTTTGCTGTATTTCATTGTAAAGCAGAAGCGGCCTAAAAACTCTTGTTGACTCCTGCTCTTGATATTGCAAACATATTAATTGAAACCCTTGACTCCAGGTCTTCATTCATCGATTGGTTTGCGGGTCTTGAAGGGATAGTTCACCCAAAAATGAAAATGACCCCATGATTTACTCACCCTCAAGCCTTCCTAGGAGTCTATGACTTTCTTCTTTCAGACGAATACAATTGGAGTTGTATTAAAAAAATGTCCTTTTTCTTCCAAGCTTTATAATAGCAGTGAATGAAGGATGATATTTTAAAGCCCAAAAATGTGCATCCATCCATGATAAAAGTAATCCATTCGGCTCCATGGTGTTAATAAAGGCCTTCTGAAGCGCAGTGATGCCTTTGTGTAAGACAAATATCCATATTTATAACTTTATCGACTAAAATAATTAGCTTCCGGCATATGGAAGAGTTTCTATATGGGCTTTTGACAATTGTCACACCTAGGGATGTTTCCATTGCGCCAGCAACTGATGCAGCATCTCGTTCCCTATTTAGGTTACAAAGATTCCACAAGTACTAGAGATATTTCCTAAGCTTTGTTTGGCAAAAAGCGAGAAGTCTGTTGGAGCTTGGAAACCAACAACAACCACAGAACAAGCTTAGTGACCTCAGTTGCCAGTAGGGGAAGCTCAGCCACTAGAACAGATGGGATGCTACTTTGTCCTTTCTGTTAATTTATTAAAATATATTAAAACTGCAACATATGTAGTTTGTGTTGACTATGAACAGCCATGCTATCCACAACATCACTTCTACTCATGTGATATTGCTTAGGTTAATCAATATTTGAAGAATTGATTTATCCTGACAGAAAAATTGAATTAAGAGGAACAATACCAGCATGATTTGCTCTGTGCAGGTATCGTCTGGCCCCAGCTTATCATTTTCCTGCCCAATTTGAGGATGTGTATCGTGTGGTGAAGTACTTTCTTCATGTTGAGGTCCTGAAGGGCTACCATATCAATCCAAAACGGATTGCTGTGTCTGGAGACAGTGCAGGAGGCAACCTTGCAGCTGCAGTGGCTCAGCAGGTAAAATCTAAAAAAAGGTTACTTTTAAAAAGTGAGTTGAATTTTTATAGAATAATGTATAATCTTGAAATGTTTCATATGTATGTATAATCAGTTGCAGAAGGACCCACAACAGCATGTCCAGCTAAAGGCCCAGGCTCTAATCTACCCTGTCTTGCAAGCCTTGGATCTTAACACTCCCTCCTACCAGCAGAACCAATACATGCCTATACTGCCTCGCACACTGATGGTGAGGTTTTGGAGCGAGTACTTCACCAGCGATAAGTCATTTTTCAGAGCCATGATGGCAAACAGACACAATAACCATGAATCGGCTGCTTTGCTTAAATTTGTCAATTGGAGTTCATACTTGCCTGATTCTTATCGCCAGACATACAATTACAGTGCTCCACCTGTGGTCACTAGAAAAAGTCCAGTGCACTCTATTAGTCCCCATCATTCACTTGCAGATCCACGAGCATCGCCATTGCTGGTGCCAGACACAATGTTGCGTTTCCTGCCTAAGGCCTATGTTTTGACCTGTGAGTATGATGTATTGCGGGATGATGGTTTGATGTATGTCACGCGTCTGCGTAATGCTGGAGTTGATGTCACACATGAACATTACCCCGGTGGATTTCATGGTGCACTAATGTTCACTATGTGGCCCACAGACTTTGATATTGGACACAGGATGGTGGACAACTATGTTACATGGCTTAAGCAAAATCTTTAAGATTAATGTATAATGCAACAGTGATTTATGCATCAGTTTTGGTTGAACTAGGTTATGTATTTTGTTTTTATTTATTTTTATTTTTTTTCTGTTGTTTACAGTGCACCACTTTTTGTCTAAAAAAGGGCACACTTTTGATTGTATTAATCCATTATGGTACAGGCATTCCTATTATGACCAAATCTGGTCTTAAGAAACACTGGACTATATTATTTGTAAAGGTCAATCATAAATGAAGAGTGTTGATGATATGTATCCATTGCTATACCTTAACTATGTATGTTACTAATGAAGTTCTTCAACACGTTAGCATGACAATAATATATTTGTTCATCAATCTTCTTAACATTACACTAATATTGTTTTAATATTTAATTTATTATTGTACTACATATTGTACTATTATTATTTCTCTAAATCTTTTGCAATTGTCACTGACTGCTTGACATCCTGACAGGTTTGGTTTGATATGCAGTAAAAATATCTGTCTGATGAATTTCCTGCTTCTCTGAATTCTTATCTTGCTACGTTTGATTTGTATAAACAAATTATTATTTAGTAACTTATGTTTTAGAAAAAAAGACAGGCCAGTTAGTAAAAACACAGTCTGAGAAATCAAGGAATGAAAGAAAATACTTATAAACAAATCTGAATTACGCAACCATGCGTCATAGCATCTCACAAAAATTTGTTCTTAGTGTATTGCCTACAAACAATTTCAGTCATATGATGCAATGAAACAGGAAGAGCTAATGAAAAGAACAAGCATCAATATCAACCACATAGTCAGGGCTCTCAAGTGTCACACATTGAGCATGACCAGTCACTCATTCCGGTCTTTTGTCACGCACTCCCGCCACGCATTATATTTCTCATGCGGAAAAACTATTTATAATATATTTAATATGCCACAGCGCCCAAAATTTCTCTGGTCACGCCGCTCTCACTATGGAACCGGCAGGAATCAACTCCCCTGGAGTTCTTAGTCTAGCCTGCCACTTATCAGCCAATCAAAAAAAAGAAAGGGGGTACACAATAGCCAATCAGAAAGTAGCACTGTTGTATCTGGGTAAGATTTAACGCAACAACCAATGAAAAAAAGCATATCCTGGAATTGTTCACATGATTCTGCTACAGCATCTTCCGAAAGTTTCGTTCACCCACAGAGATACAACTGGAGCTTTGAGCATCACTTTGAGCAGAGTGAGTCGTGATCTCCTGTTTTAATGTTACAACAAATTCACAACTTGTTTGACACAAACAATGACAACTTGACTGCTGTTAGAGAATGTTTCCCAGATAATTAGCGTCAGATTTTCAGTGGTAGGGTAGTCCTAACTATGTTTCTGCAGAGTGACTATTCATTCTTCACAGCTTATAACATTTCTACCTTCAAAGAGCAATCACATTTTCTTCCTTTGCTTCACTGAATGGTTGTTCTCAGGAGGTCTTGTCTTTTCACAGCCACCTTTTGTGTACTTGGCTCATCATTCATTTGTAATTGTGCTTTCACATGAAATCCCTAGCATTAAAGCATGTCAGCGTCCAATACCAGTGTCAAATAATTGTTTAGGAAAAGTTGATAAATGTGCTAAAGACATTAAATTGTGCAAAATGCAAACATTATGCCAAAACATGTTTACCTGAAATTGCTTGGCCATGCTTGTCCTGGATACCCTGAGTGCAACCAACATGCTTGGTAAGTTGTTCAAAAAATCTATTGTAACATTGTAGTGTCACATGACCAACACATGTTTGTAGGCTTCATAGCATTTAGAAAGTAGTTGTTTTTTCTTGTTTGAGAAAACAACTGCTCGGGCACATTGAGAATGAACTCTTCCAGCCAACTCAGGAACAAGCTGTATTTTGCGAAGTTTATGTTGTTTTCATGAAATCTGTCGTCGTAAAGCACATAGTGTTCAGATGAGCCAGTTAATGGATGCCCATTCACATCAACAGGCATTTTCCTCACTTTAAGCCATTTCAATGCTTTGAATTGTCTAACCTCTCATTACTTACAGGGCCGCCCCGAGGCATAAGCGAACTAAGTGGCTGCTTGGGGCCCCTTGGCCACCAGGGGGCCCCCCAATCGAGTCGAAAAATTGAAAAAAAAAATGTTTTAGATGACTTAAGTGACATAAATGAATGAATGAATATGAATGAAAGAATAATTCAAGACAAGAAAATTCTGATTTCATGATCAATATACTTGCCTACAACTGCTGCTGTGTCTGCCAGCGTTTAAGTCATACTCATGCGCATAATTTAGACACCTCGCGCGTGCATAGACTATTCGTGCGCAATTATTATTGTAACAGACTTTGTTGGATTCTGCCATGTACAATCCAACAAAGTCTGTTACAATAATAATCACAAAAAAAAAAAAAGATTTTGAAGACAGTTACACTGTATTGAGACAGTTGAGAAATAATAATATTTTTACAGTTTTCAACAATAATTGTCATTGTTGAACCCTTGCTCTTATTATGTTTCTGATTACTCGGTTTTGTCATTATTTTAGCAAATCATTTATTTAGTTAGTTAGTTAGTTACATTTATTTATAAAGCACTTTACAACTGTACCTGCAGACCAAAGTGCTGTACAATCAGCAGAAAAAAAAAACAAAAAAACACAAAAAAACAAAACAACATACAACTTACAAATACAAACACTAGCCCAGCCTCTCAAAGGCTAAAGACAGGTAATAATTTTTAACACTGGTTTTAAAAACATTTAAAGAAGTGATCCCTCTTTGTTCAAGAGGCAGACTATTCCAAAGCCTCGGACCCGCAACAGCAAAGGCTTGATCACCTTTTAACTTTAAATGAGATCGAGGGACGGAGAGCAAGGATTTATTATTTGATCTTAAAGACCTAGGTGCTTGATGAAGAGTAATAAGCTCAGACACATAAGCAGGGGCTAGCCCATGCACTGCATTAAAAATATACAGCAGGGTTTTATATTTTATCCTGAAATCCACTGGTAGCCACCTGAGAGTAGCTAAAACCGGAGAAATGTGATGACTTTTCCTAGCACCCACCAGCAGCCGTGCCGCCGCATTCTGAACTAACAGCAAGCGTGATATAGTGGTCTGACTGGACCCTACATGTAAAACATTACAATAGTCAAGGTGGGACAGAATAAAGGCATTAATAACCTTTTCTAAATCTTTTCTCAACAGAATAGGCTTTAAACGTGCCATAGTCCTAATCTGGAAAAAGCAACTCTTAACCACGGCATTAATCTGCTTATCAAATTTCAAAATTATCAAACACAACACCTAGGTTTTTTACTTGTTCATGGTAGTAGTCTGACCATGTGCAAATTTTTTGCAATATCAAAGCATCCTCTGGCAGGGCCAAAAAGCATGATCTCAGTTTTACTTTGGTTTAACTGAATCAAATTATGAGTCATCCAGCTCTTAACCTCCTCCAAACATGCCAACAAAGAGTTAGAACCACAATTGTTTGTTTGTTTGTTTGTTTTGTTTATTAATTTATATAGCACAATTTAATACAACTGATGTTGCCCAAAGTGCTTCACAATAAAAAACAAAAAAAAAAACACAGAATAATAGCAATAAATAAGCATATCACATAAAAACCAGACACATAGACAGTAACCCAGTTAAGATAGCTCTCCATTTGAGTTTAAAAGATATTGTTTTAGCATAACTTTGAACATGGATAGTGTTTTGGCAGATCTAATCGACTGAGGGAGGTCATTCCATAGTTTTGGTCCTGCTCGAGAAAAAGCTCTATCACCCCTAAGCTTATATTTAGTCCTGGTAGTACGAAGCAACTGTTTATTTTCAGATCTCAAGGATCTAGAAGGGGTGTACATTTCCACCAGGCTGGATATATACACTGGAGCTAATTTGTGCACGGCCTTAAAAACTAGTATGAGGATCTTATAGATAATTCTACATCTTACTGGCAACCACTTTAGTGATATTAATAGTGGAGTCACAGAGTCATATTTCTTTGCCGACTTTATCATTTTAGCTGCAGCATTTTGGATTTTCTGTAAACGCACAATTGCTCCGGCATCAACACCATAAAAAAGGGAATTACAATAATCCATTCTAGAAAAGACCATGGACGTAATGGCTTTCTCAAAATCTAAAATGGATAAAAATGGTTTAGTCTTAGCTAACAGACGTAAGCTTAGAAAACAGGATCGCACCACAGAGCTAATTTGCCTGTCCAACTTTAGATCACTATCCAGCACAAATCCCAAATTTTTTACACTAGATTTAACAAAACCGTTCAAAGAAGTTGTATTCAAGCACTTCAGCACGTCATGTTTTTTTGGGCCAAACACGATGACCTCAGTTTTATTTTCATTTAGCTTCAAAAAGTTTGCCGCCATCCACTCCTTAACATCATGTAAGCATGCTAATAAAGTATCAAGTGAGTTTGAATTTAATTCTCTCATGGGCATATAAATCTGCGTATCATCAGCGTAGCAGTGGAATGACACTTTATGTTTCCGAAAGATTGCCCCCAAAGGTAGCATATAAAGGGAAAAAAGAATTGGGGCAAGAATCGATCCCTGTGGGACTCCCCAAGGAAGAGGTAATCTCAAAGAGTCACAGCCCCCAAAGCTAACAGAGAATAATCTGTCGGTAAGATACGATTTAAACCATTTGAGAACATTACCTTTTAGGCCAACACAAGATTCTAAGCGATTGATTAAAATCTCATGGACCACAATTCTAAGCGATTGATTAAAATCTCAAGAACCACAATTCGCTCCTGATTTCAAAGGGAGATAGATTTGTGTATCATCGGCATACAAATGGTACGACATGCCATATTTTTTTTTAAATCAAACCCAGAGGCAACATGTACAATAAAAAAAATTGGGCCTATAACAGAACCCTGAGGAACCCCACAAGTGACAGGCGCTGCTGTTGAAACAAAGTTACCATACTTTACTGAGAATGCTCTATCAGTAAGATACTTCCTTGTAGGCCTGAAACGAGACTTCAAGAGATTTCCACAACGCGCACGCGCGAGAACTTAACTGAAATAGTTGAAGGAGATCGCAATTCTCGCGCATGCGTCGTGGAAATCTCTTGAAGTCTCGTTTCAGGCCTACAAGGAAGAAAAGGAATAGTCGAATAAAGTCGTTATTTTTGTTTGTTTTTTTCGCACAAAAAGTATTCTCGTCGCTTGATAAACTTATTGTTGAGCCACTGTTGCGAATTCCTAGAAAAAAAAAAAAAGGATACAGATCTTTTCAAAGGCCATGCAAGTATACATTTAATGAGGTGCTCTGAAAATGATAAGCTGATGGTTCTTTTCATAGTTAAATAGATCTTTCTATAGTTCTATTTCCTGATTCCGGTTTCATTCTGTCACTCACCATTTTACCTACAGTTGGTACTCGACCATAATAATACGTTTACCGCCGTGGGAATTCGGGTGTGTATTTGCTGCCTTTTACTGCTAAGAGAGCATCGTTATCCAACTATGGTCGCAAGTTCCATTGATCTCTATTGGTAACGATAGAACTTGCGACCATAGTTGGGTTTGGGAAACACACCCCTGAGCGATTGAAAGCTGGTAGCAGATGAATTCAAGTAGCAGATGAATTCATCTAATTCATATTCACAATACTGTAATAACCGAAATTAAATTGAATAAATTGAATAAAAAATGAAAACATTTTAACATAAAACATTGCAATTGAAACATATTAGGCTACATCAATAAGGCTTTGCAAGAGCATAAGACGTTATCTTAACAGCATTCAGGCGGTAGATCAGTGGTCAACGTAACAACATGAGCCTCACAGAGCTTCAGGTGATCTGAGATCGAATCTGGTTGTAGCCAACATGCGGTTAACCGATGTTGGCCGACAGCGTTTATGTTTTACCGTTCTTGATGCTTAAATAGGTAACTGTTTATAAGCGAGTTTATAAACAGTTTATTTATTTAAAGTCAAGCGTTTTGTTTAATTATCAATGGAACATTACAACATAAATTTGCTGCATTCCTGTAGAGACGCTGCACAGACGACAAAACTGATGAAGGAAGATTAGCTGATCGCGTCAGAAAATGAAAATGATGAAGCTCGTCTTTAGTCTGCTAAATTATTGTTTTGTGAATCATTCATGAAATTGAGATGACTGACAGTGATACCCGGCCATAGCAACGAAATACATTTTTCAAAACAGATCCGTACAGTGAACTAATCAGAAAAAGATTTTGTTGACTTGGCTACACAAAATAACAGACTAACTAAATAGTATTGCTTACAATATAAAAACCAATGAAAATGTATAAGAACACTAAAATTAATTGGGTTTGAAATCGCACTTCAAGGTTTAAATAAAGTGTCGGGACAGTCGACAGTGTATTTATTTAAAAAGAGGGTTGCATCGAGTTAAGAGTTTATTTCCTTTGCGTTGCAAAAAAAGAAACGCATAATCTTATTCTTGCGAAATTTTAAATTTGTATTGCAAAAGAAATTGCAGCAAAATTAAACAATTAAAACAGTACAAAACGAAAATAGTCCAAAGCAACATAAATTAAGAACATGCGTCTTTCTTTGCCTCTCTCTCGCGCTGGATCTCTTTTTAGCAAGTTTATTTTGTCTCCCTCGCTGCGCGCGCCGGGTCTTTCTTGAAATTAAACATGTCAGGGTAAAAGCACATCATACGGCTGATAATACCGTATATGTCGCTGCGTGTCATCCATACAAATCATGAAAAAAACTGCAACAAATGATTTAGCCGTTGTTGCTTCAAAGACACAGCATGCCTTGTTGAATTCACCTTACAATAAAACGATGTTGATGGCGAAATTAAAGAGCTCTGTATCTGCTGATCACTCACATTCGTGTCTTGGCATGAACGCGTTTCGTCAACAGTTCATGTTTAGAAAATGCCAGATTGTTGACAATCACACACACTGCGCAAACACTCTAAAACTTTAGATTGAAATAAATGAATTGAACACTTCAATTGAAATTTTGTGTGAAAAAAACTTTAAATACAATAAATAAAACTACAATATTTATAATTTAATAAGATATAGGGCCTACATTTGGACACATCGAGAGATTTATCCTTAGAAGAATGTTGCCTTAGCCTGCTCATCCGGCTGGCTATCCGACATCTCCATATGAAAGACGGAACATTAAAGGTGCCCTAGAATGTGAAATTTAATTTATCTTGGCATAGTTAAATAACGTGAGTTCAGTACATGGACATGACTTACAGTGAGTCTCAAACACCATTGTTTTCTCCTTATTAGGGCCCAAGCCCTGAAAGGGCGAAGGCCCTATTGTTTTCCTTAGGATTATTAGGGCCCAAGCCCTGAAAGGGCGAAGGCCCTATTGTTTTCCTTAGGATTATTTTTTTTTTTTTCTCTTTTATTTTTCTTACGACTATTCGGGCACTTTTGGGGCTCTTAACGTGCACGAAAACTCTTGAAACTTTGCACACGGGTCAGAACCCGCGGCCATCAGGGCCGGGCTGAAGATGGTACCCGGGCGTGGCAGGGGGGCTCGACAGCGCCCCCTGGAACGGGGTCCGAAAACTTGGTCCATAAATCAAACACGCTTGCATGTAAGAATATGAAACTCAGTACACATATAGATCTCATCGGTTCATATATACTTCATGCTCTTACTTTTTACCCCAGCCCAACAGGAAGTCGGCTATTTAGGGTTGTTTGTAAAACGCATGCAATGGAATTTAAAGTACTTCTCCTAGAGAATTCAAAGAAATGCCACGAAACTCGGTCAGCATGAAGTCAAGACATTGAGGATGCTAAATTGCTGACGGATTTTTGATATCTCGAACGGTTTGGCCGTGGCGAGGAAATGAATTTTCATGACTAAAAAAGGACATATAAAGTGTGTTATAACTTAGTTAGATTTACCTACAGTTACAAAACTCAGCTTGTATATTCTTCTCCTCAAGCCAAACAACTTTCTAATTTACAGTCAATAGCTCCAACCCTCAGAAAGTCAGATATTGTGGTTTGAATGTGGATTTCATGAAATGGTATCTCTCTCTGTCACTCTTTGACAGAGAGAGGGCCCCCTCCCATTCTATGTGTGTGTGTGTGTGTGGCTGTCTGTGTGGGGAGGGAGGGGGAGGGAGGGCTGGTGTCTGTGTTTATATGTGTGTGTGTGGCTGGCTGGCTGTTACAGTGACATGATATTAAGCCTTTCATTGCTGTGTGATTTTTCCTGCATTAAAGGATAAAGAAATCTCTAAGGCCTTGTCTTTTTGCATAACAATTTTGTATTTTTTTTAAATTACAAAATATGCACAGAACCAAGATCTTTTAAATGTATAGTTTGCTTTAAATAAAATTAAGATTGTATTGGTAATTGAAGCTGAATGAATTTAAAATGAATGTGCTATATTTCAGAACAATATATTTGTTTTCCTTTAAATTGTAAAACACTAACTTTATTCTCATCTGAATTATAAATAATTTATTCCTGTATAAAATAAAAACACATTTGAATTTTTCTTTTTTAATCAATGTAGAATGTGTAATTGAAAAATAAACAGATTAGGGCTCTGAGGACAATAAATGAAAATCAATGCGATGTGGTGAATGTCCAAAAGATGGCACCCACAGACTGTTTTAAATGGGGTTGGATAAATATTTTTTGCTTTTAGACAGTGTGTGCGTGTGATTTTAGTTTGGTGACAGTTGTAGGTTACAGTTTGACAAGAGTTTATAGTTTGAAAAAAGCACTTTGTTGTGTTTTATTGGACGGAGTATGTTTTTATGTGTAACAGTTCAATCGCACCCGCACCTCACACACACACACACACACACACACACATATTGAAACCTGAGTGAAGTACAAAGCCCATAATAAAGAATAGTTTAGCATCCAAATACATCGCAAATGTTGAAACAGTTTGATTCTAATGAGAGAGTTACGTGAGCCAAACACCACTTACTTTCACTTTCGCTTTCAATTATTTCGGTTAATTCTTAATTATAGTTTTTTTGAATTCTTGTTCTGTTCTGAATATCATTAAATTTAAAGAATTGCTTGTGTAATATTTTGAGTGTATCATCAAAACAGAATAATTCTCTCGGTTTAGTGATTCCCTAGTTTTTTTTATTGTTTTCATTGTTCTCAGGTAAGGCAAGTGAGATATATATATATATATATATATATATATATATATATATATATATATATATATATATATATGTAAATAAATAAATAAATATATATATATATATATATATATGTATTTTTTATATATATATATATAATTTATATATATATATATATATATATATATATATATATATATATATATATATATATAAATATAGCTGCGAGCAGCGATGAAGGGCCAAAGCCGGCGGCACCGCTAAAGGAACCAGGGTTGCGGTGCCACCGGCTTGGGCCCGTAATCGCTGCTCGCAGCTATATATTTTTTTTTTTTTCTCTTTTATTTTTCTTACGACTATTCGGGCACTTTTGGGGCTCTTAACGTGCACGAAAACTCTTGAAACTTTGCACACGGGTCAGAACCCGCGGCCATCAGGGCCGGGCTGAAGATGGTACCCGGGCGTGGCAGGGGGGCTCGACAGCGCCCCCTGGAACGGGGTCCGAAAACTTGGTCCATAAATCAAACACGCTTGCATGTAAGAATATGAAACTCAGTACACATATAGATCTCATCGGTTCATATATACGTCATGCTCTTACTTTTTACCCCAGCCCAACAGGAAGTCGGCTATTTAGGGTTGTTTGTAAAACGCATGCAATGGAATTTAAAGTACTTCTCCTAGAGAATTCAAAGAAATGCCACGAAACTCGGTCAGCATGAAGTCAAGACATTGAGGATGAAAAATTGCCAGCGGATTTTTGATATCTCGAACGGTTTGGCCGTGGCGAGGAAATGAAATTATGGCGAGAAACGTGAAACAGGAAGTGTGTTATAACTTCAGCATACATTAACTGATCTTAATGAAACTTCAGCAGTGTGTTCGTTGTAAGAGGACGATCACATGGATGTGACTATTGTGAGTCAAAGTTATAGCGCCACCAACTGGCAGCAGGAAGTGTGTCACTTTCAAAATGCTGTGAAATCACCCTCTTATTTGAACCCAATTTGCTTCAAACTTCATCTGTATAATGTAAACATACGGCAGATGTAGACCTGTGAATGGATTCTTGATATCTTTGATACTGTTGCCGTGGCAACGCATCATACTTTAAAATTCTTTTAGGATGCTTTTGAGACTCTTAGCATGCTTGAAATTGCATGAAACTCGACAGACATGTCACATTTATTAGCCAGTAGACATGTGCAAAGTTTCAGGAACGGACGTGGTGCAGGGGCTCAGTAGCGCCACCTTTTGACAAAAGTGGGGGTGTTAGTTCTATAGTTTTACCTACAATCATAAAACTCGGTACGCATATTGTTCAGATCAAGCCGGACAACTTTCTAATTTACTGTCATTAGCTCAGACCAAGAGGGAGTCAGATATTTTAGTTTGAATGTGGATGTTTCTGAGAATTTTCTCTCCCTCTCTTTCCGTCTCTGTGTGTGAGGGATTTGTCTATTGAGTTTAATGCATTTCAAGGTTTCAGGGGATTTTGGGACTCTTAACGTGCTCAAAAACTTTTGAAATTTTGCACACAGGTCAGAACCCACGGCCATCAGGGCCGGGCTGAAGCTGGTACCCGGGCGTGGCAGGGGGGCTCAACAGCGCCCCCTTGAACGGGGTCCGACAATTTGGTCCATATATTCAACACGCTTGCATGAATTAATATGAAACTCAGTACACATATAGATCTCATCGGGCCAAACATTTTACCCCTGGTCAAGTTTTACGCCAGCCCAACAGGAAGTCGGCTATTATGGGTTGTTTGGAAAACGCTTGCTGTGGAATTTGAAGTACTACTCCTAGGCAATTCATTCAATCATCGCCAAACTAGGCGTGCATGAAGTCAAGACATTGAGGATGCTAAATTGCTGACGGATTTTTGATATCTCGAACGGTTTGGCCGTGGCGAGGAAATGAATTTTCATGACTAAAAAAGGACATATAAAGTGTGTTATAACTTAGTTAGATTTACCTACAGTTACAAAACTCAGCTTGTATATTCTTCTCCTCAAGCCAAACAACTTTCTAATTTACAGTCAATAGCTCCAACCCTCAGAAAGTCAGATATTGTGGTTTGAATGTGGATTTCATGAAATGGTATCTCTCTCTGTCACTCTTTGACAGAGAGAGGGCCCCCTCCCATTCTATGTGTGTGTGTGTGTGTGGCTGTCTGTGTGGGGAGGGAGGGGGAGGGAGGGCTGGTGTCTGTGTTTATATGTGTGTGTGTGGCTGGCTGGCTGTTACAGTGACATGATATTAAGCCTTTCATTGCTGTGTGATTTTTCCTGCATTAAAGGATAAAGAAATCTCTAAGGCCTTGTCTTTTTGCATAACAATTTTGTATTTTTTTTAAATTACAAAATATGCACAGAACCAAGATCTTTTAAATGTATAGTTTGCTTTAAATAAAATTAAGATTGTATTGGTAATTGAAGCTGAATGAATTTAAAATGAATGTGCTATATTTCAGAACAATATATTTGTTTTCCTTTAAATTGTAAAACACTAACTTTATTCTCATCTGAATTATAAATAATTTATTCCTGTATAAAATAAAAACACATTTGAATTTTTCTTTTTTAATCAATGTAGAATGTGTAATTGAAAAATAAACAGATTAGGGCTCTGAGGACAATAAATGAAAATCAATGCGATGTGGTGAATGTCCAAAAGATGGCACCCACAGACTGTTTTAAATGGGGTTGGATAAATATTTTTTGCTTTTAGACAGTGTGTGCGTGTGATTTTAGTTTGGTGACAGTTGTAGGTTACAGTTTGACAAGAGTTTATAGTTTGAAAAAAGCACTTTGTTGTGTTTTATTGGACGGAGTATGTTTTTATGTGTAACAGTTCAATTGCACCCGCACCTCACACACACACACACACACACACACACATATTGAAACCTGAGTGAAGTACAAAGCCCATAATAAAGAATAGTTTAGCATCCAAATACATCGCAAATGTTGAAACAGTTTGATTCTAATGAGAGAGTTACGTGGCCAAACACCACTTACTTTCACTTTCGCTTTCAATTATTTCGGTTAATTCTTAATTATAGTTTTTTTGAATTCTTGTTCTGTTCTGAATATCATTAAATTTAAAGAATTGCTTGTGTAATATTTTGAGTGTATCATCAAAACAGAATAATTCTCTCGGTTTAGTGATTCCCTAGTTTTTTTTATTGTTTTCATTGTTCTCAGGTAAGGCAAGTGAGATATATATATATATATATATATATATATGTATATAAAAAAAATATATATATATATATATATATATGTATTTTTTATATATATATATATAATTTATATATATATATATATATATATATATATATATATATATATATATATATATATATATATAAATATAGCTGCGAGCAGCGATGAAGGGCCAAAGCCGGCGGCACCGCCACCCCGGTGCCTTTATTAGGGCCCAAGCCCTGAAAGGGCGAAGGCCCTATTGTTTTCCTTAGGATTATTATTTTTTTTTTTCTCTTTTATTTTTCTTACGACTATTCGGGCACTTTTGGGGCTCTTAACGTGCACGAAAACTCTTGAAACTTTGCACACGGGTCAGAACCCGCGGCCATCAGGGCCGGGCTGAAGATGGTACCCGGGCGTGGCAGGGGGGCTCGACAGCGCCCCCTGGAACGGGGTCCGAAAACTCGGTCCATAAATCAAACACACTTGCATGTAATAATATGAAACTCGGTACACATATAGATCTCATCGGTTCATATATACTTCATGCTCTTACTTTTTACCCCATCCCAACAGGAAGTCGGCTATTTAGGGTTGTTTGTTAAACGCATGCAATGGAATTTAAAGTACTTCTCCTAGAGAATTCAAAGAAATGCCACGAAACTCGGTCAGCATGAAGTCAAGACATTGAGGATGAAAAATTGCCAGGGGATTTTTGATATCTCGAACGGTTTGGCCGTGGCGACGAAACGAATTTATGGCGAGAAACGTGAAACAGGAAGTGTGTTATAACTTCAGCATACATTAGCTGATCTTAATGAAACTTCACCAGTGTGTTCGCTGTAAGAGGCCGATCACATGGATGTGACTATTGTGAGTCAAAGTTATAGCGCCACCAACTGGCAGCAGGAAGTGTGTCACTTTCAAAATGCTGTGAAATCACCCTCTTATTTTAACCCGATTTGCTTCAAACTTCATCTGTATAATGTAAATACACGGCAGATGTAGACCTGTGAAAGGATTATTGATATATTAGATACTGTTGCCGTGGCAACGCATCAAACTTTAATATTCTTTGTTGATGCTTTTGAGACTCTTAACATACTTGAAATAACATGAAACTCGACAGACACATCACATTTATTAGCCAGTAGACATGTGCAAAGTTTCAGAAACGGGCGTGGTGCAGGGGCTCAGTAGCGCCACCTTTTGACAAAAGTGGGGGTGTTAGTTCTATAGTTTTACCTACAATCATTAAACTCGGTACGCATATTGTTCAGATCAAGCCGGACAACTTTCTAATTTACTGTCATTAGCTCAGACCAAGAGGGAGTCAGATATTTTAGTTTGAATGTGGATGTTTCTGAGAATTTTCTCTCCCTCTCTTTCCGTCTCTGTGTGTGAGGGATTTGTCTATTGAGTTTAATGCATTTCAAGGTTTCAGGGGATTTTGTGACTCTTAACGTGCTCAAAAACTTTTGAAATTTTGCACACAGGTCAGAACCCACGGCCATCAGGGCCGGGCTGAAGCTGGTACCCGGGCGTGGCAGGGGGGCTCAACAGCGCCCCCTTGAACGGGGTCCGACAATTTGGTCCATATATTCAACACGCTTGCATGAATTAATATGAAACTCAGTACACATATAGATCTCATCGGGCCAAACATTTTACCCCCGGTCAAGTTTTACGCCAGCCCAACAGGAAGTCGGCTATTATGGGTTGTTTGGAAAACGCTTGCTGTGGAATTTGAAGTACTACTCCTAGGCAATTCATTCAATCATCGCCAAACTAGGCGTGCATGAAGTCAAGACATTGAGGATGCTAAATTGCTGACGGATTTTTGATATCTCGAACGGTTTGGCCGTGGCGAGGAAATGAATTTTCATGACTAAAAAAGGACATATAAAGTGTGTTATAACTTAGTTAGATTTACCTACAGTTACAAAACTCAGCTTGTATATTCTTCTCCTCAAGCCAAACAACTTTCTAATTTACAGTCAATAGCTCCAACCCTCAGAAGGTCAGATATTGTGGTTTGAATGTGGATTTCATGAAATGGTATCTCTCTCTGTCACTCTTTGACAGAGAGAGGGCCCCCTCCCATTCTATGTGTGTGTGTGTGTGTGGCTGTCTGTGTGGGGAGGGAGGGGGAGGGAGGGCTGGTGTCTGTGTTTATATGTGTGTGTGTGGCTGGCTGGCTGTTACAGTGACATGATATTAAGCCTTTCATTGCTGTGTGATTTTTCCTGCATTAAAGGATAAAGAAATCTCTAAGGCCTTGTCTTTTTGCATAACAATTTTGTATTTTTTTTAAATTACAAAATATGCACAGAACCAAGATCTTTTAAATGTATAGTTTGCTTTAAATAAAATTAAGATTGTATTGGTAATTGAAGCTGAATGAATTTAAAATGAATGTGCTATATTTCAGAACAATATATTTGTTTTCCTTAAAATTGTAAAACACTAACTTTATTCTCATCTGAATTATAAATAATTTATTCCTGTATAAAATAAAAACACATTTGAATTTTTCTTTTTTAATCAATGTAGAATGTGTAATTGAAAAATAAACAGATTAGGGCTCTGAGGACAATAAATGAAAATCAATGCGATGTGGTGAATGTCCAAAAGATGGCACCCACAGACTGTTTTAAATGGGGTTGGATAAATATTTTTTGCTTTTAGACAGTGTGTGCGTGTGATTTTAGTTTGGTGACAGTTGTAGGTTACAGTTTGACAAGAGTTTATAGTTTGAAAAAAGCACTTTGTTGTGTTTTATTGGACGGAGTATGTTTTTATGTGTAACAGTTCAATCGCACCCGCACCTCACACACACACACACACACACACACACACATATTGAAACCTGAGTGAAGTACAAAGCCCATAATAAAGAATAGTTTAGCATCCAAATACATCGCAAATGTTGAAACAGTTTGATTCTAATGAGAGAGTTACGTGAGCCAAACACCACTTACTTTCACTTTCGCTTTCAATTATTTCGGTTAATTCTTAATTATAGTTTTTTTGAATTCTTGTTCTGTTCTGAATATCATTAAATTTAAAGAATTGCTTGTGTAATATTTTGAGTGTATCATCAAAACAGAATAATTCTCTCGGTTTAGTGATTCCCTAGTTTTTTTTATTGTTTTCATTGTTCTCAGGTAAGGCAAGTGATATATATATATATATATATATATATATATATATATATATGTATATAAAAAAAAAAAATATATATATATATATATATATATGTATTTTTTATATATATATATATAATTTATATATATATATATATATATATATATATATATAAATATAGCTGCGAGCAGCGATGAAGGGCCAAAGCCGGCGGCACCGCCACCCCGGTGCCTTTAGGTAACTAAAGGAACCGGGGTTGCGGTGCCACCGGCTTGGGCCCGTAATCGCTGCTCGCAGCTATATTTTAAATCTTGTTTTTGAAAAACACCCCTGAAAAATAGGTGAATCTCCACATAACACCGACTGTGACGCAACAGTCGGGATTCATTAATATGTACGCCTCCCAAAATATGCATATGCCAGCCCATGTTCAATGACAGGCGGAACTGCGCAGCAGAATCATCGGAAGTTCTGCAGGTGAAGAAACAAGCGAGGATCATAGGGAAAATGGCAGATCATGGAGACAAATGCTATGTTCCAGGCTGTGCAGGGGATGTGAGGACTTTTCATACCCTTCCCTCAGAAAAGAAATGTCAACAGGCGTGGTTGATGTTTATGTATAATCGGATAACGCAACAGTTTAATTCGAAGTTGTTAGTTTGCTCTGCCCATTTCACCACGGACTTATTTTCTAACCTGGGACAATAAAACTGTTTCCATTGCAGTTTTGCGAAATATTCCTTTTTCGAATTGCCTGAAAAACCTCCTCATGCAGGCGTAAAAACTTTTTTGCGATAAATGGGAGTTTTTGCAAAATTGACGTGTTTTCATTGAGCGTATTTTCAAGGGTATTTTGAAGGGTAATGGAAATGCAGCTAATATCAAGCAGGCTTCTCTCAGCGTCTCATACTGAAGAAGGAATATCTCCAACTATATTCCAAGCGATAAGTAGTGATTTTATTAACGATAATTTACACTGTGTTATCTAGATCCAGCGCAAGATCCTAGTACAGTAACAAATAGCAAACTCCAAGTAACGAGCATACATAACTAAATAGTATGACAAAGTATATTATGCTGAGGTTAATATTTTTTGCCTGTGTTGTCATATAAATCTACAAGATAATACTGTAGATACATATGTAAATTCCCTTTTGTCAAATAATTTTACTTTCGTCTATTTCATCAACAACACGTCAGGGGCTAACTACGTTAGTTTAGTTGCTCACTGATAATGTTAGCTCACTCGATCTTTCTAGCTAACGTCACATTCTCCACCACATAAGTTGAGGCTATATTTATTTGACAAGGCATCTAACGTTAGTCCATTTGTTAAAGTGTTTTTGTAACGGGGTTTGTTGTTGTGGGAATAAGGAGGCGGGAACCGGCGAACATTCCACAAGTTTCATAAATAAAATAACACAAATAAAAAATGAAAGTATAAGCCAGCAGCCCCTCACGGACGACTGCTGGCCACACAAAACAGAACATAAAATCACAACGTAAAATCAGGCCTGTTCCTCTCTCGATCTTCACTGTCATCGCTCCTCCTTTTATGCTTCCGCTCCTCCGTGAGAGATACGAGACCGGTGCGTCTCACAGTGTCGTTCATTACCACTCACGCCACCGGCCTCGCGCCGCTCTCTCACGTCCCTCGGCCTGATTTGAATTTTTAGAAAACTGACTTATGATTATTTTGCACGCTTGTATTTCTGAGTGTGTGAAGTGAAACAGCCAATCAGAGGAGAACTCCTCATTACTATTCATGACCCTTCCAAATAAGGTAAAAACAGACCATTTCATTCTAGGGCCAATTTCTAGAGTTGAAAATGGACCTGTAAAACCACAGTTTAATTGATGTAAGTGTGAACTCGTGAAACGTGCGTGTTGCATTTTTTTTTTTTTATATATTTGAAATGGTCTATTGGTCTATTGGTATGGTCTTTCTGTATAGAGAACCCCATGAAGTTTTATTTTCTATTTTTTTAACAGAACTGGTTTTGAAATTACGATTGGAATTATTATACAGATGTAAATTGAGTCATTCTGTTGGATAAGATATGTTCCTTATTGTAAAATGGAAATGCATGGTAATTTTATTTTATAAATATAAGCAAAAAAACAATATGGTGTAACTAGACAAGTTACAAGAGTTTTAGAACTAGACAAATCTGCATTAATAATGATTAAAAAAAAGTACAGTAGACAATGTTTCTTCGGTATTTGAACCCGTGTCATCTAAATTAATGAAACCTAAGTTCTACCACTCGACCACGACTTTTCTCACTGAGAAGTGCCCAGAAGTTCGGTTGTTCAGCAGTCAGTGTGTGCACACACGAGAGAAGCGCTCTTCACTCATATCATTCCTCAATATAATTGTACAAATAATCAGCGTCATTTTTTTTACGCTGTTTTTTTTTTCACAAGAAAAAAAGCTGTGTTTTTTAACAAACAGATAGCCTACAAACAGAGACATGTAATAGTTAACTGTTTGTACAAATAAAGGTCTATATGTATACTATTTGAATACTATGTATACTATACATTGTATATGATCGTTTGTTTAAATAACATTAACCAAATTTTATGTATTTATTTAAATTAAAATTATTACTTTATAATATGCAGTTTCTGTTTGTTTCATTATTGTACAGCAAATGTCAATAGCTCTTGTTTTGATTTTTCATGTTTGTTGTAGGCTTATTTGGAAATTACCATAGTTGTAGTATTTCATCCTTACTGTTAATTCACATTAGCCCTAATATGTTTCAAAATGCGGCAATTGCTGCTGTTTTGCTAAAAGCGCTTCACAATTCAATTTTCAGACCATACAATTGAACCCAAACGTTCATTTTTTCTTTTTTTCCAGTTACATTATCAATGGATAATTATATTTGTTCCACTTTCTTAGCTTTGTTACGTTTTATAAATTGAAAATTTAAATGAGTTTTTTTAAATAAATAAAAATGGAGTTTCGTTCTGGTCATGGTGCATTTTTCAATTTGCAAGGTAGATGGTCTATTATCATTGAGGGAGGGGCAGGATAGAAGTGGATGGTGTACTGTAGGTAATCGCAAGATCATTAGTGTTATTTTGCTTTCTTTTGAAATATTTCAGCAAGCTCATCTAACAAAACGGTACCATGAGCCTATTTTTATTGAGCAATTAGCTAGCACATGACGCACGTCAGACAACGTTTGCAACTATAATTGAAGTCTGTACTCTCGGCACACAGACTCATTAGGCAAGGCTACATCTGACTGTATTGATTAGGCAGACCATTGTATTATCTGCTTACCTTTATTGTCATCTAAACTTTCAAACGCGCATCAGTGGCTCCGACTCCGAATCATGCCGAACCTATGATCTGAAGTGAACTCTCTCTGAACTTTTCACACACAACTGACGTATCAGGTGCAAGGTTTTCAGCGAATCAACGATCAGAGAATACTGCAGTGAGAACGTTGTAGGCAGATGTTACAGCTGTTGGCCTTAAACTCCTCTCCTGTCATTATACACTGTGGTCTAGTCTAGTAGTCTAGTCATCAAGAGAAAATTAACGTATTGAGAAAAATGAATCTTGGCGTGACATTTCTTGCGTGTGCGTGAGAGCGTGAGATTGATGCTGAAAGCGTGAGTGTCACGCCAGATGCGTGAGAGTTGGCAACCCTGGCTAAACGGCTGACTATGATGGCCAGAGATATCTCTAGGGATCGGCTGGAATCTATTTTTTAAGGTAATGTTTTTACTACACATTTGTATCAGTAAACCTTGCCAGCTAGAGTAGCTATCAGTATAGGGATAGTCACTCGCTAAGATTGTACCATTATTTTTAGATGGAGCCGGAGAGTATATATCTCGAGGATGACATAAAAAGGGAAACCTATTTCCCAAACCCCAACGGCGTTTTTCAGACCGATATAATGCGGATCATTTGCTGTATGTGGCACTACTAAAGAACAAACCACCGCGGCTGCCATGACACCAAGCGCTGGCCCAGGCCCTGGGATTTCTCCTCAATGCCACGTTGCGCCATCCAGGTAACACTTTCCAGAACCCACTGAAGCGTACAAGATCAGCAAGGAAACAGATATATGTTGCCGACATTGAAGACAGTGGGAAGATTTCACCATACAGTAAGTGTATTATTTTCTGGGACGTAAATCTTGTAATGTTTGAATTTTAATATCCTTTAAGCAGTTGTAATGTTTGATATACATTTTTTGTTGTTGTTGTTATTTCTCACAGTGACCGTGCACGTTACAATCACAGAGGGTCAGGGTGTGCAACTCGTGGGGCAAACTGTACAGGAATACTTAAATTCTGTGACAGTTACACCATCTCCCAGATAGCAAACACAGTAGGGCCGATTCCGGCTGAAAGTTGGCACTGTCGGCTGAGGTCCGTGTTGGCTGAAACACTGCGTCTCTTGAATGGGCCGACTCCGACATAATGTACTCAGTTTGAGTACATTGCATTTTAATTGGCCCGATTACGGTCAAATGTGTCACTGCGCAAAAGAGTTGTAATATGGCAGACGGATGTAATGTAATGTCTGGCCCGATACTAATGCAACTGACATAAATCTTCTCATCTTTTCGCCGGGGTCAAAATAGACAAACGGGACATGATACAGTACACGGCCCGACTCTGTAACGCGACTGTCGGCACGGCCCAGAAAGTAGTGGCTCGCCCAATGTTTCATATTTTTTCAAAGCAAAAATGTAAAAAAAAAAGGATAATGCAAAGATGGACATGATAGGCTACGGCACAATCTATCGGCTCGCCCCAGAGAGCACGTCCTGGGCCGACTGCCATCAGAAGAATATAAATCAGCGGCGCGAAAAACGGTCTCTTTTCTTTTGGACACTGTGGTAAGTAACTACTGTATTTGTTCTCTGTAAATCATAGTGTAAATATGTCTGAATTGAGCTTTGTGAAGCAAAACAATTAAGTGCGAGCGGACATGTACTTGTTTGCCAGTAGGCAGCTATTTAATTTTTTCTAGCGTATTGTCAGCCTCTGTATGGGCGTCGGGGAAATAAATGTGGGTGGGTCAACCGTTGACTGATGCTATAATTAGCTAACAGTTGCTTAGCTGTTAAAAAAAACATAGTGTAACTTTACACTGTGACTGTACAGACTAAATTACATGATGCTTCTAAAAGCAACAGGCAAACAAATGCATCCACTCAAATACGAGTTTGTTTAGTGAAAGTATGTGAACACACGGTCAGCCAGACCAAGCGAATTTAATAATCGCCTCGCTTTACTCGCGCAAGTTTGACCGCTGGACATTTTGAGTTTGCACACACACAACGCGCGAATAAGCCCGCGAATAGTTACAGTACAGCGAGCTAACGTTATATGAACCCAAAGTAAACCATTTGCTGTGATTTAATTGCAATAAAAGGAATAAACAGAACAAACTGATGCCGAGATAACTACAATATGATGCCGTTTAGACATATGAATTCATGCTTTGTCAGGTCTGTCAGCACGACAATAGACTAAATATTAAAATGTTTGTTTTCTGAATGGAGTTCGGATCTGGGCTATGCTACGCTAACCTGTTCAAAGTAAAGTACAAAGATAGCTGGAATAAAGTTACAGACACACATTTTCTGAACTCACCGGGTAGTTCAACTTCGCTTTCTTTTCTCCAAGTAATGTCCAGTTTTGTCCGTTTTTTTATAACTATGAAATCAAGCTGTAATCCCAAAAACTAAAGTAAAAAGCTAATTTAATAAAAAGCAGTTAACTCCGAGCTCCTCCCGCGAACGGCGTAACGTTAGTTGTCAGAGCATAATCCAGATCGACTGTGTTTATTTGCCTGAAAGCGGCAGCGCTGCTCCCCGTACACTTCTGAGAGATGCTGCCCTATCGAAATATGCTACCTTACTGTGAGCCAATTTCAAATTGAGCAGAAAATATCACATACCGTAATTCCTCAAATAAAGGCCGGGGCCTTTATTTACCTGAACTGCAGATGGTAGCCGCCTTTTATTTGAAGCAGGCTTTTATTAGAGGCAGGCCTTTATTTCTAATTCGCGATCCCCGCCCGCCCGCCAGCCAAGTTTCCATGGTGACGCGTCATGCTTGGCACGTGTTCACCACAGCCAAAATAGCGCTGTATGACAGATGTAGCGCTTTTATTTCTAAATATTAACAAACTTGCTTACCATGTCATCAACTATCTTCTATTCTGACTCTCAAATCCGTGTAAGTGAGTTTGTTTTGTCGTTTAAAACCCTTTATAAATGATCTTGATCTGTAACGTGAGATGGGCACCGCAGTTCGGAGATTCCTGTTGGATTTGTTAAGTTACAGCGCGTGAATTCTTCAGTTTCTCCCGAAATACATGAAAGTAAGTGGCCGGTGAACTGGGAGAAGAATAGAGTAAACTTTATAGTTACTTACACTGTGTATCTGATATGAATAAAACACGTCGCCAAATATATTTGAATGGATTGTTATTGCTGCTTCCATAGACACCATTGTGTATTTTACAAACCATAAATTTATTGTTTTGCTATAAATCATATCTATTTAAATGTCTGAAACCTAAAATAAACATGTGGTTAAAAACACTGAATAGTTGTGATATATGACAAGCGCTGAGCGCGTCCGTCTTTGAGTGTACACTCATTTAAAGTGTACCTATTCACACTATTTTTTCCCCGGCCTTAATTTGAGACCGGCCTTTATTTGTCCGCGTTGACCACGCCCCCGGCCACTATCAGAGGCCCGGCGTTTATTTGAATACCGGTCTTTATTTGAGGAATTACGGTAAATGTAAAACTATCACAGTAGCTTATACAGGTGAAACTCGAAAAATTAGAATATCGTGCAAAATTGTATTTCAGTCATTCTTAAAAGGTGAAACTATATTTATTATATATAACTATATACATATGCATGATTATACTTTTCTTAGGGCTGACATTTCTGTATTTAAAATCCTTTTTTTTTATTGATTTCATGTAATATTCTAATTTTCTGAGATTTTGAATTTGGGGTTTTTAAGTGGTAAGCCATAATCATCAAAATTATAACTTTTGCACGATATTCTAACTTTTCGAGTTTCACCTGTAATCAGTAGGCTAGCTTATAATCTTTTTTTGCATATTTGATAAGATTTGAGGGGTAGCATGTTTCAATAGACATGTATCCCACTATCAAACAATGCTCCCACTACAGAATCATTTTTCACTCCATGTGCACTGGAAGAAAATGGGGATCATATTTTAATACTCTAAAGTTACTATAAAGTTTTGTTCAATCAGCCACATTCTCGACGGCATGGGCATAGCTAGGTTGCACAGATTTATGGGCGTGGAAAGAGACCAATTATGTGAGTCATGTGCATGCGCTCGCATGTGCAGAACCGCAAAGTGGCACATCTCGATAGATAGCAGAAATCGACAGTACACCTGTACAAACCAAACAGATGCGCTAATTAAAGATTGTAAAAGGGAGTGGGTCCAAAATCATTGGTCTTTAAAAGTATTTTCCCACCCACATACAATGGTTCCGACGCCCATGACAACTGCAATTCTGTTTTAACGGGAGGGTGGAATGAACCAGATGTTGTCACTAAGTACAATAATTTGTATTGTATTATTCATTATTTATTTATTTTTTGTTTAGGGAGTGGGAGGTGATGCAGTTTACTAAAATATTTATGCTGACTTGCTAGTAAAATTATAACCCTTGCTATTTAGGTGCCTAATGCAAATTGTGTTATAATTGTTAAAAGTGTGTTAGTGATGTATTTGTGTGATTTCTTTTGTATGATGATGTTAATTTCTAATTTGACTGTTTCCTTAGACTGAAGAAAGAGACTCAGGTGAGATACACACTTAACACATCATGGATAGGCGTAGCCTTAGAAAGAGAGCAGTGAAAAGGGTAAGTTCTATACTTGCTTCCTATCACAATGAAGATGACTTGCATAGTGGTCCTGATATTTCTGCAGCAAATCTCTCTAAGCCAGTAGGAAACTGTGATCCAGTGGATCAAGGACAAATATCTGACAGCGATGATGAGTCCCAGAATGATGATGACATAGGAAATGTCAGCACATCTCTTACTGAGTCTTTGTGTGATTGGGCACTTCATTTCAGGGTGTCTTTGGTAGCTTTGACTGCCCTTCTTGCCTCTTTAGGGTGCATCATCCTTTTCTACCAAAAGATGCCAGGACTCTCCTGAAAACCACAACCTCATACAGCATCCACATTCTTGCTGGTGGTACTTACCACTACTTTGGCATTTTGAAAGCTTTTGCAAAAAGCATGGAACAAATCTGGTCTCACATTCCAAACAGGCACGTGTTCAAGTTGCAGCTGAATATAGATGGATTGCCTTTTTTCAAGAGTTCATTGGTACAGTTTTGGCCAGTTCTTGGCTTGCTAAAGGGTGTTGTGAAGAAGCCTGTTGTCATTGCTCTGTTTTGTGGGAACTCAAAGCCAAATTGTCTTGATGAGTATTTGAGAGATTTGGTCAGTGAATTAAAAGTGCTGAGCAGAGGATTTATTATCAATGGGAAGCAGTGCTTCATGCAGGTGGCCTCTGTAATCTGTGATGCTCCAGCCAGAGCTTTTACTAAAGGAACCAAAGGTCACACTGGTTACTCTGGTTGTGATAAGTGTGTCCAAACTGGTGTTTATCTTAAACACAGGATGACCTTTCCAGAGGTCAACAGCCTACGTCGCACTGATCTGGATTTTGAAACGATGTCTGATGATGACCATCATGTCAGAAAGTCACCATTAAAGGATGCAGGTATTGGCATGGTGTCATGCTTTCCCCATGACTATATGCACCTAGTCTGCCTTGGAGTAGTGCGTAGACTGTTGGATTTGTGGTTTGGAACAGGGCCTTTGTCTTGCCGCTTGTCATCTCATCAGATGGAAGAAATCTCTTGTCAACTCATAGGATCAAGACCTTTCATTCCTGTGGATTTCGCTCGTAAACCCAGGGCACTTTTAGAAAGGCTCAGGTGGAAAGCCACAGAGTTACGACAGTTCTTGTTGTACACAGGACCAGTGTTTCTCCGCAATGTTTTGTCAGCTCCAGTCTATAACAACTTCATGTTGTTATCTGTTGCCATCTTCATTCTTGCAAGTCCTTCACTGTCTTTAGCACTTAATGAATTTGCACACACATTACTTGTGTCATTTGTAACACATTTCAGTGAATTGTATGGTCCTGAATTTGTTAGTTACAATGTTCATGGGCTAACGCATCTTTCTGACGATGTTAAACTGCATGGACATCTGGACTTAATATCTGGATTTCCATTTGAAGATTACTTGGGTAAGATGAAAAAGATGGTAAGAACTCCGCACCATCCATTGGCTCAGGTTATTCGGCGAATCTCTGAAATGGATCATTTAACAGAGAATGAGGCTTTACATGAGAAGAGAGAGTTGCAAAAGGAGCATAGCCGTGGACCAGTTCCATCCTCTGTTGTGGACATGCCAGTTGTTCAGTTTCAAGAGCTTGTCATTGCTGGTACCAAATTTAATGTATCAAGTGAGGGAGACAGATGTCTAAAGATTGGTGACCGCATTGCTTTAATCGAAAACATCCTGCAGTCACAACACAAGATTTACATTGTCATCAGAGAATATGACTTGATGGAACCTTTTTTTCAGTATCCTCTGAACTCATGCAAGTTGGGTATCTACCAGGTTGGCAAAATCTCATCACAGCTGAAAGTTGTTGAGCTACATGGACATGTTCAGAAATATGTGAGGTTACCAAATCATGACAGCTTTGTTGCAGTGCCACTACTGCACATGAGTCAATGATGCCATTTAGAACATTGTCTTCAGAGGGAACATTCATCTTTGGGGATTTTTGTACACCACACAACTACACAATATAGAATGTGTATCTAATATACACTATATATACTGTACATAAATGTATTTTAGATTAATCACTGTTTAGACATATATGACTAAAACAAAAATTCAATGATCTTTATTCAAAAGTTTTGAGTCTAGGACTAGGCTTAATCCTGGTCTGTGAAACCGGCCCTTAGAGTATGACTTTAATCATAGTCCATCTGGCCCTGGTAATTGATTTCTTATTATTTTCCCAAATAGTGGAATAAGTTCAACTCTTTCAGTATGTTTATAGTAAGTTTAAAATTAGATTGTAATGTGAAAAATAGTTTGTTTATGGAACATGAGCAGTGCCGCTTTTAAGTAAATCTTATGTAAATATATCAATGCATTTGTTTTGTTTGTATGTTCATAGCCATGTTTTTGTTCAGCAATGTTTCATGTAGTGGAGTTCTTGGAAACCCATGAGGTGGAGTTGGTCCCATCCCTGTGGGTAACTGATGGCCAGTGCTGTTGGCCTAGTGCACTCAGAGGCATGGCCCTCCACCAGGCCATTAAAACTGGAACGGCTCCCGACATCACCTGGGACTGCTGGGAGGTCCGCATTATGTATTCAACTGGTATGTCTGACATTTTTGTGCTTTCTCAATTCTAATCCAATACAGTTTTTGCTGTACAAATTCAGCTAATAGCACCTCATGGTTCATAGTTAAAAGCACAATATGAAATTTTTCTGCTTTAAAAATAAAGTGTAAATTTTAATAAATAAATTTAATCAATTTTCAAAAAATTGAGTGACCCCTGGTGGCCATAAGTTACATACTGTGCGTTTAACTTATTATAGTGTATTATTGTATACATGACCATTGTCTAAGATACAGTATAATATTATTTTAATGTAGCAGAGGCTGATGAATACCACAAAGTACTCAATTATATTAAAAATTATTGTATTGCAGAGTGATCCTAAGGAGATTGAATAATGTGCATTGCATCTGTGTTTACAGTCTGTTATGAAGAGGGAAGAAAGAAGGCAAAGGAAGCAGAGACATTGTCTGACTTACAGTCAGACACAGAAGTGTCATGTAAAAGGCCACTAAGGCGTAAAACGTATGTCAATTTGCTCATTATTAGAGCATAATTTGCCTTTCCCCTTCTAAGTTATCTTTAAAGACCAGTTTCTTATTAAACATTATTTCCATTTAATTTTGATTGATTGTGTGTTTATTCATTCTTTAAAATAGGAAGAGTGTCCGGCTTGGCCCACCTGGTCTGGAACTGTCTTCAGCAGAGGGAACTGTTCCCCTCCACATAAGAAATCCCTTCCTCCTGCCCCCCCCATAAATTCTCTCCCTGCATTTACTGCAGTCCCCCCAAACCACAATTTACCCCCAGCCCCCACCATTCCAGCAGCAAACCCAGCATCTCACGGGCTCTTCACTGCAGTCCCCCCCAAACCCCAATTTACCCCCAGCCCCCACCATTCCAGCAGCAAACCCAGCATCTCACGGGCTCTTCACTGCAGTCCCCCCAAACCCTAATTTACCCCCAGCCCCCACCACTCCAGCAGCAAACCCAGCATCTCACGGGCTCTTCACTGCAGTCCCCCCAAACCCTAATTTACCCCCAGCCCCCACCACTCCAGCAGCAAACCCAGCATCTCACGGGCTCTTCACTGCAGTCCCCCCAAACCCTAATTTACCCCCAGCCCCCACCACTCCAGCAGCAAACCCAGCATCTCACGGGCTCTTCACAGAGATGCTGCATGGCTGGGAGCCGGGAGACAATTTTTCATGTGAGTATATTCTTTTGCTTTCTGACTGACGTGTGTGTGTGTGTGTGTGTGTGTAATGTGATGAATTTTATAGAACACTGTATTCTCATATAGCACCTCAGAACTTCAGGTGGACTCCCCAGCAGTCATCAGAACCAGGTTAGTGATTTCCACTCAACCATTTTACTGGTATTTTTCCATGGACTAAGACTATGGGCAGATCCTGTGGCAGTAGCATTGTCCAACTTTACATTAGATAATATTAAACATAGTGTTGTGTGTGTGTGGATGTACAGTATGTATTCCATTTTTAGATAATAACTTGTTTTTTGTAGCATTGCTCAGGGAGGTCCTTACTAAATTAGAGATGGTGCTTGACCAGCAGAACACCATTCTGCAACTGCTGCAACATCAGCAAACATCGCTGCCAGAAGTGGACATTGAGGAAGGTCTGCTGCCCCTGCAAGACCTTCCTCATCTCCTCAACATGGAGCAGAGGTTGCAGCAGACGGCAGATTTTAAAATTCAAATGGTGAGCATTTTTCAGTTTTTTTTTTAAAGAAATTGATTGCACTCAATTACTGATCATGCTTCTGAAAGTGATGGTGTTTTTTATTTTTAGCAAAACTATGTACACAAATCTGAAACACAACATGCAATTTGCAGGTCCCCATGGCAAACACTTTGACTACAATAGAAAAGAGCTAGGCTCATTGACATGGTACTCAGAGTGCATGCTAGTAATGCTGCTTTCTTCACACAGTTAGAGCTTTCTCCTTTACTCTGTTTCAGGTAAACTACTTGGGGCTAATTGGTGGGACTGACGTACGTGACTGTACATGGCGTGTCCTTCGGCGGCTATTTGCCAACACTTTGGCAAAGCAGCTCAACTGGAGGGGGGTCAATGGCAAAATGTCGTTGGCCTCCCTTCAGTTGAAAGATGTTGTCATCGGTAAGAATATTCTTTTGGATATAATGTATCTCTCAGATGACATGTTTAAATTATGCTAGAGACATCATATTGACCTTACAATATATTAATTTACACTTAAGCTGCTGTTCGGAGAAACCCCTTCACCTCCAATGCTGCTGAAAAAGAGATAGAAGGGACAATGAAGAGGTGGCTTCAGCTGGCTGCTGACCGAGAGGGCGGGAGGAAAAGGAGGCTCCTTTTAAAAGAAAATGTATAGTGTGTCCGTCTTTAAATCAGTGTTGTAAAAATCAGTTTTTTTATGATGTTGTTGTTTTAAATCAGTTTCTTTAAAAATCAGTTTTAAAGGATTAGTTCACCTCAAAATGAAAATCTCCTGATAATTTACTCACCCCAATGCCATCCAAGATGTTCACGTCTTTCTTTCTTCAGTGGAAAAGAAATTAAGTTTTTTGAGGAAAACATTTCAGGATTTTTCTCCACACAATGGACTTAAAAATGTTTTTTTTTTTTTTTTTTTATCCTTTATTTAACCAGGAAAAATTGCAACCAACGTTTTGAAATCCAAATCAATGCAGTTTTGAAGGGCTATGAAGTGCTTCAAACGGCTCTGCACGTTCCCAGCTGAGGAATAGGGTCTTATCTAGCGAAACGATCGGTCATTTTTCTAAAAAAAATAAACATTTATATACTTTTTAACCACAATTGTTTGTCTTGTGCTGGTCTGCGACACGCCAGGGATTACGTCATCACGTTGGAAAGGTCACGATTTAAAAAAAAAATTAATTAATAAATTAAAACAAAGATGTCAGACGATTTTAAAGTTGGAGGAGAAAACGGGAGAAAATGAGATGGAATTTTTCGCCCTTCCCTGCCTTTTTTAACCGGATTACACAGACAAATAACTTGGATAGATGACGTGAATCGTGGCGTTTCCAACGTGATGACGTAATCCCTGGCGCATTGCAGACCAGCACAAGACGAACAATTGAAAAAAAAACAAAACAAGAAGAACAATTGTGGTTAAAAAGTATATACTTTTTTTTATTTTATTTTTTTTATGACCAATCGTTTCGCTATATAAGACCCTATTCCTCAGCTGGGAACGTGCAGAGCCTTTGAAGCACTTCATAGCCATGAAATGTTTTCATCAAAAAACTTAATTTCTTTTCCACTGAAGAAAGAAAGACATGAACATCTTGAATGGCATTGGGGTGAGTAAATTATCAGGACATTTTCATTTTGAGGTGAACTAATCCTTTAATGTTGTTGTTTTAAATCAGTTTCTTTAAAAATCAGTTTTTATGTTGTTTGCATTATTTTTGTTAACTGCAAATAAAAAAATGTATAATGGATAACCAGTTTTGAATTTGTGTTTATTTTACAAGTACATTTGGAAGTTTCTGGTATGGGCCACATTTGGCCCGGGGACCAACCGACACTCAGCTGACACTCAGCCAGATCAGTTTTACAGTATATGGGCCAGATCTGGGCCAAATAAATAAATAATAGTAAATTTACAGTGTGTGGGCCAGATCTGGGCCAAAAGTCACAATAGTCATATTACAGTGTGTGGGCCAGATCTGGGCCAAAAGTCACAATAATAGTCATATTACAGTGTGTGGGCCAGATCTGGGCCAAAAGTCACAATAATAGTCATATTACAGTGTGTGGGCCAGATCTGGGCCAAAAGTCACAATAATAGTCATATTACAGTGTGTGGGCCAGATCTGGGCCAGAGCAAATTATTTGTATCAGTTTTCAGTGAGTGGGCCAGTTTTGGGCCGGGGACCCAGCCAGCAGCGGGCCAGAATTGAAGCAAGGGTACGGCCCAGAGGTGGGCCGCACAAATTTTGCTATCTGGGCTGTGACGCCAATGGTCTTGCAATAGCAGAGACCTCTGAGACAAAAAGTAATACAACATTATTATTGTTATTGCTGCAATAGTAACATGGCCGATACTGATTACAACGGTAAAAAATAAATTGTGTTAGAACTACATAACTGTAGTATAACTGAGCCCTTGGTGTGATATAAGGTGTACTGACTACATCTACTTGTGATAGTTGAGAAAATCAGATCCTTTTATTATTTTGTATTTTAGATTTGGAGTTTTGGAAATCATCCAGTCGCAAGATCTTCGCTATTAAAAGCACTGACTTGGTGAAACTTAAAAGACAGGAAAACGTGTCTAAAAAGAAAAGGTGGTGGGTATGATTATCTGGTGTCTGTGTGTGTATATATATATAGTGTGTGTATATATATATATATATATATATATATATATATATATATATATATATATATATATATATATATATATATATATATATATAGTGTGTGTGTGTGTGTGTGTGTGTATGAATGATTGTGTACAGAAAAGGACAGATAATCAAAGCAACAGACCATATTAAAGGGATAGTCCTCCACAAAATGAAAATGATCTTATTTACTCACCCTCATGCTATCCCAGATGTATATGACTTTTATTTCTTCAGATAAACAAAGACTTTTAGGAAGCTAATCCATCTCTGTGAGTCAATATATGCAAGTTAATGGGGATTTGAAATTCGACAATTCAAAAATCACACAGTGAATATGACAGTAATCTATGTGACCCTGGATGAATCATTGCCTTCTGAGGCTAAACAATAGGTGTGTATAAGTAAATGCTAATAATTTAAACTTAAAACAAACTATAAACCATCCCTTCTGGCCAACTGTCATATGCACATTCATGAGATAGATGAAGCGTGATGTAACCCTTTCTGTGTGTGGTTTTTGAATCATAAACTATCTAATTGCCTTTCGCTTGCATTACATGGACTCAGAGTTGGACTATTTCCCTAAAAGTCAGGGATGACACGAGGGTGAGTAAAGGACTAGAGAATTTTTATTTTTGGGTGGACTATCCCTGTAATAACCAGGGTATAAATATTTTTGGATAGGATATTTTGTGTAAGTTTAGATATTGTTTTATAGAATATAATTATCCCTACCAGAAGCCTACGATCAGTCAATGAGCGACGGCTCGTGGTACCATCACAGCGGGGCACAAAATCACTCTCCAGAACATTCTCATTCACGGTTCCATGCTGGTGGAATGATCTCTCCACCCTCATCCGGAATACAGAATCCCTGACAGCATTCAAAAGACAACTGAAAACTCATCTCTTCCGTGAGCACTTAACGTAATAAAAAAAATAAATAAAAAAATATTCTTTCCTTTTCCTTTGAATCCTTGCTTATCTGGCTTATGCTACTCCGAGCAATGTCTGAACTTTGTATTTTGAGCACTTCTTGCGTTGTTTTTGTCTCTTCACAATGACTCGCTTGGTTTAGTCCTCAATTGTAAGTCGCTTTGGATAAAAGCGTCTGCTAAATTACTAAATGTATATGTAAACTATCCAATCCCTCTGATTTTTGTTTTAAATTGTAAGCAAAGCAGATTTTACAAGGATGTATATCATCTGTAGTAAGAATTTTTACATATTGTTAGATATCGCATATAATTTCATAGAAAGACTAACTGTGTTTGCATGTGTGCTAATTGGAGCTTTTTCACTTATTTAGAGTTGAAACCAAGGAAAGTGAAAAAAAAAACTGGAAAGCCTTCAAGGAGGAGGAAAACGTTCCTAGGGGGACTTCCGGTGATGGCGGAACGCCGCTGAGCGCCTTAACCCTTCAAACAGCCAAATAACTATATAAATGATGCATTAAAAAGAAACAACGGATAAGGAAGATGAGATAGCCTAATATAAAACGTGTTGAAAAAGTCGATTGCAGTTTTATTTTACTATATTGACGGAGAATTTAAGGGCTGCTAATCTACTAACAAACATTACGTTCACGTGGTCCGGGTTGTTTTGCTTTTTGAATGATGCTGCGCTCAGGCCGCATTCCGACAAAGCTTGAACATATTGTCGAGGTTATTCAGACTGCCGTGAGTGAACAATCGGCTTCTTTTACTGGAACATTGCAAGGAGAAATCCGGAATCCACGAACGGAACTGAAGTCCAACGTCTCGGAAGGTATTTCCACACTTCGATCGGAACTGTCGGCTCTTACTATCAGTCTGAACGTATTGAAAGAACAGACCAAAGAAAATGATATAAAGATTAATCAGTGTATTTCAGTAACCAGTACACTTCAAAAAGAACAAAAAAGCCTTACCGGATCTATTGCAGAGTGCCACAGCCAAATTGAAAAACTCACACTGAGGCTCGTGGACAAGGAGGACCGGGCACGGCAGAAAAACATTCGAATCAACGGACTGAAGGAAGGAGCAGAAGGCAGTAATGTACTGCAGTTTCTTTCAACTCATCTTCCGCTATGGATACCTGCTCTCAAGGATAGGCCACTTGATCTAGAATATGGTCACAGAATATACAGTGGAAATCATACTGGCCATCCCCGAACTATGATCTTCAAATGTCTGCGATACAGTACGAGAGTGGCGATACTAAAAGAAGCCCGACGGGGAAAACCAATCATGTTTGCGGGAAAAGAGCTGCGTTTTTTTGTGGATTACAGCAAACACACGGCACACAGGAGGAAGGCCTTCGGCGATATACGCAATAGGTTGACAAAAGAGGGTATCGCTAACTTTCTACTTCATCCAGCAACTCTCAAGGTAACCATCGGAAGAGAAGTCATGCTTTTCAAATGTGCAGAGGAAGTAGAAAAATTTGCGAGGGCCTCAATCTGGACAGTTTATTGGGCTCGGATGATGGGGCAGTTGAGTCAGAGACGATCAGTTCCCAGCTTCATGACAGCAATGCATCTGCCAAGTAGGCTGATCCTTTTTTTTCTTCTTTTTTTTTCACTATGTTTTATTAACATTAGTTTGGACTGGATAATTTGAAGGCAGAGATGGGAAATAGGACATGTATGACCCAAATATGAACAGCCTACTTCTCTTTCATTAATTTAACAAGCAACCATAATGGTTGATGTTATTTTTTCTTTTCTTTTCTTTTTATTTTTTTATTTATTTAAGTTTTGGTGGCTGCAAGAAGGGGAATAGGTGCTCACAGGAGTACAACTCTGCATCCACTAATCATGGACGTTAATATAGATAATGGGTTTGGGAGGGGATTGAGTGATCTACTGGGAAGGTGGCGAGGCAAGTATATTGATATTTTACACAGTATTTACGCACAAATAAAGTGGTGGTCTTTGATTACAGTCAAATGTTTTACATTTCCTTTTGACACTAATGATTAATCTTTCTGTAATATCATGGAATGTACAAGGTTTGAATAGGATGACTAAGAGAACTGCCTTTCTGGAGTAAATAGATAGCAAACATATTGATATAGCACTGATTCAGGAATCCCATCTTACAAAAGAGTCTGTGAACAGTTATAGTAACGCCAAATATGAAGTTGTAGCTTCATCTTCAGCAGATGATAAAACAAAAGGTGTGCTAGTTGTAATCAGACGTTCACTAAATATAAATATTATTGATACAGGGAATGATATGGAAGGTAGGATTGCTTATATGAAAGCAGATCTAATTTGAGAGTTGTTTTTGTCAGCGCCTATGCTCCAGCTAATTATGATAAAACATTTTTTTCAAAATGAACAAATATGCTGATGAATTTGTCAGAGTACTATTTATTTATTGGAGCAGATATGAATGCTATAATAAATCCTATGTTGGATAAATCAAATCCTTCAGCAAGCAGTTCCCAGTTATCCTGTTCTAAGGCCTTGCAGCAGTGCATGTTGGATCTTAATTTGTCAGATTTATGGAGATTACATAATCCAGTGGCCAAAGAGTATACTTTTTTTCCCAACAGACATAGATCATATTCAAGAATAGATTATATTTTTGTTTCTAAGACACTCTGTCAAAAGGTGAAAAAAGTTGACATTGTTGTAGCTTCACTGTCTGATCATCATGCAATTAACGCAAATTGTCTACTACCAGTTACTAAACAAAAAGCCCCCCGTTGGAGGGTTAATACTACGTTAATATCAAATAACGAATTGTGCTTTCAATTCAAATCTAAGTTAAGTGAATTTCTTTCTTTTAATAAGGACTCAGTGGAAGATTTCAGGTTTATCTGGGAGGCGACTAAAGGGTTTATAAAAAACAATGTTACATAATTTGCCTCCTTTCAAAATCGCTGTCGTCAGCAAAGAATTGTTGAGTTGGAGAAACAGTTGGCATCCATGGAAAGAGCACAACAGAACTCCTTTTCTTCTTTACGAACAGATCAGCTTAATCTGGTGAAAAGTGAAATTAATTTATTATTTAGAGCAAAAGCTGAGTTTCTAATTCAAAAATCCAGAGAACATCATTACTTTAATGGCAGTAGGCCATCACATCAGCTAGCACTTCGGCTTCTCTCTAACGAACGGCGGGCTTGCATTTCTGCAATACAATCTCCAGATGGAAATATAGTAACTACTCCAACAGAAATTAATGCAGTCTTTGTTTTGTTTTATAAAAATCTGTACAAGTCTGATGTGATATTTAATAAAGAGAGATTTGAGAATTTCCTTACCGATGTAAATATAAAGAAACTATCCGAAACGGAAGCAGTCGAATTAGGAGAAAATATTTCCTTAAAAGAATTATGGGACTCAGTACAAGAAATGAAGTTGGGAAAATCTCCTGGACCAGACGGTATTCCCATTGAGATTCATATTACTTTTTGGTCTGAATTAGGTCGCATGCTTCTGGAAATGATAAATACATCTATTAGAAGAGGCTATTTTCTAAGGCAAACAAATACAGCATTAATATCGCTGCTTCTTAAAAAATGTAAAGACCCAATATATTGCGCTAGTTATCGCAATATATCATTAATAAATGTTGAAATCAAGATATATGCCAAAGTATTAACGCAGCGTTTAAATAAACATCTTGGGAATCTTATCCATTGTGATCAAACAGGCTTTGTGAAAGGTCGTTTTAGTTCAGACAATATGAGAAGATTATTGCATATACTCTATTTCACCTCTAGTCCTCAGATCTTCTGACATCATGTGGAATTTTAACGCTTGACGCAGAAAAGGCTTTCAATCGACTTGAATGGGATTATCTCTGGGCTTTATTTGATCATATGGGGCTTGGTGAACAATTTATTAAATACATTAAAGTTCTGTACGCCAACCCATGTGCAATGGTGTTATCTGGCAATATTTGTTCTTCACATTTGACAATTTCTAGAGGTTCTCGCCAAGGATGCCCTCTGTCTCCGTTATTATTTATTTTATCTCTTGAACCTTTTGCTCAAAAAGTACGTCAATCTTCAAATATTTTACCCATCATAATAAACTCTGCCACTCACCATGTATCAATTTATGCAGATGATGTGCTTCTTTTCATTAGTAAAATTTCGCAGTCGTTTCCTCATGTCCTGAAGCTATTTTCAGACTTCAGTAGTATCTCAGGATATAAAATAAACTGGCAAAAGTCTGCTCTCCGTCCCCTAAGTAGCTCTGGCGATGATTTAACTCAAATTAAGATCCCAAATGTAAACCAACTTAAATATTTAGGAATTTACATTTTTCCAGCTTTAGATTCAACAGTCAGTAAAAACTATATAAAAGTCTTGGAAAAAATCAAAAAAAGATTTGGGGAAATGGATGTCAAGGCCTATATCCTTTGATGCTAGGATTTCTGTTATAAAAATGATGGTGTTGCCGCAAATAAATTTTGTTAGCTCTATGTTGCCTCTGAGTCCACAGATTGAGTATTAGGATAGTTTACATAGTTTAATCATATCGACTAACAATACTTACTATAAAAAAAAGTGGCATTATCATACTCCAATATTTCATAATCATAATTTACTGTTGGGTGGTCGGACAGTGGCCTGCCCAATGTGGACGAATAATGGAATTTATTTACTTGGACAGTTATTTAACACTAATGGTCTCCGTACATTTCAAGATTTGAAAGAAAGTTATAATTTTCCTGGATTTTCTTTTTTTTTTATATATATTTGCAGCTTCGTTCTGCTCTAAAGGCATATGGAGTCCCATGGGACTCTAAACTTTTTGGAACATGATTTTACAAATCAACTGTACAACGTAAATACTAAGGGAATTGTATCCACAATGTATTCTCAAATAATGCAAAGTTCTTATAAACCGATTCCAATTCAAACAATTTGGCAAAATGATTATAGCTTAAAGGGATACTCCAGTTGTGGGAAGATGAATGTGTATTTAATAGTGGTCATTTATGTAGTAGAAATGTGAAATTATTTTTGAATTTGAAGCATTCTAGACTGAGAAAAGGCAAAAAAATTATTTTTTACTCATGTGGCTGAAAGACAACAACTCCCAGAATGCACTTGCTTTGCCGCACTTACGAGGCCACTCCCAAACCACGGCGGCAGTATCTGAAAAATTGAGTTGAGTTGAGTGAGTTGGTCGATAAATTTCCATCGAAATGGTGCTAAATTGCATTGTACCGGGATGTACAAAAAAAACAGGAAAGGAGAAGAAGTAAGTTTCCATCATTTTCCGTTGAAAGATTTGGAGCGATGTAAACAGTGGCTGCGGGCTATCAACCATCCGAAGTTTGGTGAGGACACCGATATGGAAAACCTGAAAACCCGTAGAATTTGCAGTCGTCATTTCAAGCAGGAAGACTATGAACCGAATGTCCTTCGAATGAAGAGAACCAATCTGAAGGACACTGCAATACCATCAATATTCACCTTCCCCGATGATGAACAGCCTGGGCCATCTGGTACTAAACGCATTCGTCTAGAGGTAAGACTATCAACTAATAGCGACTCTATTTCTGATCACACAGTAGCCTAGCCTATAATGTTTTAACTTTAGTTGTTTGCAGTAAAACACCAAATTTATAAAAGTAACGTTAGATAGAAAATTACATATAAGTTGTATATAAGTTGACTGTTCTCAAAGTAAAGCCACTGTTCGGTAAAACTGAGTTAGCATATTTGTCGATTTATGCTAGCGTTACCACACAAATCTGTTGCTGTATTAGACTGTTGAGAAGACTTTTGAGACAGATACATTTGTGATATGAACCCCTAATGTAGTACAGACTAGAACAAATAATGTTAATTACTGTAAGCTTAAAAATATAATTGACACCCTCAATTTTAGTAAAATATTTGATTATATGTCCGTGAGTAACCTCAAACGCCCATGTTAGAGGTATTGCCTTTTTATTCGGGCAACGAAAAAACCTGCATTGTTTTCTCATCAGAAAAAGTTCTGTTCAACTAAATGTTTTGTAACCTTATGGAACTTGTGTCATTTCAGACTACAATCTCGTCTGATGCGTTAGTGTCGTCGAAAAATGAAGAACCATTGCTACTGACCTCAACACCGCTCAAAATTCCTGCTTCTGTCCAAGAACAATTTGTAAGTTTCTGAAGAACTAACATACTTCAGCATATTCTTTTTTAATGAATTCTAAAGCAACTGTATGTATTTTTTTTTTTTTTTTTTTTAAAGTGACCATGCCCAAGTACACCTGGGGGCTTCAATACAACCATCAGCTCCATTGGAGCAGAAATTGAAAATGATGAAAGCTATCAGCCCGAGTCAACCTTCACCGTCACATCAACATCATCATCATCTGATGATGAAGGTGTAAAAGACTGGCATGAAAATAAGATAATTGTCAACGAGTCCAGCCTCATGTCACTCTTCAAATTTTGCCAGACATGTGGGAAACCAATTTCTTCAAAGACTATTGTTGACATTGGTGCACAGAGGAAGGTGGATTGGGGGCCATGTTGGGTCCTGGAAATCTTCACGTGACGTTAGGGAAATGCCAGAGGTGAACCTCCTTGCAGCAGCAGCTGTTTTCAGAGGGGGAACATACACAGAGCTCTCGGACTGGTGCAAGACCATGGGTGTCCAAATGATAGGACATAGTACATTTTACAATATCCAGAAGGTATACTAGTACATTTTACAATATCCAGAAGGTATACTTGCACCCTGCTATCAAGGAAGTGTATATTGAAAAAAGAACAGAACTCTTAGCAAGAGTGTTTTTAGAACAGGAGGATGGAAAGAGGCTACACCTGACGGGTGATGGCCGATGTGACACATCATTTATGGCTGTAATGTACACTAGTGTGTTGCGTTGTGTCCCCTGTGTGGTGTACAGTATGTTTCACCTCATAAATTACACGTTTCAGAAAATCAGACCCAATGTTCCTGAGAATCCACACTCTCCAACCCAATGTTCCTGAGAATCCACATCCCACCTGTAAATTCCTCCAAGTCAGAAAACCTGCAGTGGGTGGGGACTTCCAGGGCCCCAGAGGCTCTGGTGGCACGCCGAGGAAGGTTCACCATCCTCTGGCACAGCCAGGTGGCCCCCGCAGTCCTGGAAGTCCCCTTGGAGACATGGGTGACAGCCACACCCACTGAACGAATGGGAAATTTTAGTTTTCCCCGAATATCTCGAAAACCACACGGCGAAAAAATCTCAAACTCGGGTCGTTTGTAGGCCTCTAGGGGCCCTATCCAACGAAGCCACCCCCGTCCCCGAGGGCCTCGGGGTCAGGGAGTTACGTCCGGTCAAAGGCGCAGCTATGTCGGCTCATATCTCGAGAACCCCTCGCTCAATATTCCTCAAACTCTAATCGATCGTAGTGCTGGACGGGGCCTTTCGAACGAGCCCACCCCCGAGGTCCAACTCGCCAGGGTCCCCAAGTTACGGCCGTTCAATGTCGGGGGCCCTTTTTGAGGTCTGAAAATTCCTCCAAGTCAGAAAACCTGCAGTGGGTGGGGACTTCCAGGGCCCCAGAGGCTCTGGTGGCAGGCCGAGGAAGGTTCACCGTCCTCTGGCACGGCCAGGTGGCCCCCGCGGTCCTGGAAGTCCCCTTGGAGACATGGGTGACAGCCTCACCCACTGAACGAATGGGAAATTTTAGTTTTCCCCGAATATCTCGAAAACCACACGGCGATAAAATCTCAAACTCGGGTCGTTCGTAGGCCTCGAGGGGCCCTATCCAACGAGGCCACCCCCGTCCCGAGGGCCTCTGGGTCAGGGAGTTACGTCCGGTCAAAGGCGCAGCTTTGTCGGCTCATATCTCGAGAACCCCTCGCTCAATATTCCCCAAACTCTAATCGAACGTAGTGCTTGACGGGGCCTTTCGAACGAGCCCACCCCCGAGGTCCAACTTGCCCGGGTCCCCGAGTTACAGCCGTTCAAAGTCGGGGGTCCCCGAGGCCCGCCACCGCCCTGGTTCGAGCAAGGGCCCCCGTGGGACCTCCCCACCCGAATTTGAGCTCTCTGGGCCTTCGCGTTGGCGAGATACGGGCGATTTTCTCCCGAGATCGTGCCCCGCCACCCCTGGCTCTCCATCTGGAGCCGAGACGGTCCTAAAACGGGTCTCAGGGGTGATGTAAGAAAGAGAGGCGCACACACACCACCCTCACCGGACCATCGTGAGTTACTCTGGGTGGGGATAAACTCCAGGTTCCCCCCTCGCCCTGGGCTTGACACTGGTGCCAAGCTGGCTCTGAAAAACACGAAACTTCCAGGAAAATGACGGTCTGATTTTTCTGAAAAGTGCATCCCAGGCAGGGTGCAGGTCTCCTGGGCATGAACAATGCCCAAAGCCCGTGTTGAAATTGACCCTGGTCTTGACTCTGTCTTTTTTCGAAATCTGGGCTTCAGAGTCAAGACCAGGGTCAATTTCAACACGGGCTTTGGGCATTGTTCATGCCCAGGAGACCTGCACCCTGCCTGGGATGCACTTTTCAGAAAAGTCATACCGTCTTTTCCTGGAGGTTTCGTACTTCCAGAGCTCCACCATCGCGCGGCGTAATCTGGATTTTATATACCCGCCCGAGTGGGACTCATGACGGTCTGATGATGTGGTGTGTTTGCCGCCCTGCCCCAACCACCACACTAACCCTCTTCCACACATGCCCGAAGGCCCGTTTTAGGACCGTCTTCGCTCCAGACGGACCTCCATGGGTGGCGGGGAAATCTGAATCTGGCCCAGGACGGGCCACCTTCCCTGGGCTGGACAGGGAGGTCTGAGAGCATGGAGCTTTGAGTCCATGGGGAATTTTTGGACTCTGTCTTTTTTCGAAATCTGGGCTTTAGAGTCCAAAAATTTCCCATGGACTCAAAGCTCCATGCTCTCAGACCTCCCTGTCCAGCCCAGGGAAGGTGGCCCGTCCTGGGCCTGATTCAGATTTCCCCGCCACCCATGGAGGTCCGTCTGGAGCGAAGACGGTCCTAAAATGGACCTCCGGGGTTATATGAGGAGAGGTACAAGGAACAATCCAAGCCCAGCCAGGGTGCACTCTGGCTGGGGATAAATCCTGGAGAGAGAGGGCCTCCAGGAGCAATCCAAGCCCAGCCAGGGGGCACTCTGGCTGGGGATAAATCCTGGAGGATGAGGGCCTCCAGGAGCAATCCAAGCCCAGCCAGGGGGCACTCTGGCTGGGGTAAAATATAAATTTGGCTGTGCCATGGAGCTCTGGAAGTCCTGGAGGGAGAGGGCCTCCAAGAGCAATCCAAGCCCAGCCAGGGGGCACTCTGGCTGGGGTAAAATATAAATTTGGCTGTGCCATGGAGCTCTGGAAGTCCTGGAGGGAGAGGGCCTCCAAGAGCAATCCAAGCCCAGCCAGGGGGCAATCTGGCTGGGGTAAGTTATAAATTGGGCCGTGCCATGGAGCTCTGGAAGTCCTGGAGGAAGAGGGCCTCCAGGAGCAATCCAAGCCCAGCCAGGGTGCACTCTGGCTGGGGTAAAATATAAATTTGGCCGTGCCATGGAGCTCTGGAAGTCCTGGAGGGAGAGGGGCTCCAGGAGCAATCCAAGGCCAGCCAGGGTGCACTCTGGCTGGGGTAAAGTATATAAATTTGGCCGTGCCATGGAGCTCTGGAAGTCCTGGAGGGAGAGGGCCTCCAGGAGCAATCCAAGCCCAGCTATCCTGACTGGCGAAAAAAATCTGGAGGGAGAGGGCCTCCAAGAGCAATCCAAGCCCAGCCAGGGGGCACTCTGGCTGGGGTAAAATATAAATTTGGCCGTGCCATGGAGCTCTGGAAGTCCTGGAGGGAGAGGGCCTCCAGGCAGCAATCCAAGCTCAGCCAGGGTGCACTCTGGCTGGGGTAAAAATCCTGGAGGGAGAGGGCTTCCAGGAGCAATCCAAGCCCAGCCAAGGTGCACTCTGGCTGGGGTAAAGTATATAAATTTGGCCGTGCCATGGAGCTCTGGAAGTCCTGGAGGGAGAGGGCCTCCAAGAGCAATCCAAGCCCAGCCAGGGGGCACTCTGGCTGGGGTAAATGATAAATTGGGCCGTGCCATGGAGCTCTGGAAGTCCTGGAGGAAGAGGGCCTCCAGGAGCAATCCAAGCCAGCCAGGGTGCACTCTGGCTGGGGAAAAAATCCTGGAGGGAGGGGGCCTCCTGGAGCAATCCAACACCTAAGTCGATTTTGGGTTACCAGTGGCCCGGTTCTCTGGTGGCGCGGGGTGGCTTGGACAGTATTTGCCGGGTTTAAGTTTGGGACCCCCGGGTTCGCCTGGTGCTCGGGTGAGGGTGGAGGCCTTTGCTGTGGGGTAGCTCTGGTTCTCCGAGTCGGGCAGAGGGTGGACCAGGGTGGGGGTCCCTGCCCGGAGCTCTGGTTCTCCGAGTCGGGCAGAGGGTGGACCATGGTGTGGGTCCCTGCCTGGAGCTTTGGTTCTCTGAGTCGGGCAGTGGTTGGACCTAGGTGGGGGTCCCTGCCCGGAGCTCTGGTTCTCTGAGTCTGGGCAGAGGGTGGACCTAGGTGTGGGTCTCCGCCCAGAGCTCTGGTTCTCCGAGTCGGCTGAAGGCGGAGTACCTTGGCCGGAGGGAACCAGAGAACCAGAGCGGCTGCCAAAACCTAAGTTGATTTTGGGTTACCAGTGGCCCAGTTCTCTGGTGGCGCAGGGTGGCTGGGACAGTAATGCCCGGGCTTAAGTTTGGGACCCCCGGGTTTCGCCTGGTGCTCGGGTGAGGGTGGAGGCCTTTGCTGTGGGGTAGCTCTGGTTCTCCGAGTCAGGCAGAGGGTGGACCAGGGTGGGGGTCCCTGCCCGGAGCTCTGGTTCTCAGAGTCGGGCATAGGGTGGACCAGGGTGGGGGTCCCTGCCCGGAGCTCTGGTTCTCCGAGTCGGTCAGAGGGTGTACCAGGGTGGGGGTCCCTGCCCGGAGCTCTGGTTCTCTGAGTCGGGCAGATGGTGGACCAGGCTGGGGGTCCCTGCTCTGAGCTCTGGTTCTCTGAGTCGGGCAGATGGTGGACCAGGCTGGGGGTCCCTGCTCTGAGCTCTGGTTCTCTGAGTCGGGCAGATGGTGGACCAGGGTGGGGGTCCCTGCTCTGAGCTCTGGTTCTCTGAGTCAGCAGAGGGTGTACCAGGGTGGGGGTCCCTGCTCTGAGCTCTGGTTCTCTGAGTCGGGCAGAGGGTGGACCAGGGTGGGGGTCCCTGCCCTGAGCTCTGGTTCTCTTAGTCGGGCAGAGGGTGGACCAGGGAGGGGGTCCCTGCCCAGAGGGGTTAGAGTTAGAACATTTCTAAGTCAAAAACAGCATCCCATCTGTAACTTATCGGATGGGTCCCCTATAGGCTGTCTGTGGACATGCCATTACCAGGCTTTGACCGGGTGTATCTTGGGAACAAATCCGTCTCGGAGCTCCATACTCTGGGCATGGGTAGGTACCCATGGGCCCCCCCCATGACCCCAGAGTATGAAGCCCCAAGTCGGCTTGGTTCCTGAGTTATGCCCGGTCAAATAAAGCATCCCACCTGCAACTTATTTGACGGAGCCCTGTAGGCTCCCCGTGGACAGTATGATTTTATGCAAATTTTGCATAATTAATATCTGTAATGTACATCAGTGTGTTGTGCTGTGTCCCCTGAGTGGTGTACAGTAGGCTTGACCACAAATAACCACTTTATTTATGAAATATGACCTTTTAATGCAATGTCCACGGGGAGCCTAAAGGGGCTCTGTCAAATAAGTTGCAGGTGGGATGCTGTGTTCGACTTAGACATTTTCAGCCAGTAAAGGCTTCAGCAGTAAGGCCGTTGTGACTTTGGACCCCCGTTGCGGGGCCCCTGGGGGGTCTAGAGACATGGGCATTTTTCCACGGACCTCGGGGGAGTCCCAAGATGAGGCCAGTGGCGTTTCGTTGTCCCTAAAAAAATTTTTGAGGTCAGCGCGCAGCGACCAGGGAATGCCGTCCACAGTGTGTCAATTCAACGCGGCGAGTAAGGAACTTCCCTAATTAACTGTAAGGGAATTTAGGCTGTTCGTGGAAATTTTCCCATTCATTTAAGCTGCCATTGGACAAATAGTATTACGGTGGACGCGCTGGCTTCATTTGGGATCCCATTTGCCATTTAGCTGTTTTGTCCATTGGGACGATGTCCCTTACTTTGCTATAAGGGAGTGCAAGGGGCCGTAGGCTCCGTATGGACACCTCTAGGGGCGCTGTTCATGTCCATGGACAGCCTAAAACACCCACTTCCAACTTATTTAATGTGTTTGTCCACAAAGTGCCTATTTGTCCCCTGACAGCCTACTTTGTCCACGAAGCGCCTATTTGTCCCCTGACAGCCTATTCTTGTCCACGAAGTGCCTATTTGTCCCCTGACAGCCTATTCTTGTCCACGAAGTGCCTATTTGTCCCCTGACAGCCTACGTTTGTCCACGAAGTGCCTTTTTGTCCCCTGACAGCCTACGTTTGTCCACGAAGTGCCTATTTGTCTCCTGACAGCCTACTTTGTCCACGAAACGCCTATTTGTCCCCTGACAGCCTACTTTGTCCACGAAACGCCTATTTGTCCCCTAGACAGCCGTTCTTGTCCACGAAGTGCCTATTTGTCCCCTGACAGCCTACTTTGTCCACGAAGTGCCTACTTGTCCCCTGACAGCCTACTTTGTCCACGAAGTGCCTATTTGTCCCCTGACCGCCTACGTTTGTCCACGAAGCGCCAATTTGTCCCCTGACAGCCTACTTTGTCCACGAAGGGCCTATTTGTCCCCTGACAGCCTATTTTTGTCCATGAAGGGCCTATTTGTTCCCTGACAGCCTACTTTGTCCACGAAACGCCTATTTGTCCCCTGACTGCCTACTTTGTCCACGAAACGCCTATTTGTCCCCTGACAGCCTATTCTTGTCCACGAAGTGCCTATTTGTCCCCTGACAGCCTACGTTTGTCCACAAAGTGCCTATGGTGTCCCCTGACAGCCTACTTTGTCGACGAAGTGCCTATGGTGTCCCTAGACAGCCTATTCTTGTCCACGAAGTGCCTGTGGTGTCCCCTGACAGCCTACTTTGTCCACGAAGTGCCTATAGTGTTCTTCATGGTATTTTGTTCTTCAGGGGTCAAAAGGTCACAGGGGCTCCGGGGTCCAGGGTCATTTCCGAGTGTGTTTTTCAGCCAACGGGTTGGCTAAAAGGGTCCGATCGACCCGAAACTGACTCGGGCGTCTCGTCACGGGCCCCTGGGTCGTTGTGTGAAGTTCCGTGTCCCCTCGACCTATTTCCGTGCTTAATTGGCCTGATTGGACACAAACAGCCTATGTCGAATAAGTTGCAGGTGGGACGTCTGGAAAACTGAGGTCAAAAGGTCGCAGGGGCTCCAAATTTTGTACGGTGGTGATCGGGGGTCCCGGGGTCCCATATCAGTCATGAGTATGTTTTTTTTGCAGAAAAACATTCTCCTCCCTATTTTTCAATTTGCCCCTTCAAGAGGGTCTGTAGGTCTATGTGAGGAAGAGGGCCTATTGAGGATTTTCAACAAAGCGGAGCAAAAATATGTCCCCTGTGTTCTAGGGGCCCTTCCTATTGATTTGCTGTCGTGGGGCCCCCAGATGACCGGCACCTGAAGTTTGGGGCCCCTCGGAGCTCCGTGCGCCGGACGGGGCCTGTGTACACGTGCAACTTATACCATTCATTTTCGTGGGTGTTTCGTGGACAACGGACAGAAAGGTCTGATCGACCCGAAACTGACTCGGGCGTCTCGTCACGGGCCCCCGGGTTGGTGTGTGAAGTTCCGCGCCCTTTCGACCTTTTTTCGTTCTTAATTGGCCCAGTTGGACACCGACAGCCTATGCCAAATAAGTTACAGATGGGACTACAGTTAGGGTTAGGGTTAAGTCAAGGTTTGGGCGCTGTCGTCCCGAAACTGACTTGGCCGCCTCGTCACGGGCCCCGGGGACGGTGTGTGAAGTTCCATGTGGCCTCGACCTATTTCCGTGCTTAATTGGCCTAATTGGACACAAAGAGCCTATGTCGAATAGATTGCAGGTGGGACGTTTGAAAAGCAGGGGTCAAAAGGTCGCAAGGACCCAAGTCGGCTTGGTTCCCGAGATATGGCAACTTCCTGTGGAACTTTGACCAGGTGTATCTCGGAAACCAAGCCGACTTGGAGCTCCATACTCCGGGCATGGGGAGGCACCCTTGGGCTTCCCTTGACCCCAGAGTATGGAGCCTCAAGTCGGCTTGGTTCCCGAGATATGGCAACTTCCTGTGTAACTTTGACCGGGTGTATCTCGAAAACCTCGCCGACTTGGAGCTCCATACTACGGGCATGGGGAGGCACCATTGGGCCCCCCTTGACCCCAGAGTATGGAGCCCCAAGTCGGCTTGGTTCCCGAGATATGGCAACTTCCTGTGGAACTTTGACCGGGTGTATCTCGGAAACCAAGCCGACTTGGAGCTCCAAACTCCGGGTGTGGGTAGGTACCCATAGGCCCCCTATGACCCCAGAGTAAGGAGCCCAAAGTCGGCTTGAATCTTGAGATGCACCTGGTCAAAATCAGCATCCCACCTGTAGCTTAATAAGTTACTCACTGGCCTTCAACACATGTGTTGAAATCCCCAGTGCCTTACGGGGATTCACCGGCTGGCCTTCAACACATGTGTTGAAATCCCCAGTGCCTTACGGGGATTCACCGGCTGAAAATGACTAAGTCAAAAACAGCATCCCACCTGCAACTTATTTGAAGGAGCCCCTGTAGGCTGTTAGTGGACAGTTGGATTTCTATGCTAATTTTGCATAATTAATATCTGTAATGTACATCAGTGTTATATCAGTGTCTAAATAGGCTGTCTGTGCACACGATGAAGAACAGACTGTCAGGGGACACCATAGGCACTTCGTGGACAAACCGATGAAGAATAGGCTGTCAGGGGACACCATAGGCACTTCGTGGACAGACCGATGAAGAATAGGCTGTCAGGGGACACCAGAGGCTCTTTGTGGACGACTTCCGCACATATAGTCTGTTAGGGAACACCATAGGCACTTCGTGGACAAACCGATGAAGAATAGGCTGTTAGGGGACACCTTAGGCTCTTCGTGGACAAGAGGAAGACTTCCGCACATATAGGCTGTTAGGGGACACCATAGGCACTTCGTGGACAAAAAGAATGAATTGTAGGCTGTAAGGGGACAAATAGGCTCTCCGTGGACGCCCCGCCCACCCCGCGACTCCGGCCAATGGCGTGTAGCGGGTAGGCGGGAGATAGGCTGTAAGGGGGACGTATAGGCTGTCCGTGGACAGGGGGCGTGTCCGGGATCGATCCCCGCCCCCTGGCTTCATTTAGGCTGTTAGGGGACAAACAGGCACTCCGTGGACAAGAATAGGCTGTAAGGGGACAAACACGCACTCCGTGGACAAGAATAGGCTGTAAGGGGACAGACAGGCACTCCGTGGACAAGAATAGGCTGTAAGGGGACAAACAGGCACTCCGTGGACAAGAATAGGCTGTAAGGGGACAAACAGGCACCCCGTGGACGCCCACCCCTGACTTATTCGACGGCCGTCGAATAGGTTGAGGATGGGACGTTGGTGAGCCACCTGGTGGCCGATGCCCGAACTGCGGTTTTGGGGGGGTAACTTCTGGCCCCTCCCATATGGCCCCTGGGGGGTCTAGAGTCTTGGGACCGCCTCTCAGGGGCCCTTGGGGACGGCCCCTTTCAGGAAGGGGCATCACGGGGCCCCCCAAAAATCATCTAGGGGGCGCCGCGCAGCGTCCACAAAGTGGGTCCCACTCCGCGTCATTTGAGTGGTGCGGTGTACCCTGTTCCGAATGACTTCCCTAAGGCAGGTCGCAGCACTGCCAGTTCGGTTTCCCTGCCGGTTCGCCGTTTCAGGGCACCAAGGTGTCAGTGTCCCCAAACGAGCCTCCAAATAAGAAAAAAAAAGAAGAGCAGTCAGTTCGGTTTCCCTGCCGGTTCGCCGTTTCAGGGCGCCGAGGTGCCTGCTTTTTCCAACAATCCTCCGAGGAGGGTAGTAGGAACTAAGCTAGTTAGAGGTAGGCAAGATCTGAGGACTGTCGTCATCTCTAATAAAGCTTAGACAAGAAGTCCTGTCGCAAAAAAACGAGGCTATCAGGCTTCTGAGGGCTCCTCAGGGGCAGGGACGGTTTTGAGAAATCGTTTCTCCTTGGCACCCTCTGGGGTGCGACTCTCTGAGGAGGGTCGCAGCGCTACCAGTTCGGTTGTTCCCTGCCGGTTCGCCGTTCAGGGCACCGAGGTCTCAGCGTCCCCATACGATCCTCTGAGAGGGTCGTAGAATGGTCAGTTCGGTTGTTCCCTGCCGGTTCGCCGCTTCAGGGCGCCGTAGTGACCGTTCAAACAAATCCAGAGGCCAGTCTTGAGAGACTGGTTCCCCTAGTAGAATTTCTGGCAGCGTGGAAACTACCAACATACCATTATCGGGTTCATCCATTTGGCCTAGGTTTATTACCCCACACCTTTACAGTATGCGTGGATGCAGCTCTGGCTCTTCTGAGACTCCAGGGCATTCGCGTATTATACTACATCAATGATTGGTTGATCCTAGCTCAGTCTGTTTATGGCAGTTCGGCATTGAGATGTCGTTCTGTCTCATTTAAGGATGTTGGGGTTGCCTCTCAATGCCAAGAATAGTGTGCTCTGAGGACCACTTTTCTAGCTGTAGCGATTCTCACAGCCGTATTGGGGTATATCTAGGCCAGTCACTCACTGTGAAACAGTTTCAGACTGGTGGGTCTCATGGCAGCTGCGTCCAACGTAATTACTTTTGGCCTTCTGTACATGAGACCCCTGCAGTGGTGGCTCAGGACCAAGGGGTTTTCTCCGAGGGGAAATGTGTTTTCGCATGATCAAGGTCACGCGGCTATGCCATCGTGCCTCGGTCATGTGGAAGAACCTTGGTTCCTCGCCCAAGCCCAGTGTTGGGGGCTTCTTGTCGACGCATATTGCTATCGACGGATGCTTCCCTCACAAGTGGGGGCGATCATGAGTGGTCGCTCGGCGAATGGTGGACAACACACTGATGGTCTCGTATATCAGAGCAGATATCCTGTTGAGGCAGGGGCTGAGGCCCAGGGATTGGAGACTTCACCCCGAGGTGGTGGAGCTTCTTAGGGAGAACTTTGGTCAAACTAAAGTCAAGTCGACCTTTCACATCGTTTGTACAACGCATTGCTCTTTTTGGTTCTCCTTCACGCATACAACTCCGCTTGGACCGGATGTGATGTATTAGGTGTGGTTGACGCTACACCGGTACGCATTTCCCGATATCTTTGCTCCCGTGAGTTCACCCTCTTTTGGAGTTTGGATACTGTGGGCCCATAGAATACGGTCTCTCGACTGAGGTCGTTGAGACCATTCTCCAATCCAGAGCTCCTTCCACGAGAAAACTATATGCATTGAAATGGAAATTATTCTCCACCTGGTGTGGTGAACGTCATTTAGACGTTCACCTGTTAACTGCCCTGTTGGTTCAGTTCTTGATTTCTTGCAAGACCGTTTCTCTGCTAGGTTATCTCCTTCTACCCTAGAGGTTTACGTGGCGGCTATATCTGCCTACCACACCCCTCGGGGGGGTACTTCTATCGGGAGAGATCCTCTTTTTACTCGTTTTCTCTGTGGTACACTGAGGTTGAGACCTGCACTGCACTCTAGAGCACCGGGTTGGGATTTGGCCATTGTACTTGAGGGTCTGGCTTTGGCTCCCTTCGAGCCCATTGAAGAGGTTTCAGAGAAATTCCTCACTCTAAAAGCTTTATTCCTCCTTTCTATTTCGTCTATCAAGAGATTTGGAGATTTGCATGCCCTGTCGGTAGCTGCTCCATGTCTGGAATTTGCACCTGGTATGGTGAAGGCATTTCTCTACCCTAGACCAGGTTATATTCCTAAGGTCCCAGTTAATGTTGGGGGCCTTATAGTGCTGCAGGCCTTTTCTCCTCCACCTTTTAATACCCCAGATCAGGAACGACTGAACCTGTTATGTCCAGTTCAGGCATTAGATGCCTACGTTCACAGAGCTGCCCTGTGGCGTAAATCTGAACAATTGTTTGTCTGCTTTGGGTCACTCAAGAGAGGGTGCCCTGCATCTAAACAGGTAATGAGCAAATGGATAGTTGAGGCTATATCATTGGCTTATGAAGCGGCCGGTCAGCCTTCACCTATGGCTGTACGGGCCCATTCTGCAAGGAGTATGGCGGCCTCTACGGCCTTAATTTTGGGTGTTTCCCTTCTTGATATCTGTAATGCGGCAGGTTGGTCCTCTCCACATACATTTGTCAGGTTTTATGACCTTGACCTCTCCACTCCAGGGGCGAGGTTGCTTGCTTCTTAGTGTGCGCAAGGACTTCACACAGAACGGGCATTTGTCACTATGGCGTAGTGGGTATGGGGTTCCCACCGCGTCTCAAACGCAGCTCGAAGTTCCCTTGAAAGGGAACGTCTCAGGTTACGTATGTAACCCTGGTTCCCTGAGAGGGAACGAGACGCTGCGTTTACCTGCCATACTTCCTGCACGCCCTGATCGACTTGCTTCAGGTTTTTTCAGAAGCTGGCGCGGTCTGTATTCAGGGGTGCTTTATAGTTTCCTGGTCTATGACGTCACCCGCCTATGACGTTTCGGGCTTCCATTGGACTGATTTTACATGTGCTTCACGACGTAATCACGCAGAGCGTTCCCAACGCGTCGCAAACGCAGCGTCTCGTTCCCTCTCAGGGAACCAGGGTTACATACATAACCTGAGACGTTTTCTACTGATACAAAGCTTAACCCTCTGAGGTCGGCTCTCGCTTTTTTCTTATCAGTGCAAAAGAAACTCAAAATACTCTGTTGATTTTGATCTTACATATTAAGTGTTGTACATCATTAGATCCTGATAAGTGTCTATTTTTTTTGTGGATACTCACAATAAAAACAGTGTTGTGCTTTTCGCCAAATAAAGAAAAACAAACATGATGCGCGTTCTGCCTTCTCTCTGTCAGTAAAGTCCATTCTGAAACGCGTCCTAAGATTATTTTTAATTCCGCGAATACTTGTCACACAGGCACGAGTGTTTTTCCATAATGAAGCTTGAACTCTCTTCTTTTAAATGAATGAATTTATATAAAAAAACTAATATTCTCAGCTTATATAATCTGTATGAAAAGAGAGAGATGTCAGTATTTTTCTTTCCAGCTCATTACACCTAATTACGCGTTAATGTGCCACGCCCACGGAGAGCGCGCGCTATTCAAACGCAAATGATCTAAGACGAGCCGTTCAAACATGCCAACGCCCACCAGCTGGATTATAAAACACATCGTGTTTAGTAAGTATCTTGTACAGCTGTGGACACAGCGTATCCTTTCGCTGTGAGGAATAATACTATCTAATCCTGGAAAATGTACCAGAAGTGCTGGTAGTTTCATTTCGAGGAGCAACGGATCCAGCTGATGTAGTAAGTCATTTATTCTAGTGCTTTGTTCTAATCGTGATATTGAATTTGTCGGACTGTAAACCGCAAAAAGACTGTTTAAATATGAATTGCGTGTCTGTGTGTAGGCTAAATGATGAGTGAACGGCAAAGGCGCGCGCGCTTTGTTTACTACAGTTATACAGCGCGTGTCTGTGCCTTGTTCATTCACTCTCGCACCTACATTAGTAAACGTTATGTTTACATGAACAACACATACAAACTATATTGCTATAGCCTACTAAGATGAGTAAAAATAGACTGAAATATGTTGAAATAAAATGTCTGTATAAGCAACAAGCTGCAAATTCACATGTATATACTAATATATCATACACAATATATTACAGACTAAATATGAATATTTAGACACGGTTTTGTGATTAGTTTTGGATAGATTATAAAGTTTTGACTGTAAAAAAAAACACTACTGTCACATTAAATAGGTACGCTTTTGTTCACCAATTTCTGCTCATAGTTAAATATACTATAGTATGATGTTTTGTCAAAAATAAAGTAGGTATATTGAATTATCAACTAAGATGTTATTATAGTGTTTGTTCCAATATTCAAACTAATGAATCCTTACCCTTTTTTAATACGTATGATAAAATGTATAGTTTTTACAAAGAAATACACTTGAAATATTGTTAAAATTGTAATTATTGTTGTAATTGTAACCTATTTGTAATTGGTTACAATTTCTCATTGTAAAATATGTATAGGCTATATAGATAATTTCTTTTGTCCTTGCATTCTTTGGGATCCTGTGACACACCTGTGTGAAAGGGCTGATTAATATGCAGCTCATTATGCGGCACATTATCCGGCCTTTGTCTTCTCAGGTGTGAACACGCCTCCACGCATATTGCCTTTCCAAACCAAAGGTCTCTAATAAAATTTAAATCAGTGTATGTGTTTGTGTAAATGATTAGGCAGGATGATTTTCAGATCATTTTGAAGCAAAAATTCTAGGCAACAACACTGATTAGTCAAAAGTCTTGTGGACACATATTTAGTATGTGTTTTGTGGCCTTATTTCAGACACTTTAAGTTTTAGTTTTTTCAATAACCATGCATAAGCAATATTCTCTCAAAAATACAAACATGTTTCATAATTGTTGCTGAGAAATTCCGGTAGCCCCGTTTGTGCTATATTGAGTGAATTTACACCTTTGCCATTAACATGTTTATAAATAACTGAAAAAAGCACAAATGTCAGAGCATGTCAGAACACCTCAAGGACCCCAAAAATCCTTAGACCTCAGAGGGTTAAATATGAATTGCGTGTCTGTGTGTAGGCTAAATGATGAGTGAACGGCATAGGCGCGCGCGCTTTGTTTACTACAGTTATACAGCGCGTGTCTGTGCCGTTCATTCACTCTCGCACCTACATTAGTAAACGTTATGTTTACATAAACACATACAAACTATATTGCTATAGCCTACTAAGATGAGTAAAAATAGACTGAAATATGTTGAAATAAAATGTCTGTATAAGCAACAAGCTGCAAATTCACATGTATATACTAATATATCATACACAATATATTACAGACTAAATATGAATGTTTAGACAAGATTTTGTGATTAGTTTTGGATATATTATAAAGTTTTGACTGTAAAAAAAGTAGTCTTGAAAAAACACTACTGTCACATTAAATAGGTACGCTTTTGTTCACCAATTTCTGCTCATAGTTAAATATACTATAGTATGATGTTTTGTCAAAAATAAAGTAGGTATATTAAATTATCAACTAAGATGTTATTATAGTGTTTGTTCCAATATTCAAACTAATGAATCCTTACCTTTTTTAATACGTATGATAAAATGTATACTTTTTACAAAGAAATACACTTGAAATATTGTTAAAATTGTTATTGTTGTTGTAATTGTAACCTATTTGTAATTGGTTACAATTTCTAATTGTAAAATATGTATAGGCTATATTAGTGTTGTCAAAAAACTCGGTACTTCGGTACCAAGTCGGTACTAAAAAAATTAAACGGTTACGGTCCCAGCTTTTCCAGGTACCGAGTACCGGGTTAATCCGGTTCTTGATGCGCTGTCGGAAAGATGCAGGCGCTGCTAATGCGGTGGCTCTGAATCCACTTGTTGACAAGAAAGGAGGAAAGAGCCACATATGGAAATATTTTGAATTAGGCTAATGTCACGTTGCCATAAAGGGCCGTTCACACGTTTATATAGCGCGTTTTTTGCGCGTGCAAATTTCAAATGTAGGCGCGTGGCAAGCGCGCTCATAATAGAAGAGACGTGCGAGCTAGTCTTTCCAGGCTCGCCGCTGTTCATGGTTGCATAGCGGAGACACGGGAAAGCAAGCGATTGTGGAAAGGAGAAAGCGGTGCGATGCGCTCTCCATGATGACGTGGAAGTATCAGAATTAATTGATTTCTAGCCCTTGCATTAGAAATCAGCTACAGGGTTCTCAAGCTTTGAAGACAGGCAAGAGTGACATTTTTGGATTAAATAAAAGTACAGTTAAGTCAAATAAAACATGTTTTATCTCCTGTATAGTTTGGTAACACTACAATAAGACACCATTCATTAATATTACTTAATGCAACATCAACACATTGAGTGAACAATATATTTTTACAATATTAATTCATGTTTGTGAATGTTATTTAATACAAACACTTGATTGTTCATGTTTGTTCACTTCATTCATTGTGCATTAAATAATGTTAACAGATAAAACTTTTGATTTTAAAAATATATTAGTACATTTTTAAGTTAACCCCATGGAGAATAATTGCTACAGTATATAACTGTTGTTTATTGTTAGGTAATTTTATCTAATGTTATCTAACAAATAGAATCTTATTGTAAATTGTTTTTAATACTACAGTTTCCATCTTTGTAACCGTGATATACACTTTAATATGTGTAAATTTAATCTAAATTAAGCTTTGGTACCGAAATTGGTACCGAGAACCGTGGATTTTCACTGGTATTGGTACCGAATACTGATATTTTGGTACCGTGACAACACTAGGCTATATAGATAATTTCTTTTGTCCTTGCATTCTTTGGGATCCTGTGACACACCTGTGTGAAAGGGCTAATTAATATGCAGCTCATTATGCGGCACATTATCCGGCCTTTGTCTTCTCAGGTGTGAACACGCCTCCACGCATATTGCCTTTCCAAACAAAAGGTCTCTAATAAAATTTAAATCAGTGTATGTGTTTGTGTAAATGATTAGGCAGGATGATTTTCAGATCATTTTGAAGCAAAAATTCTAGGCAACAACACTCATTAGTCAAAAGTCTTGTGGACACATATTTAGTATGTGTTTTGTGGCGGCCTTATTTCAGACACTTTAAAGGGATAGTTCGGCCAAAAATGATTTTTAAACCATGCATTACTCACCCTCAAGCCGTTTGAGATGCATCTGTCAATCTTGTTTCAGACGAACACATTTTCAGTTATTTTAGAAAATGTCTTAGACCCTTCAGTGGATATAATGTGAAGCAATGGGGTCCACCTCCTTCAAGTCCCAAAATGTGAATACATCCTTCACAAAAGTAATCCATCCGGCTCCAGGGGGATAAACGAAGGCCTTTTGAGGGTAATCCGTGCGGTTTTGTCGTAAAAATATACATATTTAAAACTTTATAAATGAAAATATCTGACTTCCGGCAACGATCGACGCGCGTTCACGGGTGATGGAAGTCGGCGTACGAGGTAAGACGTAGCGTAGGAACTGTTGTGACGTAGAACGAACGCGCCAGCGCAGCCAGAGAGCAGAGCAAAACAAAACACGAAAGCGCGTGAACGCACGCGCGTCGATCGTTGCCGGAAGTCAGATATTTTCATTTATAAAGTTTTAAATATGTATATTTTTAGGACAAAACCGCACGGATTACCCTCAGAAGGCCTTCGTTTATCCCCCTGGAGCCGGATGGATTACTTTTGTGAAGGATGTATTCACATTTTGGGATTTGAAGGAGGTGGACTCCATTGCTTCACATTATATCCACTGAAGGGTCTAAGACATTTTCTAAAATAACTGAAAATGTGTTCGTCTGAAGCAAGATTGACATATGCATCTCGAACGGCTTGAGGGTGAGTAATGCATGGGTTAAATATCATTTTTGGCCGAACTATCCCTTTAAGTTTTAGTTTTTTCAATAACCATGCATACGCAATATTCTCTCAAAAATACAAACTTGTTTCATAATTGTTGCTCAGAAATTACGGTAGCCCAGTTTGTGCTATATTGAGTGAATTTACACCTTTGCCATTAACATGTTTATAAATAACTGAAAAAAGCACAAATGTCAGAGCATGTCAGAACACCTCAAGGACCCCAAAAACCCTTAGACCTCAGAGGGTTAATGCCAAATCCTGGAGTACCCCTTTAATTTCCCCTATAATAGCTTGGAAAACTACTTGGGATAATATTAACCAAGCTTCAAAAAATCCTAATCATCGATCCATTCACTTAAGATTTATATATAGAACTTATTTAACACCCATAATTAGACATTTAATTAAGTTAGAGTCATCTCCGCTCTGTCAACTGTGTTCAGATGGCAGTATAGGTACTTTTCTACACATGTTCTGGGAATGCTCTGAAGTACAGTCCTTTTGGTTACAAGTTACTAAATCTTTATCTGAAATCCTCAGTAAAGAGGTTCCTTGTTGTCCTGTATTATGTTTGTTAAATGATAACTCTCGAGTTCCGATGTCTGTGCATGAAAAAAGAATTTGGCTTTCTGGCTTACCTGCTGCAACGAAAATCCTGGTTATACGGTGGAAACCACCACATATTCTTTCACTACATCTGTTACGATGCAGCAAGGAAGAAGTGGAGAGTGAATCCAAATGCAAGCACTTTAATAATCCAACAAACAGGTAATCCAGGGTAAACTCAGAACAAGGTACTACAAGCAACATTAAACAACAGCCGACAGCCAACAACTGAAACACAGGGGTTTAAATACACAGACAAACAAGCTAAACAAGATAACAAGGGGGCGTGGTAAATAAGAAACACCTGGGGAGACTAATAAACATAGACAAGGAACACCTGTGGACACTGAGCAACAACAAACAAAAGACAAGGTGCAGCAGGACGTGGCGGTGGCGACCCCGGCTCAGGAACCGCAGACACCGGCTCAGGAACCGCAGACACCGGCTCAGGAACAGCAGACACCGACATCCAACAAACAGGTAATCCAGGGTAAACTCAGAACAAGGTACTACAAGCAACATTAAACAACAGCCGACAGCCAACAACTGAAACACAGGGGTTTAAATACACAGACAAACAAGCTAAACAAGATAACAAGGGGGCGTGGTAAATAAGAAACACCTGGGGAGACTAATAAACATAGACAAGGAACACCTGTGGACACTGAGCAACAACAAACAAAAGACAAGGTGCAGCAGGACGTGGCGGTGGCGACCCCGGCTCAGGAACCGCAGACACCGGCTCAGGAACCGCAGACACCGGCTCAGGAACAGCAGACACCGGCTCAGGAACAGACAACACACACACTGGTTCGGGCTCAGCCAACACACACACTGGCTCGGGAACAGACGACACACACACTGGCTCGGGCTCAGGAACAGACGACACACTCACTGACTCGGGAACAGACAACACATTCACTGGCTCGGGAACAGACAACACACTCACTGGCTCGGGGACAGACAACACACACACTGGCTCGGGGACAGACAACACACTCACTGGCTCGGGAACAGACAACACACTCACTGGCTCGGGAACAGACAAGACACACACTGGCTCGGGGACAGACAAGACACACACTGGCTCGGGGACAGAAAACACACACACTGGCTCGGGGACAGACAACACACACACTGGCTCGGGGACAGACAACACACTCACTGGCTCGGGAACAGACAACACGCACACTGGTTCGGGAACAGACAGAACAGACTCGGGCTCGGAGGCGGCCATCTTGTCCGTAGACACTGGCTCGGAGGTGGCCATCTTGTCCGTAGACACTGGCTCGGAGGCGGCTATCTTGTCCGTAGACACTGGCTCGGAGGCGGCCATCTTGTCCGTAGACACTGGCTCAGAGGCGGCCATCTTGTCCGTAGACACTGGCTCGGAGGTGGCCATCTTGTCCGTAGACACTGGCTCGGAGGCGGCCATCTTGTCCGTAGACACTGGCTCGGAGGAAGTGATGTGAACAGTCTCTGGATCAGCAGAAGTGATGTGAACAGTTTTTGGTTTGGCCACCTTGTCTGTAAACACTGGCTCGGAGGAAGTGACGTGAACAGTCTCTGGCTCGGCAGAAGTGACGTGAAGCGTCTCTGGCTCGGCAGAAGTGACGTGAAGAATCTCTGGCTCGGCAGAAGTGACGTGAAGCGTCTCTGGCTCGGCAGAGGTGACGTGAAGTGTCTCTGGCTCGGCAGAGGTGACGTGAAGCGTCTCTGGCTCGGCAGAAGTGACGTGAAGCGTCTCTGGCTCGGCAGAAGTGACGTGAAGCGTCTGGCTCGGCAGAAGTGACGTGAAGCGTCTCTGGCTCGGCAGAAGTGACGTGAAGCGTCTCTGGCTCGGCAGAAGTGACGTGAAGCGTCTCTGGCTCGGCAGAAGTGACGTGAAGCGTCTCTGGCTCGGCAGAAGTGACGTGAAGCGTCTCTGGCTCGGCAGAAGTGACGTGGACAGTCTCTGGCTGTGCAGACGTGATGTGGACAGTCTCTGGCTGTGCAGACGTGACGTGGACAGTCTCTACCTGGATGTGTATGGCGCTTATTCCGCACCAAAATCAAACATTCGACGACCGACCGATCGAACGTCTATCCGAACGTCTATCCGAACGTCTTGTACTTTTGAGCGTCTTACCGAGCGGGTGACCCACGTGACGACCTGACGTGACGTCAACGTCTTGAAATTAGCAGTTTTTTAACCATGCAAGTATCAAAGCTAATGTGTAAAGACTATAAATGGACATTAAAGGCAATACATATAAATATTGTACCCCTAAAACAACACTAAAACATTTCTCCTGAATCCTGTGCATGTGAGGCTATGTGTTTTACGTTCAAAGAGCAGAAATACTGTAGGCTAGCCTATATACAGTCATTCAATAGTCTTAATTTGACCAATATAATCATTTTAACTAGTTTTTATTGTTCATTTTATTGCCCAATGTACAACGTTCTCACAGTCCATAAAAGAAAACACTCCAAATAAATCAATAATAATAAAAATAATAATACGTTTTATTTATATAGCGCCTTTCCAGAGCTCAAGGACGCTTTACAATAGACAAGCAACGATAAAGGCAGAGGACAAAGACAGCAGACAAAACAACAGCACGTAGATAGAGTGTAGGTACAGAAAATGAGAAGGTTAGGTAGGCAGCATCCAGCAGAAAATTACAGTACAACTTAGGAGTTATGACATTCAGCAAAAAAGTGAGTTTTGAGCATGGATTTGAATTCAGAGATAGTGTTAACAGAACAGAGTGATCGGGGTAGAGAGTTCCATATTTTGGGTGCTACAACACTGAATGCTCTGCCCCCCATCGAAACAAGGCGATGCCGAGGGACGACGAGAAGGCTAGAGTCGGAGGATCGTAGAGAGCGAGTCGGTGCGTAGGTGTGAAGCAGATTACAGAGATAGGGGGGAGCCAAGCCGTGCAGAGATTTAAAAGTGAGAAGGAGAATTTTGAATTTAATACGGTAAGCCACAGGAAGCCAGTGAAGATCATGCAAAATTGGGGTGATATGTGCATAACGCTTGGTGTGGGTGAGTAATCTGGCAGCAGAGTTTTGAATGTATTGGAATTTGGAAATGGAGCTAGCAGGAAGGCCGATAAAAAGTGCATTGCAATAATCGAGACGTGATGTGATAAATGCATGGATGACAGTTTCAGCGTCTGAGATACTGATGAAGGGACGGAGTTGAGCGATGCGGCGTAGATGAAAGATTGCTGATTTAGTGATAGAATTAATGTGAGAATGGAAAGATAGAGAGGAGTCAAAGATTACACCAAGACTTTTAACAGTACTAGATGGTTTGATGTGAGAGCCAGCGAACTCACAGGTGAAGTTAGTAGGAATTTTGTTAGTGAGTGACGGAGGTCCGGTAAAAATAATCTCAGTTTTGTCCATGTTAAGTTTTAAAAAATTTGAATGAAGCCAATCTTTTATTTCATGCACACAAGCAGAGATGTTGTCAGTTGTGATAGATAGAGTCGATGTACAGGTAGTATATAATTGAATGTCGTCAGCGTAAAAATTATAATTAAAACCATGACGGCGGAGGATCTGACCAAGAGGTATTATATAAATTATGAATAGTAATGGCCCTAAAACGGATCCCTGTGGGACACCTTGCTTCAGGGGGACAGTAGGTGAGCGAAAATCCGGAACTGAAATGAAGAACTGTCTATCAGAGACATAGGAAGAAAACCAAGACAGAGCAGCACCAGAAATACCCACATCCAAAAGGCGAGAAATGAGTAGTTGATGGGAGACCGTATCAAAGGCAGAGCTGAGGTCCAGCAGCAGGAGCATAGACAGAGAACCAGAATCACCAGAGAGAAGCAGATCATTGAGTACCTATCAATGTAGCCTTTCATTTAAAAAAAAAAAACTGATCCAGAAGGTTTTCATAAATATATATTATATTTATATATTTGGAAATATAGGTAGACCTAGCCTAAATAGAATATCCATTTATACACACACACATTTATATTTTAAACTGTTGTGACCTGTGAATCTACAGTTTAAAATATTTGCAGAACTTAAAAAAAAAGCTAAGTACAATTTATTGTAATAATATTGTTACTGAAAGTTTTATATAGCATAATTAAAATAATTTACTTTTCCAACAAATGTTACAAGTCCATACTGTCATGGTGCTCTTCGGTCACTTTTGACCAAACAATTTTCTGTTTTGAATTTTAAAATTCACAATTATACGCAAATGAACTGGTAGGGCTATTACCACACAGCATAATTGAGTCAGAAGACTGAAATAAGAGGTTGAAATGAGACCAGATCCAGATGGATGAAGCTGTGATAAAAGATTTGCTGTTTATTTTTCATTTATTGAGTTTTACTGTTATGTGTAACAAAATGCGTTCTCTGTATTCAGGTTTGACTGTAGTAATAATAATGCAAATATATTTTTTATTGACTCGTTTGTGCATGATCTGAAAGCACTGTTTGATTTTGAGCACAGATAAAATGGTTTTGAGTCTTTTTTTTTTGAAAGAAGAGTCAGATGTTCTCTGAATGTAGTTTGAAAATTTGGTTTTGTGTTTAAGGTTTTAAAAAATGAATGATGTTTCCAAGAAATGTGTTAGTTCAATTCAGGAAACCTGTAGGCTAAAAACATGCATACTATTTTTTATACATATCACACAGATAACAAACTAATAAAAAGTTTATCTAATCAAGCATAATCTCAGTCTTAATAAAATGACTAAATTATCATAATCTTTCACAAATAGACATCATAAATGTTAAAGTGGAAAGGTTTATTTAAAAAATTTGTATAAGAGTTCTAATCAGTGGCGGCTTGTCCATAGGGGGCGCCGCCCCCATCAACATTTCAGAAATTAACATGTGTAAAAACTAGTGCTGTCAAACGATTAAAATATTTAATCGCGATTAATCGCATTAATGTCATAGTTAACTTGCGATTAATCGCACATTTTTATCTATTCTAAATGTCTCTTGATTTCTTTTTGTCCCATTATTTATTTATTTTTCTCATTTTAATGCTCTTATCAACATGGAAAAGTGGATCGGCTTGCTTTGTGCAATTTTTTTTTTTATTGAAAACAACATTGGCATACACTGTTCAATTTCACACTAACATTCTCACTTAGAGCAAATAATCTCTCACACAATATAACACTGTCCATCAATAAAAGGGTGAAAGAAATACTGACGAGGTCCTGATATTGATGAGGGGGCGGAGAATTCGCATCAGCTGTGTGTGTGTGTGTGTGTGTGTGTGCTTGGCCATCATCAAGTGGTATTTCAGACTGGACGCGCTGCGATGACGATAGCTCAGCTCAGTAAACTTTCCATTCAGAATCTTATTAGCATCCATTTCGGCGTCTCGCGCTCGTAATCCACTCAAAACGCAACTATTTGGCCGGCTTGCAAGCCCAAACAAGTGTGTGCGGCGCGCCTGTTGTTTTGTTTACGGTCTAGCTAGATCCGCTTGCGCTTTGGTCGACAAAGCAACAACACGTCCTCGCGCGGCGCAAGCCATTGAAATGAATGGGTTTCATAGCGCAGCGCCTGTTGCAAAAGCATGTGGAAAAAAGCTACAAAGTTTGCTAGGCCAAAAAGACCGTTAATCGCGCGATAAAAAAATTGACGCCGTTAAAATGGGTTTGCGTTAACGCCGTTAATAACGCGTTTAACTGACAGCCCTAGTAAAAACATTATATTAAAATGAAATAATAATCAAATAAAAAATAGTTTACTCATGTGCCGGCTGGTAGTAAGAGCCTCAGAATTTAATAAAAACTGTCTTTAATTGATTAACCCTTTAGGCGCCAGAAGTTTTTTCCATAAAAGTTCGATTTTGACATCTTAATTTCACAAGGCTATATCTTAAAAGTGAAAAAAGATAGAGACTTTCTGTAAATTAGAGAAATATTAAGGATGACCCAAAGTTCATTTAGGGATTACATTTTTCCATCTAATTTGCATATTATGACGTCATATGGTGGCAGAAATCTTGGATTATAGAAGTTTCATGAAAAGTCACATGTTTAAATGATAAAATGCAGCATATCTTTCCCCCCAAAATGTCCATCACCTTCTGTATGCTATATTGCACAATACTGAATGCTCAGGTATATAGGAAGTAGTAAACAAACTGTGTAAATAATTACTAATAAATGGTAGAATAAACCGTATGCATGTAGTGGTTGGCCTTTTGCTGTAAAGATTTTCCATTTACTACATACAGTAAGCACTCTGATTCCATGTATCGGGCACATATATATTATTCATATGACACACAAACACAAGTAGACAAGACCTGTTTAGTTCAAAAGATCACTCGCGACGGCAAGGCATCATGAGTGAGATGATACGAGCAGCGCGAGCGCGGCCAGATCTGCCTCGCGCGCGCGCCGAGTATGCACATTCATTGCGACTCCCCACCCTGCCTTCACGTTGCCCCCTAACTGTCCTATGAATACTTCGACCTCGTCTAACATACCCAGTGATAACAGACAAAGTCTCCACCACAATACTGTCGCCGCGATTACGGAGAGGCTCTGATAAAATGCCTCACTCGCACACTAGCTCCGCTTTTGATCGCACTGATTCAATGCGCTCTAACTCGAACATTTTGTACAGAAGCATGACGTTTTTTTTTAGTCTGAGATGAAGTATGACATGTCTGCCATCCAGTGGAGGGGAGGTCGAACGAAATTTGACACCCAATTTGGCAAAATCGGCCGTTTTATTCAGTGCCGCATCTTGTCGAGTAAACTCGACCGTGGCGCCTAGAGGGTTAACTATTTACTATGTTTTTCAATACGTTTCATGGGCGAGGGACGCCGGACACATGGGTGTCTATGTGAGTACACAAATTCTCGGGCAGCATGTGACCTGAAGCTGGTCTCTGATTGGTTTCTTAAAGATCCTCCTCGGGGCGCAAGTCGTTGCGTCCCTGGCCAATCATAATTGGATACATGTTATTTTATCCAATCTGATTGGTTCTCGTCACCTGTCATTCAACTGTACGCGGCGGGAAATAACCTTGCTTGCTACTAGGCTGATCACTTTTTATTGCGCAATGGCAGCAGTTAATCCAAATTCTGTTATTTATTTACAAAAAAACCCTTTCTCAAGACTTTCGCTTGAAGAAAAAAAAAAAGATTAAGGATCTCGGACCGGAACAACCAGATTTACACATCCAGCAGCAGGCAAGTGACAGAGGACGAAGCTACAAACGGAGCTTTACCCGCGCTTGTTACGAGAAACGGAGCTGGCTGACTGGATGTGATGTTAGCAATGCCCTGTTTTGTTTCCCCTGTCTTCTTTTTCAAAGTGTCGGCACTGAAGTTTTGTGGACAACTACGGGGGTAAGCGACCTCAAACATCTATCTGACAAATGCAAACGTCATGAAAGTAGCCGCAGCCATCTTGAGAATAGCGTGAAATTAAAGTTTTTGGATAAAGTAAGCATTGCGGAACAACTAGACGAAGGCTACAGGATTGGCATTAGGAGGCACAACGAAGAGGTGACAAAAAATCGACACATACTGTCCAGGATAATAGACTGTGTAATGTTTTGTGGAGCATTTGAGTTGGCTTTACGTGGTCATGATGAGAGTGAGAGCTCAGATAACCCTGGTATATTTCGCGGATTGGTGGATTTTGTGGCCTCCCTTGATGGAGCATTGAAAGAGCATCTTGACAGTGCTACTGTATTTAAGGGAACGTCGAAAACTATACAGAACGAGCTTCTGGACTGTATGTTATCTGTTACAAGAGAAGAAATAATCAAAGAAGTCCAGACAAGTAGTTTTTTTATCAATCCAGGCAGATGAAACCACAGATATTGCCACACTGGCCCAGCTTGTGCTTGTTTTGCGCTACATCGACGACAAAAATAACGTTCAGGAAAGATTTTTTGAGTTCATCCCTCTGCAGTCAGCTACAGCTGAGTCCATTGCTACTGCACTAAAAGAGCGTCTTGCTTCTATCTTCCCCGAGGATCAGAAAAGTAAGCTCATCTGCCAGGCATATGATGGAGCTAGCGTGATGAGGGGTGCCACTGCAGGTGTACAGAGAAAAGTACAAGATGTGTATCCAAATGCCCACTATATCCACTGCTACGCTCATCAGCTCAACCTGATTATGCAGCAGGCCACGTCTCACATATCCAAGACGAGAATTTTTTTTTCTAACATTGGTGGATTTGCCAGCTTTTTTTCTAAGTCACCCAAGCGGACATGTTTTCTGGATAAAGTGGTTGCCCATAGACTTCCAAGATCCAGCAATGTCAGATGGAACTTTCATAGCCGTGCCATTAATACAGTTTTTGAGCACAGAGAGGATCTCATTCACTGTTTTGAGAGCATACAAGACTCAGGTGACTTTGACCCCAATACTGTCAGAGAAGCAGGTGCCCTGGCCATGCTACTGGAGGATGATGATTTTAAGTTCTTTCTGGAACTTTATCACCACATCATGCCACATGTAGACTTCCTCTATGCCAAGCTCCAGAAGAAGAACATTGATTCGGTCCATATCAAAGTGAGCATCCAACAGTTCCAACAGGAAATACAAAAGATCAGGTAACTGTATTCCTGTAATATGATCATTATTTGGTTTCTCTTTCATTATTAACTCTCTCTTTTGCCAATACTGTAATAAATTAGCTTTGTCCTTTGCAGAAACTCTCCACTCCATTGGTGAACAAAACAGTGGTTCTCAGCCAACAAAGAGACGCCGGGTGCTCAGTCCGGAAGAACGTGAAAGGATTGGAGCAGAGGTGAGTTTGTTATAGAAATCAGTCAAAATACTATTTTACAATATTGTTGTGCTGCAGAAATGTCCTGCCTGCATATCATATTCTACAGACTCAAGAAAACTTTTTACGTTTGGTATAAATCCTTACAAAAATCATCATTTTAATATTATACAACAGCATCCCAAAAATAATAAATTGGCAACATAAATGATCAAATTAGGGATGCAAGTTATCGATTAATTCATTAATCTTTAGTTGATTGACCTTATCGATCGATTAACGATTAACTGATAAGTGGCTATTTTCCTGAGAATGTAAATTTCTCACGGTATCAATCTTCTAAATATCTTCCTTTGTGTTCAGCAGAAGAAATTAATTCATACAGGTTTAAAAAAAACATGAGGGTGAGTATATGATGACTGGCTACTACCTTACATTTATATATTGTTTAATTATCTCTATAGGTCTGTGACACAATCCTGGGACACACTAAGGAGCGTTTCTCCTTCACAGACCACCTTGTCTGTGCCACCTTGTTGCAGGGGGACAGGTTTGACGAGTACAAGGATACCTTTCCTGACGATGCATTGAGCAGCACCATCAGAGCGTACCCGATGCTCAATGGAAGCAAGCTCAAGACAGAGCTCAGTCTTATCTACAGCAAGCAAGAGTAATGTGCCTGCCGTGGTGCTGTGGACCTATTCCAGCTGTTTATAGACAATAATCTCGAAGAAGTCTTTTCCGAAACTGTGACTCTCCTAAAAGTGATCATAACCACACCCATGACCACGGCTGAAGCTGAGAGGTGCTTTTCAACCTTGAAAAGAATTAAAACCTTTCTCAGAAACACCATGACCCAGGAGAGGTTGAACGCACTGGCATTGCTTTCCATGGAAAAGAGACTTGTCACAGCGATGACTGACTTTAATCAGAGAGTAATTGAGAAATTTGCTGGCCAGAAAGAGAGAAGAGCTAAATTTATGTTCAAGTAGGAAAGATGCTTTTTGGTACTGATTTGTTGTTCTGAAATGTATATAAAGAAGAGCATTGTTTTGTTCAAGTAGGAAACATGCTTTTTGTTGCTGCTTTGTTGGTCTGAAATGTACAGACCCTTTTGTCGGAGATAACGAGAATTCACTTAAGAGACCTACAGACCCTTTCCAAAAAATTAGAATATCATGGAAAAGTTCATTATTTTAGGAATTCAACTTAAAATGTGAAACTAATATATTATATAGGCTCATTGCTTGCAAAGTGAGAGATTTCAAGCCTTTATTTGTTATAATTTTGATGATTATGGCTTACAGCTTACGAAACCCACAAAATCTAAATGACATAAGCTTTTCTGCTGAAGGAAGCATGAAGTGCTCTAATGTCCTGGAAGTCCAGAGTCAATGCAGCCGTCTACCAGGACATTTAGAGCACTTCATGCTTCCTTAAGCAGAAAAGCTTTATGGAGATGCTTTATGAAGATGAAGATGATATTCAGCAGGATTTTCACCTGCCCACACTGCCAAAATAACCAAAACATGGTTCAATGACCATGGGATTACCGTGTAACTACTACAGTGTGATTTCATGTAATATTCTAATTTTCAAAAATTGATTTTGTGGGTTCCATAAGCTGTAAGCCATTATGTAAGCCATAATCATCAAAATTATAACAAATCAAGGCTTAAAATATCTCACTTTGCAAGCAATGAGCCTTTTTTATAAAATTAGTTTCACATTTTAAGTTGAATTCCTAAAATAATTAAACTTTTCCATGATATTCAAATTTTTGGAAAGGGACTGCATATAAAGGAGAGGAACATTATGTTCAAGTAGGAAACATGCTTTTTGTTTCTACTTTGTTGGTCTGAAATGTAAATAAAAAGAGATCAAAATAGCTTTTTTGTTTCTGCTTTGTATTTTGCCACCCCTCCCCCCTCTAAAATAAACAATGCGCCCCCCCCCCCAAAATAATTATCACCAGCCACCACTGGTTCTAATATTACATTTAGACATAATCAGCTGAATATACTTCACTTTGTAATTAAGGTTCGTTGATTTTCATGTCTGCCACATATAAACAATGAGCCAAAACGAAATTAGTGATCATTTTCATAAAATCGTAACACGTTCCTACGTGTGCTGACGTGTTGTTAACGCGTTCCCATGGCGACCGGTCGGAAGCGCGAGTAACCGATCGTCATCCCAACGTGTTGTTAACGTGTGAAGACACGTTGTAACACGTTTGTGTTTTTCTTACCTTAGTTTAACTTCTTATGCTTCTATTGTGTCCTCTAACTAGTCCACATTTGATTATTGGCTGATTTAGAAAGTTATGTGCTGTGTAGGCCCTATTATTAAAGTTAAATATAGCAGAGCCTACTAGGCTATTAACAAACCGGGCATTGACGGCTAATTCGGAAAAGCACGAGATATTCCATATATTTTTTCTCTATCTCCCATTAAAACGGAAGTTTTAGGAACAGACAATGTCTCATATTTCATGGAAATACGCTTTAACATACATTCAAATGCAGCGAAAACTGCAGCCCTATCTGCTTTTTATGCATAATACAAATCAAATAGACTAGCCATGAATTAAAAAGCCCATAGTCTATAAAATATACTGACAATTTATCAGAGAAATGGAATTTCAAATGTAACAATTGTGGTCTCAGATAAATATAAAAAGGATATGTCTGAATCTCAGGAGGATATCTTTGATCAAGTAGATACAGTATCTCTGTAAATGCAAATAAAATTGATGTTCTTTATTTTATTCAAGACCTTACACCAAAATCAGCTTGGCTTCTATGGAAACTGAACATGTGTTTATACCTCAATTAAAACATCCAGAGCTGACTATGAAAAATCAGATTCTAGCGGTTGAGAACATAGGCCTATTGAAAGTCTTTAAGTAAGGTCCACTGTAAAGGTTGGATTGTAATGTTAACCCTCTGAGGTCTGAGGTGTTTTTGGGGTCCTTGAGATGTTTTGACATGCCCTGACATTTGTGCTTTTTTCAGTTGCTTAGAAACATATTAATGGCACTGGTGTAATTATACTCTATTTAGCACAAACAGGGCTACCATAATATGTTAGCAACATGTTTGTACATGTTTGTATTTTTGAGAGAATATTGTTTATGCATGGTTATTGAAAAAACTAAAAAATAAAGTTTCTGAAATAAGGCCACAAAACACACACTAAATATGTGTCCACAAGACTTTTGACTAATGGATGTTGTCGACTAGAGTTTAGGCTTCAAAATGATCTGAAAATCATCCTGTCTAATCATTCACATAAAACAATAGATTGTTTTAAATTGTGAAAAAGATTTTTTTGTTTGCAAAGGCAATATGCGGATGGGCGTGAACGGCCCAACCCCTTTCATGAATAATTAATTGGTTCTCACCTGAGCAGACAATGACCCTGCATAATAATGAGCCTTTCATTCAGGGGTGTCAGACAAGAAAGAATGCAAGGACAATAAATACATAAATAAATAAATAAATAAATAAATACATACAAACAATCAAAATATGAATGAAAGCCAAAAGCACATTTTTAGTCATACCTGGAAACAAATCCTGGTCAAATAGGTTGTATGGGCAATTCTGCAAAATTGGTTCAAAGTTTGAGTTGGAAACATCTTGAAAATAAAATTGTCTTTTTCCATAAATGTCTTATAAAGTATTATTTTTTAAAGTAGGCAATAGATTTTATCATACATATTTCAAAGTTAAGGATTCATTATTTTGATATAGCTTGCATTGGAACAAACACTATAACAGTTGATTAGTTTATTTGTGACAAAACATCCTATATATTTTACATATGAGGAGAAACTGTCTAATTAAAGCTTATTTGATGTCTATTTTATAGTAAAAACTTTATTATCTTACTATATTACCGCCGCGGCAAATCCACCGCCGTAAAAATAAACCAGTCGCATTTCAAAGTAGTTCGCGAAATGACCGCCAGGTGGCGCAACGGGACATTTAGCAAAACGTAAGTGGGGCAATTAACAGTAAGGATGAAATATTACAAGTTATGGTCATTTCCAAATAAGCCTACAACAAACATTTATTTTTAACAAATATTTTTAAATATGCAACATGCACGTTTAAACAACAAACAATACAATCTGAACCAGCGCTTCTGCTCCTGTATTGAGACATGCAGCGCGTTTCAGTTACAATCCTGGTTCCAGTGGCCTTAATACATTCACGGCTTTTTAAAATGTCACAAAGCGTTTTGAGATGGTTTTGAATGAAATATTGAAGTTTATAATTAGGATATTTTGGCACACCACGCCGAGTGGCGCTATGCATTATTCTAAAATCTGGTTTTATTCTGGCATGTTGAATTAGAGTTTGACAAACGCGGCGGCGCGTTCATTTGAATTTATTTTTCTCATAACAGCTAAGAACTTAATAGGCTAAAGCCTACTCCGTAATTGTTGGTCATACAGATAAGATATCATCTTTTAAAACTGTAAAAGGTCTACTTTTATTCATGCAGTAGGCTATAGGCCTACACTCACAGGCTAACGACAAAACGTTTTCTCGCTCATGTGAGAAACAAAGGTTTGGGAAATTCTCAGTGAGTAAATTCATAGCCGAGCGGTAGAACTTACGGTTCGATCATCAAGATGACACGGGTTCAAATCCCGATCAAACATGGTCTACTGTAAATTTTATATTCATTAATGCAGAGAGATTTGTCTAGCTCTAAAACTCTGTTACACCATACAGTTTTTTGCTTATATTTATCAAATAAATTACCATGCATTTCCATTTTACACTATGGAACAAATCCAACAGAACGACTTTGCATCTGTATAATAATAGGCTACCAATCGTAATTTCAGAAGCAGTTCTGTTAAAAAATTTTTTTTTAAATATAGGCTATATCTATATATATATATATATATATATATATATATATATATATATATATATATATTTTTTTTTTTTTTTGATTCCCTACAACCTAGAGTTTTTAAAAACATGGTTTTAAGTAAAGTGTGATTTGCCAGGGGGGACGGGGATTTCCTTCTGGTCTAAACATCCCTGCTTCTGCTGAATTATTTTAATCCCCACATCCCTCCCTCCACAGTAGCTAATCAATGCTAGGCTACTTCACCAATAGACCATATCAAATATATAAAATAGAGATATGCAACAGGCACGTTTAAACGACAAACAATAAAATCAAAACCAACGTTTCAGTTGTTCATTAGTTCCAGTGGCCTAATGCATGCACGGCTTTTCAAATTTCACAAAGCGTTTTGAGATTATTTTGAATGAAATATTGAAGTTTATAAGTGTTTTGGCACACCACGCCGAGTGGCCCTATGCATTTTTCTAAAGTCGGGCTTTATTCTGGCAATTTATTTTTCTCATTACAGCTAAAATAACTTAATAGGCGACTCCGTAATTTTTTGGTCATACAGATAAGAGTAGCCTAGCTTACATTGTTCAAAACTGTAAATTTGTATTCATATTATTAGGCTAACGACAACAGTTTATCTGTCGTCTCTGTCTCCGGGAACTGCGCGTCACAAAAATGAACCAAAAGCCGATTCAGCTCAGTCACGATAAGAAATCGGCTATGTCTAAAGTCTTTAAATGTCTAAATATTTAGGCTAATAAATGTTATCTGATTATGTAATCCATATGAAAACGAGAGGTACAGAGGATCTATACTCAATGTAAGCGCTTCCCAATGAGAAAATGACAAGACAAGGGTGAAAATCTCGCTCCATTTTGTAGGCTAAATCGCCCTGAATTAAAATGTAAAAACAGATCAAATAATTTATTTGTCGAAATGTTGCGATACTGTTTTATTTAAGTTCATAATTATTCTATAAATGTTATTTAATTTAGCAGCATTACCACGAAGCTCCGTGGTTCGATATTTATTTGAATAATAGCTACAAAAAAAAAAAAACTTAATTAATTGCATGCCTGGTTAAGGATCCAAAGATCCCTGTAGAATAATATTGAGTTTTTTTGTTCATGACAACACATTAACATGCGTTTTTTCAGATTATATTTAGTTTTGCTTGGAAAAGGCAGGCCCAAACCAGTTTTATTTCATCAATTATTGAAATAATGAAATATTTAGTAATAAACTTTTATGACAGAAATATCACTAGTCTACATGTAACTTAAATCATTTAATTCCTTCATTATCAACACTGTCTAGAATAGCGATTTAAGTGTGAATTGCGACTTCTCTTTGTGTTAAGTCAGCCTCAGACTCCGATAGCCTGTGGGGGGTTGGAGGGACAGTTGCTGGACAAAGGTGTTAATGTTCCTCTTTCATATGGAGAGTGTCTGCCCCAAATGTAGGCCCCTATTAAATTATAAATATTGTAGTTTATTTATTGTAGCCTATTTAAAGGTTTTTTTTCACACAAAATTTCAATTGAAGTTATTGTAAGGTGAATTCAACAAGGCATGCTGTGTCTTTGAAGCAACAATTAAAGGCTAAATATTTTTTCCGTGATTTGTATGGCGACATATACAGTATTATCAGCTGTATGATGTGTTTTTACATGTTTTTAAATGTTTAATTTCGAGAGAGACCCGGCGGGCGCAGCGAGGGAGACTAAATAAACTTGCTAAAAAGAGATCCAGCGCGAGAGAGGCAAAGAAAAACGCATGTTTTTAATTTAATTAGGCTATGTTGCTTTGGACAATTTTCGTTTTGTACTGTTTTAATTGTTTAATTTAGCTGTAATTTCTTTGGCAATACAAATTTAAAATGTCGCAAGAATAAGATTAGCCTAGTGTTTCTTATTTTGCATCGCAAAGGAAATAAACTCTAAACTAGATGCAATCCTGTTTTAAATAAAAAAAACAACTGTCCCGACACTTTATTTAAACCTTGAAATGTTCGAACTTGGTTTCAAACTTAAGTAATTTAAGTGTTCTTTTACATTACACAATAATTTAGCAGACTAAAGACGAGCTTCTTCATTTTCATTTTCTGACGCAATCGGCTGACAATCTTCCTTCATCAGTTTTTGTCGTTTGTGCAGCGGCTGCGGTTCTACGGGAATGTAGCAAATGTATGTTTTAATGATAATTAAACAAAACTCTTGACTTTAAATAAGTAAACAGTTATAAACAGTTACCTATTTAAGCATCAAGGTGGTAAAATATAAACGCTGTCGGCCAACATCGGTTAAAAACATGTATGCTACACTGAGATTCGATCTCGGGTCGATTGAAGCTCCTTGAATCTCGAGTTGTTGCGTTAACCACTGAGCTACCGTCTGTATGCTGTGATGGTCAACGTCTTATGCTGTTGGAAAGCCTCATTGATGTAGCCTAAATGTTTTTTATTGCAATGTTTTATGTTGAATTGTTTTCATTATTTATTCAATTTAATTTTAGTAGCCTAATTTCAGCATTGTGATTATTAATTATTTTAACTACGTTTCACTTGAATTCATATGCTACCAGCTTTCAATCGCTCTGAATGCGCGGCAGCAGATTACGCAATAGAGAGAATAAACGAACACTTTTCAGAGTCTATGATTGTAGCGCCTCTTAGCGGTAAAAGGCAGCAAATACACCACACATTTTACCGCCGCGGTGGAACGGCTGATGTGGGCGTTGTCATGGCTTGCCTCAACATTTGCGTTTGAATAGCGCGCGTCCTCCGTGGGCGTGTCAGATTAACGCGTAATGAAGTGTAATGAGCTGGGGAAAAAAATACTGAAATCACTCTCTTTTCATACAGATTACATAAACAGAGAATATTTGTTTTTTATATAAATTACTTAATTGAAAAGAAGAGAATTCAAGCTTCATAAAGAATTAAAGCTGCAAGCAGCGATGAAAGGGCCCTCGCACCCGTTCCACCTCCACCTGGTGGCTTTAGGAAGACAGAGCACGGTAGGCAATGTGCATTTATGTAGGTAAATATAGGAGGAGTATGTCAATGTCAGTTACAAAAATGTCCTTTATTATGGGGATTATACAATGTGTTTTCACTCAGATAAGTGTTGCTAGCATGTTTTAGCATGTTTCTAGCATGCTTGGAACTCAATGGTTTATCTAAATTTGTTGCTAGTACTGCATCACATTGTAAAACATGTCACTTCCTGATGACAGTAGGTAGCGCTATTACTTTAAGTAAAAACTGTCATGTGTTTAGGGCAGGCCTTTTATCAAACATGTGAAGTTTAGGGCAGATGGGACATTGCCTTCTTGAGTAACAACAACTTCCTTTTTCATTGCATTAGCATGCTTTAGCACTTAGCTAAGAATCGCTAGCATGATTTAACATGTTTCTAACATGTTTATAACTCAATGGCATATTTACTATGTTGCTAGTGCATCACACTGTTAAACATGTCACTTCCTGTTGCCAGTAGGTGGCGCTATTACTATAACTGAAAATTGTCGTGTAGATTTGTTTAGGGCAGGACTCTTATCAGACGTGTTAAATTTGGGGCAGATTGGACATTGCCTTCTTCAGTAACAACAACTTCCTGTTTGATTGCATTAGCATGCTTTAGCACTTAGCTAAGAATTGCTAGCATATTTTAACATGTTTCTAACATGTGTATAACTCAATGGCATATTCACTATGTTGCTAGTACTGCATCACACTGTTAAACGTCGCTTCCTGTTGCCAGTAGGTGGCGCTATTACTATAACTGAAAATTGTCACGTAGATGTTTTCAGGCCATGACTCTTATCAAATGTGTGAAGTTTGGGGCAGATTTGACATTCCATGCCTGAGTTACAGCAAATTCCTATTTAATTGCAGTACTAATAACATAATTTAACATTTAGCTAAGTGTTTGCTAGCATGTTTTAGCATGTTTCTAGTATGTTGCTAGCATGTTTAGCACTTGCTGGCACTTTTTTATATATTATTAGGAGTCCACAACAGTGTTAAAAATGTCACTCCCTGTTGCCAGCAGGTGGTGCTATGACTGTAACTGAATTTGAGCATGGACATGTGTTCAGGACAGAACTCTTATCAAACGTGTGAAGGTTGGGGCAGATTGGACATTGTTTGCCTGAGTTACAGCAACTTCCTGTTTTATGGCGAAACATTGAAATTTGTCAGGCTGCCGAGGACACGCCCTTCGACGAAAACTCAAGATCTTCGCAATTTAATGTTGCAAAGGCCTTAAGATTAGACTCACCAAATTTGAAGATGATCAGATTAAAACTGTAGGAGGAGTTCGTTGAAGTACGAGGCCTGAATATGGCAAAAACTGCACAAAAATCTGAGAGGAAGTTCAAAATGGCTGACTTCCTGTTGTGTTTAGGGCTACGCTCCAAGAGACCTTTTTGTAGGCATTGGGCCATTACATGTATGTACCGAATTTCGTACACGTACGTGAAACGTAGCGGGAGGCGCACTCCATTGAACCTTTATAGGTGGCGCTATCGAGTCATTTTGCCCTGCCCAATTCTGAAACGCTTATCAGATGTAAATTTCTGCCAATTCTGACGCGTGTGCAAATTTTCGTGAGTTTTCGTGCATGTTTAGGCCCTCAAAAATGTACTGCATCACAGTGTAAAACATGTCACTTTCTGTTGACAGTAGGTGGCGCTATTACTATAACTGAAAATTGTCATGTAGATGTGTTCAGGGCAGGACTTTTATCAAAAGTGTGACGTTTGGGGCAGATTGGACATTCCTTGCCTGAGTTAGAACAACTTCCTGTTTCATGGCATTAATAGCATGATTTAACACTTAACTAAGTATTGCTAGCATGCTTTAGCATGTTTCTAACATGTTTAACACTCAATGGCATATTTTACTATGTTGCTAGTACTGCATCACAGTGTAAAAGATGTCACTTCCTGTTGACAGTAGGTGGCGCTATTACTATAACAGAAAATTCTCATGTAGATGTGTTCAGGCCATGACTCTTATCAAACGTGTGAAGTTTGGGGCAGATTGGACATTGCCTTCTTGAGTAACAACAACTTCCTCTTTCATTGCATTAACATGCTGTAGCACTTAGCTAAGAATTGTTAGCATGTTTTAACATGTTTCTAACATGTTTAACACTTAATGGCATATTTTACTATGTTGCTAGTACTGCCTCACACTGTTAAACATGTCACTTACTGTTGCCAGTAGGTGCCGCTATTACTATAACTGAAAATTGTTATGTAGATTTGTTTAGGGCAGGACTCTTACCAGACGTGTGAAGTTTGGGGCAGATTGGACATTGCCTTCTTCAGTAACAACAACTTCCTGTTTCATTGCATTAGCAGGCTTTAGCACTTAGCTAAGAATTGCTAGCATGTTTTAACATGTTTCTAACATGTTTATAACTCAATGGCATATTTACTATGTTGCTAGTACTGCATCACACTGTTAAACGTCACTTCCTGTTGCCAGTAGGTGGCGCTATTACTTTAACTGAAAATTGTCAAGTAGATTTTTTCAGGGCAGGACTCTCAACAAACGTGTGAAGTTTGGGACAGATTGGACATTGCCTTCTTGAGTAACAAGAACTTCTTGTTTTATTGCATTAGCATGCTTTAGCACTTAGCTAAGAGTTGCTAGCATGTTTTACCATGTTTATAACATGTTTATAACTCAATGGCATATTTAATATGTTGCTAGTATTGCATCACAGTGTTAAACATGAAACTTCCTGTTGCTAGTAGGTGGCGCTATTACTATAACTGAAAATTGCCATGTAGATGTGTTCAGGCCATGACTCTTATCAAACGTGTGAAGTTTGGGGCAGATTTGACATTCCATGCCTGAGTTACAGCAAATTCCTATTTAATTGCAGTAATAACATAATTTAACATTCAGCTAAGTGTTTGCTAGCATGTTTCTAGTATGTTGCTAGCATGTTTAGCACTTGCTGGCATGTTTTAATATATTATTAGGAGTCCACAACAGTGTTAAAAATGTCACTCCCTGTTGCCAGCAGGTGGTGCTATGACTGTAACTGAATTTGAGCATGGACATGTGTTCAGGACAGAACTCTTATCAAACGTGTGAAGTTTGGGACAGATTGGACATTGCCTTCTTGAGTAACAACAACTTCCTGTTTCATTGTATTAGCATTCTTTAGCACTTAGCTAAGAATTGCTAGCATGTTTTAACATGTTTCTAACATGTTTATAACTCAATGGCATAATTAATATGTTGCTAGTACTGCATCACAGTGTTAAACATGTCACTTCCAGGGGCATACGCTTCCAAACAAACCATAATAGCCGACTTCCTGTTGGGCTGGGGTAAAAAGTAAAAGTACAAAGGATATATAAACCGATGAGATCTATATGTGTACCGAGTTTCATATTATTACATGCAAGCGTGTTTGATTTATGGACCAAGTTTTCGGACCTCGTTCCAGGGGGCGCTGTCGAGCCCCCCTGCCACGCCCGGGTACCAGCTTCAGCCCGGCCCTGATGGCCGCGGGTTCTGACCTGTGTGCAAAGTTTCAAGAGTTTTTGAGCACGTTAAGAGCCCCAAAAGTGCCCGGATAGTCGTTAGAATAATAATAATAATAATAAATATAGCTGCGAGCAGCGATTGCGGGCCCAAGCCGGTGGCACCGCAACCCCGGTCCCTTTAGTTACCTAAAGGCACCGGAGTGGCGGTTCCGCCGGCTTTGGCCCTTCATCGCTGCTCGCAGCTATATATATATATATATATATATATATATATATATATATATATATATATATATATATATATATATATATATACAAAAAAGCCGGTGGCACTGCCACCCCGGTGCCTTTAGGGTTACTGTGCACGACGTGCAAAAACCTAACCCCGCTTTCACTGTCGCCCTACGGTCCCATGGATTTAGCGGACACATGAAATAAGTCCACAAGACCGAAAATTCATATGAAGTGTACCATTTTGGACAGGGCCTATGATCGTGAATCACAATAGCCACATATATGAGATCATTTAAATTTAGAATCATTTTTAATGTCATAGGACATACATGGGCAATATACGGCCCGGGGGCCGGATCCGGCCCGCATAGTGCTTCAATCCGGCCTCCGCGATGCGATCGCAATTTGGATGAAACACACGCCGAAATAAACATGCGTGACACAAAACAATCTTTAACTTAGGTGGCAAATATGTTTTAGTAATTCTGTGAATTACACTGCGCAAGCCAAAATTAATACTACCCACCGGATGAAGGGTTGTCTCTGTCTCCACATAACATAAAATATTCATTTTATTTTATTTTTCGTGTTCGCATTTATGAGGAAAAACAATGTTACAGACGTGTTCTCCGTTACGGACGTGAGCGCTCTGAAAGCGGCACTAAAAGATGCTTTAAAACATTCACAAAGACATCAAACAGAAAGCACAAAACCTTTCTTTAAAGTGAATTTCGTTTTGTATTAATTGTATCTTAATTTTATGTTTCATCAACCAATTGCCTGTATTTAATAAATAAGTAAATATAGCAGACAATATAGAGATAATCACGAAACATTAATAACGAGATAATCACGCCGGCGCGTGAACTGGAGCTCGTCTCATAAATGAACCGAAACTCAGCATATAAAGTAGCCTACTTGCCTCACATGTCTACTTTTAAACTGAACAATTCAAAACAAAAGAAAACAGACTACAGACTGCTCTCTGCTTATGTAATCCTTATGAAATGTGCATTTCTCTCTGGCGCGTTCACTAGGCTACTGAAGATCGCGAGTCAGCATTGTCACGATCCACACACGGGAAACAGGGGTTAGATCCAAACGCAGTATTTAATAGGGTAATCCGTACTCACAAACTAGTCCAGGCAAAAGGTCAAATCCAAAAACAAGAAAACAGACAAGAACAGGCAAAAACAGGCTATCAGAAGTGGTGTGAAAAATATACAAGGACTCCGTAACAAACACTAAACAGGCAGGGTATTTATACACAGAACAAGACAATCATGATGATGGGGAATAGGCTGAGTGCAATGATCAGTGATAAGGAACAGCTGAGTGCAATGATGAGACAAAGGATCGTGGGAAATGTAGTTCATAAGTGAAGGACACCGTGGGAAAGGAGGACATCTAGTGGACATCAGGGGAACACAAACCCAACACTGTGACATAACCCCCCCTCTACGGAGCGGCTACTAGACGCTCCACGACAACAAAGAAAACACAACACAAGAGGTTCAGGAGGGAGGTGGAACGGTGGAGGATCAGGGGGAGGGAAGGTGGGCCAGGTCCATGAAGGGAGACGGGAACAAGGGGTGAGGGTTTAACCGGGGACCAGGGCAAAACAAAAAGTCTACCGGCATCCAGGGGGAAACACCAAGTCCATCTGGCGGCCAGGGCGAAGCACAGTTCATCGGGAGGCCAGGGCGAAACGCAAAGTTCATCGGGAGGCCAGGGCGAGACGCAAAGTCCATCGGGCGGCCAGGGCGGTGCAGACCCCTCGGGCGGCCAGGGCGGTGAAGACCCCTCGGGCGGCCAGGGCGGTGAAGACCCCTCGGGCGGCCAGGGCGGTGAAGACCCCTCGGGCGGCCAGGGCGGTGAAGACCCCTCGGGCGGCCAGGGCGGTGAAGACCCCTCGGGCGGCCAGGGCGGTGAAGACCCCTCGGGCGGCCAGGGCGGTGAAGACCCCTCGGGCGGCCAGGGCGGTGAAGACCCCTCGGGCGGCCAGGGCGGTGAAGACCCCTCGGGCGGCCAGGGCGGTGAAGACCCTTCGGGCGGCCAGGGCGGTGAAGACCCTTCGGGCGGCCAGGGCGGTGAAGACCCCTCGGGCGGCCAGGGCGGTGAAGACCCCTCGGGCGGCCAGGGCAGTGGAGCAGCAGCAGGCACCGGCTCGGGAGCAGCAGCAGGCACCGGCTCGGGAGCAGCAGCAGGCACCGGCTCGGGAGCAGCAGCAGGCACCGGCTCGGGAGCAGCAGCAGGCACCGGCTCGGGAGCAGCAGCAGGCACCGGCTCGGGAGCAGCAGCAGGCACCGGCTCGGGAGCAGCAGCAGGCACCGGCTCGGGAGCAGCAGCAGGCACCGGCTCGGGAGCAGCAGCAGGCACCGGCTCGGGAGCAGCAGCAGGCACCGGCTCGGGAGCAGCAGCAGGCACCGGCTCGGGAGCAGCAGCAGGCACCGGCTCGGGAGCAGCAGCAGGCACCGGCTCGGGAGCAGCAGCAGGCACCGGCTCGGGAGCAGCAGCAGGCACCGGCTCGGGAGCAGCAGCAGGCACCGGCTCGGGAGCAGCAGCAGGCACCGGCTCGGGAGCAGCAGCAGGCACCGGCTCGGGAGCAGACACCGGCTCGGGAACAGACACCAAAACAAAAACAGTCACAAAGACAGACACAAACACAGACACAAAAACTGGGTCCGGAACTGACATGACCTCCGGCTCAGGAACAGGCACTGGCTCTGCCTCCGGCTCAGAAACAGGCACTGGCTCTGCCTCCGGCTCTGGAACAGCAGACACTGACACTGGCTCCGAACCAGGAGCAGACACTGGCTCCGGCTCAGGAACAGGCACTGGCTCTGGAACAGGCTCCGATCCTGGAACGGCAGACCCTGGCATGTCCAGGATCCGAGCCAGACGCTCCAGGTGGTCCAGGTCCATGAAGGCAGACGGAACGTGAACAGTCTCTGACTGGGCAGACGGAACGTGAACAGTCTCTGACTGGGCAGGCGGAACGTGAACAGTCTCTGACTGGGCAGGCGGAACGTGAACAGTCTCTGGCTGGGCAGACGTGACGTGAACAGTCTCTGGCTGGGCAGACGTGACGTGAACAGTCTCCGGCTGGGCAGACGTGACGTGAACAGTCTCCGGCTGGGCAGACGTGACGTGAACAGTCTCTGGCTGGGCAGACGTGACGTGAACAGTCTCTGGCTGGGCAGACGTGACGTGAACAGTCTCTGGCTGGGCAGACGTGACGTGAACAGTCTCTGGCTGGGCAGACGTGACGTGAACAGTCTCTGGCTGGGCAGACGTGACGTGAACAGTCTCTGGCTGGGCAGACGTGACGTGAACAGTCTCTGGCTGGGCAGACGTGACGTGAACAGTCTCTGGCTGGGCAGACGTGACGTGAACAGTCTCTGGCTGGGCAGACGTGACGTGAACAGTCTCTGGCTGGGCAGACGTGACGTGAACAGTCTCTGAATCGGCAGAAGTGACGGTAGACGTCTCTTTCTTCCTCCTCCTCCGGACCACCGGACTCGGGACCCCCGGACCTGGGACCACCGGACTCGGGACCACCGGAACTGGGACCACCGGACTCGTGACGGTGTCGGCATGGCGAGGCTCCAATACATCCCACTGACTCCGATGCTCAAGGTATCTGGTAAAACTCCAAAAGTCCAAGACTTCCAGACCCTTTATTTCCCACCCCGGCAATGGGTCATCAAGACAGGTATTAAAAATTTCTTTTAATGTTGTCTCATTGTATCCCATTCCCCTCGAGAGCGTCCAAAATGACTGAGCTATGCAACCCACCGGCAGGCCCTGCTGACGAAAGCTCATCAAATTTTGGACACGGCCCCTCCTCTCTTTCTCCGTGGTAGGAGGGAGGATACGGAACCCCATCATGCTGGATCTCTTTGTGACGGAGTCCTTCTGTCACGATCCACACACGGGAAACAGGGGTTAGATCCAAACGCAGTATTTAATAGGGTAATCCGTACTCACAAACTAGTCCAGGCAAAAGGTCAAATCCAAAAACAAGAAAACAGACAAGAACAGGCAAAAACAGGCTATCAGAAGTGGTGTGAAAAATATACAAGGACTCCGTAACAAACACTAAACAGGCAGGGTATTTATACACAGAACAAGACAATCATGATGATGGGGAATAGGCTGAGTGCAATGATCAGTGATAAGGAACAGCTGAGTGCAATGATGAGACAAAGGATCGTGGGAAATGTAGTTCATAAGTGAAGGACACCGTGGGAAAGGAGGACATCTAGTGGACATCAGGGGAACACAAACCCAACACTGTGACAAGCATCGTCAACTTCATCTTAGCCGACAATGACAAAGAAAACACTTATTTATTAATAAACAATTAAAATATCTCCTTGCTATATTTTACATATTCATAATCATTACTTTTGCTGGTTTTGCCTGTCATGTATTCTGCAACGAAATATGTTTTGAAAGTATCCTTCCCAACACTGGAAGTCTGTATGTTAATTAGGGATGGGCATTTTTCAAAAATATTGCATTCGAATATTTGGGCTCATAAAAATTGAATATTCGAATATTCGTTTATTTAAATGACATTTAACAAAAAAGATGTTATTTTTTTTTTATTTTATTTTTTTTTATGTTTTTGTCACCATTTCTTTTAGTTGAAAACATTAAACATTAGGCCTATGTGTAAACAAAAAATATAAAAAACAAAAGCATTAATAAAAGAATGCTCAAGCAGCGCGAACGGGAAAAAACGCCTAATAAAGCGGTTGCGCCAGATATCGTTTAGAACGTACACACACTCGAGTCAGCATATGATTATCGTGTTTATATTGTTTCATGTTTATATAGAGAAAAACAATATCCACATGCAGGGGCGCCGCCAGCAATTTATGATCGAGTGAGAAAAGGCGCTGCGCTGACAGACGTTTCAGAGACACAAAGATAACGGTGTTCTAAGTTTCTAACAGCACTTTGCGTTTTCTGTTCTTAAACCGGTCTCCCTCAACGAAACTTAAAGGAAGTATATGTCTCAAAATAATTTTGCTATAAGATAAGTTGTCATCTAAGCTCGGATCACGCAGGGTCCAGCTGCGCTTACCTGCAGTCGTGAATGCAGTGTTGGTCAGCTGTCTTTCCTCAGTCGACTGTTTGGATTTCATGTGATTTCTCATTGTGGTGATGATGATATTATAACTCAGATTAATTAATTAATTTGATCAAAAGTAATTCCATTTAGTAAGATCATTTTCAAGTAATTCCAAACTTCGCGAGGCAGACAACAACATTATGTGATCAAATACACACAACTTGTTAACACACTCCACAGCGCCACCCAGTGCATTTAATTATAATTGCGAGTTAGTGCTTGGGATTTATCATGGATTCACTGCATTTACGGCCAGCAAAGCAACGTAGTAAAATTCGAATAGTATTTTATTTTACTAATAATAATTACAGATCAAAAATTCGAATATTCGTGCACATCCCTAATGTTAATGTAACCTGCACACATACATTTGCAGTTTTGTTAATAGCTTTCCATCTTGAATAGTTACAGCTGGTATGAATGACATGAACAATGTGCAGGGTAGTGTAGGAAAGTAAATCAAGTTATTGTAACCTTAGAGTGGCCTAGGTCAGACTGGCCTATAGCAAAAATAAATACCAGGCCTTGAAATAGGCTGGCAAAGTCAAAGTAACTGTAGAGTAGCCTTATACATATTTGCATTGAATTAATTTGTACCATTTAATCATGTAACTGTTTAATTGCAATTGTCCAAAGTGTGGCCCTCCGTTTACTTTGCCAAAGTAACTGTGGCCCTCAGACTAAAACTGTTGCCCACCCATGTCATAGGATGTCATAAGTCAATCTGTTTTGCAGCACTTAAATGTGTAAATCCAGAAGCCCAGTATTTATCTGGAGGTCTTTGCCCTTTGCCTGTCAACCTGGTTTGTCTCTGCCTTTTCTGTTCTGGCCCTGTTTGCCATTGCTCACCCTGCCTGTCTTGACCTTTCTTAATAAAAAGCTGCAAATGGACCTCCCTGGCCTGACCCTGCCTCGTTACAACACATATGCTGCATGTGGTGGCAATTTGAATGATATTCATTGATCTTTAGTTAAATATAGATGATTCAAAGAATGTCACATGTGTGTCTCTCACTTGTAGTGAGAGGATTCTGTTTATGTACCTGGGGAGGCAGAAGAGGGAGACACTCCAGAGAACAGACGAACAAGGACCTCTGACCTAGATGTCAGAAGGCCATTTGGTGCAGGGGAGCTCAGTGGGCCAACTAGTGACGTCTATGAAAAACTACTGGAAGGAAGGCTCTGGGGGGAAGAAGGCCTTGAAACTAAGATAAAAGCTAGTTCAGTCTGTCTGGGGGTGTGTCACTCTTCTGCACAGGGTAACAACTGTGTATTAGACTGCTCCTATTCTTGCAAGAATAAATACTTCTATTTTATATAATTTGACTCTGAGTGTCTCTTACGCAGTGATGTTTGTTTGAGAATTTTTGCCACAACAGTTTTGGTGTCAGAAGTGATATTCCTTGGACATGCCTCCTGGACCTGAGATCGGACGGTGTTTGGCCACCTGGACTAAGTAAGTTCCAGCTCTACCTCGTAAACTTGAGAGAGAGGGGCCGACCGATATCAGGGCCGGGAGAATCGACCACTGGAATCTAAAGAACCCGCAAGTGGCACGAAACAACGTCTCTGGTAAGGGTCATTTAAATTCGGTTTAATTGGGGGAAGTGTTAGGATCCAGTCTCTTTCTCTTTCCTCTTCCTCCCTCTTCTGGTCACACACGGTATTGTACTCGCAATTACTCTCTCTCCAGCTGTTCCTTGTTCCCTTCTGCTTCTCTCTAGTTTTCCCGCACCTGTTCTCTCTTTTCTCTGATTGCGCTTGCTACTTCTTTCCTCTCTTTTCCCTGTCTTTTGTCAGATTGTTTGTTAACCTCTGATGAACGGAGTTTCACAGATTTTTCCTGTCGTGTCCCGTCCTGTCCGGTCCTGACCAGTCCTACTGGGAATCATCAGTTGCAAGTACTTTGTCATTTGTGCTAAATCTGCTCTCTGTGTCTGTTCAGTATCTATTCTGCCTGAACTGCCACTGTTTCCCGTTGACCATCCATCGTGTGTTTCCCGAGTGACCAGAGGATAGCCGCCGCCTTGCTGCTTTATCCTTGCTGTCTGCCACCCACGCACTCCCAAGGAGGATTCTTTCTGTTAAACGTTTATCTGGCCCTAGTACCGGCTGTTTCTGTTGTACATTTTCCTGCAAGATCATTTCTGTTGCTGGTGGCTTCCTCATTTAATAGAATTAAAGACACTCTGACTGTGATTCGCTGTTGGGTTTTCTCTCACCTTATAACAGTACAATCTGACCAAGATGGACCCAGCGAACGAGACTCCTTTTCATGTCGCGTTGGAACGCCAGGGATCGTTACTCGGCAGGCATGAGGAGGAGCTGACCACCACAAGACGCGTCGTGGAGTCTCTGGCTGAGCAGATGTCTGAACTTTCTACGCAGTTTCATCGCCTCCGCCACGAAGCGTCGGTTCCGTCTAGATCGCCTGATTCCCCGGAGCCCAGGATCAATAATCCACCGTGCTACTCGGGTGAGCCCACGCAATGCCGTGCGTTTTTGACACAGTGTGAGGTCGTTTTTTCTCTTCAACCCTCTACCTACTCCAGGGACCGCGCCAAGGTCGCCTATGTGATTTCGCTCCTTTCTGGAAGGGCTCGTCAGTGGGGAGCGGCCAACTGGGAAGCAGAAGCTGACTTCATGGACCGCTTTTCCCAGTTTAAGGAAGAAATGATCCGCGTTTTTGACCGTTCAGCGCATGGTGCGGAGGCTTCCCGCCTGCTTTCATCTCTTCGCCAGGGGAGGCTTTCAGTCGCTGACTTTTCGATTGAATTCCGCACTCTAGCAACTACGGCTGGCTGGAATGAACCTGCGCTGGTGGCCCGTTTCTTAGAGGGACTCAACGCGGACGTCAAGGATGAGATTTTCGCCAGGGAGGTTCCCAGTCTTCTTGATCCTTTGATCGATCTCGCTATCCGCATCGAGAAGCGCTTTGACTCGCGCCGACGGGCTAAGAACTCTGATGCTGCTCCACATTCTCTGCTACCCTTCTTGTCTGTACCCTCATCTCCTGTCGCTAATGCCACTTCCGAACCTATGCAGCTGGGAGGCTTGCGCATTTCCTCAAAGGAGCGAGATCGGAGAATATCTAACCGCTTATGTCTCTACTGCGGCTCTGACAAGCACTTCGTCTCGACTTGTCCTTTAAAAGCCAACGCTCGCCAGTAGTAGGAGGAGTTCTGGCGAGCACTACTTCTCTGGTTCCTCCACTAAAGTCCTGTACTACCGTCCCGGTTCATCTGCACTGGTCAGGTTCCTCAGTTTCTGCTAGTGCTATGATAGACTCCGGGGCAGAGGGGAATTTCATTGATGAGGCTTGGGCTCTGAAACAAGGTATCCCCCTCATTGATCTAAAGGAGACCACACCCCTCTTCGCCTTAGATGGCAGTCCTCTTCCCAATGTCTATCGTGAGACTATACCTCTGTCTCTCACGGTCTCTGGTAATCATCGCGAGACCATCTCTTTTTTAGTTTTTCACTCTCCTTTCTCCCCCATAGTTTTAGGGCATCCCTGGTTGATCCAGCACAATCCTCAGATTAATTGGTCAAAGGGCACTATTCTTTCCTGGAACCTGTCTTGTCATGTGAAATGTTTAGTGTCTGCCATACCCCCTGTTTCATCTGTTTCTGTGTTTCAGGAGGAGCCTGGTGATTTGACCGGAGTACCGGAGATGTATCACGATCTGCGAGCGGTTTTCAGCCGTTCCCGGGCCACTTCTCTCCCTCCTCACCGTCCTTATGATTGCTGTATCAACCTCCTGCCCGGTTCCACGCCCCCCCGTGGGAGGCTTTATTCTTTGTCGATTCCCGAACGCGAGGCACTTGAGAATTACCTTTCCGAGGCTCTTAATGCTGGTACTATCGTTCCCTCTTCATCCCCCGCCGGCGCAGGTTTCTTCTTTGTTAAAAAGAAGGACGGGTCTCTGCGACCCTGTATCGATTATCGCGGGCTCAATGACATAACTGTCAAGAATCGTTACCCTCTGCCACTTATGTCATCAGCCTTTGAGATATTACAGGGAGCTAAATTTTTCACTAAGCTAGACCTGCGTAACGCTTACCATTTAGTGCGCATAAGGGAGGGGGACGAATGGAAGACCGCGTTTAATACACCCCTCGGGCACTTTGAATACCGGGTTCTTCCTTTCGGCCTGGTAAACGCTCCTGCGGTTTTTCAAGCTCTTGTTAACGACGTCTTACGTGATATGCTCAACATCTTTGTTTTCGTGTATTTGGACGACATTCTAATTTTCTCACCCTCTCTCCAGGTACATACTCAGCATGTTCGTCGCGTACTTCAGCGCCTTTTGGAGAACCGTCTCTTTGTCAAGGCGGAGAAGTGCTCATTCCACGCAACCTCGGTAACATTTCTAGGGTCCGTAATTTCGGCGGAGGGGATCAGTATGGACCCCACTAAGGTCCAGGCCGTCACTACTTGGCCTGTCCCTGAGTCTCGCACGGCGCTCCAGCGATTTCTCGGCTTCGCAAATTTTTACCGCCGGTTCATACGAGATTTTAGTCAAGTGGCAGCCCCTTTAACCGCTCTTACCTCGTCTAAGTCGGGTTTTGTATGGACCGATTCCGCTCAGAGGGCTTTCGACCGTTTAAAGACACTTTTTACAACTGCTCCCATCCTAACTACTCCCGACGTTTCCCAGCAGTTTATTGTTGAGGTTGACGCTTCAGAGGTGGGGGTCGGGGCCATTCTCTCCCAACGCTCATCCTCTGATGGCAAGGTCCATCCGTGCGCGTTTTTCTCTCATCGTCTCTCGCCACCCGAACGTAACTACGACGTTGGCGACCGTGAACTGCTTGCTATCCGGTTAGCTTTGGGGGAATGGCGCCATTGGTTGGAGGGTGCGTCTGTTCCGTTCATTGTGTGGACCGATCACCGTAATCTTGAATACATCCGCTCCGCCAAAAGATTGAGCGCGCGTCAGGCTCGTTGGGCTAATTTTTTCACTCGCTTCGACTTTACTATTTCCTACCGCCCGGGGTCTAAGAATGTTAAGCCCGACGCTCTCTCTCGTCTTTTTGATCCTTCCACAGCCACCCCTAACCAGGAGAGTATAGTTTCCCCTGCGCGCGTCGTCGGAGCTACTGTTTGGGGAATAGAGAGACTGGTTAAGCGCGCTCTCTCTCATTCCATCACTCCGCGAGGCTGTCCTAAGCATTTACTTTTCGTCCCGGTCTCTGCTCGTCGAGCGGTCCTTCAGTGGGGCCACTCCTCTAAATTAGCTGCTCATCCCGGCGTTAGGGGTACCCTCGCCTCCGTTCGACAGCGTTTTTGGTGGCCCTCCCGTGAGAAGGACATCCGTCGGTTCGTTGCCGCCTGTACCATTTGTGCTCAAACTAAGTCTAGTCATTCTCCTCCGTCTGGCCTCTTGAGACCCCTACCCGTTCCGTCGCGTCCGTGGTCGCACATAGCGCTTGACTTTATCACTGGTCTTCCTTCGTCAGCAGGACATACCGTTATTCTTACGGTCGTCGATCGCTTTTCTAAGGCTGCACATTTTATTCCCCTCTCGAAACTCCCCTCCGCCAAGGAAACGGCCCAGATAATGATTGATCATGTTTTCAAGCTTCACGGGCTCCCTTCCGATATAGTTTCTGACAGGGGTCCCCAATTCTCCTCCCAATTTTGGAAGGAGTTTTGTCACCTGATTGGGGCCTCTGCCAGTCTCTCATCCGGCTTTCACCCCCAGACTAATGGTCAGGCCGAACGCGCCAATCAAATTGTCGGCCGCATGCTGCGCAGTCTCGCCTTACAGAACCCCGCTTCCTGGTCTGAGCAACTGCCCTGGGCCGAGTACGCCCACAATTCTCTCCCATCATCCGCCACCGGTCTTTCTCCCTTTCAGGGTTGCCTTGGGTACCAACCTCCGTTGTTTTCTTCCCAAGAGTCCGCCTCTCGCGTTCCGTCTGTTCAAGCCTTTGTTGGCCGCTGCAAACGTACTTGGAGGAGGGTGAGATCGGCCCTTTGTCGTTCGAGAACCCGAATGTGTATCACCGCTAATAGACGTCGTGTGAAGAGCCCCCGCTATCATTGCGGCCAAAAGGTGTGGCTATCCACTCATAACCTACCACTCCAGTCCGTTTCTCGGAAATTAGCCCCCCGTTTTATCGGACCTTTTCGGGTCTCCAAGGTAATTAATCCTGTCTCGGTCAAGTTAAAGTTACCTTTCAACCTCCGTCGTGTCCATCCTGTCTTCCACGTCTCCTGCATCAAGCCCGTTATTCACGCCCCTCCGCGTCCGTCTCTTCCCTCCGTTTTAGTCGAAGGGGCACCAGTTTATAAGGTTCGTAGACTCCTGGATTCTCGCCGCCGAGGTCGTGGTTACCAGTATTTGGTGGACTGGGAGGGGTACGGTCCTGAGGAGAGAAGTTGGATTCCCTCTCGGGACGTCCTGGACCGCTCGCTTATTGATGAGTTCCTCCGCTCTCGACAGTCCTCTTCCTCGGGAGCGCCAGGAGGCGCTCGTTGAGGGAGGGGTACTGTTAGGATCCAGTCTCTTTCTCTTTCCTCTTCCTCCCTCTTCTGGTCACACACGGTATTGTACTCGCAATTACTCTCTCTCCAGCTGTTCCTTGTTCCCTTCTGCTTCTCTCTAGTTTTCCCGCACCTGTTCTCTCTTTTCTCTGATTGCGCTTGCTACTTCTTTCCTCTCTTTTCCCTGTCTTTTGTCAGATTGTTTGTTAACCTCTGATGAACGGAGTTTCACAGATTTTTCCTGTCGTGTCCCGTCCTGTCCGGTCCTGACCAGTCCTACTGGGAATCATCAGTTGCAAGTACTTTGTCATTTGTGCTAAATCTGCTCTCTGTGTCTGTTCAGTATCTATTCTGCCTGAACTGCCACTGTTTCCCGTTGACCATCCATCGTGTGTTTCCCGAGTGACCAGAGGATAGCCGCCGCCTTGCTGCTTTATCCTTGCTGTCTGCCACCCACGCACTCCCAAGGAGGATTCTTTCTGTTAAACGTTTATCTGGCCCTAGTACCGGCTGTTTCTGTTGTACATTTTCCTGCAAGATCATTTCTGTTGCTGGTGGCTTCCTCATTTAATAGAATTAAAGACACTCTGACTGTGATTCGCTGTTGGGTTTTCTCTCACCTTATAACAGGAAGAGTGAAATTGAACCATATTGGCTGAGGGCTGTTTCTGTGGTACGTTATCTGAGATTAATTGAGATCTATATATAGATCAAGAGGTTTCAAACAGATACGAAAATTATCTGAGATTAACTGAGATCTGTAACGGATCAAGAGGTTTCAAACAGATAGGTAACCTGAAAATCAGTTGTTCCACCACGGAGCAAATTGTTTTTAGGTGCTGAGGCTAATTAGGGGGAGCCAGAAAAGAATTTTTTTTTTGGTAAACCATAATTAGGAGGGCACTAATAAGTGCAACCCGACCGATTTGGGTTCAAAGAAAAAATCGGATTTGGTAGGGACGCCTAACAGATTAAAGAAAACGCGCGTTGAAGAGAAAATCCACAGAGAACAGAAAACAGCCGGTATGGGGATGTCTCAAAAGCAAGCTTGCGAAATTTGGTACACCGGTGTTTTGTCAAATGAGGTATTGAGCGCCACAACATTAAAGATGGTGCGGGAATCAGTTGAACAGAGCAGTGAGAAACAAAAGTTGTGTCTGCGTTCAACATGTGTGTAAAAAATGTGAACAGATAATGGATTGTTGGCTTGAAGATAAAATGTCGAACTGCCAGGAGAAATAATGTTTTTTTTACTTCTTCATCCAGTAAATGGATGCATGACATTAGATGTCTAAAGAACTTACATTTATATGACAAGGATTGAAGTAGCAAGAAGCAATAAGGCTGTCTGTGTGAAATAGAGGGAACTGTAAGTGAGACTTGGTGGAAGAGGGAAGTGAAAAAAAACAAAAAGGTTGGTGTGTGAGATATGTGTGTGTGGGGATTGTTCAAACAATCATGTACTGGTTAGATAATGAAGGAACTGGCATGTTTGAGAAAAGAAAGGAGAAATATAGTAGAAAACTATATGTGATGAAAATAGACATGGTCTGACAGAATTTATGGAAGTCAAATTAACTGTTTAAATGGTGAAATGAAAAGTCAGTTTTAGAATAAAATAAGGCATTGTATGATTGACAGGGATTAACATGATATGAGGAATGTTTTAAGCAGAATGGGGAACAATTCTAGATTTTGATAAAATAATGATTGAAATGATGATATATCTGCTTTATTTGATTAATGTTTAAGAAAATAAGGGTATTGAAGCAAGTAGCTATAATGGTTGTCTGTGTAATTTACGGACTGAGTAATATAATCTGCTTTGGAGAAACAGTAGAGATAAGACTGAGACAATAATGATAATATTAAGTTGAATCTGCAGACTAACCATGTGATGGAAGGGAAAAGGCTTCAAACCAGTTGTAATGAAAATAATGATGTACAAATTGTTACACTTTATGAAGAGTAACGGAACAGTCCGGGAAAATAAATAAATAAATAAATAAATAAATAAATAAATAAATAAATAGTGAGACAGAAGAGAGCAAATGCTGTAAACAGCTCTGCTCAGAAGATCTCACTTTGAAGAGATTTGCAGATGATGTTTTGTAAAAGATAAGCTGGGAGAAATGTGTAAAGACAGAAAACAAATTCGAATATTTTGAGCATTTTCTGTGCTGCTCATGAAATTATGATTATGATTTGGCTATTGTGATTAAATCCGCGACTGGTGGACTGTAAAAGAATACAGAGGACTGTTTACATTCCTGAAATGGGACACACACTGCTTCAAGAGTGTGCAGTAAGTTGGAGCCGTTTGCAAGCTCACAGTGATCAAACTATAGTCAAGGACAGGTGTCTGATGCTGAAGTTGAGGCTGAAACAAATTCACTAGATGACAGAGAGTGTTTTAATGGTGGTCATCAGGACAATTTAATAGGTAACTAAATGCCCACCAAGAAGGTGTTTGAAAATGTGATAGTGACACATTTCTGATAATAATGTGGGGTTTGAAAGTAGATCAGTGTTTAAATGACGACAGTAACATTTTTCGTCTGAGAAATAAGAGATAAAAACAAGGTCAAAAGATTGAAGTCTTAAAGTGAATCCTATAAGAAAGAAAAGATCTATAAAAGTGAATTGATGAATACAGGTTGATGTAAAATTAATGACTCCAACAAATGTGAGCTGCAAAATATATCAAAGTAACTAACAGGATGATTGTGTTTTAATTAAACATTTTAGAAAGGGTTTAGATTAAGGAGAGAGACTAATCTCACGAATGATTTATAATAATTGCAAAAGATGTATCAAGCAGAGAGTGCTAGCGTTGTCAAAGTTAACGTAACTGAGAACTTGGCAACTAAAATGCTTATTGAGAATTGTGAAACGAATAATTATTTAAGATCAAGTAAGCAGAAGCAATACTGGATTAACAGTTGCTGAATGCTGACTAAACAAACAGCTTGAAAGGTTGACCATGAAAGAACTAGAAGCTGATGTTTTGCTTTCAAAGATAAGTTTATTATTGGCTGTAATGAAACAGTTTGCTTATCTGGATCTGATGTGTACTGTGGCTGAAACTGCCAGTGCAACAGAGACTCAATCTGAGTGGAAATTTGTAATGTCTAAATAAAGACAACTATAAAAATTATGTTTATTTGGAAACACATGTAATTTCTGGCAAATATGCCTTAAGCTGGGATAAAGCTATAGGATGGTAGATAAAAGTTTGATGTTAGAAGTTTATGAGAGTGCAGTGTGCCAGTCCTGAATGCCTCAGAGTCTCTCTCATTCAATGTCAGCTCAAAGCTGTTATCTGTGATAAGCTATTTGTAGTAAAGCACAGTTTCAGTTGAAGAATCATAGAAACAATTGCCATAAAGGGCAATTTGTATTTGTAAATGTAAAACTGAATGACTTTAAAGAAGTCTTTAAAATAATAATGCAGAACTTGAAGACATTTTATTTTATTTTAGGACCAGTAACTTCTTTGTCTCATTTAGTCTCCACCATTCAGGACCGATGGCTCCGTCTACAGGTAAAGTTCACTGAACGTACGGATGATCCAAATTCGCTGAGTATAGTCTAAGCAGCTAGGTTTTCTGCTTTTAAGATAAAATAATGGATTTAAGTGATTAAATACAGCTGTTATTGACCTGTCTCCCTTTGTGAACACTATTAGGCAATCGGAATGGCTCTGGTGACTCTTGAACGTGCTTTTCCTAAGCTCCAGAGAACAACAGATTTTGTTGAAGAAAACGGTCAAAGATTCTGTGATGGAAAAAAGCGGTCACCAGTGGGCACGAGTGACCATCTCTATGACGGGTAAGACCTTCCTTGGGCAGACAGGGGGCAACCCAAGCCAGAGGGCTCACGTAAAGTCACTGGGCATCTCCTGAATGGGGGTGTTTTATGTGAGACAGGTATGAGAGTTGAGCAGGAGCTGTGAGGCCAGCAGCGTCCTTATGCCGTTAAGGGGAGATGACGCGGTGACGAGTTACGGCATGTCTCCCCATAATGCAAAGCTCCTCTATACCACTCACCAGAAGAAACCGCATTAGTTGTATGGCTTGTTTTTCATTGTGACAAGTGTCTGCAACTATACCAGGGGGACAACACCCTGAGGAGAAGAAAATTATAGACAAGGAGCTAATGGCAATGGGCTTTCAAGAGCCAGCTGAGACCGTAAGGGGGATTGCCATTATTAATTGTTGTGGAGACAGTAATAAAACTTTTTGATGTCGGTTGCCTTATGGGCAAGGAAAATGTATAGAAGTTGATTTAGAACTAGTCTATAACATGAGTTCTAACTCCTGAAGGTCGTTAGACATGGTGGTGACTAAAGATGAAGACAGCTTTTGTAGATTTAAGTCTGGATAACAAAGGTGGATGGTCAAAGGTTATTGTAATGAATTTAATATTACATTTTGTATAAGAAATGGATTTATAGTGAGAGAGACTGCTTGAGCTGAAGAAGGAATGGTAACTGTGTCTGTCTTTCTGTTATCGGCCTGCTAGAGCAAGCTGAAGAAAAATAATGATAATGAAAAAAAAAAAAAACCCAGCTGACTTGTCTAAAAATTAAATGAATAATGAACAAGACATGCTTTGAAAGTGGTTAAGAGACCATGTAAAATTAGATAGAAGCTACAGGAAAAATGGAAAGGTTAAAATCTTATTTAAAATTTAAATCCTTTCAACGATGATATAAGGAAAGGGCAAACGTTGAGAATGAGCAGTTAACATATGTGTGTCTAGTATGAGTGTGTGTGTGATGGTGACAGCACTTTATGTTGTATGTATTAGTTTGGGGTACTAATATTAGAACAGTATTGAAATTAGAACAGAACAGTTTTATCATTACAGATGGGTTAAGGCAAATGACACATTTTAAAGAAGCCGATAATTCTGAGTGGATCGGTTGAAAAGACAATACAGAACATGGGACGAGCTTTAAGTTGATTGGACATCAAGCTCTGTCTGGTAGTAATACTTTTGTCATGCAGGATGTCGATTTGAATTATGTTCTGGATCAGTTTAAGTATTTGTGTAAATTGGAATTGTGTAGTTGTAGATCACCATCTGGCATGGGCTGAGATAAATGAAAATGTTGTAGATTTGATGGCAACAACAAAATGACATATTGGCTAAGTCAATTTCGAAGTATCAAGAGAGCCCTTAACATTTATGATAATTGTGAACAAAGGGGGAGAAATGATTGACTGACATTGACCAAGTCTGTACAGCACGACCTGACCTGAAAATTGATGACTTTAGAAATGTTTGTAGATGACTGACTTGAGAGACCAAACAACAGGCCTGAAAAGCAAGATTCGCTGTGAGACTCAGGGACGTTGCCCGTCAAATACTTCGATAAGAAGATGAGATTGGGCTTTAAGTGAAGAATGTAATATTTTTGTTTCAGAGGCAGAGAAGGATGTCTGGGCAAAATTTGGCTGAAGGACACCGTTTGGGTTAGTGTTGATGGCAAACTTTATAAAAAACACTATGTTAAATGTTATGTTAAATTGATGCTCGAGTTGTGTCGTGCATCAAGAGGGAGATGGTATAACAATTGCCAAATATGGTTTACTTATATGGTTTACTTGGGTCCCAAACAAAATTTGCTGTCTGTACATGTATTTGCAGGACTGTTTCAACAGGAAACGCTAGGGCAGATGCAGCAGCGAAGGCCATGGCAGCACAGCAGACAAAAGAAACTACGTATTTTACTATCTGAAAATAACCTCGACATTGTTTTTCTCTACAGATCATGCAGACTTTTGGATACAGGGGAGAATGGACCTAGTAAAATAATGGTTACGGATGAATTTTGCTAACTATCCTGGCCTAGATTGTTATTGTGGCAGAAAGAAACAAGGTCACACCTGCGCAGCGCAAAACTTAAATTTTCCTTTTACAGAATGTCAGGATGGGTTGCAGAAAACAGAACTGATTCTGTTCCAAATGTATAAATATTGTTTTTCAGGGGAAAAGGATCCTGAGTGCTATTAAGTGAGCGAGAAATTATCCGGTGATAATGTTTCAGGTTGATTCCACAGGTCACACCAAAGGGGACGAGCGGCTAGACAAGCGGTCACTAACAAAATACTTAAGGTCTCCATTCACAGGTGAAAGCAGGCAAGAAATGGTTCACTCCAGTGGGGGTGCGGTCGTGATTTAAGGGAAAACCTTATAAGGATCAGACACCTGGGTCCAAGCCTCTCACCTTAGACAACACCAACAGGCCTCAACCATCCCATAGTCCATGGGGCGAACGAGATGATCAACACGCCTGGAGGAGGATGTGAACCGACTAATGGTTTAAGAATGTGGTTTTGTGATTATTTTGAGGATTTGATTTGATTAAATCAAAATAGGGCTTAGTATTGATATACAGTAGATCAAAAGATTTGATTGGTTACTTATTCATTAGGAAATATTTAAGGAAAATGTTTTTGGGAAGAGAAGATCTATTAATTAATGTAAATTATAGGGATAATTGTTGAAGCTTATTAAGTAGAACCACAGCATGTTTGAATTAAAAGTATTGATTTGATTGTAAATGTAGAAAATATATTGATTGTGTCCGTAATGGAAATATTAGAGTTAATATTGAACAACTGCATTGGTTAGAAGAATGGATAAAATTATAAGACTTCTCTGGTTAGATTTTGTTAAATATGGCATTAAATAGAGCTTACTAAATTGAATTAGAAGTAAATGAAATATGGAGATGGGCGTAGATTAATGGAAAAGGCTTAATGATAGGAGTTAGGATTGTTATTCTAATAATTTTGTTATTCATGGGTGAATATGATTACAGTGACAGGTGAAAACCTGCTGTCTGTTCAATTGGTGAAAATGACAGTCTATCCCAAGGATGAACAAAATTATGTGACGATACAGGTAGCGGGAGCTACAGTGAGATATGTGTTAAATGTATGTTCTGTTTGTTTTTCTTCTATTTGTTTATTTTCTGAGAAAGATTAAGGGCAAAAGATTTAAAGAGGGTTAAAAGCAGCAGTCATCCGTGTTACGAGATGGCGTACAAAGATAGGGTTTGAAACTGAGGGATTTTTATTTTACTTTTATCTGGTTGTTTCCTTGCTATGTTATAACTACCTTTTCCTTACTGTCGTGACTGAGGGTCTGTTTACAGGAGCGCAGGAACAGTGATTTCTCGCTTAGCCCGGCGCAGTGAAATGTTTACTTGCTTGCTAAAATATTACGGGGCCTTTCCCCCACAAAAACAGCCTTATGCTTCTTCATTCTAAACTTTTCTTCACAGGTTCAAGGAGAGTGATCATTTATGCAAAAATCAGATGAAAAGTATAAGTGTGATGATATGACTTAAAATTTGTCTTATTGTTTATTATTGTGATTATGGGTAATCAGAATGATAAAAAGTGAGGAGTTGTGGTGGCAATTTTAATGATATTCATTGATCTTTAGTTAAATATAGATGATTCAAAGAATGTCACATGTGTGTCTCTCACTTGTAGTGAGAGGATTCTGTTTATGTACCTGGGGAGGCAGAAGAGGGAGACACTCCAGAGAACAGACGAACAAGGACCTCTGACCTAGATGTCAGAAGGCCATTTGGTGCAGGGGAGCTTAGTGGGCCAACTAGTGACGTCTATGGAAAACTACTGGAAGGAAGGCTCTGGGGGGAAGAAGGCCTTGAAACTAAGATAAAAGCTAGTTCAGTCTGTCTGGGGGTGTGTCACTCTTCTGCACAGGGTAACAACTGTGTATTAGACTGCTCCTATTCTTGCAAGAATAAATACTTCTATTTTATATAATTTGACTCTGAGTGTCTCTTACGCAGTGATGTTTGTTTGAGAATTTTTGTCACAACATGCATCTGCTCGCTATCTGCCAAACGGCTCTGGTAGTTCCGCTTCAGCACTGATGATGTTGTAGGAATAGTGCGCTCTGGTTGGTCTGGATTATTCGGGACTTTTTATTTTATACAGAAATAAGTTATTTATAATTTAGATGAGAATAAAATTAGTGTTGATTAAAATGATGGAAAACAAATATATTGATCTGAAATATAGTGCATACATTTTAAACTAATTTAGATTAAATTACCAAACATACAATCTTAATTTAATTTAAAGCAAACAATACATTTAAATACATTTAAATTATGACTAGTCAGAACGGCATTGTAGATATCTCAAACTGGAGTTAGGGATAGTCATATTTTTGATAATAGATATTAGATATCTATTATCAAGTGAAAGATATCTTGAAATTCATTTTGATTAGAAATATCTGAAATTTGATATCTGTAACTTTCATTTTATTGGGTTAGCTATGCGCACTGTGATTGGCTCATCGCGTTTGGGGGCGTGGCTTAGCCATAGGCCAATTACGTTACAGATATCTTAAATGATAATACAAACTATCCAAAATATAATTACGACTTGTCAGAAAGACGTTGTTGATATCAACAATGTTAATTCCGGATAGTCAAACTTAGCTTTTAAATGTTAAAAGGGCTTGCCATACAGAGCTCAGAGAGAGGCTCACCATATTCAAACCAAATTATCTGACTTCCTGTTGGTCGTTGCTAATTACGGTAAATTAGAAAGTTGTCCGGCTCGAAGAGTACAATATACATATCGAGTTTTGTTACTGTAGATGAAACTAACCCCCCCACTTTTGTCAAAAGCATTTAGAAAGTGACACACTTCCTGCTGCCAGTTGGTGGCGCTATAACTTTGACTCACAATAGTCACATCCATCCATCCAAACACACTTCCTGTTTCACGTTTCTCGCCATAAATTCGTTTCCTCGCCACGGCCAAACCGTTCGAGATATCAAAAATCCCCTGGCATTTTTCATCCTCCATGTCTTGACTTCATGCTGACCGAGTTTCGTGGCATTTCTTTGAATTCTCTAGGAGAAGTACTTTAAATTCCATTGCATGCGTTTAACAAACAACCCTAAATAGCCGACTTCCTGTTGGGCTGGGGTAAAAAGTAAGAGCATGAAGTATATATGAACCGATGAGATCTATATGTGTACCGAGTTTCATATTATTACATGCAAGTGTGTTTGATTTATGGACCAAGTTTTCGGACCCCGTTCCAGGGGGCGCTGTCGAGCCCCCCTGCCACGCCCGGGTACCATCTTCAGCCCGGCCCTGATGGGCGCGGGTTCTGACCTGTGTGCAAAGTTTCAAGAGTTTTCGTGCACGTTAAGAGCCCCAAAAGTGCCCGGATAGTCGTTAGAATAATAATAATAAATATAGCTGCGAGCAGCGATTACGGGCCCAAGCCGGTGGCACCGCAACCCCGGTGCCTTTAGTTATCTAAAGGCACCGGAGTGGCGGTGCCGCCGGCTTTGGCCCTTCATCGCTGCTCGCAGCTATATTTATATATATATATATATATATATATATATATATATATATATATATATAAACAAGCCGGTGGCACCGCCACCCCGGTGCCTTTAGGGTTACTGTGCGTGACGGGCAATAACGTAACCCCGCTTTGACCTTTGAGAAGATGTGTGCTGTAGAGCTTGCATCAGTGTGGGCTCTGCAAAAGTGTGCATTGAGGGCACATATCAACCACAAAGTATGCGTGAGCAACCTTCTGAAACCTAAAATGAAAAATGAGACACCCTACGGTCTCATGGACTTAATGGACACATGAAATAAGTACACAAGTTTGAAAGTTATATGAAGTGTGCCAAGACAGAATATTTGCCTGATCTGATTAGAAAAATAGTTTTTGTGTGTGTGTGTGTGTGAGGCGTGATTGAACAATGTAGACATAAAAACATACTCCGTCCTTTTGTTCATACAGGACATTATTCAAACTACAAAGTGTTTACTTATATTTGTGTACAATCGCAATAAAACACAACGTTGTGCTTTTGTCAAACTGTAAACTACAACTGTCACCCAACCAAAATCTCTTACACACACACACACACACACACACACACACACACACACACACACACACACACACACATACACACACACACACACACACACACACATAGTTTAAAAGCAAAAAAATCTTTTGGACATTCATCATATTGCATTGGTTTTCATTTCTTGTTCTCGAACAGAGCCCTAATCTGTTTATTTTTTCAGTTACACATTCTACATTGATTAAAAAAGAAAAATCAAATGTGTTTTTATTTTATACATAAATAAATAATCTATCATTCAGATGAGAGTAAAGTTAGTGTTAGTTCAAATTTTAAGGAAAACAAAAATATGATCTGAAATATCGCACATTCATTTAAAATTCATTCAGGTTCAATTACCAAACATACAAATCTCAATGTAATTTAAAGCAAACAATACATTTAAAATATATGGGTTGTATGCAATTTTTTTATATATAAAAAGATATATATCCAAAAATACAAAGCCTAAACTTTAACAAGGGTTAAACAATCACTGTAACAGACACAATCACACACACACACACACACACACACACACGTCAAATCACTTACATTTTAGATGCAATATTGACTTTTTTTCTGTTTCAGCAGCGAAAATAGTTCAACAAAGATCACAGCAGAACCATCGAGCATCTCACAGCAACGCGTTCTCATTACTGAATGATTCAGCATTTTGAACGAATCGGTTGACTCAAAGATTCAACGACCAATCCATAATCTGTCTCATTCATGAATGACTCAGCCGTTCGAACGAATCGTTTGAACGAATGAATCAATGACTCGCTCATTAAGACGGTCGCCTGGCGACACCTAATGACGGTTTAGTGATATGTTTAAAAGTATCATTCTTTCCAACGATTGTTAATTAACTCATATTTGAAACATAAGCTATATATATATATATATATATATATATATATATACACACATATATATACACAAAAATAAAATAAACACATTTGAAGCGTGTTTGCTTACTAAATTGTGAGCTGAACGAAAGTTGCAGCAAATATCAGCAACAGGAGTCAAATTTCATTAATCACGAGAGTGAAGAGCTGACTGAAAAGATGATGACGGAATAGGCTATTTTATGTAAAAGCGCCTATTTAAGCGAATCTATCATTATACTCTTTTGTTGTTGTGTTTTCCGTGAAAAATAATAGACTATTGAACTCACAATTCAAGCAATCGGCCCCCGATATTGCACTAATTTTAAAGTGACACTAAAAAGTATGCGGCTGCACTGGCATTCATAACGGTGCGCGTCCACGGCGATGAGCGAGCAGAACAGAGAGAACGTTTTTTAGTTCATTCCTACCTCTATAGGAATTCCCTCGAGCGCTCTGCACGCGCCACCATTATCAATGTCCGTGTGGACGTCCGCGATCGAACAGTGGAAACATTGGCTACTCCGTCATTTTATTCAAGAAGATCATTCAAACTGCAAAGTGTTTACTTATTTTTGGATACTCGCAATCAAACACAACATTGTGATTTTGTAAAATACATTCAAGAAATCCGCCCCCGAAATGGGGCTTCTTTTAAAATGAAACGAAAATGCTCACAGCTGCACGTCTTGTGGAGACGTCCGTTACTTTCGCTTTCAAGTTAGCGATTTTAAAGCCCCCAGCGGAGTCACAGTGGGAAAATATTCCCATAGTAGCATCCCTACAATTTAATACAATTGGCCTACCTGATTTTGAACACAAGAGGGCAGTAAAGCACTATGAATGATTTTTATTTTTTTTATTTTTTGGCTAAACAACCATTCTGGCTGTTTTTAAACTTAAACATAAATCTTAAATTGAAAAAAAAGGAATACAATGGGTTTAGTTCTAATATTAGTATAATTTTATAGAAAAATAAATGGTGTATAATTACATTTTAGAAAGATATGAGACATTTCCTGATTCTTTTTTTGACATAATCCCTCGCCATAGCAAAACCGTTTGAGATATTCAATATCCATTCACAATTTAGCATCTTTAATGTATTTTCATCAAGTTGAAAAAGTTTTGTAACTGTAGATGAAACTACCCCCCCCCCCCCCCCCCCCCACACACACTTTTGTCACAAAAGGTGGCGCTACTGAGCCCCTGCACCACGCCCGTTTCTGAAACTTTGCACATGTCTACTGGCTAATAAATGTGATATGTCTGTCAAGTTTCATGCAATTTTAAGCAATTTCAGGCATGCTAAGAGTCTCAAAAGCATCCAAAAAGAATATTAAAGTTTGATGCGTTGCCATGGCAACAGTATCTAAGATATCAATAATCCTTTCACAGGTCTACATCTGCCGTGTATTTACATTATACACATCAAGTTTGAAGCAAATCGGGTAAAAATAAGAGGGTGATTTCAAAGTATTTTGAAAGTGACACACTTCCTGCTGCCAGTTGGTGGCGCTATAACTTTGACTCACAATAGTCACATCCATGTGATCGGCCTCTTACAGCGAACACACTGTTGAAGTTTCATCAAGATCAGTTAATGTATGCAGAAGTTATAACACACTTCCTGTTTCCATTATTCGCCATAAATTCATTTCCTCGTCACGGCCAAACCGTTCGAGATATCAGAAATCCCCTGGCAATTTTTCATCCTCAATGTCTTGACATCATGCTGACCGAGTTTCGTTGCGATTGGTTGAATTCTCTAGGAGGAGTATATCGAATTCCAGGGGCATACGCTTCCAAACAAACCATAATAGCCGACTTCCTGTTGGGCTGGGGTAAAAAGTAAAAGTACAAAGGATATATAAACCGATGAGATCTATATGTGTACCGAGTTTCATATTATTACATGCAAGCGTGTTTGATTTATGGACCAAGTTTTCGGACCTCGTTCCAGGGGGCGCTGTCGAGCCCCCCTGCCACGCCCGGGTACCAGCTTCAGCCCGGCCCTGATGGCCGCGGGTTCTGACCTGTGTGCAAAGTTTTAAGAGTTTTCGTGCACGTTAAGAGCCCCAAAAGTGCCCGGATAGTCGTTAGAATAATAATAATAATAATAAATATAGCTGCGAGCAGCGATTACGGGCCCAAGCCGGTGGCACCGCAACCCCGGTGCCTTTAGGGTTACTGTGCGTGACGGGCAATAACGTAACCCCGCTTTGACCTTTGAGAAGATGTGTGCTGTAGAGCTTGCATCAGTGTGGGCTCTGCAAAAGTGTGCATTGAGGGCACATATCAACCACAAAGTATGCGTGAGCAACCTTCTGAAACCTAAAATGAAAAATGAGACACCCTACGGTCTCATGGACTTAATGGACACATGAAATAAGTACACAAGTTTGAAAGTTATATGAAGTGTGCCAAGACAGAATATTTGCCTGATCTGATTAGAAAAATAGTTTTTGTGTGTGTGTGTGTGTGTGAGGCGTGATTGAACAATGTAGACATAAAAACATACTCCGTCCTTTTGTTCATACAGGACATTATTCAAACTACAAAGTGTTTACTTATATTTGTGTACAATCGCAATAAAACACAACGTTGTGCTTTTGTCAAACTGTAAACTACAACTGTCACCCAACCAAAATCTCTTACACACACACACACACACACACACACACACACACACACACACACACACATAGTTTAAAAGCAAAAAAATCTTTTGGACATTCATCATATTGCATTGGTTTTCATTTCTTGTTCTCGAACAGAGCCCTAATCTGTTTATTTTTTCAGTTACGCATTCTACATTGATTAAAAAAGAAAAATCAAATGTGTTTTTATTTTATACATAAATAAATAATCTATCATTCAGATGAGAGTAAAGTTAGTGTTAGTTCAAATTTTAAGGAAAACAAAAATATGATCTGAAATATCGCACATTCATTTAAAATTCATTCAGGTTCAATTACCAAACATACAAATCTCAATGTAATTTAAAGCAAACAATACATTTAAAATATATGGGTTGTATGCAATTTTTTTATATATAAAAAGATATATATCCAAAAATACAAAGCCTAAACTTTAACAAGGGTTAAACAATCACTGTAACAGACACAATCACACACACACACACACACACACACACACACACACATACACACGTCAAATCACTTACATTTTAGATGCAATATTGACTTTTTTTCTGTTTCAGCAGCGAAAATAGTTCAACAAAGACCACAGCAGAACCATCGAGCATCTCACAGCAACGCGTTCTCATTACTGAATGATTCAGCATTTTGAACGAATCGGTTGACTCAAAGATTCAACGACCAATCCATAATCTGTCTCATTCATGAATGACTCAGCCGTTCGAACGAATCGTTTGAACGAATGAATCAATGACTCGCTCATTAAGACGGTCGCCTGGCGACACCTAATGACGGTTTAGTGATATGTTTAAAAGTATCAATCTTTCCAACGATTGTTAATTAACTCATATTTGAAACATAAGCTATATATATATATATATATATATATATATATATATATATATATACACACATATATATATACACAAAAATAAAATAAACACATTTGAAGCGTGTTTGCTTACTAAATTGTGAGCTGAACGAAAGTTGCAGCAAATATCAGCAACAGGAGTCAAATTTCATTAATCACGAGAGTGAAGAGCTGACTGAAAAGATGATGACGGAATAGGCTATTTTATGTAAAAGCGCCTATTTAAGCGAATCTATCATTATACTCTTTTGTTGTTGTGTTTTCCGTGAAAAATAATAGACTATTGAACTCACAATTCAAGCAATCGGCCCCCGATATTGCACTAATTTTAAAGTGACACTAAAAAGTATGCGGCTGCACTGGCATTCATAACGGTGCGCGTCCACGGCGATGAGCGAGCAGAACAGAGCGAACGTTTTTTAGTTCATTCCTACTTCCATAGGAATTCTCTCGAGCGCTCTGCACGCGCCACCATTATCAATGTCCGTGTGGACGTCTGCGATCGAACAGTGGAAACATTGGCTACTCCGTCATTTTATTCAAGAAGATCATTCAAACTGCAAAGTGTTTACTTATTTTTGGATACTCGCAATCAAACACAACATTGTGATTTTGTAAAATACATTCAAGAAATCCGCCCCCGAAATGGGGCTTCTTTTAAAATGAAACGAAAATGCTCACAGCTGCACGTCTTGTGGAGACGTCCGTTACTTTCGCTTTCAAGTTAGCGATTTTAAAGCCCCCAGCGGAGTCACGGTGGGAAAATATTCCCATAGTAGCATCAATTGGCCTACCTGATTTTGAACACAAGAGGGCAGTAAAGCACTATGAATGATTTTTATTTTTTTATTTTTTGGCTAAACAACCATTCTGGCTGTTTTTAAACTTAAACATAAATCTTAAATTGAAAAAAAAATATACAATGGGTTTAGTTCTAATATTAGTATAATTTAATAGAAAAATAAATGGTGTATAATTACATTTTAGAAAGATATGAGACATTTCCTGATTCTTTTTTTGACATAATCCCTCGCCATAGCAAAACCGTTTGAGATATTCAATATCCGTTCACAATATAGCATCTTTAATGTATTTTCATCAAGTTGAAAAAGCTTTGTAACTGTAGATGAAACTAACCCCCCCCCCCCCCACACACACTTTTGTCACAAAAGGTGGCGCTACTGAGCCCCTGCACCACGCCCGTTTCTGAAACTTTGCACATGTCTACTGGCTAATAAATGTGATCTGTCTGTCAAGTTTCATGCAATTTTAAGCAATTTGCAGGCATGCTAAGAGTCTCAAAAGCATCCAAAAAGAATATTAAAGTTTGATGCGTTGCCATGGCAACAGTATCTAAGATATCAATAATCCTTTCACAGGTCTACATCTGCCGTGTATTTACATTATACACATCAAGTTTGAAGCAAATCGGGTAAAAATAAGAGGGTGATTTCAAAGTATTTTGAAAGTGACACACTTCCTGCTGCCAGTTGGTGGCGCTATAACTTTGACTCACAATAGTCACATCCATGTGATCGGCCTCTTACAGCGAACACACTGTTGAAGTTTCATCAAGATCAGTTAATGTATGCAGAAGTTATAACACACTTCCTGTTTCCATTATTCGCCATAAATTCGTTTCCTCATCACGGCCAAACCGTTCGAGATATCAGAAATCCCCTGGCAATTTTTCATCCTCAATGTCTTGACATCATGCTGACCGAGTTTCGTTGCGATTGATTAAATTCTCTAGGAGGAGTATATCGAAGTCCAGGGGCATACGCTTCCAAACAAACCATAATAGCCGACTTCCTGTTGGGCTGGGGTAAAAAGTAAAAGTACAAAGGATATATAAACCGATGAGATCTATATGTGTACCGAGTTTCATATTATTACATGCAAGCGTGTTTGATTTATGGACCAAGTTTTCGGACCTCGTTCCAGGGGGCGCTGTCGAGCCCCCCTGCCACGCCCGGGTACCAGCTTCAGCCCGGCCCTGATGGCCGCGGGTTCTGACCTGTGTGCAAAGTTTCAAGAGTTTTCGTGCACGTTAAGAGCCCCAAAAGTGCCCGGATAGTCGTTATAATAATAATAATAATAATAAATATAGCTGCGAGCAGCGATTGCGGGCCCAAGCCGGTGGCACCGCAACCCCGGTGCCTTTAGTTACCTAAAGGCTCCGGAGTGGCGGTTCCGCCGGCTTTGGCCCTTCATCGGTGCTCGCAGCTATATTTATATATATATATTTATATATATATATATATATATATATATATATATATATATATATATATATAAATAAATAAACAAGCCGGTGGCACTGCCACCCCGGTGCCTTTAGGGTTACTGTGCACGACGTGCAAAAACGTAACCCCGCTTTCACTGTCGCCCTACGGTCCCATGGATTTAACGGACACATGAAATAAGTACACAAGACCGAAAATTCATATGAAGTGTACCATTTTGGACAGGGCCTATGATCGTGAATCACAATAGCCACATATATGAGATCATTTAAATTTAGAATCATTTTTAATGTCATAGGACATACATGGGCAATATACGGCCCGGGGGCCGGATCCGGCCCGCATAGTGCTTCAATCCGGCCCCCGCGATGCGATCGCAATTTGGATGAAACACACGCCGAAATAAACATGCGTGACACAAAACAATCTTTAACTTAGGTGGCAAATATGTTTTAGTAATTCTGTGAATTACACTGCGCAAACCAAAATTAATACTACCCACCGGATGAAGGGTTGTCTCTGTCTCCACATAACATAAAATATTCATTTTATTTTATTTTTCGTGTTCGCATTTATGAGGAAAAACAATGTTACGGACGTGTTCTCCGTTACGGACGTGAGCGCTCTGAAAGCGGCACTAAAAGATGCTTTAAAACTTTCACAAACACATCAAACAGAAAGCACAAAACCTTTCTTTAAAGTGAATTTCGTTTTGTATTAATTGTATCTTAATCAATGTTTCATCAACCAATTGCCTGTATTTAATAAATAAGAAGTAAATATAGCAGACAATATAGAGATAATCACGAAACATTAATAACGAGATAATCACGCCGGCGCGTGAACTGGAGCTCGTCTCATAAATGAACCGAAACTCAGCATATAAAGTAGCCTACTTGCCTCACATGTCTACTTTTAAACTGAACAATTCAAAACGAAAGAAAACACGACTACAGACTGCTCTCTGCTTATGTAATCCTTATGAAATGTGCATTTCTCTCTGGCGTGTTCACTAGGCTACTGAAGATCGCGAGTCAGCATCGTCAACTTCATCTTAGCCGACAATGATAAAGAAAACACTTATTTATTAATAAACAATTAAAATATCTCCTTGCTATATTTTACACTAGTCGCTAATGAATAAGTACTAGTACTTAATGGAATAGATACTAGTATCTAAAAAATAAGTACTAGTAGCATGAAAATAGAGACTAGTAGGTTAAAATGATTAAATGTTAAAACGGCTTGCCATATTGGCTCAGAGAGAGAGAGAGAAAATGACCTTTTAGATACTAGTACCTATTAATAGATACTAGTATTTATTCAATAAATACTAGTACTAAGTCATTAGATACTAGTACCTATTAAATAGATACCAGTACTTATTCATTAGCTACTAATACGCATTCAAAAGAATATCTAAAGAATAAGCACTAGTATCTAAAGAATAAGCACTAGTCGCTAATGAATAAGTACTAGTACTTAATGGAATAGATACTAGTATCTAAAAAATAAGTACTAGAAGCATGAAAATAGAGACTAGAAGGTTAAAATGATTAAATGTTAAAACGGCTTGCCATATTGGCTCAGAGAGAGAGAGAGAGAAAATGACCATATTCAAACCACCATATTCAACTTCCTCTTGGTCTGAGCTAATGACAGTTAATTGGAAAGTTGTCCGGCTTGATCTGAACAATATGCGTACTGAGTTTTATGATTGTAGGTAAAACTATAAAACTAACCCCCCCACTTTTGTCAAAAGGTGGCGCTACTGAGTCCCTGCACCACGCCCGTTTCTGAAACTTTGCACATGTCTACTGGCTAATAAATGTGATCTGTCTGTCGAGTTTCATGCAATTTTAAGCAATTTCAGGCATGCTAAGAGTCTCAAAAGCATCCAAAAAGAATATTAAAGTTTGATGCGTTGCCATGGCAACAGTATCTAAGACATCAATAATCCTTTCACAAGTCTACATCTGGCGAGTGTCTACATTATACACATCAAGTTTGAAGCAAATCGGGTAAAAATAAGAGGGTGATTTCAAAGCATTTTGAAAGTGACACACTTCCTGCTGCCAGTTGGTGGCGCTATAACTTTGACTCATAATAGTCACATCCATTTGATCGGCCTCTTACAGCGAACACACTGTTGAAGTTTCATCAAGATCAGTTAATGTATGCAGAAGTTATAACACACTTCCTGTTTCCATTATTCGCCATAAATTTGTTTCCTCGCCACGGCCAAACCGTTCGAGATATCAAAAATCCCCTGGCAATTTTTCATCCTTAATGTCTTGACTTCATGCTGACCGAGTTTCGTTGCGATTGGTTGAATTCTCTAGGAGGAGTATATCGAATTCCAGGGGCATACGCTTCCAAACAAACCATTATAGCCGACTTCCTGTTGGGCTGGGGTAAAAAGTAAAAGTACAAAGGATATATGAACCGATGAGATCTATATGTCTACCGAGTTTCATATTATTACATGCAAGCGTGTTTGATTTATGGACCAAGTTTTCGCACCCCGTTCCAGGGGGCGCTGTCGAGCCCCCCTGCCACGCCCGGGTACCATCTTCAGCCCGGCCCTGATGGCCGCGGGTTCTGACCTGTGTGCAAAGTTTCAAGAGTTTTCGTGCACGTTAAGAGCCCCAAAAGTGCCCGAATAGTCGTTAGAATAATAATAATAATAATAATAATAATAATCCTAAGGAAAACAATAGGGCCTTCGCCTTTTCAAGGCTTGGGCCCTAATAATAATAATAATAATAATAATAATAATAATAATAATAATAATAATAATAATAATAAATATAGCTGCGAGCAGCGATTACGGGCCCAAGCCGGTGGCACCGCAACCCCGGTTCCTTTAGTTACCTAAAGGCACCGGGGTGGCGGTGCCGCCGGCTTTGGCCCTTTATCGCTGCTCGCAGCTATATTTATATATATATATATGTATGTATTTGGATATATATATAAATTATATATATATATAAAAAATACATATATATATATATATATATTTTTTTTTTTTATATACATATATATATATATATATATCACTTGCCTTACCTGAGAACAATGAAAACAATAAAAAAAACTAGGGAATCACTAAACCGAGAGAATTATTCTGTTTTGATGATACACTCAAAATATTACACAAGCAATTCTTTAAATTTAATGATATTCAGAACAGAACAAGAATTCAAAAAAACTGTAATTAAGAATTAACCGAAATAATTGAAAGCGAAAGTGAAAGTAAGTGGTGTTTGGCTCACGTAACTCTCTCATTAGAATCAAACTGTTTCAACATTTGCGATGTATTTGGATGCTAAACTATTCTTTATTATGGGCTTTGTACTTCACTCAGGTTTCAATATGTGTGTGTGTGTGTGTGTGTGAGGTGCGGGTGCGATTGAACTGTTACACATAAAAACATACTCCGTCCAATAAAACACAACAAAGTGCTTTTTTCAAACTATAAACTCTTGTCAAACTGTAACCTACAACTGTCACCAAACTAAAATCACACGCACACACTGTCTAAAAGCAAAAAATATTTATCCAACCCCATTTAAAACAGTCTGTGGGTGCCATCTTTTGGACATTCACCACATCGCATTGATTTTCATTTATTGTCCTCAGAGCCCTAATCTGTTTATTTTTCAATTACACATTCTACATTGATTAAAAAAGAAAAATTCAAATGTGTTTTTATTTTATACAGGAATAAATTATTTATAATTCAGATGAGAATAAAGTTAGTGTTTTACAATTTTAAGGAAAACAAATATATTGTTCTGAAATATAGCACATTCATTTTAAATTCATTCAGCTTCAATTACCAATACAATCTTAATTTTATTTAAAGCAAACTATACATTTAAAAGATCTTGGTTCTGTGCATATTTTGTCATTTAAAAAAAATACAAAATTGTTATGCAAAAAGACAAGGCCTTAGAGATTTCTTTATCCTTTAATGCAAGAAAAATCACACAGCAATGAAAGGCTTAATATCATGTCACTGTAACAGCCAGCCAGCCACACACACACATATAAACACAGACACCAGCCCTCCCTCCCCCTCCCTCCCCACACAGACAGCCACACACACACACACACATAGAATGGGAGGGGGCCCTCTCTCTGTCAAAGAGTGACAGAGAGAGATACCATTTCATGAAATCCACATTCAAACCACAATATCTGACCTTCTGAGGGTTGGAGCTATTGACTGTAAATTAGAAAGTTGTTTGGCTTGAGGAGAAGAATATACAAGCTGAGTTTTGTAACTGTAGGTAAATCTAACTAAGTTATAACACACTTTATATGTCCTTTTTTAGTCATGAAAATTCATTTCCTCGCCACGGCCAAACCGTTCGAGATATCAAAAATCCGTCAGCAATTTAGCATCCTCAATGTCTTGACTTCATGCACGCCTAGTTTGGCGATGATTGAATGAATTGCCTAGGAGTAGTACTTCAAATTCCACAGCAAGCGTTTTCCAAACAACCCATAATAGCCGACTTCCTGTTGGGCTGGCGTAAAACTTGACCAGGGGTAAAATGTTTGGCCCGATGAGATCTATATGTGTACTGAGTTTCATATTAATTCATGCAAGCGTGTTGAATATATGGACCAAATTGTCGGACCCCGTTCAAGGGGGCGCTGTTGAGCCCCCCTGCCACGCCCGGGTACCAGCTTCAGCCCGGCCCTGATGGCCGTGGGTTCTGACCTGTGTGCAAAATTTCAAAAGTTTTTGAGCACGTTAAGAGTCCCAAAATCCCCTGAAACCTTGAAATACATTAAAATCAATAGACAAATCCCTCACACACAGAGACGGAAAGAGAGGGAGAGAAAATTCTCAGAAACATCCACATTCAAACTAAAATATCTGACTCCCTCTTGGTCTGAGCTAATGACAGTAAATTAGAAAGTTGTCCGGCTTGATCTGAACAATATGCGTACCGAGTTTTATGATTGTAGGTAAAACTATAGAACTAACACCCCCACTTTTGTCAAAAGGTGGCGCTACTGAGCCCCTGCACCACGCCCGTTTCTGAAACTTTGCACATGTCTACTGGCTAATAAATGTGATGTGTCTGTCGAGTTTCATGTTATTTCAAGTATGTTAAGAGTCTCAAAAGCATCAACAAAGAATATTAAAGTTTGATGCGTTGCCACGGCAACAGTATCTAATATATCAATAATCCTTTCACAGGTCTACATCTGCCGTGTATTTACATTATACAGATGAAGTTTGAAGCAAATCGGGTTAAAATAAGAGGGTGATTTCAAAGCATTTTGAAAGTGACACACTTCCTGCTGCCAGTTGGTGGCGCTATAACTTTGACTCACAATAGTCACATCCATGTGATCGGCCTCTTACAGCGAACACACTGGTGAAGTTTCATTAAGATCAGCTAATGTATGCTGAAGTTATAACACACTTCCTGTTTCACGTTTCTCGCCATAAATTCGTTTCGTCGCCACGGCCAAACCGTTCGAGATATCAAAAATCCCCTGGCAATTTTTCATCCTCAATGTCTTGACTTCATGCTGACCGAGTTTCGTGGCATTTCTTTGAATTCTCTAGGAGAAGTACTTTAAATTCCATTGCATGCGTTTAACAAACAACCCTAAATAGCCGACTTCCTGTTGGGATGGGGTAAAAAGTAAGAGCATGAAGTATATATGAACCGATGAGATCTATATGTGTACCGAGTTTCATATTATTACATGCAAGTGTGTTTGATTTATGGACCAAGTTTTCGGACCCCGTTCCAGGGGGCGCTGTCGAGCCCCCCTGCCACGCCCGGGTACCATCTTCAGCCCGGCCCTGATGGCCGCGGGTTCTGACCTGTGTGCAAAGTTTCAAGAGTTTTCGAGCACGTTAAGGGCCCCAAAAGTGCCCAAAAGGTAGTAAAATAATAAAAAGAAGAAGAAGAAGAAGAAGAAGAATAAATAATCCTTAGGAAAACAATAGGGCCTTCGCCTTTTCAAGGCTTGGGCCCTAATAATAATAATAATAATAATAATAATCCTTAGGAAAACAATAGGGCCTTCGCCTTTTCAAGGCTTGGGCCCTAATAATAAATATAGCTGCGAGCAGCGATTACGGGCCCAAGCCGGTGGCACCGCAACCCCGGTTCCTTTAGTTACCTAAAGGCACCGGAGTGGCGATGCCGCCGGCTTTGGCCCTTCATCGCTGCTCGCAGCTATATTTATATATATATATATATATATATATATAAACAAGCCGGTGGCACCGGCACCCCGGTGCCTTTAGGGTTACTGTGCGTGACGGGCAATAACGTAACCCCGCTTTGACCTTTGAGAAGATGTGTGCTGTAGAGCTTGCATCAGTGTGGGCTCTGCAAAAGTGTGCATTGAGGGCACATATCAACCACAAAGTATGCGTGAGCAACCTTCTGAAACCTAAAATGAAAAATGAGACACCCTACGGTCTCATGGACTTAATGGACACATGAAATAAGTACACAAGTTTGACAGTTATATGAAGTGTGCCAAGACAGAATATTTGCCTGATCTGATTAGAAAAATAGTTTTTGTGTGTGTGTGTGTGTGTGTGTGTGAGGCGTGATTGAACAATGTAGACATAAAAACATACTCCGTCCTTTTGTTCATACAGGACATTATTCAAACTACAAAGTGTTTACTTATATTTGTGTACAATCGCAATAAAACACAACATTGTGCTTTTGTCAAACTGTAAACTACAACTGTCACCCAACCAAAATCTCTTACACACACACACACACACACACACACACACACACACACACACACACACACACACACACACACACACACATAGTTTAAAAGCAAAAAAATCTTTTGGACATTCATCATATTGCATTGGTTTTCATTTCTTGTTCTCGAACAGAGCCCTAATCTGTTTATTTTTTCAGTTACACATTCTACATTGATTAAAAAAGAAAAATCAAATGTGTTTTTATTTTATACATAAATAAATAATCTATCATTCAGATGAGAGTAAAGTTAGTGTTAGTTCAAATTTTAAGGAAAACAAAAATATGATCTGAAATATCGCACATTCATTTAAAATTCATTCAGGTTCAATTACCAAACATACAAATCTCAATGTAATTTAAAGCAAACAATACATTTAAAATATATGGGTTGTATGAAATTTTTTATATATAAAAAGATATATATCCAAAAATACAAAGCCTAAACTTTAACAAGGGTTAAACAATCACTGTAACAGACACAATCACACACACACACACACACACACACACACACACACACACACACACACACGTCAAATCACTTACATTTTAGATGCAATATTGACTTTTTTTCTGTTTCAGCAGCGAAAATAGTTCAACAAAGATCACAGCAGAACCATCGAGCATCTCACAGCAACGCGTTCTCATTACTGAATGATTCAGCATTTTGAACGAATCGGTTGACTCAAAGATTCAACGACCAATCCATAATCTGTCTCATTCATGAATGACTCAGCCGTTCGAACGAATCGTTTGAACGAATGAATCAATGACTCGCTCATTAAGACGGTCGCCTGGCGACACCTAATGACGGTTTAGTGATATGTTTAAAAGTATCATTCTTTCCAACGATTGTTAATTAACTCATATTTGAAACATAAGCTCCACACACATATATATACACAAAAATAAAATAAACACATTTGAAGCGTGTTTGCTTACTAAATTGTGAGCTGAACGAAAGTTGCAGCAAATATCAGCAACAGGAGTCAAATTTCATTAATCACGAGAGTGAAGAGCTGACTGAAAAGATGATGACGGAATAGGCTATTTTATGTAAAAGCGCCTATTTAAGCGAATCTATCATTATACTCTTTTGTTGTGTTTTCCGTGAAAAATAATAGACTATTGAACTCACAATTCAAGCAATCGGCCCCCGATATTGCACTAAATTTAAAGTGACACTAAAAAGTATGCGGCTGCACATTCATAACGGTGCGCGTCCACGGCGATGAGCGAGCAGAACAGAGTGAACGTTTTTTAGTTCATTCCTACTTCCATAGGCATTCCCTCGAGCGCTCTGCACGCGCCACCATTATCAATGTCCGTGTGGACGTCCGCGATCGAACAGTGGAAACATCGGCTACTCCGTCATTTTATTCAAGAAGATCATTCAAACTGCAAAGTGTTTACTTATTTTTGGATACTCGCAATCAAACACAACATTGTGATTTTGTAAAATACATTCAAGAAATCCGCCCCCGAAATGGGGCTTCTTTTAAAATGAAACGAAAATGCTCACAGCTGCACGTCTTGTGGAGACGTCCGTTACTTTCGCTTTCAAGTTAGCGATTTTAAAGCCCCCAGCGGAGTCACGGTGGGAAAATATTCCCATAGTAGCATCAATTGGCCTACCTGATTTTGAACACAAGAGGGCAGTAAAGCACTATGAATGATTTTTATTTTTTTATTTTTTTGGCTAAACAACCATTCTTGCTGTTTTTAAACTTAAACATAAATCTTAAATTGAAAAAAAGGAATACAATGGGTTTAGTTCTAATATTAGTATAATTTTATAGAAAAATAAATGGTGTATAATTACATTTTAGAAAGATATGAGACATTTCCTGATTCTTTTTTTGACATAATCCCTCGCCATAGCAAAACCGTTTGAGATATTCAATATCCGTTCACAATTTAGCATCTTTAATGTATTTTCATCAAGTTGAAAAAGTTTTGTAACTGTAGATGAAACTAACCCCCCCCCCCCACACACACTTTTGTCACAAAAGGTGGCGCTACTGAGCCCCTGCACCACGCCCGTTTCTGAAACTTTGCACATGTCTACTGGCTAATAAATGTGATCTGTCTGTCAAGTTTCATGCAATTTTAAGCAATTTCAGGCATGCTAAGAGTCTCAAAAGCATCCAAAAAGAATATTAAAGTTTGATGCGTTGCCATGGCAACAGTATCTAAGATATCAATAATCCTTTCACAGGTCTACATCTGCCGTGTATTTACATTATACACATCAAGTTTGAAGCAAATTGGGTAAAAATAAGAGGGTGATTTCAAAGTATTTTGAAAGTGACACACTTCCTGCTGCCAGTTGGTGGCGCTTTAACTTTGACTCACAATAGTCACATCCATGTGATCGGCCTCTTACAGCGAACACACTGTTGAAGTTTCATCAAGATCGGTTAATGTATGCAGAAGTTATAACACACTTCCTGTTTCCATTATTCGCCATAAATTCGTTTCCTCGTCACGGCCAAACCGTTCGAGATATCAGAAATCCCCTGGCAATTTTTCATCCTCAATGTCTTGACATCATGCTGACCGAGTTTCGTTGCGATTGGTTGAATTCTCTAGGAGGAGTATATCGAATTCCAGGGGCATACGCTTCCAAACAAACCATAATAGCCGACTTCCTGTTGGGCTGGGGTAAAAAGTAAAAGTACAAAGGATATATAAACCGATGAGATCTATATGTGTACCGAGTTTCATATTATTACATGCAAGCGTGTTTGATTTATGGACCAAGTTTTCGGACCTCGTTCCAGGGGGCGCTGTCGAGCCCCCCTGCCACGCCCGGGTACCAGCTTCAGCCCGGCCCTGATGCCCGCGGGTTCTGACCTGTGTGCAAAGTTTCAAGAGTTTTCGTGCACGTTAAGAGCCCCAAAAGTGCCCGGATAGTCGTTAGAATAATAATAATAATAATAATAATAATAAATATAGCTGCGAGCAGCGATTACGGGCCCAAGCCGGTGGCACCGCAACCCTGGTTCCTTTAGTTACCTAAAGGCACCGGGGTGGCGGTGCCGCCGGCTTTGGCCCTTCATCGCTGCTCGCAGCTATATTTAAATATATATATATATATATATATATATATATATATATATATATAAATAAATTATATATATATATATAAAAAATACATATATATATATATATATATATATATTTTTATATATATATATATATATATATATATATATATATATATATATATATATATATATATATATATATCTCACTTGCCTTACCTGAGAACAATGAAAACAATAAAAAAAACTAGGGAATCACTAAACCGAGAGAATTATTCTGTTTTGATGATACACTCAAAATATTACACAAGCAATTCTTTAAATTTAATGATATTCAGAACAGAACAAGAATTCAAAAAAACTATAATTAAGAATTAACCGAAATAATTGAAAGCGAAAGTGAAAGTAAGTGGTGTTTGGCTCACGAAACTCTCTCATTAGAATCAAACTGTTTCAACATTTGCGATGTATTTGGATGCTAAACTATTCTTTATTATGGGCTTTGTACTTCACTCAGGTTTCAATATGTGTGTGTGTGTGTGTGTGTGTGTGTGTGTGTGAGGTGCGGGTGCGATTGAACTGTTACACATAAAAACATACTCCGTCCAATAAAACACAACAAAGTGCTTTTTTCAAACTATAAACTCTTGTCAAACTGTAACCTACAACTGTCACCAAACTAAAATCACACGCACACACTGTCTAAAAGCAAAAAATATTTATCCAACCCCATTTAAAACAGTCTGTGGGTGCCATCTTTTGGACATTCACCACATCGCATTGATTTTCATTTATTGTCCTCAGAGCCCTAATCTGTTTATTTTTCAATTACACATTCTACATTGATTAAAAAAGAAAAATTCAAATGTGTTTTTATTTTATACAGGAATAAATTATTTATAATTCAGATGAGAATAAAGTTAGTGTTTTACAATTTAAAGGAAAACAAATATATTGTTCTGAAATATAGCACATTCATTTTAAATTCATTCAGCTTCAATTACCAATACAATCTTAATTTTATTTAAAGCAAACTATACATTTAAAAGATCTTGGTTCTGTGCATATTTTGTAATTTAAAAAAAATACAAAATTGTTATGCAAAAAGACAAGGCCTTAGAGATTTCTTTATCCTTTAATGCAGGAAAAATCACACAGCAATGAAAGGCTTAATATCATGTCACTGTAACAGCCAGCCAGCCACACACACACATATAAACACAGACACCAGCCCTCCCTCCCCCTCCCTCCCCACACAGACAGCCACACACACACACACACATAGAATGGGAGGGGGCCCTCTCTCTGTCAAAGAGTGACAGAGAGAGATACCATTTCATGAAATCCACATTCAAACCACAATATCTGACTTTCTGAGGGTTGGAGCTATTGACTGTAAATTAGAAAGTTGTTTGGCTTGAGGAGAAGAATATACAAGCTGAGTTTTGTAACTGTAGGTAAATCTAACTAAGTTATAACACACTTTATATGTCCTTTTTTAGTCATGAAAATTCATTTCCTCGCCACGGCCAAACCGTTCGAGATATCAAAAATCCGTCAGCAATTTAGCATCCTCAATGTCTTGACTTCATGCACGCCTAGTTTGGCGATGATTGAATGAATTGCCTAGGAGTAGTACTTCAAATTCCACAGCAAGCGTTTTCCAAACAACCCATAATAGCCGACTTCCTGTTGGGCTGGCGTAAAACTTGACCAGGGGTAAAATGTTTGGCCCGATGAGATCTATATGTGTACTGAGTTTCATATTAATTCATGCAAGCGTGTTGAATATATGGACCAAATTGTCGGACCCCGTTCAAGGGGGCGCTGTTGAGCCCCCCTGCCACGCCCGGGTACCAGCTTCAGCCCGGCCCTGATGGCCGTGGGTTCTGACCTGTGTGCAAAATTTCAAAAGTTTTTGAGCACGTTAAGAGTCCCAAAATCCCCTGAAACCTTGAAATGCATTAAAATCAATAGACAAATCCCTCACACACAGAGACGGAAAGAGAGGGAGAGAAAATTCTCAGAAACATCCACATTCAAACTAAAATATCTGACTCCCTCTTGGTCTGAGCTAATGACAGTAAATTAGAAAGTTGTCCGGCTTGATCTGAACAATATGCGTACCGAGTTTTATGATTGTAGGTAAAACTATAGAACTAACACCCCCACTTTTGTCAAAAGGTGGCGCTACTGAGCCCCTGCACCACGCCCGTTTCTGAAACTTTGCACATGTCTACTGGCTAATAAATGTGATGTGTCTGTCGAGTTTCATGTTATTTCAAGTATGTTAAGAGTCTCAAAAGCATCAACAAAGAATATTAAAGTTTGATGCGTTGCCACGGCAACAGTATCTAATATATCAATAATCCTTTCACAGGTCTACATCTGCCGTGTATTTACATTATACAGATGAAGTTTGAAGCAAATCGGGTTAAAATAAGAGGGTGATTTCAAAGCATTTTGAAAGTGACACACTTCCTGCTGCCAGTTGGTGGCGCTATAACTTTGACTCACAATAGTCACATCCATGTGATCGGCCTCTTAAAGCGAACACACTGGTGAAGTTTCGTTAAGATCAGCTAATGTATGCTGAAGTTATAACACACTTCCTGTTTCACGTTTCTCGCCATAAATTCGTTTCCTCGCCACGGCCAAACCGTTCGAGATATCAAAAATCCCCTGGCAATTTTTCATCCTCAATGTCTTGACTTCATGCTGACCGAGTTTCGTGGCATTTCTTTGAATTCTCTAGGAGAAGTACTTTAAATTCCATTGCATGCGTTTAACAAACAACCCTAAATAGCCGACTTCCTGTTGGGATGGGGTAAAAAGTAAGAGCATGAAGTATATATGAACCGATGAGATCTATATGTGTACCGAGTTTCATATTATTACATGCAAGTGTGTTTGATTTATGGACCAAGTTTTCGGACCCCGTTCCAGGGGGCGCTGTCGAGCCCCCCTGCCACGCCCGGGTACCATCTTCAGCCCGGCCCTGATGGCCGCGGGTTCTGACCTGTGTGCAAAGTTTCAAGAGTTTTCGAGCACGTTAAGGGCCCCAAAAGTGCCCGAATAGTCGTAAGAAAAATATAGAAAATGAGTTTCCAAACAACCCATAATAACCGACTTCCTGTTGGGCTGACGTAAAACTTAGAGCACGAAAGTTGTTTGGCCCGATGAGATCTATAAGTGTACCGAGTTTCAGATTATTACATGCAAGCGTGTTTGATATATGGACAAGTGTTCAAACCCCGTTCCAGGGGGCGCTGTCGAGCCCCCCTGCCACGCCCGGGTACCAGCTTCAGCCCGGCCCTGATGGCCGCGGGTTCTGACCCGTGTGCAAAGTTTCAAGAGTTTTTGAGCACGTTAAGGCCCCCAAAAGTGCCCAAAAGGTAGTAAAATAATAATAAATATAGCTGCGAGCAGCGATTACGGGCCCAAGCCGGTGGCACCGCAACCCCGGTGCCTTTAGTTACCTAAAGGCACCGGAGTGGCGGTGCCGCCGGCTTTGGCCCTTCATCGCTGCTCGCAGCTATATTCATATATATATATATATATATATATATATATATATATATATATATAAACAAGCCGGTGGCACCGCCACCCCGGTGCCTTTATATATATATATATATATATGTCTACATTGTTCAATCACGCCTCACACACACACACACACTTTTGCAGAGCCCACACCAATGCAAGCTCTATAGCACACATCTTCTCAAAGGTCAAAGCGGAGTTACGATATTGCCCGTCATGCACAGTAACCGTAAAGGCACCGGGGTGGCGGTGCCACCGGCTTGTTTATATATATATATATATCGTATTATTCTAACTTGTAAAAAACTATTAACTTTTGTTAATATTCAACCATTTCACAACTAACTTTTTTCCATAGATCAAACACAACATAATTATATGGTGGACTGAAACAAAAATTATTAATTAAATAAAATTATTGTTTTCCTCTGAAATAGCAAAAGCATCACACACTAGCTGTACCTGCTCTAAATAAAAAAGAGTAATTCAATAAAAATACAAAATCGAACTAAATAAAATAAATTATTACAAAAACAAAATCAAACCAAAGAAAATATATCTTCGAAAAAAAAAGCGAGTGTCATGAGGAAAGGCGCCTCAGGAATCGTCAGGATTAACTCCATGTGTAAGGAATTTTGATTGATTTTATTTGTCACTTGAAAATTATTGTTAAATGTGTGCCTGCATAACTTTAATAAGATTTATTTTCTTTGATTTGATTTTGTTTTATATAATTTATTTATTTCGATTTTGTATTTTTATTTAAATACTATTATTTATTTAGAGCAGGTACAGCTAAGTGTGCGATGCTTTTGCTATTTCAGAGGGAAAAAAACACATTTTATTTCAAAAAGGCTTTTCAATTAAATAAAATGTTCAAGCTTTGTTTTCGTTTTATTATTTTGTTTGTTTTAAGCTTTGTTTAATTTATATTGTTAATCATCTGACACAAAACAAATGCATAAAGTATCATTTTAACTTTTAAAAAACTATTAACATTTGTTAATAGTACATTGCCTGTCTTTTGTTAATAGGACAAAACATAGTTATTATATTTTATAATATTTTATAAATATATAAAATAAACATTTGTAATGAAATCGTTCAAAAAAATGATATTAGCATTGTTTTAAACTTTGAAACAGAAGTAGCGCAATGCCTGGCCACTCCCGCGCCGCCTCCTTTTCACAATCCGAGGGAACCATCTCCGGAATATTAACCTCACTCCTAGAAGTCCAATTCTCATTATTCATGCCTCTTACCTGGGATTGATTGCACACACACACACACACACACACACACACACGCACGCACGCACTCACACGCACACACACACACACACACACACACACGTGTCAAGTCACTTACATTTTAGATGCAATATTGACTGTTCTTCTGTTTCAGCAGCGAAAATAGTTAAACAAAGATCACAGCAGAACCATTGCATCTCACAGCAACGTGTTTTCTCATTACTGAATGATTCAGCATTTTGAACAAATTGGTTGACTCAAAGATTCAATGACCAATCCATAAACATCTGTCTCATTCATGAATGACTCAGTCGTTCAAACGAATCGTTTGAACGAATGAATCAATGACCCGCTCATTAAGACGGTCGCCTGGCGACACCTAGTGACGGTTTAGTGTTATTTGATTATACACTCAAAATATTCCACAACAAATCCTTTAAATTTAATGATATTCAGAACAGAACACAAATAAAAAAATAACTATAATAAAGCCAAAACGAAATAATTTAAAACAAAAGTAAAAGTAAGTGGTGTTAGGCTCACGTAAATCTCTCTTTAGAATCTAAATGTTGCAACATTTGCGATGTATTTGGATGCTAAACTATTCTTTATTACAGGCTTTGTACTTCACTCACGTTCCAATATCGACGGAAAAAATCATCCTCTTCACTTGTGCAAAAATGTGCTTGGAAAAATCACAGTGGAGCGGTGCTTACTGTGAATGATACAAATTGTACTACTGACTATTTCAACATAGCAGTGTAATTTGTATATGTTAGGTTGAATGTTTTATTATTGTGTGTGTGTGTGTGTGTGTGTTGTGTGTGTGTGTGTGTGTGTGTGTGTGTGTGTGTGTGTGTGTGTGTGTGTGTGTGTGTGTGTGTGTGTGTGTGTGTGTGTGTGTGTGTGTGTGTCAGTGTGTGTGTGGGGGTCTGGGTGGCTCAGCGCGATTGAACAGTGAAACATACTCCGTCATTTTCTTCATACAGGACATCATTCAAACGTCAAAGTGTTTACTTATATTTGTGTACACTCGCAATTAAACACAACATTGTGTTTTTGTTAAATAAATTAAAGTAATACGTCCCCCGAAATGGCGCTAATTTTAAAATGAAACTAAAATGCTCACGGCTGCACGGGCATTCATAACTCTGCGCGCCCACGGTGAGGGACGAGCAGAACAGAGCGAACGTTGTTTAGTTCATTCCTACTTCCATAGGAATTAATTGAAAAAGCTCACTCTACTCTGCACCATTATTAATGAATTGTGCAGACGTCCTTATTTTACTTTCGCTTTTTACCTGATTTTGAACACAAGAGGGCAGTATAACACTATGTATGATTTGGAAAAAAATTTTTTTTGACTAAACAACCATTCTGGCTGTTTTTAAACTTAAACATTATTCTCTAATTGCTCTCACCATGCCCGTTTCTGAAACTCTGCACATGTCTACTGTCTAATAAATGTGATGTGTCTGTCGGGTTTCATGCAATTTCAAGTATGTTAAGAGTCTCAAAAGCATCAACAAAGAATAATAAAGTTTGATGCGTTGCCACGGCAACAGTATCTAAGATATCAATAATCCTTTCTCAGGTCTACATCTGCCGTGTGTCTACATTATACACATAAAGTTTGAAGCAAATTGGGTAAAAATAAGAGGGTGATTTCAAAGCCTTTAGGAAGTGACACACTTCCTGCTGCCAGTTGGTGGCGCTATAACTTTGACTCACAATAGTCACATCCATGTGATCGGACTCTTACAGCGAACACACTGCTGAAGATTCATCAAGATCAGTTAATGTATGCAGAAGTTATAACACACTTCCTGTTTCCTTTATTCGCCATAAATTCGTTTCCTCGCCACAGCCAAACCGTTCGAGATATCAAAAATCCCCTGGCAACTTTTCATCCTCAATGTCTTGACTTCATGCTGACCGAGTTTCGTGGCGATTGGTTGAATTCTCTAGGAGGAGTATATCGAATTCCAGGGGCATACGCTTCCAAACAAACCATAATAGCCGACTTCCTGTTGGGCTGGGGTAAAAAGTAAAAGTACAAAGGATATATGAATCGATGAGATCTATATGTGTACCGAGTTTCATATTATTACATTCAAGCGTGTTTGATTTATGGACCAAGTTTTCGGACCCCGTTCCAGGGGGCACTGTCGAGCCCCCCTGCCACGCCCGGGTACCAGCTTCAGCCCGGCCCTGATGGCCACGGGTTCTGACCCGTGTGCAAAGTTTCAAGAGTTTTTGAGCACGTTAAGGGCCCCCAAAGTGCGCTGAGAGTCTCAAAAGTATCCAAAAAGAATATTAAAGTTTGATGCGTTGTCACGGCAACAGCATCTAAGATATCAACAATCCTTTCACAGGTCTAAATCTGGCGTGTGTCTACATTATACACATCAAGTTTGAAGCAAATCGGGTAAAGCCTGTTTGATTTATGGACCAAGTTTTCGGACCCCATTCCAGGGGGCGCTGTCGAGCCCCCCTGCCACGCCCGGGTACCAGCTTCAGCCCGGCCCTGATGGCCGCGGTTTCTGACCCGTGTGCAAAGTTTCAAGAGTTTTTGAGCACGTTAAGGGCCCCAAAAGTGCGCTAAGAATCTCAAAAGTATCCAAAAAGAATATTAAAGTTTGATGCGCTGTCACGGCAACAGCATCTAAGATATCAACAATCCTTTCACAGGTCTACATCTGGCTTGTGTCTACATTATACACATCAAGTTTGAAGCAAATAGGGTAAAGCGTGTTGGATATATGGACCAAATTGTCTGACCCGTTCAAGGGGGCGCTGTCGAGCCCCCCTGCCACGCCCGGGTACCAGCTTCAGCCTGGCCCTGATGGCCGCGGGTTTTGTCCCGTGTGCAAAGTTTCAAGAGTTTTTGAGCACGTTAAGAACCCCAAAAGTGCCCGAAAGCATAAAAAAGCATGAAAAAGCTTAAAAAAAGGAATATTAATGTTTGATGCATTGCCATGGCAACAGTATCTAAGATATCAATAATCCTTTCACAGGTCTACATCTGGCGTGTGTCTACATTATGCACATGAAGTTTGAAGCAAATCGGGTAAAAATAAGAGGGTGATTTAAAAGCATTTTGAAAGTGACACACTTCCTGCTTCCAGTTGGTGGCGCTATAACTTTGACTCACAATAGTCACATCCATGTGATCGGGCTCTTACAACGAACACACTGCTGAAGTTTCATCGAGATTAGTTAATGTATGCAGTAGTTATAACACACTTCCTGTTTCACGTTTCTCGCCATAATTTCGTTTACTCGCCACGGCCAAACCGTTCGAGATATCAAAAATCCCCTGGCAATTTTTCATCCTCAGTGTCTTGACTTCATGCTGACCGAGTTTCGTGCCGTGTGTTTGAATTCTCTAGGAGGAGTATTTCACATTCCATTGCATGTGTTTTCCAAACAACCCTTAATAGCCGACTTCCTGTTGGGCTGGGGTAAAAAGTAAGAGCATGAAGTATATATGAACCGATGAGATCTATATGTGTACTGAGTTTCATATTATTACATGCAAGCGTGTTTGATTTATGGACCAAGTGTTCAAACCCCGTTCCAGGGGGCGCTGTCGAGCCCCCCTGCCACGCCCGGGTACCAGCTTCAGCCCGGCCCTGATGGCCGCGGGTTCTGAGATGTGTGCAAAGTTTCAAGAGTTTTCGAGCACGTTAAGGCCCCCAAAAGTGCCCAAAAGGTAGTAAAATAATAATAATAATAATAAATATAGCTGCGAGCAGCGATTACGGGCCCAAGCCGGTGGCACCGCAACCCCAGTGCCTTTAGTTACCTAAAGGCACCGGAGTGGCGGTGCCGCCGGCTTTGGCCCTTCATCGCTGCTCGCAGCTATATTCATATATATATATGAAGAGGTCTTTTCCAAAACGCGATAAACGCCATTTTTAAAAAAAATGAGTTTGTCATGTCATGTTGCTGTGCACTGAACCTATTCACTGCTCCATCAACATTTCATGCCAAATCGCTACATTTCCTTGTTTAAAATGTACTACAAGATGCAGTTTCTTTCCAAAACGCGATAAGCGCCAAACCTATTTTTAGCCTAAACGCGATAAATCCTCTCAACTAATCAGAATTCGGTGAACGTTCTACGCAATCCAACAGGGTGGCGCTCTGAACAGAGGTTTGTTTATGTTCATTTATTCCTCAAAATGAGTGAGTTTTCTAGTCGACTAGTAGTAGTTCATTTAAGTTTAATCACATATTTCTATTGATTTAATTATTTAAATATGGGAGAGAAACCATAATGACCATTTTTTTAATTGCCTATTCCGCATCTCACGCATAAAGCTTGCCACAAAGAACCGACAAAAGTAATGATTAGGCCTATGCATGAAACTTTTGAATTGTTTATTTTTTAATTAGTGTTTTCTGTCAGATATAGCTGAAAAGATAAAGTTGACTATGCTGACTCGCCATCTTCGCAGTAGTGAACGCGCCTATAGAGAGAAATGCAAACTTTGAATTAGCCTACATACGCAGAGAGTAGCCAATTTCTTTTCGTTTTTTATTGTTTTGTTTAAATGTAGACATTTCAAGCTTTTTATAGATATACTTCTCAGGATTGTGAGGCAAGTATCGCTGTGTTTCGGTTCATTTATGTGATGCTCTCCAGATCACGCGCGGGCGCTTCCGTGTCCTGATTATATGTCTGCTTATATTTGCTTATTTATTTATTATTAATCCAGTCAATTTGTTGATGAAACATTGATTAAAATGAAGATACAATTTATACAAAACGAAATTCACTTTAAAGCAAGGCTTTCTACTAAACAAAACTTAATAAGTGGTCAAAATCATGTCTGACCCATTCCAAATGTTTTCCGATATATTGGTCATCTTATGATCCTATCATACTCATCTCATGCGGTTCCCTTTTCATATAATCAACATAGATGAAATAAAAAAAATAACATTAGCCTATATTATTAAACATAAATATGAAACGTATGTTTAAGTTTTTTTTTAAACTTAGCCTATATGTAAGCGTCACGCCGCTCCGCTTTGTTCACATGCTGTGTAGCCTATACACGCATGTGTGTGTGTGTGTGTGTGTGTGTGGTGGAGGGGTGCCCATCACTACTTTTGAATATCGTTATCATTATTAAATATTTTTAATAATTTGTTTTTTTTTACGCATATGTAGTGGACAAATTGGTCCTACTTGTTACAGGTTTGACACTTTACTAAAAATGACTCTGAATGTATTACTAAATAACTTATTGAATAGCTATTGATATCATTACTATTTTCAGGTTCTGCACCAAATGACTTTTAGCCTAAATGTGTTACTAAATTTAATTTATAGTATGAGCCCCTGTTTATGTTACATGCTCTCGTTTTTTTTTTTTTTAAAGACAAACCATACAGTTTTGGAAAAAATTGATGGATTTATAGCGTTTTGGAAAAAAAATAAATTAACTTTTAATTTATCATAAACAATATTGTTGTTTGATTTAATAATCATTGTTCAACATGTTCAGACTGAGCCAATAAAACATTTTAACAGGATAAATTGAATATTCACAAAATGTGTGGGTCTAGGTAAAAAATGTAATTTTCCTGAAAACTATTGAAATGGATTTATAGCGTTTTGGAAAAGACCTCTTCATATATATATATATATATATATATATATATATATATATATATATATATATATATATATATATAAACAAGCCGGTGGCACCGCCACCCCGGTGCCTTTATATATATATATATATATATGTCTACATTGTTCAATCACGCCTCACACACACACACACACTTTTGCAGAGCCCACACCAATGCAAGCTCTATAGCACACATCTTCTCAAAGGTCAAAGCGGATTTACGATATTGCCCGTCATGCACAGTAACCGTAAAGGCACCGGGGTGGCGGTGCCACCGGCTTGTTTATATATATATATATATCGTATTATTCTAACTTGTAAAAAACTATTAACTTTTGTTAATATTCAACCATTTCACAACTAACTTTTTTCCATAGATCAAACACAACATAATTATATGGTGGACTGAAACAAAAATTATTAATTAAATAAAATTATTGTTTTCCTCTGAAATAGCAAAAGCATCACACACTAGCTGTACCTGCTCTAAATAAAAAAGAGTAATTCAATAAAAATACAAAATCGAACTAAATAAAATAAATTATTACAAAAACAAAATCAAACCAAAGAAAATATATCTTCGAAAAAAAAAGCGAGTGTCATGAGGAAAGGCGCCTCAGGAATCGTCAGGATTAACTCCATGTGTAAGGAATTTTGATTGATTTTATTTGTCACTTGAAAATTATTGTTAAATGTGTGCCTGCATAACTTTAATAAGATTTATTTTCTTTGATTTGATTTTGTTTTATATAATTTATTTATTTCGATTTTGTATTTTTATTTAAATACTATTATTTATTTAGAGCAGGTACAGCTAAGTGTGCGATGCTTTTGCTATTTCAGAGGGAAAAAAACACATTTTATTTCAAAAAGGCTTTTCAATTAAATAAAATGTTCAAGCTTTGTTTTCGTTTTATTATTTTGTTTGTTTTAAGCTTTGTTTAATTTATATTGTTAATCATCTGACACAAAACAAATGCATAAAGTATCATTTTAACTTTTAAAAAACTATTAACATTTGTTAATAGTACATTGCCTGTCTTTTGTTAATAGGACAAAACATAGTTATTATATTTTATAATATTTTATAAATATATAAAATAAACATTTGTAATGAAATCGTTCAAAAAAATGATATTAGCATTGTTTTAAACTTTGAAACAGAAGTAGCGCAATGCCTGGCCACTCCCGCGCCGCCTCCTTTTCACAATCCGAGGGAACCATCTCCGGAATATTAACCTCACTCCTAGAAGTCCAATTCTCATTATTCATGCCTCTTACCTGGGATTGATTGCACACACACACACACACACACACACACACACACGCACGCACGCACTCACACGCACACACACACACACACACACACACACACACGTGTCAAGTCACTTACATTTTAGATGCAATATTGACTGTTCTTCTGTTTCAGCAGCGAAAATAGTTAAACAAAGATCACAGCAGAACCATTGCATCTCACAGCAACGTGTTTTCTCATTACTGAATGATTCAGCATTTTGAACAAATTGGTTGACTCAAAGATTCAATGACCAATCCATAAACATCTGTCTCATTCATGAATGACTCAGTCGTTCAAACGAATCGTTTGAACGAATGAATCAATGACCCGCTCATTAAGACGGTCGCCTGGCGACACCTAGTGACGGTTTAGTGTTATTTGATTATACACTCAAAATATTCCACAACAAATCCTTTAAATTTAATGATATTCAGAACAGAACACAAATAAAAAAATAACTATAATAAAGCCAAAACGAAATAATTTAAAACAAAAGTAAAAGTAAGTGGTGTTAGGCTCACGTAAATCTCTCTTTAGAATCTAAATGTTGCAACATTTGCGATGTATTTGGATGCTAAACTATTCTTTATTACAGGCTTTGTACTTCACTCACGTTCCAATATCGACGGAAAAAATCATCCTCTTCACTTGTGCAAAAATGTGCTTGGAAAAATCACAGTGGAGCGGTGCTTACTGTGAATGATACAAATTGTACTACTGACTATTTCAACATAGCAGTGTAATTTGTATATGTTAGGTTGAATGTTTTATTATTGTGTGTGTGTGTGTGTGTGTGTTTGTGTGTGTGTGTGTGTATGTGTGTGTGTGTGTGTGTGTGTGTGTGTGTGTGTGTGTGTGTGTGTGTCAGTGTGTGTGTGGGGGTCTGGGTGGCTCAGCGCGATTGAACAGTGAAACATACTCCGTCATTTTCTTCATACAGGACATCATTCAAACGTCAAAGTGTTTACTTATATTTGTGTACACTCGCAATTAAACACAACATTGTGTTTTTGTTAAATAAATTAAAGTAATACGTCCCCCGAAATGGCGCTAATTTTAAAATGAAACTAAAATGCTCACGGCTGCACGGGCATTCATAACTCTGCGCGCCCACGGTGAGGGACGAGCAGAACAGAGCGAACGTTGTTTAGTTCATTCCTACTTCCATAGGAATTAATTGAAAAAGCTCACTCTACTCTGCACCATTATTAATGAATTGTGCAGACGTCCTTATTTTACTTTCGCTTTTTACCTGATTTTGAACACAAGAGGGCAGTATAACACTATGTATGATTTGGAAAAAAATTTTTTTTGACTAAACAACCATTCTGGCTGTTTTTAAACTTAAACATTATTCTCTAATTGCTCTCACCATGCCCGTTTCTGAAACTCTGCACATGTCTACTGTCTAATAAATGTGATGTGTCTGTCGGGTTTCATGCAATTTCAAGTATGTTAAGAGTCTCAAAAGCATCAACAAAGAATAATAAAGTTTGATGCGTTGCCACGGCAACAGTATCTAAGATATCAATAATCCTTTCTCAGGTCTACATCTGCCGTGTGTCTACATTATACACATAAAGTTTGAAGCAAATTGGGTAAAAATAAGAGGGTGATTTCAAAGCCTTTAGGAAGTGACACACTTCCTGCTGCCAGTTGGTGGCGCTATAACTTTGACTCACAATAGTCACATCCATGTGATCGGACTCTTACAGCGAACACACTGCTGAAGTTTCATCAAGATCAGTTAATGTATGCAGAAGTTATAACACACTTCCTGTTTCCTTTATTCGGCATAAATTCGTTTCCTCGCCACAGCCAAACCGTTCGAGATATCAAAAATCCCCTGGCAACTTTTCATCCTCAATGTCTTGACTTCATGCTGACCGAGTTTCGTGGCGATTGGTTGAATTCTCTAGGAGGAGTATATCGAATTCCAGGGGCATACGCTTCCAAACAAACCATAATAGCCGACTTCCTGTTGGGCTGGGGTAAAAAGTAAAAGTACAAAGGATATATGAATCGATGAGATCTATATGTGTACCGAGTTTCATATTATTACATTCAAGCGTGTTTGATTTATGGACCAAGTTTTCGGACCCCGTTCCAGGGGGCACTGTCGAGCCCCCCTGCCACGCCCGGGTACCAGCTTCAGCCCGGCCCTGATGGCCACGGGTTCTGACCCGTGTGCAAAGTTTCAAGAGTTTTTGAGCACGTTAAGGGCCCCCAAAGTGCGCTGAGAGTCTCAAAAGTATCCAAAAAGAATATTAAAGTTTGATGCGTTGTCACGGCAACAGCATCTAAGATATCAACAATCCTTTCACAGGTCTAAATCTGGCGTGTGTCTACATTATACACATCAAGTTTGAAGCAAATCGGGTAAAGCCTGTTTGATTTATGGACCAAGTTTTCGGACCCCATTCCAGGGGGCGCTGTCGAGCCCCCCTGCCACGCCCGGGTACCAGCTTCAGCCCGGCCCTGATGGCCGCGGTTTCTGACCCGTGTGCAAAGTTTCAAGAGTTTTTGAGCACGTTAAGGGCCCCAAAAGTGCGCTAAGAATCTCAAAAGTATCCAAAAAGAATATTAAAGTTTGATGCGTTGTCACGGCAACAGCATCTAAGATATCAACAATCCTTTCACAGGTCTACATCTGGCTTGTGTCTACATTATACACATCAAGTTTGAAGCAAATAGGGTAAAGCGTGTTGGATATATGGACCAAATTGTCTGACCCGTTCAAGGGGGCGCTGTCGAGCCCCCCTGCCACGCCCGGGTACCAGCTTCAGCCTGGCCCTGATGGCCGCGGGTTTTGTCCCGTGTGCAAAGTTTCAAGAGTTTTCGAGCACGTTAAGAACCCCAAAAGTGCCCGAAAGCATAAAAAAGCATGAAAAAGCTTAAAAAAAGGAATATTAATGTTTGATGCATTGCCATGGCAACAGTATCTAAGATATCAATAATCCTTTCACAGGTCTACATCTGGCGTGTGTCTACATTATGCACATGAAGTTTGAAGCAAATCGGGTAAAAATAAGAGGGTGATTTAAAAGCATTTTGAAAGTGACACACTTCCTGCTTCCAGTTGGTGGCGCTATAACTTTGACTCACAATAGTCACATCCATGTGATCGGGCTCTTACAACGAACACACTGCTGAAGTTTCATCAAGATTAGTTAATGTATGCAGTAGTTATAACACACTTCCTGTTTCACGTTTCTCGCCATAATTTCGTTTACTCGCCACGGCCAAACCGTTCGAGATATCAAAAATCCCCTGGCAATTTTTCATCCTCAGTGTCTTGACTTCATGCTGACCGAGTTTCGTGCCGTGTGTTTGAATTCTCTAGGAGGAGTATTTCACATTCCATTGCATGTGTTTTCCAAACAACCCTTAATAGCCGACTTCCTGTTGGGCTGGGGTAAAAAGTAAGAGCATGAAGTATATATGAACCGATGAGATCTATATGTGTACTGAGTTTCATATTATTACATGCAAGCGTGTTTGATTTATGGACCAAGTGTTCAAACCCCGTTCCAGGGGGCGCTGTCGAGCCCCCCTGCCACGCCCGGGTACCAGCTTCAGCCCGGCCCTGATGGCCGCGGGTTCTGAGATGTGTGCAAAGTTTCAAGAGTTTTCGAGCACGTTAAGGCCCCCAAAAGTGCCCAAAAGGTAGTAAAATAATAATAATAATAATAAATATAGCTGCGAGCAGCGATTGCGGGCCCAAGCCGGTGGCACCGCAACCCCGGTGCCGGAGTGGCGGTTCCGCCGGCTTTGGCCCTTCATCGCTGCTCGCAGCTATATTTATATATATATATATATATATATATATATATAAACAAGCCGGTGGCACTGCCACCCCGGTGCCTTAAGGGTTACTGTGCACGACGTGCAAAAACGTAACCCCGCTTTCACTGTCGCCCTACGGTCCCATGGATTTAACGGACACATGAAATAAGTACACAAGACCGAAAATTGATATGAACTGTACCATTTTGGACAGGGACTATGATCGTGAATCACAATAGCCACATATATGAGATCATTTAAATTTAGAATCATTTTTAATGTCATAGGACATACATGGGCAATATACGGCCCGGGGGCCGGGGCCGGATCCGGCCCGCATAGCGCTTCAATCCGGCCCCCGCGATGCGATCGCAATTTGGATGAAACACACGCCGAAATAAACATGCGTGACACAAAACAATCTTTAACTTAGGTGGCAAATATGTTTTAGTAATTCTGTGAATTACACTGCGCAAACCAAAATTAATACTACCCACCGGATGAAGGGTTGTCTCTGTCTCCACATAACATAAAATATTCATTTTATTTTATTTTTCGTGTTCGCATTTATGAGGAAAAACAATGTTACAGACGTGTTCTCCGTTACGGACGTGAGCGCTCTGAAAGCGGCACTAAAAGATGCTTTAAAACTTTCACAAAGACATCAAACAGAAAGCACAAAACAAAGCACAAAACCTTTCTTTGAAGTGAATTTCGTTTTGTATTAATTGTATCTTAATTTTAATCAATGTTTCATCAACCAATTGCCTGTATTTAATCAATAAGAAGTAAATATAGCAGACAATATAGAGATAATCACGAAACATTAATAATGAGATAATCACGCCGGCGCGTGAACTGGAGCTCGTCTCATAAATGAACCGAAACTCAGCATATAAAGTAGCCTACTTGCCTCACATGTCTACTTTTAAACTGAACAATTCAAAACGAAAGAAAACAGACTACAGACTGCTCTCTGCTTATGTAATCCTTATGAAATGTGCATTTCTCTCTGGCGCGTTCACTAGGCTACTGAAGATCGCGAGTCAGCATCGTCAACTTCATCTTAGCCGACAATGACAAAGAAAACACTTATTTATTAATAAACAATTAAAATATCTCCTTGCTATATTTTACATATTCATAATCATTACTTTTGCTGGTTTTGCCAGTCATGTATTCTGCAACGAAATATGTTTTGAAAGTATCCTTCCCAACACTGGAAGTCTGTATGTTAATTAGGGATGGGCATTTTTCAAAAATATTGCATTCGAATATTCGGGCTCATAAAAATCAAATATTCGTTTATTTAAATGACATTTAACGAAAAAGATGTTATTTTTTAAGTTTTTTTTTTTTTTACGTTTTTGTCACCATTTCTTTTAGTTGAAAACATTAAACATTAGGCCTATGTGTAAACAAAAAATATAAAAAATAAAAGCATTAATAAAAGAATGCTCAAGCAGCGCGAACGGGAAAAAAACGCCTAATAAAGCGGTTGCGCCAGATATCGTACAGAACGTACACTAGGGTTGCCACCTGTCCCGGTTTTACCGGGATTGTCCTTCTTTTTAATCACCTGTCCCGGGAAATTTATGCATTCTCCCGGGACACTGAATGTCCCGGTTTTCGAAAGGCTACGTGAATATGTATGTTCAAACTGTAGCGCGCGCACGACAGGGAGGGAGAGAGCGAGAGGCCTTGCGTGTGTGTGTGCTATGTGTGTCTCAAAAAGCGCATGTAAGAAGCGCATGTAATCGCCTTCCCCCGTTGGGCGGGTCATCGATATGTAAAGAGGCGAATGTAAGATCCCACCGTTGGGCGGGTCATCGATATGTAAAGAGGCGAATGTAAGAACCCCCCCCCCCCCCCCCCCCCCGTTGGGCGGGTCAACGATATGTCCCGGTTTTTTATCAGACATAGGTGGCAACCCTAACGTACACACACTCGAGTCAGCATATGATTATCGTGTTTATATTGTTTCATGTTTATATAGAGAAAAACAATATCCACATGCAGGGGCGCCTGCATGTGGATGAAAAAAAAAATATGATTTACAATTACTGCTTTGGTTGCATTCTGGTGGAATTATTAATAGTACATTAGATATGACAAAATACCTTCATAGCGGTAAACAGAGTATCTTCAATTGGTACTGAGTGGCATAAGACTTGATAAACGCGCGTTCAAAATGATCACGATAAAACAGGTGCTCGCGCACATTCGGCCTGGGGACTGGTTTATAGTAGCCTGTATTCGTGTTCGAAGGTGTCATCTCCTCATACGTTCACGAAAAGTACGAAGTACGAACGCAGTGCTTTCCATCTTGAGATTCAGTGGGGGGCGCACTCTGGACAGCTATATAGTGTCTTATTATTCTAAATAATTGAATATATTGATCAAATTTACAAATTGAAAATGAAAGATGAAGCATACATTTAATAAGACTAGACTAGGGGTGCCTTGCATTACAATATGCAGATTTAAATATACCACCGTCAATTTGATGTGTGTGTGTATAATAAAATCATTTAGTCACTTCAATTATAACTTGAACGTGTTTGCTTACTAAATTGTGAGCAAAACGAAAGTTGCAGCAAAGATCAGCAACAGGAGTCAAAATTCATTAATCACGAGAGTGAAGAGCTGACTGAAAAAAATGATGACGGAATATTTTGTGTAAAAGTGCCTATTTAAGCGAATCTGTCATTTACTCTTTTGTTGTTGTGTTTTCCCTGAAAACCGGAAGCAATCGCCCCCGATATGGCGCTAATTTTAAAGTGACACTAAAAAGTATGCGGCTGCACTGACATTCATAATGGTGCGCGTCCATGGCGACGAGCAAGCAAAACAGAGCGAACGTTTTTTCATTTCTACTTCCATAGAAATTCATTCGAATTTCATTAATCACGAGTCGAGAGTGAGCGTCTCTCTCTGCTGTGTTATGCTGCATCACACGGGCATTCATAACGCTGCGCGTCCACGACGATGAGCGAGCAGAACAGAGTGAACGTTTTTTAGTTCATTCCTACTTCCATATAGGAATTCCCTCGAGCGCTCTGCACGCGCCACCATTATCAATGTCCGTGTGGACGTCCGCGATCGAACAGTGGAAACATTGGCTACTCCGTCATTTTATTCAAGAAGATCATTCAAACTGCAAAGTGTTTACTTATTTTTGGATACTCGCAATCAAACACAACATTGTGATTTTGTAAAATACATTCAAGAAATCCGCCCCCGAAATGGGGCTTCTTTTAAAATGAAACGAAAATGCTTACAGCTGCACGTCTTGTGGAGACGTCCGTTACTTTCGCTTTCAAGTTAGCGATTTTAAAGCCCCCAGCGGAGTCACGGTGGGAAAATATTCCCATAGTAGCATCAATTGGCCTACCTGATTTTGAACACAAGAGGGCAGTAAAGCACTATGAATGATTTGTATTTTTTTATTTTTTTGGCTAAACAACCATTCTGGCTGTTTTTAAACTTAAACATAAATCTTAAATTGAAAAAAAGGAATACAATGGGTTTAGTTCTAATATTAGTATAATTTTATAGAAAAATAAATGGTGTATAATTACATTTTAGAAAGATATGAGACATTTCCTGATTCTTTTTTTGACATAATCCCTCGCCATAGAAAAAACGTTTGAGATATTCAATATCCGTTCACAATTTAGCATCTTTAATGTATTTTCATCAAGTTGAAAAAGTTTTGTAACTGTAGATGAAACTAACCCCCCCCCCCCACACACACACACACACACTTTTGTCACAAAAGGTGGCGCTACTGAGCCCCTGCACTACGCCCGTTTCTGAAACTTTGCACATGTCTACTGGCTAATAAATGTGATCTGTCTGTCAAGTTTCATGCAATTTTAAGCAATTTCAGGCATGCTAAGAGTCTCAAAAGCATCCAAAAAGAATATTAAAGTTTGATGCGTTGCCATGGCAACAGTATCTAAGATATCAATAATCCTTTCACAGGTCTACATCTGCCGTGTATTTACATTATACACATCAAGTTTGAAGCAAATCGGGTAAAAATAAGAGGGTGATTTCAAAGTATTTTGAAAGTGACACACTTCCTGCTGCCAGTTGGTGGCGCTATAACTTTGACTCACAATAGTCACATCCATGTGATCGGCCTCTTACAGCGAACACACTGCTGAAGTTTCATCAAGATCAGTTAATGTATGCAGAAGTTATAACACACTTCCTGTTTCCATTATTCGCCATAAATTCGTTTCCTCGTCACGGCCAAACCGTTCGAGATATCAGAAATCCCCTGGCAATTTTTCATCCTCAATGTCTTGACATCATGCTGACCGAGTTTCGTTGCGATTGGTTGAATTCTCTAGGAGGAGTATATCGAATTCCAGGGGCATACGCTTTCAAACAAACCATAATAGCCGACTTCCTGTTGGGCTGGGGTAAAAAGTAAAAGTACAAAGGATATATGAATCGATGAGATCTATATGTGTACCGAGTTTCATATTATTACATTCAAGCGTGTTTGATTTATGGACCAAGTTTTCGGACCCCGTTCCAGGGGGCACTGTCGAGCCCCCCTGCCACGCCCGGGTACCAGCTTCAGCCCGGCCCTGATGGCCACGGGTTCTGACCCGTGTGCAAAGTTTCAAGAGTTTTTGAGCACGTTAAGGGCCCCCAAAGTGCGCTGAGAGTCTCAAAAGTATCCAAAAAGAATATTAAAGTTTGATGCGTTGTCACGGCAACAGCATCTAAGATATCAACAATCCTTTCACAAGTCTAAATCTGGCGTGTGTCTACATTATACACATCAAGTTTGAAGCAAATCGGGTAAAGCCTGTTTGATTTATGGACCAAGTTTTCGGACCCCATTCCAGGGGGCGCTGTCGAGCCCCCCTGCCACGCCCGGGTACCAGCTTCAGCCCGGCCCTGATGGCCGCGGTTTCTGACCCGTGTGCAAAGTTTCAAGAGTTTTTGAGCACGTTAAGGGCCCCAAAAGTGCGCTAAGAATCTCAAAAGTATCCAAAAAGAATATTAAAGTTTGATGCGTTGTCACGGCAACAGCATCTAAGATATCAACAATCCTTTCACAGGTCTACATCTGGCTTGTGTCTACATTATACACATCAAGTTTGAAGCAAATAGGGTAAAGCGTGTTGGATATATGGACCAAATTGTCTGACCCGTTCAAGGGGGCGCTGTCGAGCCCCCCTGCCACGCCCGGGTACCAGCTTCAGCCTGGCCCTGATGGCCGCGGGTTTTGTCCCGTGTGCAAAGTTTCAAGAGTTTTCGAGCACGTTAAGAACCCCAAAAGTGCCCGAAAGCATAAAAAAGCATGAAAAAGCTTAAAAAAAGGAATATTAATGTTTGATGCATTGCCATGGCAACAGTATCTAAGATATCAATAATCCTTTCACAGGTCTACATCTGGCGTGTGTCTACATTATGCACATGAAGTTTGAAGCAAATCGGGTAAAAATAAGAGGGTGATTTAAAAGCATTTTGAAAGTGACACACTTCCTGCTTCCAGTTGGTGGCGCTATAACTTTGACTCACAATAGTCACATCCATGTGATCGGGCTCTTACAACGAACACACTGCTGAAGTTTCATCAAGATTAGTTAATGTATGCAGTAGTTATAACACACTTCCTGTTTCACGTTTCTCGCCATAATTTCGTTTACTCGCCACGGCCAAACCGTTCGAGATATCAAAAATCCCCTGGCAATTTTTCATCCTCAGTGTCTTGACTTCATGCTGACCGAGTTTCGTGCCGTGTGTTTGAATTCTCTAGGAGGAGTATTTCACATTCCATTGCATGTGTTTTCCAAACAACCCTTAATAGCCGACTTCCTGTTGGGCTGGGGTAAAAAGTAAGAGCATGAAGTATATATGAACCGATGAGATCTATATGTGTACTGAGTTTCATATTATTACATGCAAGCGTGTTTGATTTATGGACCAAGTGTTCAAACCCCGTTCCAGGGGGCGCTGTCGAGCCCCCCTGCCACGCCCGGGTACCAGCTTCAGCCCGGCCCTGATGGCCGCGGGTTCTGAGATGTGTGCAAAGTTTCAAGAGTTTTCGAGCACGTTAAGGCCCCCAAAAGTGCCCAAAAGGTAGTAAAATAATAATAATAATAATAATAATAAATAATAATCCTTAGGAAAACAATAGGGCCTTCGCCTTTTCAAGGCTTGGGCCCTAATAAATAATAATCCTAAGGAAAACAATAGGGCCTTCGCCTTTTCAAGGCTTGGGCCCTAATAATAATAATAATAATAAATAATAATCCTAAGGAAAACAATAGGGCCTTCGCCTTTTCAAGGCTTGGGCCCTAATAATAATAAATATAGCTGCGAGCAGCGATTACGGGCCCAAGCCGGTGGCACCGCAACCCTGGTTCCTTTAGTTACCTAAAGGCACCGGGGTGGCGGTGCCGCCGGCTTTGGCCCTTCATCGCTGCTCGCAGCTATATTATATATATATATATATATATATATATATATATATATATATATATATATATATATAAATTATATATATATATATAAATTATATATATATATATAAAAAATACATATATATATATATATATATTTTTTTGTATATACATATATATATATATATATATATATATATATATATATATATATATATATCTCACTTGCCTTACCTGAGAACAATGAAAACAATAAAAAAAACTAGGGAATCACTAAACCGAGAGAATTATTCTGTTTTGATGATACACTCAAAATATTACACAAGCAATTCTTTAAATTTAATGATATTCAGAACAGAACAAGAATTCAAAAAAACTATAATTAAGAATTAACCGAAATAATTGAAAGCGAAAGTGAAAGTAAGTGGTGTTTGGCCACGTAACTCTCTCATTAGAATCAAACTGTTTCAACATTTGCGATGTATTTGGATGCTAAACTATTCTTTATTATGGGCTTTGTACTTCACTCAGGTTTCAATATGTGTGTGTGTGTGTGTGTGTGTGTGAGGTGCGGGTGCGATTGAACTGTTACACATAAAAACATACTCCGTCCAATAAAACACAACAAAGTGCTTTTTTCAAACTATAAACTCTTGTCAAACTGTAACCTACAACTGTCACCAAACTAAAATCACACGCACACACTGTCTAAAAGCAAAAAATATTTATCCAACCCCATTTAAAACAGTCTGTGGATGCCATCTTTTGGACATTCACCACATCGCATTGATTTTCATTTATTGTCCTCAGAGCCCTAATCTGTTTATTTTTCAATTACACAATCTACATTGATTAAAAAAGAAAAATTCAAATGTGTTTTTATTTTATACAGGATTAATTATTTATAATTCAGATGAGAATAAAGTTAGTGTTTTACAATTTTAAGGAAAACAAATATATTGTTCTGAAATATAGCACATTCATTTTAAATTCATTCAGCTTCAATTACCAATACAATCTTAATTTTATTTAAAGCAAACTATACATTTAAAAGATCTTGGTTCTGTGCATATTTTGTAATTTAAAAAAAATACAAAATTGTTATGCAAAAAGACAAGGCCTTAGAGATTTCTTTATCCTTTAATGCAGGAAAAATCACACAGCAATGAAAGGCTTAATATCATGTCACTGTAACAGCCAGCCAGCCACACACACACATATAAACACAGACACCAGCCCTCCCTCCCCCTCCCTCCCCACACAGACAGCCACACACACACACACACATAGAATGGGAGGGGGCCCTCTCTCTGTCAAAGAGTGACAGAGAGAGATACCATTTCATGAAATCCACATTCAAACCACAATATCTGACTTTCTAATTTACAGTCAATAGCTCCAACCCTCAGAAAGTTGTTTGGCTTGAGGAGAAGAATATACAAGCTGAGTTTTGTAACTGTAGGTAAATCTAACTAAGTTATAACACACTTTATATGTCCTTTTTTAGTCATGAAAATTCATTTCCTCGCCACGGCCAAACCGTTCGAGATATCAAAAATCCGTCAGCAATTTAGCATCCTCAATGTCTTGACTTCATGCACGCCTAGTTTGGCGATGATTGAATGAATTGCCTAGGAGTAGTACTTCAAATTCCACAGCAAGCGTTTTCCAAACAACCCATAATAGCTGACTTCCTGTTGGGCTGGCGTAAAACTTGACCAGGGGTAAAATGTTTGGCCCGATGAGATCTATATGTGTACTGAGTTTCATATTAATTCATGCAAGCGTGTTGAATATATGGACCAAATTGTCGGACCCCGTTCAAGGGGGCGCTGTTGAGCCCCCCTGCCACGCCCGGGTACCAGCTTCAGCCCGGCCCTGATGGCCGTGGGTTCTGACCTGTGTGCAAAATTTCAAAAGTTTTTGAGCACGTTAAGAGTCCCAAAATCCCCTGAAACCTTGAAATGCATTAAAATCAATAGACAAATCCCTCACACACAGAGACGGAAAGAGAGGGAGAGAAAATTCTCAGAAACATCCACATTCAAACTAAAATATCTGACTCCCTCTTGGTCTGAGCTAATGAGAGTAAATTAGAAAGTTGTCCGGCTTGATCTGAACAATATGCGTACCGAGTTTTATGATTGTAGGTAAAACTATAGAACTAACACCCCCACTTTTGTCAAAAGGTGGCGCTACTGAGCCCCTGCACCACGCCCGTTTCTGAAACTTTGCACATGTCTACTGGCTAATAAATGTGATGTGTCTGTCGAGTTTCATGTTATTTCAAGTATGTTAAGAGTCTCAAAAGCATCAACAAAGAATATTAAAGTTTGATGCGTTGCCACGGCAACAGTATCTAATATATCAATAATCCTTTCACAGGTCTACATCTGCCGTGTATTTACATTATACAGATGAAGTTTGAAGCAAATCGGGTTAAAATAAGAGGGTGATTTCAAAGCATTTTGAAAGTGACACACTTCCTGCTGCCAGTTGGTGGCGCTATAACTTTGACTCACAATAGTCACATCCATGTGATCGGCCTCTTACAGCGAACACACTGGTAAAGTTTCATTAAGATCAGCTAATGTATGCTGAAGTTATAACACACTTCCTGTTTCACGTTTCTCGCCATAAATTCGTTTCCTCGCCACGGCCAAACCGTTCGAGATATCAAAAATCCCCTGGCAATTTTTCATCCTCAATGTCTTGACTTCATGCTGACCGAGTTTCGTGGCATTTCTTTGAATTCTCTAGGAGAAGTACTTTAAATTCCATTGCATGCGTTTAACAAACAACCCTAAATAGCCGACTTCCTGTTGGGATGGGGTAAAAAGTAAGAGCATGAAGTATATATGAACCGATGAGATCTATATGTGTACCGAGTTTCATATTATTACATGCAAGTGTGTTTGATTTATGGACCAAGTTTTCGAACCCCGTTCCAGGGGGCGCTGTCGAGCCCCCCTGCCACGCCCGGGTACCATCTTCAGCCCGGCCCTGATGGCCGCGGGTTGTGACCCGTGTGCAAAGTTTCAAGAGTTTTCGAGCACGTTAAGGGCCCCAAAAGTGCCCGAATAGTCGTAAGAAAAATATAGAAAATGAGTTTCCAAACAACCCATAATAACCGACTTCCTGTTGGGCTGACGTAAAACTTAGAGCACGAAAGTTGTTTGGCCCGATGAGATCTATAAGTGTACCGAGTTTCAGATTATTACATGCAAGCGTGTTTGATATATGGACAAGTGTTCAAACCCCGTTCCAGGGGGCGCTGTCGAGCCCCCCTGCCACGCCCGGGTACCAGCTTCAGCCCGGCCCTGATGGCCGCGGGTTCTGACCCGTGTGCAAAGTTTCAAGAGTTTTCGAGCACGTTAAGGCCCCCAAAAGTGCCCAAAAGGTAGTAAAATAATAATAATAATAATAATAATAATAATAAATAATAATCCTTAGGAAAACAATAGGGCCTTCGCCTTTTCAAGGCTTGGGCCCTAATAATAATAATAAAATATAGCTGCGAGCAGCGATTACGGGCCCAAGCCGGTGGCACCGCAACCCTGGTTCCTTTAGTTACCTAAAGGCACCGGGGTGGCGGTGCCGCCGGCTTTGGCCCTTCATCGCTGCTCGCAGCTATATTTATATATATATATATATATATATATATATATATATATATATATATATATATATATAAATTATATATATATATAGAAAAAATACATATATATATATATATATATATATATATATTTTATATACATATATATATATATATATATATATCTCACTTGCCTTACCTGAGAACAATGAAAACAATAAAAAAAACTAGGGAATCACTAAACCGAGAGAATTATTCTGTTTTGATGATACACTCAAAATATTACACAAGCAATTCTTTAAATTTAATGATATTCAGAACAGAACAAGAATTCAAAAAAACTATAATTAAGAATTAACCGAAATAATTGAAAGCGAAAGTGAAAGTAAGTGGTGTTTGGCCACGTAACTCTCTCATTAGAATCAAACTGTTTCAACATTTGCGATGTATTTGGATGCTAAACTATTCTTTATTATGGGCTTTGTACTTCACTCAGGTTTCAATATGTGTGTGTGTGTGTGTGTGTGTGTGTGTGTGTGTGTGAGGTGCGGGTGCGATTGAACTGTTACACATAAAAACATACTCCGTCCAATATAAACTCTTGTCAAACTGTAACCTACAACTGTCACCAAACTAAAATCACACGCACACACTGTCTAAAAGCAAAAAATATTTATCCAACCCCATTTAAAACAGTCTGTGGGTGCCATCTTTTGGACATTCACCACATCGCATTGATTTTCATTTATTGTCCTCAGAGCCCTAATCTGTTTATTTTTCAATTACACATTCTACATTGATTAAAAAAGAAAAATTCAAATGTGTTTTTATTTTATACAGGAATAAATTATTTATAATTCAGATGAGAATAAAGTTAGTGTTTTACAATTTAAAGGAAAACAAATATATTGTTCTGAAATATAGCACATTCATTTTAAATTCATTCAGCTTCAATTACCAATACAATCTTAATTTTATTTAAAGCAAACTATACATTTAAAAGATCTTGGTTCTGTGCATATTTTGTAATTTAAAAAAAATACAAAATTGTTATGCAAAAAGACAAGGCCTTAGAGATTTCTTTATCCTTTAATGCAGGAAAAATCACACAGCAATGAAAGGCTTAATATCATGTCACTGTAACAGCCAGCCAGCCACACACACACATATAAACACAGACACCAGCCCTCCCTCCCCCTCCCTCCCCACACAGACAGCCACACACACACACACACATAGAATGGGAGGGGGCCCTCTCTCTGTCAAAGAGTGACAGAGAGAGATACCATTTCATGAAATCCACATTCAAACCACAATATCTGACTTTCTGAGGGTTGGAGCTATTGACTGTAAATTAGAAAGTTGTTTGGCTTGAGGAGAAGAATATACAAGCTGAGTTTTGTAACTGTAGGTAAATCTAACTAAGTTATAACACACTTTATATGTCCTTTTTTAGTCATGAAAATTCATTTCCTCGCCACGGCCAAACCGTTCGAGATATCAAAAATCCGTCAGCAATTTAGCATCCTCAATGTCTTGACTTCATGCTGACCGAGTTTGGTTGGAATCCGATCAATTCCCAAGGAGAATTAAATCGAATTTCAGGGGTATGCGTTTCCAAACAAACCATAATAGCCGGCTTCCTGTTGGACTGTCGTAAAACTTAGAGCACGAAAGTTGTTCAACCCAATGAGATCTATAAGTGTACCGAGTTTCACATTATTACATGCAAGTGTGTTTGACTTATGGAAAAGTGTTCAAATACCAGTCCAGGGGGCGCTGTCGAGCCGCCCTGCCACGCCCGGGTACCAGCTTCAACCCGGCCCTGATGGCCGCAGGTTCTGACCCGTGTGCAAAGTTTCAAGAGTTTTAGAGGATGTTAAGGGCCCCAAAAGCCCCCGAAACCTTGAACAACAATAATTAAAAGCATTCTCACTCAAACAGACACATCCCCCTCCCCCCACAGACACAGAGGTACGCAGAGAGAGGGAGAGAGTGACAGAGATTACTCCGAAACATCCACATTCAAACCAAAATATCTGACTTTCTTTTGTTCGGAGCCAAAATCTGTAAATTAGAAAGTTGTCCGGCTTGATCTGAACAATATTCCTACCGAGTTTTATGATTGCAGGTAAAACTATGAAACTAACCCTCTCACTTTTGTCAAAAGGTGGCGCTACTGAGCCCCTGCACCACGTCCGTTCCTGAAACTTTGCACATGTCTACTGGCTAATAAATGTGACATGTCTGTCGAGTTTCATGCAATTTCAAGCATGCTAAGAGTCTCAAAAGCATCCTAAAAGAATTTTAAAGTATGATGCGTTGCCACGGCAACAGTATCAAAGATATCAAGAATCCATTCACAGGTCTACATCTGCCGTATGTTTACATTATACAGATGAAGTTTGAAGCAAATTGGGTTCAAATAAGAGGGTGATTTCACAGCATTTTGAAAGTGACACACTTCCTGCTGCCAGTTGGTGGCGCTATAACTTTGACTCACAATAGTCACATCCATGTGATCGTCCTCTTACAACGAACACACTGCTGAAGTTTCATTAAGATCAGTTAATGTATGCTGAAGTTATAACACACTTCCTGTTTCACGTTTCTCGCCATAATTTCATTTCCTCGCCACGGCCAAACCGTTCGAGATATCAAAAATCCGCTGGCAATTTTTCATCCTCAATGTCTTGACTTCATGCTGACCGAGTTTCGTGGCATTTCTTTGAATTCTCTAGGAGAAGTACTTTAAATTCCATTGCATGCGTTTTACAAACAACCCTAAATAGCCGACTTCCTGTTGGGCTGGGGTAAAAAGTAAGAGCATGAAGTATATATGAACCGATGAGATCTATATGTGTACTGAGTTTCATATTCTTACATGCAAGCGTGTTTGATTTATGGACCAAGTTTTCGGACCCCGTTCCAGGGGGCGCTGTCGAGCCCCCCTGCCACGCCCGGGTACCATCTTCAGCCCGGCCCTGATGGCCGCGGGTTCTGACCCGTGTGCAAAGTTTCAAGAGTTTTCGTGCACGTTAAGAGCCCCAAAAGTGCCCGAATAGTCGTAAGAAAAATAAAAGAGAAAAAAAAAAATAATAATCCTAAGGAAAACAATAGGGCCTTCGCCCTTTCAGGGCTTGGGCCCTAATAATAATCCTTAGGAAAACAATAGGGCCTTCGCCTTTTCAAGGCTTGGGCCCTAATAATAATCCTTAGGAAAACAATAGGGCCTTCGCCTTTTCAAGGCTTGGGCCCTAATAATAAATAATAATCCTTAGGAAAACAATAGGGCCTTCGCCTTTTCAAGGCTTGGGCCCTAATAATCCTTAGGAAAACAATAGGGCCTTCGCCTTTTCAAGGCTTGGGCCCTAATAATCCTTAGGAAAACAATAGGGCCTTCGCCTTTTCAAGGCTTGGGCCCTAATAATAATCCTTAGGAAAACAATAGGGCCTTCGCCTTTTCAAGGCTTGGGCCCTAATAATAATCCTTAGGAAAACAATAGGGCCTTCGCCTTTTCAAGGCTTGGGCCCTAATAATAAACAGAGCAATTCCAAGAGGGTCCTCACACCATCGGTGCTCGGGCCCTAAAAATCTCTCGTGCCTGTATGACAAGTATTTGCGGAGTTATAGTTAATCTTAGGACGCGTTTCAGAATGGACTTCACCGACAGAGAGAAGGCAGAACTTGCATCATGTTTATTTTTCTTTATTTGTCGAAAAGCACAACACTTTGTTTTTATTGTGAGTATACAGAAAAATAATAGACACTTAACATTATCGATTGATGTATACCACTTATATTTAAGATCAAAATCAACAGAGTATTTTGAGTCTCTTTTGCACTGATAAGAAAAAAAGCGAGACAATCGCGCCGGCGCGATAGCCGACCTCAGAGGGTTAAAGAACACTGAAAGCTAAAAATCCATTAATGAAAAAAATTTCATATTACTGAAGTGAATTTAGGAAGCTGAAATCCAACTCACCATGAAGACACTGTGGTGTTGTTTATAGTAACTAGCACCAAGTTGGTCTGGTCTAGTAGCTCTCTGCAGTCTTCAAGCAGCTGCTTGATGTGGCTATAAATCATCACAATTGCCTGAGGAATGGGAAAGGTTTTGCCCTTGTTATCTTTAGGCCTATTTCTGGCTTCCCTGAATTCCTTCAGAAGCTTGAGTGCGACACATTCTGAAACCCTGTTGGCATCAGGTCTCTGGGCAGCCTGACCATGAGTCATGAACAGTCTGTGAATAAAAAGATGCATGATTGTATTATGTATGATTAGTATTCTATGGTTCATTATAGCTTTGTAAACATATTGACTGATTATGTTTTGGAATTTTATGGCAATGAGGGATAGACTTTATGATCTATCCTGGATCTCATCAAAACAGTTTTTTAAAGTATCTTTAACCTTTGAAAGGAATTAAATTATACAGGGAGCATTCAACAAGACTCAAATTTAACACCGGTGCACTACAATTTAACTCACCTCTCAGCTGCTTGCTGACCAGGGGCTGAGCCACTACGCTTTTAGAAGCTCTCCAAGGACCTTCCAAGGTCTTTTTCTTGCACTTAAGGGAATACTTGGAGGGGGACTGATCAATGGTATGCAAATACGAATACAACCGCAAGATCTCTGCTACCTCGTTGGTTGATAAACCAGTGATCGTGCGGTTGAGACTGACGAGATACCCTGCCAGGTTATCCACTGCCTCCCATCCAGGAACACCCCTTGAATCACATCTACTGTCCTAAAAATGGAAACAAAAACAGAATCCTGCATTAGGAAATTATTTTGATAAACCACTATAACTTTGATAAACCATTCACAAATTACAAGCATCAGGTATTAGAAACTTTACCGGAGCTGGTGTGCTGGGCCCAGCACAGGAAATGTCTTCAATGTCAGGACTGTAAGAGCCACCACTTGGCACACTGGTTTCCTAGATTATTTTTAAACATTTTAAAGAGAAGAATAAACTTCAGTTACAAAATTGACTGTTCAAATTGACTATTAATAATCTTTTAATTAAATGAACGTTTAATCATGAAGCAACTCATTCATTGCTCCTAAAAATTAACATTCCTATGTAATTTTAATTCAAAATGATCAAGAAATTGACATTACCAGAGGTGAGATCAATGAATCACCATGACTGCTGGAACTTGCAAGGGTGTGTGTGCCCAAATTGATGTCTGCCGCATCACATATTGTGACATCCAGACACTCATCCTCCTGAACTTCAACCTCCATCTCTGGCAAGGCGATTTCACGTTGCTCCAGTGGAGAAAGCAGGTCTCCTCTGTCAGACTGTGCCAGCAAGTACTCCACAGCTATACGCTCATCTGCCATAAAGATTCAATAAACATTTTGTAATAAGAGCTATATATCAGGCTAAAGCAGTAGGCTACAGTGCATGTGATGAATGTAGTGTTACTAATGAAAAATCTATTTTGCGATTAACATGAAAAATGTAATTAAATTAAAAGCAAAAATCACAAAAGAAAAACTAAAACAAATACACTTCAAATTCACAAAACTGACATATCTTATAACTAGGAACGAGCAGCTTTACAGCAATGATCAGTCATGAAAACGATGGTGGTTAGCGTTCAGGCAGCATGCAAAGCCTTTGAAAACACACAGTGATGCCTGGAATCACTATCGTAATAGAGTGTACAATGGTGAATCTTACCAGTGGGTCTCCCAGGAGGTTTGAATTCTGGCAGGAGTGCACATCCAAGGACTCTGTTGCTGAGGACATTCATGTGGGACATTAAACGTACATCATAAATTTTAGTAAGTGATGTACCACTCATGTCCACAGCTTGATGAGCTCGGTTGATGTTCCACCTAGATGCACCTTCAAGCATGTACATCTGCGTATGTAGTGCATTACATCTCCAGCCTGAAAGACAATGTTTCACATGATTAAAATACTATTATATAACCCCCCACTCAGAACTACCAGGCCTAAGAAAAAGGTCGGTTCCAATTTGATGCCTTTAATTTTCGAAGTTAGAAACTTCAGTATTGTGACAACACTATTTAAATATACACATAATATTGTTTTATATTTTCAATTTACCTGGAATAAAAGTGCACTGGTGGCGATGGAAGCTTTCCAGAGAGGAGGACCCTCTGCCACACCTCAGTACATCCAGAACCTTGTCACCCTTCTGTAAACCGGAGCCCAGTTTTGTGTACAACTGAACACCGGGTGGATCTTGGATGCAAGGTAAGTGTTTCTGCTGTACCTCCCACACACGTGTCATGCTCTCTGGATTGATGAGGCGCAAACCAGTGGTGTCGGTCAGTTCCCACATGGAGTCCAGTAGTCCTTGTATCAAGACACAAGTTTCTTCAACTCCGCGTGTCCTCCTCCTGCAGTGCTTGGCCAGCTCACTGGAGGTGATGCTTGACAGGATTTGGGCCTCTGTTGAAATATGACCCCCATGTTTTTTTAAAAGCATGGTCTTTTTCGCCTCTTTAAGACGAGAGATGTCATCCTTGTCCCATTCAAATATACAGCTGGACAACTTGGAGCAGAAAGTGCCATACAGTGGATGGTGCTCCGTTGTAAGGCCAGCAGTAAACCGCCGCATGAAGTGGAACACATCAAGTCGCACTGTGATATTCCATGGTCGAAACCAGGTAAGAACTGGAGTCACGCCTACACCAATGAGAAACAAGGAGTGATTGTTTTCTCAGATTTACATTTGCATCATTAAAGAAATATAATAATGCTGTTTTACATAAGCTTTTGTTTACTTGATTGCAAACACTGAACAGGGTTCTCACACTAAATTGCTACTGTAAATAGAAATGAAGAATTTTAGAACCATTGTAAATAGATCTAAAAAAATATATAAATTTCTATAGTAAATAGTTCTAAAAATTCTCTTTATGAGTGTTCTTAAAGAATATGAACAAACACCTAGAAAAACCATGTACCAGGAATGAAATTTAGTTTTTAGTAATTTAGAAACATGCCTGAAATGGTTGCTAATATGAATTAGAAATGCAAACACATTCATATTAGGTAAAGACTTAATGTAACAAACCTGTCTCGCTGCAGCAGTCCCGGTCAACGTAAATCACAGCTGGCTCTGGCTCCCCAGCATCCTTGTATCGCTTTACGATGCCCTGACACAAGTCATCTATGCCAGCTCCCTCACCAGTGGTTAAGACACAGTTCAGGACTTGGCCAAACTCATTGCCAACATTGGTCATCCATGTAGCAGTGTCCGCAATGCCACCAGCAAGCTTTTTAGTTATCTATATAAACACAAACATTACAATCAGGTAAAAATCACTGAACATCAAGTTGAAGTTAACATGCATTTGCCTCTTTTTATATACATTTACCTTCTTGGTAGAATCAAGCTTCAGGATGCTACCATATGTCGATGTTATGACACCCTTTAGCTCATCAATGTGACTCAGGATCTCGTTGGCATGAACCGTCTCAAACCACTGTGCCAGAGGTAGGGGGCAAAAAGGCGGTGGCTGCTGATATATCACTTCAGCTTGTGTCAGGGCACATTTCTTTTTGTGAAATTCACAGTCTGTTAGATAGTTAATGGTACGTCTTGCCCACTCCTCGCTGTGAACTTCTTCAAGCGCCTGCTGCAAGAAACTGGAGCTGTTCCCTGCAGTTCTAGGCTTCAACAAAGTCACACACTTCCTGTCAAGTGCAAGGTGAGTGGTGAGAACAGCGGGGAATTTGTTTCTGTGTGAGGGATCTAGTTGTTTGAGGATCTCCGAACTCCAAGGGCAGACAGGAATCATACACTTACTGCAGCGAGGGTAGTCTACTCCAATTAAATAATATCTCGAGTCAATATCAATGACTTCCCTCACTTTTGTGTAGATTCCTGAATGGTGCATCTTCCTATTGCACTGTGTGCACTTCAGAGGAATACCCCACATTCTCATTGGGGCCCACAGAAACATACGCTGTCTAAAGTAGGTGTTAGGATCAGGAGGTGAAGTTGTAGGCTTGCTGGGACTTGGTGGATGAAACCAGTTTTGAGAAAACTGCTGCTTAAGTCGTCCTGTGGCGTCATATAGACATTGCGCTATCCACTTCTGGTCTGCTGGCTTAATAACTCGACAGAACTGTTTGGGGAGAAAACTCACCCAATTCACTTCTGGAGGCCTCAGATTAATTTCCAGGGATGGTGTTTGAGGCCTCAGGTTAATTTCCAGGGATGGTGTTTGAGGTGCAGTTTGTGGAACGCCTTGCTGCTCTTCAATGTATGCGGGTGATTCAGTAAATGATGTTGTTGGAGAAGATGTTGGTGGATCCACAGATTCTGTCCCTGCAAGACTGGTACAAGGATGATTACTTTCAATGTGGTGAAGAAGTCCAACCGCACCCCAGACTTTTGCACCACACTGGTCACAACATTCTTGGACATGGTAGTCTGACAGATGTTCGGTAAAACACTCCACATCAATGTCTTCACCACAAAGACCACACTTTATTGAAGAACTGCTCTCTGGGACTGATCTTGAGCCTGCACTGCTCTCTGGGGCTGGTTTTGCACCTGCACTGCTCACTGGTTTTGCCTGCGCACCTGCACTGCTCCATGAGGCTGGTTTTGCCTGCGCACCTGCACTGCTCGCTGGTCTTGCCTGCGCACCTGCACTGCTCCATGAGGCTGGTTTTGCCTGCGCACCTGCACTGCTCCATGAGGCTGGTTTTGCCTGCGCACCTGCACTGCTCGCTGGTCTTGCCTGCGCACCTGCACTGCTCCATGAGGCTGGTTTTGCCTGCGCACCTGCACTGCTCGCTGGTTTTGCCTGCGCACCTGCACTGCTCCATGAGGCTGGTTTTGCCTGCGCACCTGCACTGCTCGCTGGTCTTGCCTGCGCACCTGCACTGCTCCATGAGGCAGGTTTTGCACCTGCACTGCTCTGTGGTCCTGCTTGCATGCCTGCACTGCTCTGTGGTCTTGCTTGCATGCCTGCACTGCTCTGTGGTCCTGCTTGCATGCCTGCACTGCTCTGTGGTCCTCCTTGCATGCCTGCACTGCTCTGTGGTCCTGCTTGCATGCCTGCACTGCTCTGTGGTCCTGCTTGCATGCCTAACACTGTCTGCTCTGCTGACTGTAAAAAAAAAGCATTAGTGTTTTCCCTAGAATTAGTGTTTTCCCTAGGTCTCAAAATCTGCAAATTATCAAAATCAAAACTTTGCTGAAAAACATGTACACAATTACTACATGCAAACTGTCGTCTGATTCATAGGTTGTTGTTTTTTAAGGAAAGTAATACACCTTTTAGTAGAATTGTAAAAACACCCACCTTCAGCTTCAGGTCTTTGTGCAGGTATCTTTTTACTGAGTTAAATTGACATTTATATGCATTTTATGCAAGTAATCTGTTATACCATTATAAAGACCTCACTGATTTACATTAAAAGCTAAGAAATGAATCTAGTGTACTGACAGCATTTGCACTAAATTGCACAGCTTTGCTCAGTTTGTGCACTTTATATATATATATATATATACACACACATACACACACCTTTTTCTGACTATTATTTCATATGTCAGGCTTTACAGCTCAAATAATGAACATTTTTCTCTTATTAAAAAATGTTTTTAAATTAGTAATGATCACTAGCGTAGGTAAAATAATCACATTCATTACATACCTTATGATAACCACATTTGCAAGTGATTATTTTCCCAAATATATCATATGCACAGGTCTGTTTGTGTAATGGACAGTTATTAATTCTTTCCAAGGCATGCTTCCACTTCTTCGCCCCTGGCTTCTTGCCTGTTGAGAAGTGGTACTTCCCTTGGGCATACTTGCACATGATGTCATGCCAGTATGAGTCTGGTTTACCAGTCTTAGTCATGTCTATAAATATGAAACAACAGGGTAAATACCAGACAACTTGAGAACAACTTACAGTAAGAGAGATACAAATGAAGTGAAATTTAAAGAAAAAAGATTTTAAGACAAATTTTATGTAGAAGAGGGATTTTACACATGGATGGTTGTCAAATTACAATGATAAATACAACTAATTAAACTATGATAAATAGAATGAATGATAACGTTGCACTAAATTCAAATTGGTGCAGTGAGAGATATGCAGTGAGAGGTGCAGTGAGAGATGTGCAGTGAGAGATGTGCAGTGAGAGATGTGCAGTGAGAGATGTGCAGTGAGAGATGTGCAGTGAGAGATGCAGTGAGAGATGCAGTGAGAGATGCAGATGCAGTGAGAGATGTGCAGTGAGAGATGTGCAGTGAGAGATGTGCAGTGAGAGATGTGCAGTGAGAGATGCAGTGAGAGATATGCAGTGAGAGGTACAGTGAGAGATATGCAGTGAGAGGTGCAGTGAGAGATATGCAGTGAGAGGTACAGTGAGAGATATGCAGTGAGAGGTGCAGTGAGAGATATGCAGTGAGAGGTGCAGTGAGAGATATGCAGTGAGAGGTGCAGTGAGAGATATGCAGTGAGAGGTGCAGTGAGAGATATGCAGTGAGAGGTGCAGTGAGAGATGTGCAGTGAGAGATGAGAGGTGAAGTGAGAGGAGCAGGGCCAGGGAGAAGAGCAGGCCCAAGGAGAGGGCAAGGTAGAGGTGTAAGAATGTGTGGTGTTGGCATTCCAAGGGCTGCAAGTGCAGAAGTCAGTGATGAAATTCGAGCCACTATCATTGACCATGTAATCAACCATGATCTTTCACTAAGAGAGGCTGGAAAACAGTAAAGGAAAAAAAACTGATTTGCTTTTTACTGGAATGCTTTTGAATGTGAACATTACTGTACATGTGGACATACAGTTCCCAACCAAGAAATTTAGTGTAAAAACGGTGGATTGCATGTTTTGCATGCAAATACATGTAAAACTGAAACACAAAAGTCTATGAAGTTTTTGTAATGTCAACAATAGCCAGTATTGTGAAACCTGGTGTACTTTGATTGACTGCATGCACCTTGTGACGTGAAAACAAGTGTTATTCTTTGACAGAATAATTTCATTCTGAGTCAGATTTTCAGTGTTTTGGTAAAGTTAGTGTGTGCAGAGAAAGGTGTGTTCTATTTTGAAATGAAGAGTTAGTATATATTTGACAAAATGTGTTTTTGAGAAGAAAATCATCCATTTGGCCAATTGTGTTTTGTAGGTCTGAGTCTCGTTTAAGAGTTTAGAAAAATTATCTGAAGTATGGGTAAGCTGTAATAACTTTAATAAATTGAAAACAGTAAAAAGCAACAGAGAGTAAAAATAAAGCAGTTCATTATGTAAAAATTATAACATAATTAGTTTCTAAAGTTATAATTAGGCTTTTTATATACGGTTTTATTTGTACACTATATGGTTAATACAAAAGTCCCCACTCTGTATTTTAACATTTATCATCATAGGAATTATTATCCTCATTTATAGTCTATATACTGTTAACTTAAAGCAGTCCGGCTACGCTTTTGCAATATGAAGGCCGCGATTTATATCACTATATCAAAACACGTCCTCCTAACTCTATATAAGTGTTAAAACAACGAATTAAAAATAAAGATAGCTGAATTAAACGTATGCAACCTAAACCGAGTTTGAACCGTAATGTCCAACGAAGAGATACTGTTTCTTTTTCACGTTAAAATGTTAATTAAGCTTTACTTGCCTGCATTAAAATACAAAACCGTCTCAGGTAGTGATGGGGTGAGTGACAAGTCCTTTTTGCGCCGTCGCTCTTTATGACGGTGGTCACGAGACTATGTTTCGGCCAATGACTGTTTTGGCCCGTCCAGCCAATGGCTGTTTTGCCCCGCTGTTCAGAACTGTTAGGACCCGCTGTTCGGAACTGTTAGGACGTAATTTAGAAGTGTTAGGACCTGTGTTACGAATTGTTAGGAATTATTTAGATTGTGTTAGGACTTGTTAGGACTTATTTAGATTGTGTTAGGACTTGTGTTAGGACTTGTAACAAATGGTTAGGAATAGCTAGGCTGTCCATTCGCCTGAGGGTACGGCCACGACTACAAGCTGGTTTAAAGCGGGCTTGTCATTTCACTTGCTGCCTTGCAGCGTCGCTGCCCGAGACCAGAGCAGGTTCAGTGCACGAACTCAGCAGCAAAACGTAGCGCTCCTCAAAAAAAAGAGGGACTTGAACCCTGGACCCTCAGATTAAAAGTCTGATGCTCTACCGACTGAGCTATCCGGGCTCTTGCCTGAGATCAGTGCGTGTTGTGTGGGAACCCACATCAAAATGAATCGTATCGGCTGAGAGAAAAAAAAAGATTCTCCCATGCATCGCATTCAATTCTTCGACGATTAAGAACGGCCGTCCAAACGTCTGCTATGTCAAAATATACTTGCGCATTAGTGGGAATGCAGCCTATTAGACGGATAATAATAATCAACCGACGATAATGCTAGGAAAAAGAACAACATCACACTGCTTCTTGTCTGGAAAGCATCTTTGCATGCTTTAATGCAGTGGACTTACTGCGCTCTTTTCGTTATTGTAAACTTGCTTCCAAGGCGCAGTTGTTTGGAGCAAATAGCAAGTCCACTGCACTCTAGGTAACAGCCAGCGAGTGTACTGACACCTAGCGATTAGAAAGTATACCAGCACCATATTCTCTCTGAAGCAAGATTCTTCCAAAGTAAATGGGAGCGTTTGGTTTTCAGTCTTTTCTCTGAGGGTTCAAACCTGAGAGCTTGTGCTCTCAAAGAAGGTGCCAGTGGCAGTTCACTCAAACATCCAGAGCACGTCAAGGACGCACCGTGCAACAACAACAAAAAGTGGTCTGAGGGACGGGGTGAGGAGAGGTGGTAACGTGGAGCTCAATTTCAAAGGCACCCAGAAAAACTTGCAGTGACCCGGATTCGAACCGGGGTTGCTGCGGCCACAACGCAGAGTACTAACCACTATACGATCACGGCGAGCTACCGGTCTCCCCGACGTGTGGCTGAGTACAAAAGGGGCCTTGTCATCTTTATCTTGCAGACAAAACTATTCCTTGGCAACATAACTCTTTTCAAGGGTAATATTGTCACAGTGACCTTTTTTCTTTTCCTAAAGTTTTAGCAAGGCCTCAACCTAAAGCAGGCGCATGGTGTCAAACGGAGTCGGCAGGATTCAAACCTGCACGGGGAGACCCCAATGGATTTCTAGTCCATCGCCTTAACCACTCGGCCACGACTACTAGATGTCTGAAGGGGGCTTGTCATTTCGCTTGGTGCCTTGCAGCGTCGCTGCCCGAGGCCAGTGCAGGTGCAGTGGACGAACTCAACAGCAAAACGTAGCGTTCCTCAAAAAAACAAGGCTCGATCGCCCGAACAGGGACTTGAACCCTGGACCCTCAGATTAAAAGTCTGATGCTCTACGGACTGAGCTATCCGGGCTCTTGCCTGAGATGCGTGCGTGTTGCGTCGGAACCCACATCAAAATGAATCGTATCGGCTGAAAGAAAAATAAGATTCTCCCAATTATCGCATTCAATTCTTCGACGATTAAGAACGGCCGTCCAAACGTCTGCTATGTCAAAATATACTTGCGCATTAGTGGGAATGCAGCCTATTAGACGGATAATAATAATCAACCGACGATAATGCTAGGAAAAAGAACAACATCTCACTGCTTCTTGTCTGGAAAGCATCTTTGCATGCTTTAATGCTGTGGACTTGCTGCGCTCTTTTCGTTATTGTAAACTTGCTTCAAAGGCGCAGTTGTTTGGAGCAAATAGCAAGTCCACTGCACTCTAGGTAACAGCCAGCGAGTGTACTGACACCTAGCGATTAGAAAGTATACCAGCACCATATTCTCTCTGAAGCAAGATTCTTCCAAAGTAAATGGGAGCGTTTGGTTTTCAGTCTTTTCTCTGAGGGTTCAAACCTGAGAGCTTGTGCTCTCAAAGAAGGTCCCAGTGGCAATTCACTCAAACATCCAGAGCACGTCAAGGACGCAACGTGCAACAACAACAAAAAGTGGTCTGAGGGACGGGGTGAGGAGAGGTGGTAACGTGGAGCTCAATTTCAAAGGCACCCAGAAAAACTTGCCGTGACCCGGATTTGAACCGGGATTACTGCGGCCACAACGCAGAGTACTAACTACTATACGATCACGGCGAGCTACCGGTCTCCGCGACGTGTGGCTGAGTACAAAAGGGCCCTTGTCATTTTTAGCTTGCAGACAAAACTATTCCTTGGCAGCATAACTCTTTTCAAGGGTAATATTGTCACAGTGACTTTTTTTCTTTTCCTAAAGTTTTAGCCAGGCCTCCAGAAGGGTTCAACCTAAAGCAGACGCATGCTGTCA